>JAGIQG010000011.1:87470429-88670429 GCA_024679065.1 Sphyrna mokarran
AATCTCCCACTACTACTACTACCCTATTTTTCCCTACACTTATCTAAAATGTCCCTGCATATCCCTTCTTCCACGGCTCGTGGGCGGTCTGTAGTAAACACCCAACAGAGTAACCACTCCCTTCCTATTCCTCAACTCCACCCATAGAGACTCAATTCCTAAATCATCCATACCTCCCTCCCTCTGTACTGCTATGATGTTGTCCTTAACTAATAAAGCCACTCCCCCACCTCTCCTCACACCAACTCTGTCACGCCTAAAACACTTATACCCTGGAATATTCAATTGCCAGTCTTGCCCCTCCTTCAACCACGTCTCGGTCACCGCCACCACTTCTAAATTCCTCGTGAACATTATTGCCTTCAGTTCATCTGTTTTGCCAGTCACACTCCTCGCATTAAAACACATGCACTGAAGACCCTCAGCTCTTGGATATTCCTTTCTACCTTCTGGTGTTACCCTATCATCCCTCTCTCTCCCACTCCCAGTTCCCGCTGTCTCCCCACCCTCCCTCCCTATTAGTTTAAACATTTCTGAAACACTCCAGCTAACCTCCCAGCTAAAATATGCGTTCCCCTCCCAGTCAACTGCTCCCTATCCCTCTTGAATAGGTGACCCTCCCTCCTGAAGACCTCCCAATGATCAATGAATATGAAGCCTTCTGCCCTACACCAATCCCTCATCCATGCATTTAGTTGGAGTGTCTCATTTGTTTTTACCCTATCGGTCCCGGGCACAGGCAGCAGCCCAGAGAACACCACCCTGGAGGCCCTACCTTTCAGTTGAGCCCCCAACTCCCTAAGCTGCCTACGTAACTCCCCCCTGCGCTTTCTTCCTACAACTTTCTGTCCTACGTGAACTATTACATTTGCCTTAGACCCTTCTCCCTTCAAAATTCCCTCTACCCTCTCTGATACATCCTGGACCCCTGCTCCAGGGAGGCAGACTACCATCCTGGAGTCTCTCTTTTGCCCACAGAATCTCCGATCGATCCCTTTAACCATCCCATCCCCCACCACTATCTCACCTCCTGCTTTCCCGCCGGTCTCTGTGGCATTTTGTTCCCCCTCACTTGTCCTCTCCATCACAGCCTTTACCCCCCCCTTGGTTTTCTGGGAATCCTCCTTCGAGATGGCCTTTGTGCCTTGATTTTTATTCTTGTTCCTTGTAACTGTACCCAGCCCATTCCTACTACTAGATCCTGGGGTCCCCGCAGGTCTGCCCTCCCTATTCATTGTATCCTCATTTTCCCTCACTAGACACATGTCCTCCAAGCGCAGCTCCAGCTGTCTCAACTTTGCTCATAAATGTTGCAGTTCTAAACATTTTGTGCATATGTGGGCCTTCGGGAGACGTGATGCCTCCAAGAAGGTCCACATATGGCAGCGTACACAGTGGACGCGTTTGGCCAAGTATCGTGGCATTTTGTATACCTCTTTAAAGGTGATTAGGTAGGAAGCACGTTACTCACCGTGTCCAAGCCTGCGCTCGCCCAAGCCCAGTGAGCTTAAGCCCTTGTTGCTCTCACTCTAATTCCCATCTCACTCCACTGCCCACTCCCGACGCTGCCCGCTGTCTTACCTTGGCCTTCCTTTTATACTCCCGCGCTTCCTTCCCTGCAGCCCCCCGCGTCTATCTCCCGCTACAGAGCGCCGAAATAAACACTCTACCAAATAAAGTACAAGACATTGCAAGTTTCTTGCAATTCTAAAATTGCAAATTTTAACCTGGTGTTGTAAGATTTCTTACTCTAATTAAATGCTGGCAATGGATATTATTTTCTTTTGGCCATGTAAAGACACACTCACTTAAACTGTGATAGAGTTATGTTAGGTTTATGTTTAATTTATTTATTTAAAAAAAAGCACCTAATCTAAAAAAAAGCACCTAACCTAATAATACCTAATCAGCACATCCACAAAGGCTGTCAAGCTCACGAAGCAAGGTGTATTGCTGATGAAGCACAACTTAAGCGTGACACGGGGAGAACGTGCAGTCTCTGCACAGTGACCCAAGCCGGGAATCAAATCTGGATTCATGGTGCTGTGAGGCAGCAGTGCTAACCACTGTGCCACCGTGCCACCCAGTGTCAATATCTGGAAGAAGAGCAGCAAGTTATTTCTGGCGGCTTTATCAAGAATAATAGCAATAACAATATTTTTGACATTTTTGTCATAGAAGATGCAGGAGGAGATATCAGGACAGATGATTAAAAGTTTGACTTCCTCCTTACCCTTAGTCATTCTGCTTCTTTCTCACCCTCTCTGCCCCTCTTTCTCTCACCCCCATTCTTCACCCCACTGTCTCTCTTCATTCATTTCTCTGATACTAGTTTTGATCTACAATTCTCTACAGTTTACAGAACTCAAAACAAACAAGTACTGAGTCAAAATAGTATAACTTTTTTATCTCTTACAAACAATCTCCATTTCCTCAGTATGTTACACAGACACAGTTTATGATAGAATTGGGTAAGGTTCCTGAGTGGTCACTTACATTAGTGGAGCAGATATCATGACAACTATGTAGCCTGTGAAAGGTTTGATGAGAGGGGCCATTCTTCTGGGGCAGCACAGTGACACAGTGGTCAGCACTGCTGTCTCACAGCTCCAGGGATCTGGGTACACTTGCAGTTTTGGGTCACTTTCTGTGCGGAGTCTGTACATTCTTCCCGTGTCTGTGTGGGTTTCTTCTGAATGCCCCAGTTTCCTCTCACACTCCAAAGATGTGCAGTTAGATGGATTGGACATGCTAAACTGTCTGTTAAAGTCCCAAGATCTGTAAATTGGATGGATTAGCTGCAGGAAATGTATTGGGTTAAGAGGAGATAACCTGAGAAAGGTACCCTGTCAATAAATCAGTGTAGATTCATAGAGTCATAGAGATTTACAACATGGAAATAGGCTCTTTGGCCCAATTTGTCCATGTCGGCCTTTTTTTTAAACCCCAAAGCTGGTCCCAATTACCTGCATTTGCCTCACATCCCTCTATATCCATCTTACCCATGTAACAGTCTAAATGCTTTTTAGAAGACAAAATTGTACCCACGTCTGCTATTACCTCCGACAGCTTTGTGAAAAAATTGCCCCTCTGGATCTTTATTGTATCTCTCCCTTCTCATTTTAAACCCTTACCCTCCAGTTATAGATTCCCCAAACTTTGGAAAAGGATATTGACTATCTACCTAATCTATGTCCCTCATTATTTTATAAACCTCTATAAAATCACTCGTCAGCTTCCTACGCTCTAGAGAAAAAAGTCCCAGTCTATCCAGCCACTGATGGGGGGACATAAATGCATAAATGTATATAACAAGTTCACACCATTGATAGGGACATAATTTCATAAATGTATCTATTCTATGTACAACGATATGATTACTGTCGAATGACCTGTGTTGCAGAATGCCAGCGCTTCTCCCAAAGTTTTGTCCAAATAAAACTATTTTTTCACACAGAGGATGATGAGTATCTGGGACAAGCTATAAGATGTAGTAGTAAAGGTGAATACAATTTTGTCTTCTAAAAAACATTTAGACAGTTACATGGGTAAGATGGGTATAGAGGGATATGGGCCAAATGCAGGCGATTGGGACTAGCTTTGGGTTTAAAAAAAGGCCGACATGGACAAATTGGGCCAAAGAGCCTATTTCCATGTTGTAAACCTCTATGACTCTATGAGTCTACACTGATTTACTGACAGGGCATCTTTCTCAGGTCATCTCCTCTTAAGCCAACATATTTCCTGTAGCTAATCCATCCAATTTACAGATCTTGGGACTTTAACAGGCAGTTTAGCATGTCTAAACCATCTAACTGCACATCTTTGGAGTGTGAGAGGAAACTGGGGCACCCAGAGAAAAACCACACAGACACGAGAAGAATGTACAAACTCTACACAGAAAGCGACCCAAAGCTGCAATTATGCCTGGAGCTGTGAGACAGCAGTGCTGACCACTGTGTCACTGTGCCGCCCCAGAAGAATGGCCTCCAAGTTTGACTCTGAAATAGTAACTTTCCTACAACAAATTGGCATAGTCGGCAGGATCTCACTGCTGGTGAGTTACGATCGGTTGGCCTCAATCAGTGAACTGGAGTAGAGATCGTTGAATCTGTAGGAATCAGACTGAGTCAACAATACAGATAAGGGGTAAAGATTAAGGGGAATTTATAATATAGAAATAAGTATTGACTGTTACGTGTGCTGATCGATTAGAGCACAAGGAAGTGCCTGTCTCAAACATGCAGCTTTAGACTGGTTGTTAAGAGGGGATATCCCCCACGTGAAGGTCAGGATCCTGAAGTGGGCTCAGAGGCACAGGGTACTTAGGATCATAAAGCACAAGTGGCAAAGATCATTTAACATCAAACTTTGTAATACTGAACAAACGCAGAGTTTACCATCTGTTTGCATGAAAGCTTGTACAGTTGGGTACTTGCCTGTCACGTTGTAAAGCTGTGGGGAAAAGGAGCTGATCACTCTGACCTAGAGCCGGACTCCAGTGGAGAAAATTCATTGCCAAGACGGTACTTGTGGCTGTGAGTATAAATAAAAACCCTAACAGTGGAGAAAACAAGTTGCCAAGGAAGTAATCATGGCCCGGGGGTAGTGAAGTCTGCAAGATGGCAGATAAAGAAATTAAATGGAGAGTTGCAGAATCTCTCATTGAAAAGTACATGACAGACAGACATACATTAATTAAGATGATGTAAAGAGATGGCTAGGATGTTTTTTAGAACAGCAGAGAAAGTGGAAAAGAGAGACTAGGCAAAGAAGGCAAGAATATTATTAATACATCAATTAGCGGGACTATTTGAACAAGTAGACGTTTCCACCAAAAAGTGGAGTGAAGATAAAGAGAAGATTAAAGAGTTAAAATCCAGAGTAAAGGAATTGGAGAAATGGAACCGAATGTTAGAGAAGAATCAATGGGGGTGGGGAACTGTCTCTCTGTCTCCTTATGACTCACACAATAGGTACCAACCATCCCTCCAGAGGACTGGGAAGTGCTAGAACACAACTTAGCGCCAGTAACCTGAGGGGAAACAGATGTGCAGCCAACGGCAAATTATAAACCTGAACCCCAGGCGAAAGACAACAGACAATGGCTTACCTGGGTAAACTACAATCTAAAAGCGCAAACACTAAATTTTGGGAAGAATTAGATGTGGTTTGTGTAGGACACCAGCTGCACCTAAGGGACATACACCAAATGGTCAGGGTAGCATGTCCAGCAGAGGCAGGTAGCAGAAGGACCACCACTTCCCCAGCACAAGATGATAGTGGGGGACATTGGACACACATAGTTGCCCTAACGGCAACATAGATGCCCAACAGGCACCTTCATCCAGTTTAAAATGAGAGTTTTAGAAAATGTCCCTATTAACTGGAGCAGAATTACAATTACCAAGTAGCTAAAGGGGGATGGAGTTTCTGAGTACAGAGAATGGCTGTTCCAAGGATACCAGGAATGCTCAGGACAAGGAAATCCTTGGGGATTGAACTTTCTCGAGGCTTTCAAGGATGGGCTCTCTAGTGTTCACCAAACCATCCAAAAAATGGGAATGATTATGTCCCAGGGTTATGATGAACTAATGGGATAAGCTAGTGGCGGACTGGGAGGCAGAGAGGAGAAATCCCAGAAAAGAAAAAGTAACTGCTTACAATAGCGGGAGCAAAATTAAATCCAAACTGACCTGTCACAATTGTGGCTGACAAGGACACTTTGTGAGGGGTTGTGGGGTCCCAAGGAGAGGAAATAAATCCGGAAGCAGTGGGAGACATTGTAATCACTGTAAGAAAAATGGACACACAGAAGCAGTGTGTTGGGACAAAAATGGGAAATCCCCGAGCCAATCCATGGGAGATCCCTGACCCAAACCACAGCAGAATCGGAGGAACCGAGGAACTTTCGAGGTCAGCACCGAAATTTTATCCCAGGATTGACAAAATTGGCAGAGTTGACACAAAGACTAATTAAAGGAAGAAAGCTAGCTTTAAACTCCATAGAATGGGGACCTGAGCAGGAAGAGGCTTATAACAAATTAAAAGCAGAACTGATAAAAGGTCTGGACAGGGATTACCAGATTCCAATAAAGACATCCACATGAAGAGGGCTTCATTCTTCCCAGTGCTCTGGTTTCCTCCCATAGTCCAAAGATATGCAGGTTAGGGTTGATTGACCATGCTAAAATTGCCCCTTAGCATCCTGAGATGTGGAGGTTAGAGGGATTCACGGGTAAATATGTAGAGGTATTGGGACAGGGCTTGGATGTGATTGTGGTCGGTGCAGACTCGATGGGCCAAATGGCCTCTTTCTGCACTCTAGGGTTCTATGTATAAGATTGCCTATGTAATTGTATTACTCTGTGTTGTCACGACTGTAAACTTGACTGGGCTAGAAGATAATCTATTCTACAGTAATCAAACTGTACATTACCCGTTAGTCTAACCTGTAGAAGCCCTATTTGTGGTCACTCGTGAGTGGACCCCCATGACTTACATACAGCAAATATCTCAGATCCTGGAAAGGACAAATTGGCAGATATAAAAGGAATGTACAGGGAAAATGTGCGGAACTTGTAGATTCCACAGATCCTGTGTGCAGGGGGCTTCAGGGAGTGGGAAGAAGAGTTTGCTCGGATAATGCAAGCCACCTGCTTTGTTTCCCGGGGCAGAGATAGGGATATGAATGTGCTTTGGTCACCAAGAATGTTTCCTGTGTACAGACACAGTGTGTGAGTACTGTAAGGTAAATACTCATCAGTTCACTTGTAACAAGCAGAGATGTTTGAACGTGACCATGGGGAAGGAACTCATTTGTGGTCAGTGTAAAAGGACTCATGTCAGCTCAGCCGGATGGATATACCCATTTGATATCTACCAAAGAGTAGGATCAGGCATGGAGTCAAGTGAACCAAGCAATTGGCGGTATACACAAACCAATAATCAGGACATTAAATGCTAACAGGCTAAGGAGGGACTTGTGTTCCTCTTCAACAACACCAACACAATAGCAACACCAACTCTCCTGATGTTTTAACAGCTAATGTCCATACTCTCTATTATCTAACAATGTATAAAAGATGCTCAACTACCATTGTGTAGTTCAGAAGGTGACTGCTTATACTGCAGAGTGCCAGTTCTTCTCCCAAAGCTTTGTCTGAATAAAACTGTTTGCTGAACCTCCAAATCTAACTCCGAAGTGGTGACTTTCCTACTACAATAGAATCCTGACAGTTCAGAAGAAGGCCATTCAGCCCATCGAGTCTGCACTGGCCACAATCCCATCTGGCCCCTTTCTTCATGAATCTGTGCATTTACTCCACCCTAAGTGGGAACTTAGCATTGCCAATCCATCTAACCCACACATCTTTGGAATATAAAAGGAAACTGGAACACCGGTTCCTACTGTATTCCTACAAAACACCTTGGGCTGACTGCAGCTATTTGACCAGGAAATGACTCACGGCTTCACCCAATGTAGTCTCCACGTCAGATCAGCTGAGATTAGGAACTGAGCTCTGGCCCCTCAGTGACAAGACTGGACTGATCTCTTTCATTCCCTGACCATCCCTACCAGGACCCAGGGTCGGGAAGGAGCCTCAGTAGAATGCGGAGCACCCAATATGAATTGGTAAAATGTGTCTTCATTCAATAATCTAATAGGAAGAATTTCAGCCTTCTCATTGCATATTATCAGAGAATGATTCAGTTCAGACTTCGCCATGGCCACACCAGCTTTTGGAATGAGCTTCTAACTTAATTCCACCCTCCCTATCTTTCCCCAATCACTGTGCAAAACTTTTGACCATCCTAAGTTGATAGTGGCACATTGGTTAGCACTGCGGCCTCACAGCGCCAGGAACCTGGGTTCAATTCCCAGCTTGGGTCACTGTCTGTGTGGAGTTTGCACATTCTCCCCATGTCAATGTGGGTTTCCTCTGGGTGCCCCAGTTTCCTCCCACAGTCCAAAGATGTGCGGGTTAGCTGGATTGGTCATGCTACATTGCTACTTAGAGTCCTGGGAGGTGTAGGTTAGAGGGATTAGTGCAGTAAATGTGTGGAGTTATGGGGATAGGACCTGGGGTGGGATTGTGGTCGGTGCAGAGTCAATGGGCCGAACAGCCTCCTTCTGCACTGTAGCGATTCTACGATTTGACAGTGAGCCATGTAAATCAATCAAAACACTTTGGCAAAGTGGTGGCTTTTAAGAAAAGCCTTTTGAAGGAGGAGGAAGTGAGGTAGAGAGATAAAAAGATCGAGGCAGAGATTGGAATCCAGGCAGCTAAAGGCACAAATTAATGGATCCTCACTGCAATACCAAGATATCAGAGGGTTCAGTAACTTTAAAAAAAAAGTATGTCACGGGATGCTAGACTAGCATTTATTCCATTTTCCATTTTTCCAATTCTCTTCCCATATCTTATGATGCACTAAAACAGAATTCTGACTGTTTCCATACCCTATTGTTCCTGGAACAGCTGGCTAGTCTGTCGCCAGGGGTTTATAATTTAAGGGATGCCATTCCACAGCTGACCAGGAGTCTCTCCCAGTCTTACTGCCAGCCATTGGTGCATTTTGGAAGGAATCTTGCAGGTTTACATTCAACCTGTTTGACCTCGTTATTCACGCTCCTTCTTAGCCATCGTGTGCTGGGACGGGACTCGAATCCAGAACTTCTGGTTCAGAGGCAGTGACCACTACCCACTGAGCCACAAGATCTCCCCAGCATTTATTGGCCATGTCTAAATGCCCTTGAGCAGATGATGGTGAGCTGCCATCTTGAACCAGGCTGTGTGTGATACACCCACAGTGCTGTGAGGGAGGGAATTCCAGGATTTTGACCCAGCGACAGTGAAAGAATATGATTAGATTTCCATCAACAGTACAGTGTGTGTCACATGTTCCTGGGGAAGAGTGGGGGGGAGTCAGCCAGGACTTCCTTCTCCTGCCTTTCTGTCTGGGAGTGTCCATTGGAAAGGACAGATATATGGCCACCAAAGGGGGCCAGGACTGAGCGCAGTTGTTCCACCATCCATCCCTGACCTTCCTGACCCTCAGACTTTCCAGGAGGGAGGCCTGGGATAGGAGGGTATAGAGCATAGAACATAGAACATAGAACTCACAGGGAAACAACGGAAACATTTATCAAGAAAGAACTTCAACAATTTGCATTTATAAAGCACACTTTACTTAGTAAAACACCGAAGATTCTTGACAAAAGATTCTTGAAAGAAAATTTGACACTGAGAGAAATAAGAAGTTTTTTTTCTATTAATTTGTGGTGCATGAGCATTTATTGCCTGTCCCTAGTTGCCCGAGGACAGTTGAGAATCAACCACATTGCAGTGGCTCTGGTGTCACATGTAGGCCAGACTGGGCAAGGTTGGCAGATTGTAACAAATTGTCCCTAAATTAGTCTTCCCTCAATCTTCCCCACTAGGCGTTGACAAAGTCACAGGACATTAGTGAACCAGGTGGATTTTTCCAACAATGGTTTAACGGTCATCAATAGGTTCTTAATTCCAGATGCATTTTACAGAATTCAAATTCCACCACCTGCTGTGGCGGAATTCGAATCCAGGTCCCTGAATGTTAGCTGAGTTTCTGGATTAATAGTCTAGTGACAATACCACTAGATAGAACATAGAACATAGAACATAGAACATTACAGCACAGAACAGGCCCTTCGGCCTTCGATGTTGTGCCGATCAAAATAAAAAGCAATGCCCCTCCAAACTAAACCATTCCCTTCTCTTCCATATACTTATCAATTAACCTCTTAAACGCCACCAAACTTGGCGCATCTACGACAGCTGCAGGCAGGGCATTCCATTCCCTAATCACTCTTTGAGTAAAGATCATTGCTTCCCCATGACACGGAACTAAAAACGAGGTCGAAGTGCATAGGGACAGGAGAAGACCATTCAGCCCATTGAGCCTGTTCTACAATTCAATGAGTTTGTGGCTGATTTGTACTTTTAATCCATCTACTTGCCTTCAAGCCATTTTATCCATCAAAAATCAACAGGTTTTAAGGAACATCTTAAAGAACAAAGAGCAACACAGCACAGGAAACAGGCCTTTGGGCCCAACGAGCTCGCGCCGCCATTTTAACATTGTGAGTGCCCTCCTCTACCTATGACATTTATTGGAAAAGATTGAGGAAAGACTAATTTAGGGACAATTTGTTATACCCCTAAGAGCACTTTTTTGGGGTGTGGGAGAAAACCGGAGCACTCGGAGAAAACCCACGTAATCACGGGGAGAATGCTCAAACTCCCACAGACACCGGCCCAAATCTGTGTATCTGCACAGCAAGCAGTGATAGTCACTGAGCTGTTGTGTTGCCTGTCAGGTGGTCCAGTTTAAGCGTACACTAACAACATGAAGCACTAGGCAACTCTCGAAGCAACATCCAAGAGCAGCCCTTGCACGACCTACCGCGTGTATGCCCCTCGTTGGACAACAAGGCGGACCGAATCAACTGTGAAGCAAAGGAATTAAAGGAAGAGCTAAATTCCTGAAGTATTTTTATTGTCCAAGGGATGAATGATGGTGTTGTGTTTATGTCATGGGACTAGAAAGCCAGAGGCTAGGGCTAATGTCATGGGGGCACAAGTTCAAATCCTATTGCAACTGGCAGAATTTATATTCAATAATTAAATCTGGAATACAAAGCTAGTCTCAGTAGTGGTGACCACTGCAAATATCATGATTGTTGTAAAAAAAAACACCTGGTTCACTAATTTAGGGAAAGAATCAGCTAAAATATGATCCCTAACCCACAGCAGCATGGTTGACTCTTACCTGCTCTCTAACAGCAGCACTCAGTTCAAGGACAATTAAGAATTATTTGATTTTGATTTGATTTGATTTGATATATTACAGTCATATATATTAGTGTATATTGAGAAGTATTGATTCATGCACACTATATAGACAATGCATACCGCTCATAAATAAGGAAAGGACTAAGTGCAGAAGGTAGTGTTACCGTCATAGCTAGGGTATAGAGAAAGACCAACTTAATGCGGGTTAGGTCCATCCCTGTTCTGAGTGTGCCATGGTGGCATAGTGGTTAACACTGCTGTCTCACAGCACTGGGGACCCAGGTTCAATTCCTGGTTAGGTCACTGTCTGTACGGACTTTGCACATTCTCTGTGTGGGTTTCCTCCAGATACTCTGGTCTCCTCCCACAGTCCAAAGATGTGCAGGTTTGGTGGATTGGTCATGCAAAATTTTCCCTTAGTGACAGGGGAACTAGTAGGGATTATGGGGATAGGACCTGAGTGGGATTGCAGTCAGTGCAGACTCGATGGGCTGAATGTCCTCCTTCTGCAGTATAGGATTCTTTGATTCTAAAATCTGATAGCAGCAGGAAAAAGCTGTCTTTGAGTTGGATGGTACGTGACCTCAGACTTTTGTATCATTTTTCCAACGGAAGAAGGTGGAAGACAGAATGTCCAGGGTGAGTGAGGACTTTAATTATGCTGGCTGCTTTTCCGAGGCAGTGGGAAGTGTGGACAGAATCAATGGATGGGAGGCTGGTTTCAGTGATGGATTGGGCTTCATTTACGAGAGAGTGCAGAGGAGGTTTACCAGGATGCTGCCTGGTATGGAAGGTCTGAGTTACGAGGAGAGGTTAGGCAAATTGGGGCTGTTTTCCTTAGAAAGACGTAGACTCAGAGGAGATCTAATAGAGGTGTACAAGATTATGAGGGGTATAGATAGAGTAAACAGGGTTAAGCTTTTTCCTAGGATGGGCTCCAATAGCACGAGGGGTCACGGGCTTAGGGTGAGGGGGATAATTTGGATGCTGGAGGGAGTTTTTTCACACAGAGGGTGGTGGGGGTATGGAATGCGCTGCCAAGTAAAGTGGTGGAGGCAGGCACTCTGGAGTTATTTAAGAGATACTTAGATGGGCACATGAACAGAATGGGAATGAAGGGGTATAGAAAACTGATTTAAAATAGGGATCATGAGCCTTGGGAGTCCCTGGGAAGTGTGTAAATAGACGATGATATTGATGTACTTGTTTTTATCCTACAGGTGCTTTGGTCCACCTTATTGTCTAACGAGGGGCATACACGCGATGGGTCGTGAGAGGACTGCTCTTGGATTTTTTTTGAGAGTATCCTAGTGCTTCACGTCGTTAGTGTACGCTTGACCTGGACAATTTGATGGGCAACACGACAGCTCAGTGACTATCGCTGTGCTGTGCAGATACATGGATTTGGGCCTGTGTCTGTGGGAGTTTGCGCATTCTCCCTGTGCTTGCATGTGTTTTTTCCAAGTGCTCCGGTTTCCTTCCACATCCCAAAAATGTGCTCTTAGGCTAATTGGCAGAACAAATTCTCCCTAAATTGTCTCAAATTTTGTTTTTAATCCATAGATCTATAAACATAGACAGGGATCACAGGTAGAGGTGGGAACATTGGGGTGGTGGCGCGGGCTCGTTGGACCGAAGGGCCTGTTTCCCGTGCTGTTTTGTTCTTTGTTCTTTGCTCTTTGTAGTTCCTTGCAATCTTGGACGGAACAAGAGCCATACCAAGCTGTGATAAAACCAGAAAGAATGCTTTCTATGGGCAATCTCTGGCCTTGCCAGGACATCCACATTCCATGAAAGAATTCTACAGAGGTGTCTAGTCAATGGCCTGATGTCACAAGAAGAAACACATCAGCTAATTTACCACCCAGTGTGTTCCAGTGATACCCACTCCTGGACCCTTCACTTCAACGAAGCTTGTTTGGTATCTCATGTTGGAAGGCAGCACCTCTGACAATGCAGCACTCCCATCAGCGCAGCATTTAAGAGGCATCTGATTGGCCACATTACTCTCTGTGCGAAGTTTGCACATTCTCCCCATGTCTGCATGGGTTTCCTGTGGTGCTTCAGTTTCCTCCCACAGTCCAAAGATTAGGTGGATTGGCCATGCTAAATTGTCTCTTAGTGTCAGGGGGACTAGTTAGTGTAAATGCATGGGATTGTAGGGATAGGGCTTGGTGGGGATTGTGTTCGGTGCAGACTCGATGGGCCAAATGGCCTCCTTCTGCACTGTCGAGATTCTAGGCAAAAAAGTGCAGGAGGAGGAAAAGATGAGAGAAGCAGAACAAATGCATGAAAACATGCAAACTCCACACAACCAATCACCCAAGGCCATGGGACCATCACACTGTGAGATAGCAGCGCTAATCAGCGTGCCACCCTCTGAACTGACAGAGCAATTAGGAGATTATGAAACCCATTTCTCATGAAACAATACTTTTTATAGAAGGTTCAATTGTAGAAAAGGGAATTACGTATTATTTGGGAGCAGGAGTGAGACACTCAGCCTCTCGGATTAGAGGATTATCTGAAGAGGAGAGATTTGCAGGGTTGTGGGGTGAAGATGGGGAGGTGGGACTGGGGTAAGTTGCAGGCAATCAGCACAGACACACTGTGGGCCCAATGACCTCTTCCTGTGTAGTAACCATTCTCTGATCTCATTGAATGGCAGAATAGACTCGAAGTAGAAGTGTACTGTTGTGTGTCAGACACACCCCGGCTCATTTCCTGGGCTTCCAGGGATGGGGGAGTTGACGTTCTGGAAGCTGATCAGGATGCATGTCTGCAAATTCTTGATACATCCAGTGAGGAGAGCAGAGGAGATTCAAGCTGGCAATGGGAATTAGTTAAATCACTTCTGAAATCTCTCTTCTGAAAAGCTGCCTCCTTTCTACATAAAGATAAAAAGATAGCCGGATATCAGACAAATCAAAGAGACTTATAAAATTCTAACAGGGCAAAACGCTGGGACAATGTTCCCAATGGTGGGGGAGTCCAGAATCAGGGGTCACAAACGACAAAGAACAAAGAACAAAGAGCAACACAGCACGGGAAACAGGCCCTTCGGCCCAACGACCCTGCGCCGCCGTCCTAACGTCTTAATGACTTATCCATGACTTTAGGCTATGCCTATTGTGGAAGATTCCCATATAGGGACCAATATAGGGACAATTTGTTACCCAATCAGCCTAAGAGCACATTTTTGGGATGTGGGAGGAAACCGGAGCACCCGGAGAAAACCCATGCAACCACGGGGAGAATGCGCAAACTCCCGCAGACACAGGCCCAAATCCATGTGTCTGCACAGCAACAGCGATAGTCTCTGAGCTGTCATGTTGCCCATCTGATGGTCCAGTTTAAGCATACACTAACGACTTGAAGCACTAGGCCACTCCTGAAGCAACAACCAAGAGCAGCCCTCGCACGAACTGCCGAATGCATGCACCTTGTTGGTCAACAAGGTGTACCGAATTGCCTGTGGAAACAAATAAGATATTTAGACAGTCCTGCTATATCCCTCTATCTGCAGACCGCTCATGTGGCTGTCCAAGAGACCCTTAAACAGCCCTAGCGTGCCTGCTCCTACCACCTTACTCGGCAGTGCATTCCACACCCCCACTACCCTTTGTGTGAAAAACTGCCCTCTAATATTCGTCTTATACATAGCCCCCTCACCCTAAGGCCATGACCCCTCGTTCTATCCATTTCTAATGGTGGAAAAAGCTTACCACCATTTACTCTATCTATACCCCTCATAATCTTATATACCTCTATTAGCTCCCCTCTCAGCCGACGTCTTTCAAGGGAAAACAACCCCAGTGCGTTCAACCTTTCCTCGTAAGACAGCCTTTCCATACCAGGCAGCATCCTGGTAAATCTCCTCTGCACTCTCTCCAGGGATTCCACATCCTTCCGGTAGTACGGCGACTAGAACTGGACGCAGTACTCCAAGTGAGGCCTAACCGACGTTCTATACACTTGTAACATCAGACTCCTACTCTTGTATTCTATACTCCTTCCTATGAAGGCTAACATACCATACGCTTTCTTTATCACCTTCTCCACCTGTACTGCCACCTTCAGAGACTTGTGAACCTGCACCCCCAGGTCTCTCTGCGTCTCTATACTCTGGATAGTTTTACCTTTTATCCTATAACTCCCCTCTACAGTATTCCGGCCAAAATGCATCACCTCACATTTATCAGGATTAAATTCCATTTGCCATCTATCTGCCCAATCTACCAGCCTATCTATGTCCTGTTGTATTGCCTGGCACTGCTCCTCAGTACCCGCCAATCCAAGCATCTTAGTATCATCAGCAAATTTGCTGATCACACACCTAACCCCTCTTCCAAGTCATTTATATAAACCACAAATAGAAGAGGTCCTAGTACTGAGCCCTGTGGCACACCACTAGTGACAGACATCCAGTTGGAAAAAGAGCCTTCCACTACTACCCGCTGTCTCCTCCTCCCAAGCCAGTTCTCAACCCATCTACATACCTGGCCCTGTATACCATGCGCCTTCACCTTTTCTATCAGCCTACCATGAGGAACCTTGTCAAACGCCTTACTGAAATCTATGTAGACGACATCAATGGCTTGTCCTTCATCAACCGTTTTTGTCACCGCTTCAAAAAATTCCACTAGATTTGTAAGGCACGACCTCCCCTTAACGAAACCATACTGCGTATCCCTGATCTGATCGCAGCGCTCCAGATGCTCATACATCCTGTCCCTGAGAATCCTCTCCGTTAGCTTACCTATAACTGAAGTCAAGCTCACCGGCCTATAGTTCCCTGGGTTATCCCTCTGACCCTTTTTAAACAACGGTACTACATTTGCAATCCTCCACTCCTCTGGGACCTCACCTGTGTCCAAGGAAGAGACAAAGATTTGCGTCAGAGGCCCAGCAAGGTCATCTCTCACCTCCCTTAGCAGCCTGGGGTAAATGCCATCAGGCCCCGGAGCTTTATAAGTCTTTATGCTGCCTAAAAGCCCCAACACCTCTTCCCTCATAATGATTATTTCCTTTAACGGGTCCTCAAATTTCTCAAAGCCGGCACCAGACATCAGGCCCCTCTCGCGCGTGAATACCGACGCAAAGTATTCATTCAGTCACGGTCTGAGGATTCAGGGTAGACCATTTAGGATAGAGGTGAGGAGACATTTCTTCTCAAATGAGTGTTAAGCCTGTGGAATTCATTACCACAGAAAGTAGTTGATGCCAAAACATTGAATATATTCAAGAGGTGGCTTTATATAGTGCTTGGGGTGAATGACATGAAAGGTTATGGAGACAAAGCAAGATTAGGCGACTGAGTTGGACAATCAGCTGTGATAATGATGGTGAAGCAGGTTCGAAGGGCTGAATGGCCTCCTCTTGCTTCTATTTTCCATGTTTCTATGTTCAGGGGTCAGAAATCATTTCCAAATAAATTCCAGAAACATTCACTGCTGTGGGATCTATTTTTAACAGAAAGAAAACAGTTGGAAGGTATTTTGAGACACAATAAAGATCCTGTAAATTGTTTAGTCTGCTGAGAGATTACAGAGCGTTGGATGTCGAAAATTATTCAGCAGCACATTCCACCTGATGGTAAAATGGTTCCGCGCTCTGTAATCATCCGAAATAAATGGTCAAATGATTTACTTTTCAATCCACAAAAATCACTTGGCAAATGCAAACAGTAATAGCAAGAAAGGAAAATGTTCATTGCTGAGAAACTGTGGTCTACATCCTTCATGGAGGCACTGACCCTCACTGACACTTGCTGACCCTCACTGACACTCACTGACCCTCACTGACACTTGCTGACCCTCACTGACACTCACTGACACTCACTGACACTCGCTGACTCTCACTGACTCTCACTGACTCTCACTGACCCTCACTGACCCTCACTGACACTCACTGACCCTCACTGACTCTCACTGACTCTCACTGACCCTCACTGACCCTCACTGACACTCACTGACTCTCACTGACACTCGCTGACACTCGCTGACTCTCACTGACTCTCACTGACACTCGCTGATACTCGCTGACCCTCACTGACACTTGCTGACCCTCACTGACACTCACTGACTCTCGCTGACTCTCTCTGACTCTCGCTGACACTCACTGACTCTCACTGACTCTTACTGACCGTCACTGACTCTCTCTGACTCTCGCTGACACTCACTGACACTCACTAACCCTCACTGACCGTCACTGACCCTCACTGATTCTCACTGATTCTCACTGACTCTCTCTGACTCTCACTGACTCTCACTGACACTCACTGACCCTCATTGACTCTCAGTGACACTCACTGACTCACTGACTCTCGCTGACTCTCTCTGACTCTCGCTGATTCTCACTGACTCTCTCTGACTCTCACTGACTCTCACTGACACTCACTGACTCACTTACTCTCGCTGACTCTCACTGACTCTCGCTGATTCTCACTGACTCTCTCTGACTCTCACTGACACTCACTGACTCTCACTGACTCTCACTGACACTCACTAACCCTCACTGACACTCACTGACTCTCTCTGACTCTCGCTGATTCTCACTGACTCTCTCTGACTCTCACTGACTCTCACTGACGCTCACTGACTCACTGACTCTCGCTGACTCTCACTGACTCTCGCTGATTCTCACTGACTCTCTCTGACTCTCACTGACACTCACTGACTCTCACTGACTCTCACTGACACTCACGAACCCTCACTGACCGTCACTGACCCTCACTGACTCTCACTGATTCTCGCTGACTCTCTCTGACTCTCACTGACACTCACTGACCCTCATTGACTCTCAGTGACACTCACTGACTCACTGACTCTCGCTGACTCTCTCTGACTCTCGCTGATTCTCACTGACTCTCACTGACTCTCGCTGACACTCACTGACACTCACTGACCCTCACTGACTCTCTCTGACTCTCACTGACTCTCACTGACTCTCGTTGATTCTCACTGAATCTCACTGACTCTCGCTGACTCTCACTGACTCAGCCTGATTACTACGAATAGAGCGAGGGAAAGAGAGCAGGGGGGTTTGGGAGATAGGAAGAGGAGATGCATATTTCAATTTGTATAGCGCCTTTAAGATTTGGCTTTGTAAATAAACTTTATTTTATTTAATGGAATACAAAACACTCCAATGTGCATTGCAGGAACACTATAGGACAAAACCTGACATAAGCCACATGTAGAGAGAGATATTAGGGCAGGTGAATAAATAATTGGTCAGATAGATAAGTTTTAATGAGTGAGTTAAGGGCTGTGAGAGGATAGAGAGACAGGGAAAATTCAGAAGGGAATTCCAGAAATTAGGGCTTCATCACTGGAATGATGATAGACTAGATAGAATCCCTACTGTGCAGAAGGAGGCCATTCTGCCCATGAGTCTTTATTGACCACAATCCCTCCGAGGACCTATTCCCATAACCCCACATGTTTACCCGGTTAATCCTCTAACACTAGGGGGGTCACGTTAGCATGGCTAATTCACCTAAGCCGCACATCTTTGTGTTTTGGAAGGAAATCAGGGCACCCGGAGGAAACCCATGCAGACACGGGGAGAATGTGCAGTCTCCACACAGGCAGCGACCAGAGCCGGGAATCGAACGCGAGTCTTTGGTGTTACGAAGCAGCCGTGCTAACCCACTGTGCCTGCATAAATAGATGGTTACACAGGACAAAATATTGCTGATGGACTAACAGCTTTAGATAGGTAGGTGAATAGTTCCCAGCCAATGTGTCATGTACGCTAGTGTGTTATGAACGCCCTCTCCCCATCAAGTGCGCTGTGAAAGAATTTTCAAAATATATGTAATTATGCAAACACTTTGCCTTCATCTCTCTGGTCAGCAGCTCCGAGACCCAATGAACCTCCGACCAGCTGGGAAAGAGCTGCAAACATGCAGTTTCGATCTTTTATATTGGTCCTGCCCATGCATGTGACCGACGGGACTCAGAGCTGAAGACAAAGATTCCATTGCGCCCGTACAAAATGTGAAAACTCAAAAAGTTGGGAGAAGCCAGAGGGACAGGGAGAGGATTAAAAAAAATAGATACAAGGAGAGGGAGACATTAAAAAGAAAGTTCCCAGCAAGGGGAGAAGACAGAGAAAGGAATGCCTCAAACCTTTTCTCTCAGAGAGGCGTTGTCTGATATGGAAGAGTTGGGAATCATTGAGATGGACACATCACCTGAACATTATTACAGATGTGCCATAGAAAGCATTCTTTCTGGTTGTATCACAGCTTGGTATGGCTCCTACTCTGCTCAAGATCGCAACAAACTATAAGGGTAGTGAATGCAGCCCAGTCCACGGACTGTGCTTGGTGCAGACTCCATGTGCTAAATGACCTCCTTCTGCACTGTGATTCTCCATCTACACTTCCCGCTGCCTCGGCAAAGCAGCCAGCATAGTCGAGGACCCCACACACTCCAGATATTCTCTCTTCCATCTTCTTTAGAGAAATTCAATGTGATCGGGAATAGTCAACACGGCTTTGGTAAGGGCAGATCTAGTTGAATTCTTCGAAAATGTGACTGAAGACATTGACGAAGGAAGAGCAGTGGACGTGGTTTACATGGATTTCAGCAAGGTGTTTGATAAGGTCCCCCATGCAAGACTTCTTGAGAAGGTGAGAGGGCATGGGATCCAAGGGGCTTTGGCCTTGTGGATCCAGAACTGGCTTGCCTGCAGAAGGCAGAGAGTAGTTGTAGATGGGTCTTCTTCTGCATGGAGGTCAGTCACCAGTGGAGTGCCCCAGAGATCTGTTCTAGAACCCTTGCTGCTTGTCAGTTTCATAAATGACCTGATGAGGAAGTGGAGGGATGGGTTAGTAAGTTCGCCGACGATACAAAGATCGGTGGTGTTGTGGATGGTCTGGAGGGATGTCTGAAGTTGCAGCGAGACATAGATAGGATGCAAGACTGGGCGGAGAAGTGGCAGATGGACTTCAACGTGGATAAATGTGTTGTGGTCCATTTTGGCAGGACCAATGGGATGAAGCAGTATAATATCAAGTCTTGGCAGTGTTGAGGAGCAGAAGGATCTTGGGGTCCGGGTCCATAGGTCTCTTAAATCTGCCCCGCAAGTGGAGGATGTGGTCAAGAAGGCATATGGTGTACTGGCTTTCATTAATAGAGGAATTGAGTTTAGGAGTTGGGAGGTAATGCTGTAACTTTATAAGACCCTTGTCAGACCCACTTGGAATATTGTGCTCAGTTCTGGTCGCCTCACTATAGAAAGGATGTGGAAGCTATTGAAAGAGTGCAGAGGAGATTTACAAGGGTACTGCCTGGATTGGGAGGCAGGCCTTATGAAGATAGGTTGAGGGAGCTGGGACTCTTCTCACTGGAGAGACGAAGGTTGAGAGGCGACCTGATAGAGGTTTATAAAATGTTGAAAGGAATAGATAGGGTGGATTCTCGGAGGCTATTTCCCAGGGCTGAAATGGTCGCTATGAAGAGAGGCTGAGGGATTTGAGGTTGTTTTCATTAGAAAGGAGGCGGCTAAGAGGGGACCTTATTGCAACATATAAGTTGATTAGAGGTTTAGATAGGGTGGACAGTGATAGCCTTTTTCCTAGGATGGAAAAAGCTAGCACGAGGGGACACAGCTTTAAATTAAGGGGTTATAGTTATAGGACGGATATCAGAGGCAGGTTCTTTACCCAAAGGGTGGTTCGGGAGTGGAATGCCCTGCCTGCAGCAGTTGTAGATGCGCCAAGTTTGGTGGCGTTTAAGAGGTTAGTTGATAAGTATATGGAAGAGAAGGGAATGGTTTAGTTTGGAGGGGCATTGCTTTTTATATTGGTTGGCGCAACATCGAAGGCTGAAGGGCCTGTTCTGTGCTGTAATGTTCTATGTTCTATGTTCTATGAGAGGACACAGGTTTAAGGAGCTGGGGGGCAAGTACAGAGGAGATGTTAGAGGTAAGTTTTCCACTCAGAGGGTGGTGAGTGAATGAAATCGGCTGCTGTCAGTGATGGTAGAGGCGAACTCGCTGGGGGTCTTTTAAGAGACTTCTGGATGAGTACATGGGATTAAATGGGATTGGAAGTTACAGATAGTTCTATGGCCTGGTAAATATAGATATGATCTTGTGGGACGAAGGGCCTGTTTGTGCTGTAGTGTTCTATGTTCTTCCATTGGGAAAATGATACAAAAATCTGAGGACACCTACCAACCGACTCAAGGACAGCTTCTTCCCTGCTGCTGTCAGACTTTTGAATGGATCTACCTCGCATTAAGTCGATCTGTCTCTACACCCTAGCTGTGACTGTAACATTATACTCTGCATTCTCTCCTTTCCTTCTGCCTCAGGTATTCTATTACAAAGGTATGCTTTGCCTGTCTAGCACGCAAGAAACAATACTTTTCACTGCAATCCCAATACGACAATAATAAATCAAAAAATCATTCATGTGCTGTATCAGATTCTCCTTGTGCCAGAACCCAAATGATTATCATTTCACAGATTTCATTGGAAGAGAAACAGGAAGGATTCTCCAATGGATTAATCCTCAGTAAATGGAGGTAAAACCAGCCTCCCCCATGGACAGATCAAGTTGGACAGAGATAGATGAATAGATTGATAGATAGATGAGAAAGATTGATTAATGGCATTTGACTTTGTTGTTTCACTGTAAGACCACACAAAACAAAGAGTCATAAAAGGGAAGTTCAGAAATGTTCCTTGGCTGCTGTGGTAACAGAGAGCTTTAATCTTTGATGTTTTGAAAACAGCATTAAAATGGTTTGCCCCGAGCAATCATCTGTTGCCAGAGCTCAGGAATTGTCCACATGTTCTCTGTATCTGGGATCACTGTGAGTTTTGCAGAGATTAAATGCTCAGCTTTACTGAAAAAGGAACAAAGATAAAAGTATTTGCGACGTGAATGAAACAATTAGCTGTGGAAAAAAACATTCCCAATCCAAAACAAACTGGACCATTTCCTTCTTCAGTTTGAGCAACTCTTATTTAATGCCTCTTCTCAGTAAAGCTTTTGTTTTGGCATTAAACTGCTTTACGTATCGTAAGCTCTCGTTTACAAGTCTGATCCTGATCTCTTGAGACGGCGACAAGTTCGGCGGAATCGCAGAAGGCAAAAGGTTAGGCTCAGGTCTCCCTCTAGTGGTTTGGATAACACCCCAAACCAGGAGCCAGGAAATCTGGATGTGAATGGGAATACAATACACATTTTCACTCAGTCCTTCTCAAGTTGTTGGCAATGTTGGCAACAATTATGCCACGGTGGCGCTGCTGCCTCATAGCACCAGGGACCCGAATTCGATTCCTGGTTTGGGTCACTGTCTATGTGGAGTTTGCACATTCTACCCGTATCTGCGTGGGTTTCTTCCGGGTGCTCCGGTTTCTCCCCACACTCCAAAGATGTGCGAGTTAGGCAGATTGGCCACGCTAAATTGCCCCCTGTAGTGTTAAAGTAAAATAAAGTTTATTTATTATTGACAGGTAAGATTTATATTGACACTGCAATGAAGTTATTGTGAGATTCCCCTCGTCGTCACAGTGTGGCGCCTGTTTGGGTGAGTGCACCTAACCAGCACGTCTTTCGGAATGTGACAGGAAACCGGAGCACCCGGAGGAAACCCACATAGACACGGGGAGAATGTGGAAACTCCACACTGACAGGTCACTGACACTGTGAAGGAGCAGTGCTAACCACTGTGCTGCCTGTCAGGGGAACTAGCTAGAATAAATGCATGGGATTATGAAGATAGGGCCTGGGTGGGATTGTGGTTGGTGTAGACTCGATGGGCCAAATGGCCTCATTTTGCACTGTCTGGATTCTATGAATCCCTAGTTACCTTTGAAAAGGAATTGTCACATTGGAGTGGCTCATGAATGTTGAACATGAGACATTGGCTGGAATTGTCTACTCTCGTCCGTGGCTGGGATTCTCCACTCTCGCTGCAGTCAACGGGGTCTCGGCTGAGCACCAAGTTCTCCATTCTCGCTGGCACCAATGATACGAGAGCGGAGAATTCTGGCCAAGAGAGTCTGGGCTGTGGGCCAGCGAGAGCCAGATTTTGATAAGCTACAGTGAGGGACAAAGCAAGATGGGAGGGGGTTATAGCTTCAGGGGGGAGCCTTTGGAGGCCCCAAGGGTCCAATTGAAAAGGGGTTCTTGACCCACCACCAGGCCTTACGGAAAGCCTGCTGGGCTGACCACCAGCTGGGCTTCACCTGCTGCCAATGTTGGCAACAAGAAGAGGAGGCCCTTCAGAGGATAATCATTGGAGGAGACCAACTTAAGGAACTCAAATGGTGACCAATGCCACCAGCAGTGCCAGGAACAAGTAAGTAGGCCCCTGACAATCTGCCCGATGAATCTTAGATACCCACCTCATGAAACCCATCAGCAGGAGATCATAAACTCCAACCCGTTGATCCAGAACACAACGGCAAACTTCTTATCCTAGAGGCTATTAGTCAACCAGTAAAGTTTGTTTTTAAAGATAACTCAACAGCTTCAAGGTTGAAGTACTGACCCTCTGACAGTGTGGCACTCCCTCAGTACTGACCCTCTGACAGTGCAGCATTCCCTCAGTACTGACCCTCTGACAGTGCGGCGCTCCCTCAGCACTGACCCTTTGACAGTGCGGCACTCCCTCAGCACTGACCCTCTGACAGTGCGGCACTCCCTCAGCACTGACCCTCTGACAGTGCGGCACTCCCTCAGCACTGACCCTCTGACAGTGCGGCACTCCCTCAGCACTGATCCTCTGACAGTGCGGCACTCCCTCAGCACTGACCCTCTGACAGTGCGGCACTCCCTCAGCACTGACCCTCTGACAGTGCGGCACTCCCTCAGCACAGACCCTCTGACAGTGCGGCACTCCCTCAGCACTGACCCTCTGACAGTGCAACACTCCCTCAGTACTGACCCGCTGACAGTGCGGCACTCCCTCAGCAGTGACCCTCTGACAGTGCGACACTCCCTCAGCACTGACTCTCTGACAGTGCGGCGCTCCCTCAGCACTGACCCTCTGACAGTGCGGCACTCCCTCAGCGCTGACCCTCTGACAGTGCGGCACTCCCTCAGCACTGACCCTCTGACAGTGCGGCACTCCCTCAGCACTGACCCTCTGACAGTGCGGCACTCTCTCAGTACTGGCCCTCTGACAGTGCGGCACTCCCTCAGTACTGACCCTCTGACAGTGCGGCACTCCCTCAGCACTGACCCTCTGACAGTGCGGCACTCCCTCAGCACTGACCCTCTGACAGTGCGGCACTCCCTCAGCACTGACCCTCTGACAGTGCTGCACTCCCTCAGCACTGACCCTCTGACAGTGCGGCACTCCCTCAGCACTGACCCTCTGACAGTGCGGCACTCCCTCAGCACTGACCCTCTGACAGTGCGGCACTCCCTCAGCACTGACCCTCTGACAGTCCGGCACTCCCTCAGCACTGACCCTCTGACAGTGCGGCACTCCCTCAGCACTGACCCTCTGACAGTGCGGCACTCCCTCAGCACTGACCCTCTGACAGTGCGGCACTCCCTCAGCACTGCCCCTCTGACAGTGCGGCACTCCCTCAGCACTGACCCTCTGACAGTGCGGCACTCCCTCAGCACTGACCCTCTGACAGTGCGGCACTCCCTCCATATTACACTGACCCATTAGTCCAACTAATGTGTCTAAATCCTCAAATGGCGTTTGAACCTATATCCTGAACTCAGCTAACAGTTATCAATAAATAATAATTTTGGAATTATTGGGTTGCCACATAAAAACTAAAGTACACTTCTTACTGTCTGAGAATTCAGAAGCTCTGACCTTTGTGTCCATATTATTATCATTATTTTGTTTGTTACTAACTCTATTGTTTTGCCTTTTTCTCTGTGGTATCCCTGTAATCTCTTCACACTGCTGCCTCGCAGCACCAGAAACCTGGGTTCAATACAGCCTCGGGTGACTCTGTAAAATCTGCACATTCTCCCCACATCTGCATGAGTTTCCTCTGGGCATTCCGGTTTCCTCCGAAGTCCAAAGATATGCAGCTTAGTGGATTGGCCGTGCTGAATTGCCCAGTAGTATCCATGGATGTGTATGGTTGGAACAACCAGGAAAAGAAAACAGAGGGCATGGGTTAAGGGTGAAAGGAGAAAAGTTTAAAGGGATTATTATGAGGGGCTTTTCCCACTGAGAGCGGTGGGAATGTGGAATGAGCTGCCGGATAAAGTGACAAATGCGGGCTCACTTTTAACATTTAAGAACAACTTGGATGGGTTCATGGATGAGAGGGGTGTGGAGGGATATGGTTCAAGCGCAGGTCAGTGGGACGAGGCAAAAAATGGTTTGGCACAGACAAGAAGGCCCAAAAGGCCTGTTTCTGAGCTGTAATTTTCTACGGTTCTATTAGCCGTGGTAAATGCTTGGTGTAAGAGGCAATAGGACAGTCTGGTGGGCCTGGGTGAGGTGCATTTGCGGAGGGTCGGTGCTGACTCGATGGGACAAATGGCCTCTTTTTGCACTGTAGGGATTCTATGGGAGAATGGGTATTTGAATGACACAATTTGCACATCTTTGGACTGTGGGAGGAAACTGGAGCACCCAGAGGAAATGCTTGCCCAACGAAGAGAACATGTAACTTCAACATCCACTCCCTCCATCAACGACACACTCAGTAGCAGTAGTGTGTACTATCTACAAGATACACTGCAGTAATTCTTAGATAACACCTTCCAAACCCTCGGCCACTTCCATCTAGAAGGACAAGGATAGCAGATACATGGGTTCCCCACCAAGATATTCACCATCCTGACTTGGAAATATATCGCCTTTCCTCCACAGTCGCTGGATCAAAATCCTGGAATTCCTTCCCTAATGACATTGTGGGTCAACCCACAGAACATAGACTGCAGCGATTCGAAAAGACAGCTCACCATCACCTTCTCAAGGGCAACTAGGGATAAATGCTGGCCAGTCAGTGAAGTCCCATGAATGAATAAAAAGAACTGTTGAAAAATGGCAGGAGGGCTGGTAACCAGAGGATACAGGCTTCAAATAATTAACTCCAGAGCTGGAAGCAACATGAAGGAAAATTATTTTAATTTACAGCAAGTTGTTGTGATCTGCCCAATAGGGCGGTGGAAACAACTCAATCAGAACTTCCAAAGCAGAATTGGGTAAATAGTTGAAATTGAATAATTTGGAAGGTTATGAGGTAGGAGTAGGATGGATTGGTTACTCCTTCAAAGAGCCAGCATGGACACAATGGAATGAATAGCCTCCTTCTGTGAGAAACAGCCTTTGTGCGGAAGATGTTCTCTGATCAGCCACAGCAATTCTCCTGCTGTCCACCAGGAGGGGCATGTGAGCCATTCTCCCATCTAGATTTACCCTCCTTATTCAGAAGGGGATGTTGGAGCTGTCTGCAAGTTTGATTTGATATCCCATTGACTCAGGGATCAGGGCTGCCAATGGTGCTGAATGTTTTTGGGGAGTGGGAATTCCTGCCACCAAGACCAGAGCTGACAGTCAACCTCGCTCTGACAGACGATTTTTTTACTGGTGGCTGTGCGCAGTTCTGGTTGCCTCACTATAGGAAAGATGTGGAGGCTATTGAGAGGGTGCAGAGGAGATTTACAAGGATGTTGCCTGGATTGGGAGGCATGCCTTATGAAGACAGGTTGAGGGAGCTGGGACTTTTCTCCCTGGAGAGACGAAGGTTGAGAGGTGACCTGATAGAGGTTTATAAAATGTTGAGAGGAATAGATAGAGTGGATTCTCAGAGGCTATTTCCCCAGGCTGAAATGGTTGCTACGAGAGGACACAGATTTAAGGTGCAGGGAAGCAAATACAAAGGAGATGTTAGGGGTAAGTTTTTCACTCAGAGGGTGGTGAGTGAATGGAATCGGCTGCCGTCGGCGGTGGTAGAGGCGAACTTGCTGGGGTCTTTTAAAAGACTTCTGGATGAGTACATGGGATCCAATGGGATTGGGGGTTATAGATAGGTCTATGGCTTGGTAGGTATAGATGTGATTGGCGCAACTTGTGGGCCGAAGGGCCTGTTTGTGCTGTAATGTTCTATGTTTTATTCCGAGAGTGGGCAGCACGGCAGTGCCATCCTCATTGGGTTTGTTTCGAGGGGGGATGGAGGGAGCCAGGGTCAGGCTGGATATCAGCCAGAAATCCTGACAGGAATACTGCAGGAAAGCAAGCTGGTTATCACTGCTGCCTCACAGTGCCAGGGAACCAGGTTCGATCCCCAGCTCGGGTCACTGTCTGTGTGAAGTGTGCACATTCTCCCCATGTCTGCATGGGTTTCCTCCAGGTGCTCCGGTTTCCTCCCACAATCCAAAGATGTGCGGGTTTGGTGGATTGGCCGTGCTAAAATTGTCATTTAGCGTCAGGGGGATTAGGACTGTAAATCTGAAGGGTTACAGGGATGGGACCTCGGTGGGATAGTATTTGGTGCGGACTTGATGGGCCTAACGATCTCCTCCTGCACCGTAAGAGTGGGATCACAGCTTGACTAGCAAGACAAGGGAATACACAATGAACAGTAGGGAATTACAGATCACACAGACCATGGGGTACATGTCCAAAGATCCCTGAGGGCAGCAGGACTGGTAGATAAGATTGTTAATGAGGTATATGGAATATTTGCCTTTATTAGCCAAGGCAGAGAATATAAGAGCAGGGAGGTTGTGATGGAGTCGTATCAAACACTCATTTGGCCACAGCTAGAGCACTGTGTTCAGTTCCTGTCACCACACTGTAGGAGGGACTTGATTGCACTGGAGACGGAGCAGAGGAGATTCTGCCTGGGAGTGTTTCAGAGAGATTGGTTAGTCTGGGGTTGTTCTCCTTATCTCAGAGGAGGCTGAGGGCTGATTGAAATGTGCAAGGTTATGGGGGACAGCAATCTCCCTGATATCCATCCTAGGATGGATAGAAAGAAACTTTTCCCCTCAATAGAGGGATCACTAACCGGGGAAAGGGGCACGGGACTTGAGGAGAAATATCTTCACTTAGAAGGTGCTGGGAACCTGGATGGGGAGATGGGAACCTTCACAACATTTAAATGAGCGCTTGAAATGCCAGAGCACACAAGGCTATGGACCAAATGCTGGAAAATGAGACTGGAATGGAGATGTGTTCAATGATCAGTGCAGACGTGATGGGCCGAAGGGTCTCTTTTGGTGCTGTAAAATTCTATCAATTTCCCATGTCTTGCCTACCTTGGGAATCGCCGCGGGCAGAGACGTTGACCTTAGGCAGGATTTTCCGGTCCTGGCGGGAGCGCAGCTGGAAAATCCCGCCCTGTAACTCTACACCCAACTGGAATGCCTTCAGCAGTCAAATAGCCCAACAACATTGATTGTCTTGATTCCAACAGAGATGGCACCAGGTGGGTGCGCTGTGGGAGGAGGCCATCAATCTCAGCCCCCACACCGGGGAATCTGTTCCTTCAGGAGAACCCGGGAGGCACTCTGGGAAGGTGGTGAAGCACCTGTCTGAAAGTCTGAGGTCACTGAATCACATTGGCTTCCATGCAAGTAATGTCAAACTTGTTTTTGAGTCATCGCCCTGATTTCTGTGATCTCTCCCAGGCCCACAGATTTCAGATTCCAGCCTAGTCTGTGTTCCAGCATTGTCTCATCAACTCTGGGGGCTAGGTCCCTGGGTCCAGTACTCCCTGGGTCCAGTGCTCTCTGCATCCAATGCTCTCTGTGTCCAGTGCTCTCTGGGTCCAGTGCTGTCCGAGTCCAGTGCTATCGGTCCAGTGCTCTCTGGGTCCAGTACTCTCTGTGTCCAGTGTCCTCTGTGTCCAGTTCTCTCTGTGTCCAGTGCTATCTGGATCCAGTGCCCTCTGTGTCCAGTGTTATCTGGGTCCAGTGCTTTCAGGGTCCAGTACTCTCTGTGTCCAGTGCCCTCTGTGTCCAGTGCTATCAGGGTCCAGTACTCTCTGTGTCTAGTGCCCTCTGTGTCCAGTGTTATCTGGGTCCAGTGCTGTCTGGGTCCAGTGCTCTCTGGATCCACTGCTCTGGGTCCAGTGCTCTCTGGGTCCAGTGCCCTCTGTGTCCAGTGCTATCTGTGTCCAGTGCTCTCTGGGTCCACTGCCCTCTGTGTCCAGTGCTGTCTGGGTCCAGTGCTGTCTGGGTCCAGTGCTGTCTGGGTCCAATACTCTCTGTGTCCAGTGCTATCTGGGTCCAGTGCTCTCTGGGTCCAGTGCTCTCTGGGTCCACTGCCCTCTGTGTCCAGTGCTGTCTGGGTCCAGTGCTGTCTGGGTCCAGTGCTGTCTGGGTCCAGTGCTCTCTGTGTCCAGTGCTATCTGGGCCCATTCTCTCTGTGTCCAGTGCTCTCTGGGTCCACTGCCCTCTGTGTCCAGTGCTATCTGGGTCCAGTGCTCTCTGGGTCCAGTGCTCTCTGGGTCCAGTGCTATCTGGGCCCATTCTCTCTGTGTCCAGTGCTCTCTGGGTCCAGTGCTATCTGGGCCCATTCTCTCTGTGTCCAGTGCTCTCTGTGTCCAGTGCTGTCTGGGTCCAGGCCAAGTGGTTTTTTTTATTCATCCATGGGATGTGGGCATCACTGACTGGCCTGTAGTTATTGGCCATCCTTAATTGTTCACGAAGGGCAGTTGAGAGTCAGTGATATTGCTGTGGCTTTATAGTCGCAGATAGGCCAGACCAAGTAAGGATGGCCGATTTCCTTCTCTAAAGAATATTAGTGATCCAGATAAGTTTTTCTGACAATCGACAATGGTTTCCTGGTCATCAGTAGATTCTTAATTCCAGATTTCTTCCCTGCACCTCCTTACCTCCCAATTTTCTTAAGATGTTTCTTAAAAATGACCTCTTTGACCCTGCTTTGGGGGTCATCTGATGCAATATCTCCTTTTGCAGTCTGGTTTCACATTTTGATATTGTTCCTGTAGTCCCCCACCCCACCAGGTCAAAATTCAGCTGGGGGTGGGGTGCAAAGTGAGAGGGTGGGGGTTGTTGATGGAAACACTGTGGAACCAGGGCTGTACAAGGGCAGCGGGTGGAGGGTAAGGGGGCAGAGGAGGATGACAAGCAATGGAAGGAATAGGGAAGACCATGGAATGGGAAGTTAGATCCTGACAAGTGTGCACGGAATGCTGATAATGAAGCATCTTAAAGGGATATCAAATTATTTTGGAAGGGGTGGACGCAGGTGCCAGAATATGAGGTGCGGCTTGTTAGCATGGCACATTAGGATGGATCACACTCAGAATTAAGGGTGTTTTGGTTTGGGAGGGTTATTGTTGGCCTTAGTCTTCTTTGGAGAACAGGAATTGGGTCAGATAGGAGAGAATCAATCCTATCTGATTGGTGTGTGGGGTTATCTTATAGTCACTGTCCCTGGGCTTAGCGGACTGTGTACTGGGCTGCAGATGGTATATGACAAGGGATATTTGCAAACTTTAGCTGAAGAAGATACAATGCATGATGGAGAATGTCAGTTTTGTACATAACAGTCTGCACATCCTCCAGATGGGGTAGATAGAGGTCGAGAGGGGGTACAGGCTCGGGGGAAGAGTAGCAATGTCCACCACAACAATAATAAGATCCAAGTGTTAGTGGGGGAGGCGAGAAGATCACAGCTATCATCTGTAGCTGCACACTGTGAGTGTTATATATTTAAGTAGCTGTACGATAGCCTTAAGAACCAGTCACGTGATTCATTGATATCACTTGGGGTATTGCTGGCTGCTGTTCAGTTTCATTTTTTGTTCTGGAACCATAGAATCCTACAATGCAGAAGGAAGCCATTCGGCCCATCGAGTCTGCAATCCCACCCAGGCCCTATTCCCACAATCCCATGCATTTACTCTAGCTAGTTCTCTTGGTACTAAAGGGCAATTTAGCATGGCTGATCCCCCTGACCCCTCATCTTTGGACTGTGAGAGGATACTGGAGCACTGGGAGGAAACCCGCGCAGACGCGGGAAGAACGTGCAAACTCCACACAGACAGTGATCCAAGCAGGGGATCGAACCTGAGTTCCTGGCGCTGTGAGCCAGACCGTTCTGTTTAGAGAACCTCTCTTTCAATAAACCTGGGGTGGGCGTCATTTTGAATCTAAGTGTGCAACCAAATCTATTTCTTTTTTGCTTAAAACCCATAACACCTAACATAATTAAGACATTACAAAAGGTAAATAGACATTGCGGGTCCTCAACTTTGAATATTAGAAGTTAATTCTTTACAATGAGGCTCCAGATTAATTGGAGGCACATGGGGATTGAGGAAGGGAGAGAGGAATAGTCTGCTCCATCCTGCTATCTTGAAGTCCCAGAACAATGCATCCGGCAAAAACAAAAGTAAGATCAATTTTGTCTGGGAGGACTATGAGGTAGCGTGGGAGGATCAATACACTGGTCTATGGGGCTCCAGTAGATCAGAACGATTACATACCCATCTAATGATTTTTGATCTGGAAAATCCTGCCCATAGTCTCTCATCCTGTTCACAATATTTGCAAATTTAGTATTATTTCAAAATTCTTCAAATCTAACCCTATACAATACCAGTCACAGTCACTAATATGTACCAAGGATGTATGATAAATACAAAACTCAGTAAGAGGTCTGACAACACTAATTTTAAATCCAACCGATTTATTTGATAGTAAACTTGCAAGCTTTCGGCCTTTGTAGCCTTCGTCAGGCAAATGAGGCTGAAAGCCTGCAAGTTTACTGTCAAATAAATCAGTTGGATTTAAAATTGGTGTTGTCAGACCTCTTACTGAGTTTACCCCAGTCCAACGCCAGCATCTCTACATCATGAATGAAAAGTAGTAGATTTATCATTTGGGAAGTTGATCTTCTTTGAAAGCAATGAGTCAACAATCAGTGTATCACCATTTACTGTGCACCAGGATGTCCTGGGGAGTGTGTCAGTATTTACAGGGGGTCCCTGGGGAGTGTGTCAGTATTTACAGGGGGTCCCTGGGGAGTGTGTCAGTATTTACAGGGGGTCCCCAGGGAGTGTGTCAGTATTTACAGTGGGGGCCCTGGGGAGAGTGTGTCAGTATTTACAGAGGTGTCCCTGGGGAGTGTGTCAGTATTTACAGGGGGTCCCTGGGGAGTGTGTCAGTATTTACAGGGGTCCCGGGGGTGTGTCAGTATTTACAGGGGGTCCCCCGGGAAGTGTGTCAGTATTTACAGGGGGTCCCTGGGGAGTGTGTCAGTATTTACAGGGGGTCCCCGGGGAGTGTGTCAGTATTTACAGGGGGTCCCTGGGGAGTGTGTCAGTATTTACAGGGGGTCCCCGGGAGTGTGTCAGTATTTACAGGGATGTCCCTGGGGAGTGTGTCAGTATTTACAGGGGGTCCCCGGGAAGTGTGTCAGTATTTACAGAGGTGTCCCTGGGGAGTGTGTCAGTATTTACAGTGGGGTCCCCGGGGAATGTGTCAGTATTTACAGAGGTGTCCCTGGGGAGTGTGTCAGTATTTACAGTGGGGTCCCTGGGGAGTGTGTCAGTATTTACAGTGGGGTCCCTGGGGAATGTGACAGTATTTACAGAGGTGTCCCTGGGGAGTGTGTCAGTATTTACGGTGGTGTCCCCGGGAGTATGTCAGTATTTACCATGGGGTCCCTGGGGAGTGTGTCAGTATTTACAGAGGTGTCCCTGGGGAGTGTGTCAGTATTTACAGAGGTGTCCCTGGGGAGTGTGTCAGTATTTACAGTGGTGTCCCCGGGAGTGTGTCAGTATTTACAGGGGGGGGTCCCTGGGGATTGTGTCAGTATTTACAGGGTGTCGCTGGGGAGTGTGTCAGTATTTACAGTGATGTCCCTGGGGAGTGTGTCAGTATTTACAGTGGGGTCCCCGGGGAGTGTGTCAGTATTTACAGTGGTGTCCCCGGGGAGTGTGTCAGTATTTACACTGGTGTCCCGGGAGTGTGTCAGTATTTACAGTGGGTCCCTGGGGAATGTGTCAGTATTTACAGTGGGGTCCCCGGGGAGTGTGTCAGTATTTACACTGGTGTCCCCGGGGAGTGTATCAGTATTTACAGGGTGTCCTCGGAGAGTGTGTCAGTATTTACAGGGTGTCCCCGGTAAGTGTGTCAGTATTTACAGTGGGGTCCCTGGGGAGTGTGTCAGTATTTACAGAGGGTCCCCGGGGAGTGTATCAGTATTTACAGAGAGGGGTTCATGGGGAGTGTGTCAGTATTTATAGGGGGGTCTCCGGGGAGTGTGTCAGTATTTACAGGGGGGCCCAGGGATAGTGTATCAGTATTTACAGAGGGTCCCCGGGGAGTGTGTCAGTATTTACAGTGGGGTCCCTGGGAGAGTGTGTCAATATTTACAGTGGGTCCCTGGGGAGTGTGTCAGTATTTACAGGGGGTCCCTGGGGAGTGTTACAGAGGGTCCCTGGGGAGTGTGTCAGTATTTACAGTGGGGTCCCTGGGAGAGTGTGTCAATATTTACAGTGGTGTCCCTGGGGAGTGTGTCAGTGTTTACAGAGAGTCCCTGGGGAGTGTGTCAGTACTTACAGTGGGATCTCCGGGAAATATGTCAATATTTACAGTGCGGTCCCTGGGGAGTGAGTCAGTATTTACAGGGGGTCCCTGGGGAGTGTGTCAGTACTTACAGTGGGATCTCCGGGGAATATGTCAATATTTACAGTGCGGTCCCTGGGGGAGTGTGTCAGTATTTACAGAGGGTCCCCGGGGAGTGTGTCAGTATTTACAGTGGGGTCCCTGGGGGAATGTGTCAGTGTTTACAGGGGGTCTCCGGGGAGTGTGTCAGTATTTACAGAGAGTCCTGGGGAGAGTGTGTCAGTATTTACAGAGGGTCCCCAGGGAGTGTGTCAGTATTTACAGTGGGGTCCCTGGGGAGTGTGTCAGTATTTACAGGAGGTCCCTGGGGAGTGTGTCAGTATTTACAGAGGGTCCCTGGGGAGTGTGTCAGCATTTACAGAGGGTCCCTGGGGGAATGTGTCAGTGTTTACAGGGGGTCTCCAGGGAGTGTGTCAGTTTTTACAGGTGGGTCTCCGGGGAGTGTGTCAGTATTTACAGGAGATCTCTGAGGAGTGTGTCACTATTTACAGTGGGGTCCCCAGGGAGTGCGTCAGTACTTACAGTGGGGTCCCCGGGGAGTGTGTCAGTATTTACATGGGGTCCCCGGGAAGTGGGTCAGGGGGGTTACCAGGGAGTGTATCAGTATTTACAGGGGGGTTCCGTGGGGAATGTGTCAATATTTACAGTGGGGTTCCTGGGGAGTGTGTCAGTATTTACAGCGGGGTCCCCAGGGGACAGTGTGTCAGTATTTAAAGTGGAATCCCCAAGGAGTGTGTCAGTATTTACAGTGGGGTCCCCAGGGAACGTGTCAGTATTTACAGTGGGGTCACCGGGGAGTGTGTCAGTATTTACAGTGGGGTCCCCAGGGAGTGTGTCAGTATTTACAGGAGTGCCTCGGGACTGTGTCAGTATTTACAATGGGTTCCCCGGGAAGTGGATCAGTATTTACAGTGGGGTGTCCGGGGAGTGTGTCAGTACTTACGGGGGGTTCCGTGGAGAATGTGTCAGTATTTACAGCGGGGTCCCCAGGGGACAGTGTGTCAGTATTTAAAGTGGAGTCCCCAAGGAGTGTGTCAGTATTTACAGGAGGTCCCCGGGAAGCTTTTCAGTATTTGTAGAGGTTCCGCCGGAGAATGTATCAGTATTTACAGGTTGTCTCTGGGAAGTGTATCTGTATTTACAGTGGGGTACCCAGGTAGTATGTCAGATTGTGGGGATAACCAGAGTAAGTCTCTCACACTCATCCTCTCATACACACACACACTGTCACATATACACACATTCTCTCACTCTCTTACACAGACGCACATGAACACACTCTCATAAACACATTCTCTCTTACACAATTACATTTTGTCTCTTTCTCATGCACAAACTCTTTCTCTTCTCTCTCTCTCTCTCTCACACACACACACACACACACACACACACACGCTCCTTGTCTGGTATGAATTAACAGAATGCCCAGAAAATAATTCTTCTTTTCTTAAATAGAACCTCATGTATTTAATGATAAGTTGTACATAGAACATATTACAGAGTGAGAGAGACTACAGGGATTTAAAGGAATTGATCTGGGATTAAGATGCAGTTGGAGAATTGCCATAGATGGGATGCAGATTTCTGTCTGTAACTGTGATTTCACTTGGTAAAACAGAACTGCCCCAGAAATCCAATCATTTCAAATGAAAATCTGCTTCCAACATACTTTGTTTACCAGAATATCACAGCAATCCCATTCAGCAAGCTCGCACTTTACCCTCCCTCTAGCCCACTACGTGTCCACACACACACATAAATGCATGATGCACACAAACACATGACGCACCCACAAATGCATATGTGCAAGAAGTACACACAAATGCATGACGCACACACAAATGCATAAATATGTGCATGACGCACACACAAACACATGATGCACACACAAACACATGATGCACATGCAAATACATGATGCATACACAAACACATGACGCATAGACAAACATATGACGCACACACAAACACATGATGCACACACAGATGGACAATGACAGGGGCTGGATTTTTGTGTATAAAGTTCAGGCACACCCCATCAGTGTGCAAAACTGCATGAGAGGATATTGGGCATGCATTTCATTGTGCTATTTCAGTTGGAAACAGACCCATTGGTGATCAAGTAACCAATTTAAGTAAGACAGCAATTGACCGGGATTTTACTTGGCACGTCTGCCTTTACGATTAGCGAATGGGCTAATTGGCCAGAAAAAACTTTACATTCAAGCTGTGACCTCGATCCAGACTGAGTGAAAGGTCAGGACTCAAATAAAATTCGTAAATGTATCTGGGAAGTGAGCAGTGAATGAATGTGCTGCCCAGACATTGATGATACAGTTTTAACATTGATATTTACTTATCACAGGTCAGCAGTTTCCTGAGACATCTCCACATGGGTTTCCCTCTGAAGAGGCACCTTGGAAACAGCAGACTGTACACCCCATCTCTTCGCACCCCTCTCCCCAGCAGCACTCCACCTTGGCCAGGGCCTGCTTCATGCTGGCTGGCCATTAATTGGCCAGTTGGTGTAAAATTGGCTGTGTGTGGCCAAGGCTGCGTTTCACACATACCTCTGGGCAGTAAACTTGCACATGCAAGGCGGGTGAAAATTTCAGGTCATGATGCACAAATGCACCTTCGCACACATGCGTGCACATGTGGTACACTCGCATAAACACAAATACATTATGTCTACACAAGTAAAGTCAAGTTAAAAGTAAAGCAGTTTATTTATTAATCACAAGTAAGGCCTTATAAGACCTACATTAACACCGCAATGAAGTTAGTGTGAAATTCCCCAAGTCGCCACATTCCAGCGCTTGTTCAAGTCAATGCACCTAACCAGCACGTCTTTCAGAATGTGGGAGGAAACCCACTAGCCCCCAGAGGAAGCCCACACAGACACTGGGAGAATGTGCAATCTCCACACAGACAGTGACCCAAGAATCAAACATGGCTTCCTGGCACTATGAAGCAGCAGAGTCAAAATTTGCAGATGATACTAAGATGAGTGGTAGAGCAAAGTGTGCAGAGGGCATTGAAAGTCTGCAGAGGGATAGTCTAAGTGAGTGGGCAAGGATCTGGCAGATGGAATACAATGTTGGGAAATGTGAGGTCATCAATTTTGGTAGGAATAACAGCAAAATTGACTGTTTTTGAAATGGTAAAGAAATTGCAGCATGATGCAGTGCAGAGGGACCTGGGTGTCCTTGTGCAAGAATCACAAGGAGTTGGTTTTGCAGATGCAGCAGATAATTAAGAAGGCAAATGGAATTTTGTCCTTCATTGCTCGAGAGATGGAGTTCAAAAACAGCGAGATTATTTTGCAGCTGTATAAGGTGCTGGTGAGGCCACACCTGGAGTTACTGTGTACAGTTTTGGCCTCCTTACTTGAGAAAGGATGTACTGGCACTGGAGGGGGTGCAGAGGAGATTCACTAGATTGATTCCAGAGTTGAGAGGGTTGGCTTAAGAGGAGAGATTGAGTAATCTGGGAGTATACTCATTGGAATTCAGAAGAATGAGGGGAGATCTTATAGAAACAAATGAGATTATGGAGGGAATAGATAAGATAGAAGCAGGGAAGTTGATTCCACTGGCGGGTGAAACTAGAATGAGGGGGCATAGCTTCAAAATAAGGGGAAGCAGATTTAGGACTAAATTGAGAAGGAAATTCGTCACACAAAGGATTATGAATCTGTGGAATTCCCTGCCCAGTGAAGCAGTTGAGGCTACCTCATTGAATGTGTTTAAGGCAAAGATTTTTGAACAATAAAGGAATTAAGAGTTATGGTGAGCGGGCGGTAAGTGAAGTTGAGTCCATAAAAAGATCAGCCATGATTTTATTGAATGGCGGAGCAGGCTCGAGGGGCCGGAGGGCCTACTGCTGTTCCTACTTCTTACGTTTTAATGCTAACCACTGTGCTACTGTCCCGTTACACAAACTTGCTGATCTGTGACAAGTAAATATCAGTATCAGTCACCAGTCTCCGAGCAGCACATTCATACATAGCTCAGTCCCCAATACCTGATGCACATGTATGCACGATCACGTATATGTTAAATTGTGTAATTGAAAAAGACAGTGCATGCACACACACAGAGTCACATGCATGTAGACATATGTGACGCACAAGCACATGATGCACACATACACAAGCTCACACAATGCACACGGCACACACCAATGTGTGCACGAATGGCACACGCGTGCAGAAAACATGAAACACAAAAAACACGCACAAAAATATAAAAGCAAAGCTTGCGGGTTTCTCCTCGAATGAGCGTGTTTTTCAGAAGCTTTTAGGATTTCCGCCCTAGCCATGTCCCAGTGTGAAACGTGGCATTGCTGTCTCTGTTTTTGAGGTCCCGGGTTAATGTTTAAGCTGCTCGGTGAGGAGGAAGGCAAGGATTGCAGGAGTTCCAGTTTCTCCGAATGTTCTTGCGCATCACACACTGTTGGAAAAATATCTCGCCCTGGGTGCCCCAACCCCACCAACTTTATTTATAACCCACACTTTCTTTGCCCACTAGTTTCTAAAATAGCTTACACATTGCCACAGTAATTACAACATGCTTTGTGTTCTCAGAGCCTGTTCTCTAACTATAGCTTCCCCATCTCTTAGGTTGTCACAAAGTAGATTGTGCAGGGTGTGGAGTGTTCTTTCCGGAGGTTTACCCCAGCTCTCCCGCCCTCCCCCCCGCCCATACTCCCCCAGTGCCTTCGGGGTATTCCTGCACAGAGGGTTTATGATTGCTGACTTGTCACTGTGGATTTGCCAAGATTCCAGGAATGATCTGGAGCCTTCAGGAATTGAAGGGGACATAGCCGTGTAAAAATCCATGAGGACATTGGGGAACGGGGGGGGGTGTGGGGGGAGGCTCTGAAAAAAATTTGTGGATTTTGTTTGATATCTATTGAATTTTAATTATGAAGAATGTCGGACAGGGGGCATGGCAAGTAAGGAAAGAAATCTATGGGATTGGCAGTCAATTAAACAAGTAAGGAAAGACTCCATTCTGTTTCCGATTTATTTATTCATGGGATGAGGACATCGCTGAGTAAGCCAGCATTTATTGCCCGTCTCTTGTTGCCCTTGTCTCATTTGGCCATTTCAGAGGGTCATTGCTGTGTGTCAGGGTAAGGATGGCAGATTTCCTTCCGCTAGAGAACATTAGTCAACCGGATGGGGTTTTCCGGACGATGGACAATGGTTTCGCGTTCGTGATCGGACTTTTAATTCCAATTTTTTTCTACTATTGAATTCAGATTTCACCATCTGCTGCAGTGTGGTTCGAACCCTGGTCCCTACCCGGAATGGGTGGGTTGTGGGGGCGGGGGGGGGGGGGAGGCGGTTAGTCTCTGGATTACGAGTCCAATGACAATGCCACTATGTACCACTGCGTCCCCTGACGGGTCCGCAGGCAGGACTTGCAAATGTGGGGTAACATTTGGTGGGGCCAATTGAAGGTGACGGGAGCTGCGGGGGTGGGGGGTCGGGGGTGGGGGGTGGGGGGGGGGGGGTTGATGGAAAAGCATCCAGGAAGGCGCCTGGCCAGACCTGACCCCTCCCCGCCCCCCACTACCCTCCAGGTGCCCCCCCACAACCCCCCAATCCATCGCCCGGTCACAAGCACAGGCTCAACTGGTTGCGGACGGTGCACTTCTTGCACTGCACCACACAACACCAGTGGAATCTGCACAGGCAGTTCTCCTCCACCACCACCGTCTGGTCCCTGAAGCCTCTGCCGCAGCAGAGTAGGTCGCAGCCGCTCACGTCCAGCGCCGTGCTGTTGCACACCCTGCCCCGCGTGCCCGGCGAACCCGTCTTGCGGTTGGGCAGGCAGAAGTCAGGGGAGTTGGCGGAGTAGACCAGGTCGTGGCGGTCGGGGGGCTTGATGTTCTGGCCCACCGGGATGAGGGTCTTGCCGTCGTTGCCCCCCATCACTTTGAAGGCGCCGTTAAAGCGGTCCAGGAGGCGGGAGCCCACCTCGCGGAGGTTGGGCATTTTCTTCCAGCATGTCCTGAGGGTGCAGGAACCCGACAGACCGTGGCATTTGCACTCGGTTCTCATGTAACTCTTCACGGCCTGAGAGAGAGAGGAAAAAAAAGCCAAGATCCATTAGCGAGATAAAACTGACTGAAGAATTAATTCCAATAGCTACAGGGAAAGGATTGTCAGCTAACATCACTTACATACCTACTGTAATGAAGTCATGATTAATGCATCAAGCTGCTGTCTGAAAAGCTTTAACCGACTTTAATTAAGGTGGGTTTGCAGACTAAAAGCCGAGGGATATCTTCGGATACCGAGAGGAACGTGCGGACATTCGATCCCCTCCCCCTGATTAGCTGAAGCTCAAATAGAGATTGGAATCTCTGCCTCGGTAAGGAAGGTTAAAGATGCCATTCCCCAGCTCCAAGGATTCCTCTTGTCCTTTCATGGGATGTGAGCATCACTGGTGAGGCCAGATGCTGTTACCCATCCCTAATTGCCCGAGAATTGAAAGAACAAAGAGCAGCACAGCACAGAAAACAGGCCCTTCGGCCCTACAAGCCCGTGCTGCCCATTTTAACATTCAGTGAGTGCCTTATTCAAGTCTTTCTTCTACCTACAATGTCACATTCAATGTCACATTGGTCGTTTCAGAGGGAATTGAGAATCAACCACATTGCTGTGACTCTGGAGTCACAAGTAGGCCAGACCAGGTTACAATGGCAGATTTCCTTCGCTAAAGGACTTCAGTGAACCAGATGGGTTTTTGCTGAAACTATTGATGCTAGTTTCACCATTACTGCGATTAGTTTTTAATCCCAGATTGAGTTATCAGCTGCCATCGTGGGTTTTAAGTTTCTGTCCCCAGAGCGTTAATTTGTGGATTACTCACTCAGTGACACTGCCGTTGCACTCAATTGCCACCTGAACTGTGATTCAGACCTGATCTACAAAGGGCTACTGTTCAAATGCAGTTGTAGAATGTTCCTTACAACATAGAACACTACAGCACAAACAGGCCCTTCGGCCCACAAGTTGTGCCAATCATATCAGTATCTACCAGGCCATAGAACTATCTGTAACTCCCAATCCCATTAAATCCCATGTACTCATCCAGAAGTCTCTTAAAAGACCCCAGCGAGTTCGCCTCTACCACCACTGGCGGCAGCCGATTCCATTCACTCACCACCCTCTGAATGAAAAACTTACCCCTGACACCTCCTCTGTACTTGCCCCCCAGCACCTTAAACCTGTGTCCTCTCGTAGCAACCATTTCAGCCCTGGGAAATAGCCTCCGAGAATCCACTCTATCCATCCCTCTCAACATCTTATAAACCTCTTAGCTCATTGTCAAGAGGTTCCTGGTCACCAGGCTGATTTGGATCAGTTTGGTTCTTACCCTGGGATGTGCCAGGCTCAGGGAAGTAAAATAAATTCAATAAAAGCCAGAGAATAATGAAGAATTTACAGCACAGAAACAGGTTATTCAGCCCAACTGCTCCATGCTGATTTAATCTTCCTCTTGAACTTTCTCTCTTCTCCATCTCAGCCGATCATTCTATCCATTTTCCCCTCAATTCTGTCCCTCTGGCCTGTTTACGTTGTCTAGCACTCCTTGTAGAGGCAAGTTTCACATTCTCACCACACACTGTCACAGAATTAGCCAATCTTGCCGCACACCCCCCACCACTTCCATCTGGGATTTTCCACTCCCGCTGCAGTGCAGGGCATTTGACTAAGCGCCCAATTCTCCGTTCTCGCTGGCAGCAGCAGTGAGGTGTGTGCGATTGGAGAATTCCAGCCTCTGGGTAAAGTAGCATGTTTAGTTGAATTCATCAGTAACTTTCTTGAGTATCTTGCATACTTGTTGAGATATACAGATAATATGGACAAAAGGCAGGAGGGGGCTTGATGGAGGGCAGGGAAGCGGGTGTTTGGTAGTGCAGAGAGGGCGAGGGGTACATGGAGTGAGGTAGGGGGCGCGTCACCTGTATAACCAAAACATAAATCAAAGCAAAATACTGCGAATCTGGGAAATCGAAAATAAGAACAGAAAATGCTGGAAAATCTCATAACTGAAGCATAATCTCCTTATGTTTGTACTCAATTCCCCTCGCAATAAACAAGAATATTTTGTTAGTTTCCTAATCACTTGCTGTATTTGCATATAATTCTATTGTGACTCATGCACTAGTACGCCCAGATCCCTCTGCACTTCAAAGCTATGCATTCTCACCATTTCTCTCACCATTTAGTTAACAAGCTTCTCTTTTATTCTTCCTGCCAAAATGGACAATTTCGTATTTTCCCACAATCCATTTGCCAGATCTTTGCCCACTCGCTTAATCTAATTATATCCCCTTACAGCCTCCTTATGCCCTCTTCACAACTTATTTTCCTACCTATCTTTGCATCATCAGCAAATTTAGCAAATACCCCACGGGCGACACGGTGGCACAGTGGTTAGCATTGCTGCCTCACAGCGCCAGGGACCCAGGTTCGATTCCTGGCTTGGGTCACTGTCGGTGTGGAGTTTGCTCATTCTCCCTGTGTCTGCGTGGGTTTCCTGCGGGTGCTCTGGCTTCTTCCCACACTTCAAGAATGCGCGGGTTAGGTAGATTGACCATGTTAAATTGCCCCTTAGTGTCAGAGGGTCTAGCTGAGGTAAATACATGGGGTTATGGGAATAGGGCCTGGGTGGGATTGTGGTTGGTATAGACTTGATGGGCTGAGTGGCCCCTTCCAGCACTGTAGGATTCTATCCCTTCGTCTAAGTCATTTATATAAATTGCAGAATATTTGTCTAGTCTTGTGTGATATAATCTAGATGCTGGACCTTGTTATTCTATCCAAATGAAGGGAGCCTGCGGTTCAGTTTGCCTCTGATTTTGAAGGTTGTAAGTTCAAGTCTCACCCTATTAAATTCGTAATCTTGGCTGGCAGTCACAGCTGTGAGGGAAGCTGTCCTGACAGATTAACATTAAACAGCCTACTTTGGCTGACACGGTAGCTCCCAAAGCATTACGCCAACGCAAGAACAGGGGCGTCCTACCCTGTGGTCACTCAAAACAGATTAGCTAGGACACTTGCTTCAACGCTGTTTGTGGGATCTTGCTGTGCACAAACTGGCTGCTGTGTCTTCTACATGACTACACTCGAAAGAAGCACTTCCCTGACCGTACGGTGCTTTGGGCTGTTTCCAGGTCAGGAAGGACTCTGTCAGATCACTCGGTTTTACATTTTCCCCCCCTTCGTTTTTCAGATGGAAACTGCATCACCCACACAACTGGGTGGATTCATCATCGCAAGGGAAAAAAAAATGCCAAAAATGTGGAAATTCAATCTCAATATTTTGAAGCTTCCTTCTTTTCTTAGCCTGCATCTGTTACGCTTCTTTAATTTGCTCACAGGATGTGGGTGTCGCTGGCTAGATCGACATTTGTTGCCCTTCCCTCATTGCCCTTGTAGGGACGCCAGCGTTGGGCTAGGGTGGGCACAGTCTAAACTTTAGCACTAGGCTAAAGTTCAACAGGGTTACTTGGAATCACGAGCTTTCAGAGTGCTGCTCCTGCATCAGGTGACTGACGTCATTCCGGTGAGAACAAACCGAGTTTCTCCAATCTGAGCACTGGACAAATTCCAACAGCAATGCCTCTGTCACACCCATCGAACAAACGTTCCTTCCTGAAGCCAACGCCACGAGATTTCAGGCAAATCTCCTGAGAAACTCAATTGTGATGGACTGGACACTGTGTGCCTGGCTGGCTGATGGCCATCTCTCCTGTGTGCTGGACTCTCAAATGGCCAGTTTTCCGAGAAAACTCCTCAAAGACACTCTGAGGTTCTCACCAAAGTACGGTAGCCTTAAGGCATGGCCCGCTACCAATCACTCACAGTGATTGACATCGAGCTGCATCAGGCTGTGAGTCGCAATGTCTTAATGATGAAGCAAAGGAGGAATGAAAAGGAAGGAGGAGGTGACACGGTGGTTAGCACTGCTGCCTCAGGGACGTAGGTTTGATTCCACCCTCGGGTGAGTGTGTGAAGTCTGCACATTCTCCCCAAGTCTGTACGGGTTTCCTCCAGTTTCCTCCCACTGTCCAAAGATGTGTAGGTCAGGTAGATTGGCTATGTTAAATTGCCCCTTGGTGTCAGGGGCATTAACAAGGGTTACGAGGATAGAGCTGGGTGGGACTAGAATGGGCTGAATGGCCTCTTTCTGCTCTGTAGAGATTCCATGATTCTAAGATCCATCAGATCCCACTATCCTGTGGGACATCCTGCCCCATCGGCTCAAAGATCTGCAGATCAATAGTCACGGGCCTGTTCAGTCACATCGCGGGGACCCTGGGTAAATGTATTCCTTGAATCAAAGGACAAATGAGGCCCAGCCATCAATGAGACTTTTATCATAAGGACCCCTGCTATAAGTTATTGATCCCGTGAATCCCAGATTAACTTTAGCATCCTTCCTTCAGCCGATATCTTTGGAGAATTTGAGCCATCCCAATGACTCTGGGGTTGTTATTGACCCATGCTCCACCTAGTGGTCTAGGTGAGAACTGACAGAGTCACCCTGTGCTGTTGATAGCATCGAAATTATTGAGAGAACTCTTCGTGATCAATGAGTCTGGAATTTGCAACTCCTCTGCCTGCTTTCATGAATGAAAAAATAGCTTTAGACCGCAGTCCCCATTCCCCCCACCCCCGCCTCATGCCAACACTATAGTTAAGAAAACCCACTAAGGTCTCTATTTCCTCAGAAGACTAAGGAAATTTGGGATGTCTACTATGACTCTCACCAACTTTTACAGATGCACCATAGAAAGCATTCTTTCTGGCTGTATCACAGCTTGGTATGGGCCCCTGCTCTGCCCAAGACCACAAGGAAATACAAAGGCGACATTGGTGGCACTGTGGTTATCACTGCTGCCTCACAGCGCCAGGGATTCAGGTTCAATTCCAGCCTTGGGTCACTGTCTACGTGGAGTCTGCATATTTTCCCCGTGTCCGCAAGGGTTTCTTCCGGGTGTTCCAGCTTCCTATCACAAAGATGGATTAGCCATGCTAAATTGCCCCTTAGTGTCAAGGGGATTAGCAGGGTAAATGTGCGGTTCATGGAAATAGGACCTGGATGGGATTGTGTTCAGTCCAGACTTGATGGGCCGAAAGGACTCGTCTTGTACTATATTGAACAAAGCCCAGTCTCTAGTCACACAAGCCAGCCTCCCATCCATTGACTCTGTCTACGCTTCCATTGCTTTGGCAAAGCAGCCAGCGTAATTAAGGATTCCATGTACCCCGGACATTCTCTCTTTCATTTTTCTACTTTGAAAAAAAGATACAAAGGTCTGTGATCAGGAACCAACCGACTCAAGAACAGCTTCTTCCCTGCTACAGTCAGACTTTTGAATGGACCTACCTTGCATTAAGTTGATCTTTCTCTACATCCTAGCTATGACTATAACATTACATTCTGCACCTTCTCCTTTCCTTCTCTATGAACGGTATGTTTTGTCTGTATAGCGCACAAGAAACAATACTTTCCACTGTATACTAATACATATGACAATAATAAATCAAATCTATTCAAATCAATCAATGTTTTCCATCCCTCACATCTGGAATGTGCAATTCTCAACAATTCTTGGAATACCCAGGAACCCCAGTTTTTCAATATTTGCTCAATGGATTGAATATTTTGTCTTGAGGCAAAAGTTTACAGTTTTCCAGTCCTGGTCACTTTATCATTGCTCTGCATTATTTATTGCTATTTGTGAAAGCTTGCTATGCAGAAGTTAGTTGCCATGTTTCCCACTTCTTGCTGGCACATGTTGGCACCACCATTTGGCAGTGCCAACCTGCAATACTGCTGACAGCTTAGCCTATACATTCCACTAACATCGCTGAAAAGAGAAACATGTCGCTGATGTTTTTTGTACTGTTCAGGACAAATACAAGAATACCAAATTTCAAACAATCTCGGCTGTTTATATTACACAAGGAAAGGGTGTTGATTGGTTGGCACCTGGATAGATTCATGAATAGGCAGGGAATAGAGGAATATCGACCACGTAAAAGCAAGAAAATATTAGATTAGAGATACATCTGTGTCAGCACAGACATGGTGGGCTGAAGGGCCTGTTCCTGCACTGTACTGTTCTTTGCCAAATTATCTATGGAGTGATCGTGTGTTCAGAAAAGTGTCTGTCTTGAAGAAAACTCAGAGCCTACAGGCATTAGAAACAGCTTAAATCCAGCTTTGATTGAAGTAGGGAAGGAATTGAGTGATGCTCAGGTTAATATTGTCAAGAGCACAATGGAACTTGTAGTTCAATCAGAGCCAGATTAACCATTTGTGGGGAACCTGACCAGTCCCTCATTCAACTCACCAACCCTGTCCATGTCCCTCCACCCTGTCCATACAATATGCATGTAGCTCGCAAAGTCTTTCCATTTGTCACTAATGTTTTTTTAAAATATAAACTTGTATTCATTTTATGTTAAGAATCCCCACAGCGCAGAAGGAGGCCATTTCTTCTCCGGAATGTGAGAAGAAACCGGATCACCCGGAGGAAACCCATGCAGACATGTGGGGTGGCATCGTGGGCAGCACGGGGGTTAGCACTGCTGCCTTAGAGCTCTGGGGAACTGGGTTCAATTCTGTCCTCAGGTCTCTGTCTGTGGTGACATTTGCACATTCTCCCCATATCTGCATGGGTTTTCTCTGGGTGCTCCAGTTTTCTCCCACAGTCCAAAGTTGACTGGCGCTGTTAAATTGCCCCTTAGTGTCCCGAGACCATACGTTAGCAGGATTAGCGAGGCAAACCTGTTGACGGGCCAAATGGCCTCCTTCTACACTATAGGGATTCTATCTTTCTATTCTATCATGGGGAAAATGTGTAGACTCCACACAAACAGAGATCCAGCGCTGGAATTGAACCCAATCCCTGGTGCTGTGAAGCAGCAGTGCTCACCATTGTGCCATCTTCCACAACTTCAAGATGTCCTGAAGCACTTGGGATGCAATGAAGAAATGTAGTCACTATTAATATAATGTATGAATCATCTCATAATATTGTAGCTCTCAATAGGCCTAGCATTGGTTTTCTTTTTGTGTGATTGCAAGTTCCACCAGCCCAACATTTGGATAAAGCTCTGGGGAAAGTCCCGGATGGAGTTCTGGATACACATGCTGGCCTTGGAAAGGGTCCAGAGAAGATTCACAAGGATGATCCCTGGATTGAAGAGCTTGTCGTATGAGCAATGGTTGAGGACTCTGGTTCTGTACTCATTGAGAGTTTAGAAGGGTTGAGGGAGATCTTATTGAAATTTATAGGATATTTCAAGGCCTGGATAGAGTGGACATGGAGAGGATGTTTCCACTAATAGGAAAAACTAGAATCAGAGGGCACAACCTTGGGCTAAAGGGACGATCCTTTAAAACAGAGATGAGAAGAGAGTGGTGAATCTGTGAACTCTTTGCCACATAAGGCTATGGAGGCCAGCTCATTGATAGAGAAAGAGAGGTCCTTGATAGATAAGGGGTTCAGGGGTTATGAGGACGAATGGGGATGAAAAAGATATCAGCCACGATTGATTGGCGGAACAGACTCGATGGGCTGAATGGCCTAAATCTGCTCCTATGTCTTATAGTCTTAAGATTAGGCTCTGGATGGGTCTGTGGGAATAGGCCCTGGATGGGGCCCAGGAGATAGGCTCTGGATGGAACCCTGGGGACAGGCTTTGGATGTTACTATGGGGACAGGCCCTGGATGGGGCCCAGGAGACAGGCCCTGGACGGAGCTCTGGGGACAGGCCCTGGATGGGGCCCAGGAGACAGGCTCTGAATGGAACCCTGGGGACAGGCTCTGGATGGGGCCCAGGAGACAGGCTCTGGATGTTACTATGGGGACAGGTTACTATGGTACCTTGGAGAAAGGCCCTGTACACCCAGGCATCAATGTGCCCTGAATCTAATCCCAGTATGAAATTTCCTTGGGTTTCTATCCCAGTCTGTTCAGCATCCATAAAACGGAGCTGGAGGAAATGTTTGACAGTATTTCAGCCCAGGACCTGGAGACTATCAGTGTTTATCTAATGAGCATAGAGACCGGTAGCAGGAGCCTGCATGAATGTCATGCCTCACAAATCCACTGGAATTCTCTGCTTGATTAAACCCTGCATCAAAGTTAGATTAAAAGGTGCTGAGAAAGAGGCAGGACGGGCCGGAAAACTAGTCGAGCAACAGTAACAGAAACAGCACTGATCGATTGGCCAGGATTCCTCAGGCAGAGAGAGACAACCATGTGTAAAGTTGTGAGCAAGATGTTGGGGCAACTCCAGGGTTTGTGGGTGAGGGAGCCCTTTAACAATTCCTCCCTGCACACAGGTGAAGAAGTCGACCAAAAACTCATGAGTTTAACTTTCTATTCTGAAGTTCTTCTACTATGTGGATAGTCATTTTGAAGCAAAACTTTTGCTTCTACAATCTACCTACTGTCCGTCCATCCATCTATCTGTCCACCCATCCTTCTGTCTGTCCATCCATCCATCCGTCTATGTCTGGCTATCAACATAGTTTTCATTGTAAAATGCCAACAGTACAGAAGGAGGCCATTTGGCCCATAGAGACTGCACTAACTCTCACAGAAGCATAGAATCCCGGCAATAGAAAAGGAGACCATTTGGCCCATTAAGTCTGTGCTGGCAATAATCCACCCAGGCCCTCTGCCCATAACCCCATGCATTTACCCTGCTAGTCCCTCTGACACTAAAGGGCAATTTAGCATGGCGCATCTACCTAACCCGCACACCTTTGGAAAGGAAACCAGAAATCCCAGAGGAAACCCACGCCGACATGGGAAGAATGTACAGACTCCACACAGACAGTGACCCGAGGCTGGAATTGAACCCAGGTCTCTGGTGTTGTGAGGCAGCAATGCGAACCACATGCCACTGTGCCACGCTGTCTACCCAGGCCCTCTCCCCTATCTCCATGATCCCACATATTCAACATTGCTAACCACCGCCCCCCCCCCCCCCACACACCTCGGAACACTAAGGGGCAACTTAGCACGGCCAATCCACCAAACCTGCACATTTTTCCACATCGGCTTCTTTGCTTATCACTAGGTATTTGTGGTTGATACATCAATGCAAACAGAGACTGACAAGTAAATAGACAACTGGACAGCTGATAGAGACAGAGGCAGATAGAATTGTTAAATAAAGATGAACAAGAAAAGAAAGGCTTGTGTTTATGTTCACCTTTACATGACTTCAGCGCTCAAGAGATTCCAAAGTGCTTTGCAGTCAATGAAGTCTTTTTTTTGAAATGCAGTCTGTCAAAATCCAGGAAATTCCACAGCCAATTTGTGTACAGTAAGCTCCCACAAATTACATTGAGATGCCGACCAGATAACCCGTCCTTTAGCAGCAGTGGCCAGGGTACTGGAGAAAATGTTCCTGTTCTTCTTTGAAATAACAAAAAATAACATAGAAACATATAAACTACAAGTTTCTGCCCTTCGAGCTGCACCGCCATTCATTTTGATCATAACTGATCATCAAATTCAATATCTGATTCCCCCCTTCCTCACATAGCCCTTCATCCCTTTAGCCCCAAGAGCAATATCCAATTTCTTCTTGAAATCACACAATGTTTTGGCCTCAACTACATTCTGTGGGAGTGAATTCTACACATTCATCACCCTCTGGGTGAAGAAATTTCTCCTCACCTCAGTCCTAAAAGATTTACCCCTTATCTTCAAACTATGAACCCCAGTTCTGGACTCCCCCACCATCGTACCCTCTGTACTCACAGGAATGGCACCTTAAGCACTGTCCTCAAGTGTCTGGTACAGGATTATGAACCTTCTAACTGAGAGTGAAAGCAGCTACTGGGGCAAGATTGATTCTGTTACTGAATGGTTACGGAGGAGCACAGACACATTAAGTTTATGTTTATTTATTAGTGTCACAAGTGGGCTTACATTAACACTGCAATGAAGTTACTGTAAAAATCCTCTGCTCACCACAGTCCAGCTCCAGTTTGGGTAGACTGAAGGAGAGTTTAGCATGGCCAGTGAACCTAACCAGCACATCTTTCAGACTGTGGGAGGAAACTGGAGCACCCAGAGGAAACCCACGCAGAACATACAGACTTCACACAGACAGTGACTCAAGCCGGGAATTGAACCTGGGTCCTTGGTGCTGTGAGGCAGCAGTGCTAACCACTGCGCCACCTCACAATAACTGATGAACTAATTAAGAACTTTTGTTACAATCACAGTGGCGGTTAGTACTCCTGCCTCACAGCTCCAGAGACCTGGGTTCAATTGCGACCTTGAGTGACTATCAGTGTGGAGTGTGCATGTTCTCCCCATGTCCGTGTGGATTTCCTCAGATGCTCTGGATTCCTCTCGCAGTCTGAAAAACATGCTAGTTAGGTGGATTAGCCATGCTAAATTGTCCCCTGGTGACAAAAGATGTGTCGGTTAGGGGGATTGGCAGGCTAAATATATGGGGTTACAGGAAAAGGCCAGGGTAGGATTCTCTGTCAGAAAGGGGCGGCACGGTAGCACAGTGGTTAGCACTGTTGCTTCACAGCTCCAGGGTCCTGGGTTCGATTCCCAACATAGATCAATCTCTGTGTGGAGTTTGCACATTCTCCTTGTGTCTGCATGGGTTTCCTCCAGGTACTCTGGTTTCCTCTCACAGTCCAAAAATGTACGGGTTAGGTTGATTGGCCATGCTAAGGAATTGTCCCTTAGTATCCAGGGATGTGTAGGTTAGAGGAATCAGTGGATATAGTATGTAGGGATATGGGGGTAGGGCCTGGGTCAAATTGTGTTCAATGCAGACTCGATGGGGCCGAAGGGGCTCTTCCTGCATTGTAGGTTCTATGTTCTATGTTCTAAAGTCATTTCAGATTCAATGGGCCAAAAGGCCTCCTTCCTTATTGCAGGGAGTCTATGATTCAATGAGAGTTATTGAACCCAAACGCCAGTGAGAGAACTGAAAAATAGAACTGAAAAGTTAACAAAACTGAAATGAGAGTAAAATTTAAAGAAGATATGTGCTTTCCACGTGAATATGAAAATGAAGAAGTGATGGATAACAGATTAAAGACAGGATTGATGGCTATAAGAGTTGACAGAAATTATCAAACAATGTATGGGACATGATGGGGCCATGGTAATGTCATTTGAGGAATGTGGCTGGTCAGCATTGAATAATGTCAGTTGTTAATGTTAGATTAATATCTTGGGATTACCTTCAGGGCCCAGGGAGTAAGTACATATCCATGTAGTTTTATTCTTCTTGGAAGGCTTAGTTGCAGCAAACTCTCTGTCCCTTTAGGCAATTAAATAATGAGTGGATTCCACAAAAGTGCAAATTGTACAGGGTCCATCTGAACAACAGGATCAGTGCAAAGTGCTGCTCTGTCTCCATTCGTAAGGATTTTATTGATGTTATTATAGGCTGTAGCACAGCCTGTGTTTATTACAGTGCTGCAAATCACAAACATCTTCCCCTTCACTGCCCGGACAGAGTGGATCTCCCACTCCTTTTCTACCAGACAGCCATCCACTCATCTCAATAGAATCACAGAATCCCTACAGTGCAGAAGGAAGCCATTCAAGCCTGCACTGAACACAATCCCATCCACGCCCTATCCCCATTACCCCATGCATTTATCCGAGCTAGTCCCCTTGATGCTAATAGGCAATTTCACACGGCCAATCCATCTAACGCATATGTCTTTGGACTGTGGGAGGGAACCAGAGCACTCGGAGGAAACCCACGCAGATATGTGAAGAACGTGCAAACTCCACACAGACAATGACTGAAATGGGGAATTGAAGCCAGGTCCCTGGCGCTGTGAGGCAGCAGTGCTAACCACAGTGTAGCTGGTTCTCTCGGTAGCAGTTGGCTGTGGTGGTTTCCGTACACCCTCATTTTTCAAGCACCTCCTCAGCATTGGATCTCTCTCCCCCTCTCCCTCTCTCTTGAGGGCTGTTGTTCACACATTTTCACAGACCCACATTGGTAACTCAATGCAGTGAGCGAGAAATGAAAAGATTTGGTGTGGTAGACGTAGAAAAGATGTTCCCATCTTCAGGGTGGACCAGAACCAGGGAGTAGCAGTGTAAGATGATCACTAATAAATCCAATAGGGGGATTCAGAAGAAACCTCTTCAGCCAGTGGGTGATGGATCTGGCGATGACAGGGAGTAGTTGAGGCGAATATCATTGATGGATTTGAGAGGAAGATACATAAGTAGATGAGGGAGAAAGGAACAGAAGGATATGTTAATGGGTGAGATGAAGTAGAGTGGAAGGAAGCTTGAGAGGAAGCTAAACACCAGCATGGACCATTTGGGCTGAGTGGCCTATTCCTGTGCTGTAAATATTTTGGAAACTGTTCCACCAGATCCCCCTGATCAATGAGGGTGAGACACACAAACGTCCGCTAACCCTGCCTGACCTAAAATTGATACTTAAAGACCTTATCATAATCACACGGCACAGAAGGGGAACATTCAGTCCATTTTACCACTCTACAACCTTCATGTGCATAATGGAGAACTACACAGGGTTTTTGCAAAGAAGAATATTATTATTTCTCTACCATGTTACGCAGGAAATATTTTCCTGTCTGTTTTCTTGGCTGTTAACTGGTCTCAGCTATCTGGCAGTGTGTTTCCTCTTTAAAAATTTGCCACCGGTTTTTAGAGTCTGCCCCCAAAGTCTTGATCCTCCAAACAGCAGAAATTGGTTCTCCCATTCTACTTCTATCTACCCCTATCTACTCCCTCTAACCCATGCTCTTCAATCTACCCCCTTTCTATCCCTATGTGCCCCTATCTAACCCATCTTCCCCCCTATCTACCTCTTTAAAGCCCTATCAATAATGCCAAGGTCAATACATCCTTTCTAAATCGCTGTATTCCATGAGGTAATTAACCAAGGCTTTGTAGAGCTGTGGACAGAGAAGAAAATGTTTCAAGTCAGGATCTTTGTCGGAATCTTCAAAATCTTTGGTTCTATTCTCTCTCCACAGGCGCTGTCAGATGTGCTGAGATTTTCCAGCATTTTCTGTTTTGGTTTCACATTCCACAATATTTTGCCTTATGTTTATGGAGTCACCATGCAGAATCCAGGGACTTGACAATGAAGCCACATCTCCCTATCGTGAGACGCTGTGCCTTAACAGGCCAGAGTGAGGGTGAACATGTCTCTCGTTCCGTGCAATGCAAAGTCACACCAAAGGCGAGAAAGCTTAAAGTAACGAGGTAGGAGTGAGAACTCACCAGCCTTCCAGCCTCATTGTTGTGCAGGTCCACCAGCGTCCGGATGTCGCTCTTCCCCTTTTTCCGCCTCGCATCCATGAACTGCTTGGACTTCTCGTAGCCGAAGTCCACGTCGTCGCCGCAGCCGCCCCACTCCCAGGCCGTGCCCTCTGCCCGGGCTCCCGAGGCGGGCAGAGGGGGCGTGCGCCCCCTGGATCTGTCGCAGCCGCACTGGAGCAGCTCGCCCATGCTACACGCTTGGGTCACGGCATGCGTCACGCCAGCTGAGGTGATGGCATACACAAAGGCTGTCTCCCGAATATCTGTGAGGTGGCCGGGGGGGGAGAAAGGGGGCAGACAGTAAACATCATGAGTGGGGGGGAGGTGGTTACTGAATAAAACAATAAGTTCCATTGAGATAGCACCCGCAACATCACAAAAACATCCCAAGATGCTTCACGGGAGGACAAGATTTGTTACACAATAATATACTGGGATGGGAAAAGCAGGGTTAGGTTAATGAGTTGGACTATTCAGTCATGATCATGATGAATGGTGATGCAGGCTCAGTTTATAGAAGCCCTACAGTGCAGAAGGAGGCCATTTGGCCCATCGAGTCTGCACTGACAGCAATCCCACGACCCTACGCATTTCCCTGCAGAACCCCCTAACCTACACATCCCGGGACACTAAGGGGCAATTTAGCATGGCCAATCAATCTAACTTGCACATCTTTGGGCTTTGGGAGGAAACTGGTGCACCCAGGGAAATACACACAGGCACAGTGAGAACATGCAAACTCCACACAGACAGTGACTCAAGTCAAGCACTGAACCCGGGTCCCTGGAGCTGTGAGGCAGCAGTGCTAACCATTGCGTCACCGTGCCATCCAAATGTTCTGGGGAGCCGGGTTCGAATCCCACCATGACAGTTGGTGAAATTTGAATTCAATAAAAAATATCTGGAATTAAGAATCTATTGATGACCGTGAAACCAATGTTGATTGTTAGAAAAAACTCACCTGGGTCACTAGTGTTCTTTAGGGAAGCAACAGTGGAAGTTAACGTGTCAGGTGAGGTTTCATAGAATCCTACAATGCAGAAGGAGGCCATTTGGCCCATTGCGTCTGTACCAACTACAATTCTACCCAAGCCGTATCCCTATAACTCCATGCATTTACCCTAGCTACTGCACCTGACATTAAGGAGCAATTTAGGATGGTCAATCAAACTAATCTGCACATCCGTGGGAGGAAACTGGAGTACACAAAAGAAACCGAGGCAGACATGGGGAGAATATGCAGAGTCCACACAGATAGCAATGCAAGCCAGGAATCAAATCAGGTCCCTGGCACTGTGAGGCAGCACTGCTGTGATACCATGCTGCCTGCACTTACCACAAAACTGAAAAATCCCACCTGAGTCAACAGACCTCTGCATGTTCACTCCTCACCCTCTCTACGATTCTCATGGCGGGAGGGACAGCCCGTAGAATCTTATTGTCATTGTATGGACGTGCTTGCAGAATGACCAAGGCCAGAAACTGAATATTCAGAAGTATTTAATATTTAGGAAGGACAGATAGAAAGAATAAAGAAGTGAGGGAGCGCCACGCACAAAGGGAGAGGTCACTTTGTGAGTGAGAGGAGATATTGGATCGGGAGATGAGGATGTAGAAACAGTCTGGGTGGAGAAACAGCAATGTACTTTGGTGGAGTTATTTATAAACCATCAGGCAGTAGTAATAATGTAGGGTGCAGTATAAATCAGAAAATTAGAGGTGCATGGAACAAGGACGATATTGCAATCAAGGGGTGCAAGTTTGGTTAATTGGCCAAGCTAATTTCCCAGTTAGTGTCCCAGGGTATAGGGATTCGGGGGATTAATGGTATAAATATGTGGTGGTAGAGGGATAAGGCCTGGGTAGGATGCTCTGCTGGAGGATCGGTGCAGATTCAATGGGCTGAACAGCCTCCTTCTGCACTGTAGAGATTCTAGGTTCCATGATTTCAATCTGCATATTAAGTTCATAAAATATAGGAGCAGAATTAGGTCATTCAACCCATCGAGTCCACTCTGCCATTCGATATGTTCGTCATCCCCATTTTCCTGCCTTCTCCCCCTAACCCTTCAACCCATTACCAATTAAAAACCTGTCTAACTGCTCCTTAAATTTACTCACCATCCCAGCATCCACTGCACTTTGGGCTAGCGAATTCCACAGATTCACAACCCCTTAGGAAAAGTAGTTTCTCCTCAACTCTGTTTTAAGTTTGCCACCCCTTATCCAAAGACTACGATCTCTCGTCCTAGACTGTCCCGCCAATGAAGCATCCGCTCCATGTCTCCTTAATTCTGGGAATATTTACAAGATGGTTTTTGAGGATAGCACGCTTTGGAACCAACTAGAAAACAGGCTATTTTGCAATGAAAAGGAGCTAAGTGATACATCATTGTAAAGGAGGGAGGAGTGATCATAATATGATGTAATTTTAATAAAGTTTGAAAGTGATGTAGTTCAATCCAAAACTAAGGTCTTTAAGATAAAAAGAGGAAATTACGTGAGTACAAGGGGAATGTTGGCAGTGGTAAAAGATTTGATGGTAGATAGGCAATGGCTAACAATTAAAGAATTAATGCTTTGTTTATCACAAATATACATTCCTCTGAGATACAAAAATTCCAACCAGAAAAGTGATTCAACCATGGCTCACAGGAGAAGTTAATGATTGTATTAGGTCAAAAGTAAGAGGCTTAGCAAGTCGACAAAAAATGTAATTAGCTTAAGAATTGGGTGCATTTTAGAATTCAGAAAGAAGAACCAAGAAACTGATAAGGAAAAGGAAAATAAAATATGTACGTAAACTACCAAGAAACATCAAAATGGACGATGAAAGCTTCTATAGATTTGTAAAAAGAAAAAGATTGGCAAAGACCTCGTGATATTATTCCTCTCGGGGGAAAATAAACCCAACAAAGAAGATAGAGAGAAGCCACTCAAATTTCTGCCATTGTTTAAACTCTACATGAACTTCTTTCTCTTTGATGACCATTTTATAACTTACCCCTATTCCTTTACCCCTCATATTTGTATCAAGCTGCTCGTTAATTACATCAAAATAACCAGCTTCGATCATCCCACACAGGAACACAAGGAAAAGGAATTAGGAGGAGGCCATTTAGCCCTTCAAGCCTCCTCCGCCATTCAATAAGATCATGGCTGACCTGATTGTGATCTCAACTCCATTTTTCTGTCAATCTCCCATCGTGCCCCCATTTTCCAGCACTCAGTCCGTAGCCTTGTGTGCGATGGGGTTTCAAGAGCTCATCTAAGTGCTTCTTAAATGTTGTAAATGCTCCTACCTCTACCACCCTTTCAGGCAGTGAATCATAGAATCTTACAGTGTAGAAGGGGGCCATTCGGCCCATTGAGTCTGCGACGACCACAGTCCTATCCAGCCAATCCCCCAGAGCCCCATTTACCCTGACACTGAGGGGCAATTTTGTGTGGTCTATCTACCTATCCTGCATGTCTTTGGACTGTAGGAGGAAACTGGAGCATCCAGAGGAAGCTCACGCAGGAATCAAACCCAGTCCCTGGCGCTGTGAGGTAACAGCGCTAAACAGTATGAATTCCCACCATCCTCTGGGTGAAAACACTTTTTCCTCAAATACTCTCTCAGTCCCCTGCCCCTTACCTTAACTTTATGCCCCCTGATTATTGACCTCTCAACCAAGAGGAAAAGTTTCTTCCTATCCACTCTATCTATGTCCCTCATAATTTAGCACATCTCGATCAGATCCCCCTCAGCTTTCTCTGCACTAAGGAAAATAGCCTAACCAACCTCTCTTCATAGCTGAAACGCTCCAGCCCAGGCAACATCCTGGTGAATCCCTGCACCCTCTCTAATGCAATCACATTCCTCCCACAGTGTGGTGACTGGAACTGCACACAGTTCTCTAGCTGTGGCCTAATGAGTTCCATCATAACCCTCACTGCTCTTATATTCTATGCCTAGAAACATAGAAAATAGGACAGAGGAGGCCATTTCGTCCTTCGAGCCTGCTCCACCATTTGTTACAATCATGGCTGATCATCCAACTCAATAGCCTAATCCTGCTTTTTCCCCATAATCTTTGATTAATATGTTCAATATTTTGGCATCAATTACATCCTGTGGCAATGATTCCACAGGCTGTGAAGACAAGTGACCTTCATAACCACCTTAACTACCTGTTCTGCTGCTTTCAGGAATCTTCAGACACGCACCCTTAGATTCCTTTGGTCCTTTCTGATTTGATATGACCATATTTCAGGTATGTCCCCTTGTTTGGGCCTCAGTACAATTAGGAGCAGTTTAACCATGTCGTCCCTAACAAACTCTTTCAGCGGAGACAGTGACATAGTGGTAGTGTCATTAGAACATAGAACATAGAACATTACAGCGCAGAATAGGCCCTTCGGCCTTCGATGTTGCGCCGACCAATTAGGAAAAAGCAATGACCCTCTAACCTAAACCATTCCATTTTCGTCCATAAACTTATCTACTAACCTCTTAAACGCCACCAAACACGTCATTGGACGTGTAATCCCAAGGCCCAAGTGAGAGACGCAGGTTCAAATCCCACGTGGGAACTGATGAAATTTAAATCCAGAGCTATCTAACCTCAGCAATGTGACTGTGAATTATTATCGATTATTGTAAACATGGTGGGGGAGGGGCAAATGGTTACTGGGGATCAGCAGGAATGTGGGGTAGGGGTTACAATCAGAGCAGCCATGATCCTGGAATGTTGGAGCAGGCTCGAGGCGCCGAGTAGCCTTATTCCTGCTCCTCATCCGCTTGTTGATTAAATATCATCTGGTTCCATCATCCTTCCCCCGGTCTGGCCTCCAGATCCGCAACAAAGTGGTTGACCCTCAGTTCTTAGAATGAGGGATAGACAATAAATGTTGTGCTTGCCAGCAACATCCACATCCCCAAGAAATAATTTTAAAATTCCCATTTCTCTTGAGTCGAGAGCTTTGACCTTTGTTTCCAGTTGTTCAGTGTAACATTTCAAGACTCACAGAGGTTTACAGCATGGAAACAGGCCCAACTTGTCCATGCTATCCTTTTTTTAAGCTAATCCCAATTGCCCAAATTTGGCCCATATCCCTCTATATCCATTTTATCCATGTAATTATCTAAATGATTTTTAAAAGACAAAATTGTACCCGCCTCTATTATTATCTCTGGCAGCTTGTTCCAGACACACACCATCTTCTACGTGAAAGAATTGCCCCTCTGGACCCTTTTGTCATCCCCTTTCATCTTAAACCTATGCCCTCTAATTTTAATCTCTCCTGCCTTTGGGAAAAGATATTGACCATCTGCCTCATCTAGGCCCTTCATTATTTTATAGACCTCTATAAGATCACCCCCAAACCTCCTATACTCCGGGGAAAAATGTCCCAGTCTATCCACTCTCTTTATAACTCAAACCATCAAGTCCCGGTAGCATCCTAGTAAACCTTTTCTGCACACTTTCTAGTTTAATTTTATCCTTTCGACAACAGGGTGACCAGAACTGTGCACTCCCCCTCTTCCCCCACTCTCTGCTCTCCTGCGGTGTGAAGGTACCTGGTGAGATTTTCATCCTTCTGGTTATTCCCCAGGCTAAACGTCAGCCTGGCTCACCTGGCCTTGACTTGAACCCTTGCTCCAGACAGTGTGCGGCGTCTCGAGACGATGCGCCTTGGGAAGAGGAGAATTCTTCTCGCTTTCTGAATGCTGACCTGTTCTACCCATCTTAAATATCAGTGCTTAGTCCCCATCCTCAAAGGGATGATGGAACGCGTGTGCTGCAGAAAATACCCTTCACGCAGCCCCCCAACCACATTGAATTGAAGTGCCCGGTCCCGGTGTCTAGACTGCGATGGGGGGGGGAGGATGCTGGGGGTGGGGAGCAGGGATGGGAAGGGAAGGGAAGGGAGAGTAAAGAAAAGCTCAAGCTTCCTCCACGCACAGTTTCCTAAAGTAAAAATTTATTTATTAGCCACATAATCATAAATTACAGTGTTAATAATTTTAACCCTGCAATGACGTTACTGTGAAATTCCCCTAGTCGCCACATTCCAGCGCCTGTTCGGGTCAGTGCACCTGACCAGCACTTTTTTCCAGACTGTGGGAGGAAACCGGAGAAACCGGAGGAAATCCACCCTGGGCTCTTAACCAGACGCGGATCCCTGCTCGAACATACTTCATCCGGGCCTGAAAATAAAAGCCTACGCTACAAACGAACAGGTGCCGATATCAATGCACCACCCCCCCCCATCACCACCATCCCTCCCTTTTCTCTTCTGTAATTGGAGTCCAGTAACAAACAGCGAGGGGGGGGGAGGAATGGGCACAAACTTGCTTCCAGCCCTGAACGCATATTTTTCAAGATGTGAAAAATGGATGGGTTAAAGGTCGGCGAGCAGGATACGCCAATTCCTCCTGAACGGGACGCGTAAGGATAGCCTCTGGTGCAGCCATACCTTTAACTCCGGTGTATTGATAAGGTGACTTAAGTACAGTGGAACCCTTTTAAGTAGCACCTGGGAACTCAATGTGAGTGAGTGATTAGTTGACTGGAGCCAGACAGTCTGCAGTTTGAACACTGCAGGGTGCCCCCCCACCACTACCTCACTCATCCCGCAACCCCACAGCTCACCCTGCCTCTTCCCTCTACCTTTGCTGCTGGTCAGTGAGGCAGCACCAAAACAAATATTACAGTAAGGTTGTACCACCACCACCCCCGCACCACCCCCCCACCACCTCCCCGCACCCACGAGGCTACAGCTTGCCCCTCGCCCATCGATGCTCATTTTACACGTGAGTCAAGGAGAATCGAGAGTGTCGCATAAAATAGGCTGGAATTTTACAGCACCCTGCTCACTGCACCCCCAGGATGCAAAGGAAAGTGGCTGGAGGAGGGGTGAGGCTAAATTTGACTAAGTCTGGATCCAAACGCTCCCCCCCACCCCCCCCCAGCCCCCACGGGAGGTCAGTGTTAAATGTCCAACCTAGGTTGTCTATTGTGATTCAATGTGTCCCGGGAGGTTTTGTCACATGACTTGGCCTCACGGTCCAGTCAATGTGGCCAACATACCCATCCTTGTGACACACGGGCCTTTCTACACCAATCAGAAAGCAGAAAAGACTCTTTACCAAATTATATCAGCAAAATACTGCAAATGCACTTTTTATTCATTCATGGGACATGGGCATTGCTGGCTGGGCCAGCATTTTCTGCCCATTCTTAGTTGCTCGTTGAGAGTCAACCACATTGCTGTGGCCCTGGAGTCACATCTAGGCCAGACCAGGTAAAGATGGAAGATTGCCTACCCTAAAGGACATTAGTGGGTTTTTCCGACAATGATTCCATGATTCCTGATAGGTTGAGGGAGCTGGGACTCTTCTCACTGGAGAGACGTAGGTTGAGAGGCGACCTGATAGAGGTTTATAAAATGTTGAGAGGACTAGATAGGGTGGACTCTCAGAGACTATTTCCCCAAGCTGAAATGGTCACTACGAGAGGACACAGATTTAAGGTGCAGGGAAGCAAATACAAAGGAGATGTCAGGGGTAGGTTTTTCACTCAGAGGGTGGTGAGTGAATGGAACCGACTGCCGTCGGAGGTTGTTGAGGCAAACTCACTGGGGTCTTTTAAGAGACTTCTGGATGAGTATATGGAAAAGAATAGGATAGGGGGTTATAGATAGGTCTGTGGATTGGTAGATGTGATCGGTGCAACTCGTGGGCCAAAGGGCCTGTTTGTGCTGTATTGTTCTATGTTCTATGTTATCAATAGATTCTCAATTTCAGATATTTTTAATTGAATTTCATCCGCTGCCATGGAGGGGTTTGAACCCGGGTCCCCAGAATATTTGTTGAGTTTCTGGGTTAATGGTCCAGCGAAAATATTACTGGACCATCGCCTCCCCTTCATTAGTGAAGGGTCATCCAGACTGGAAATGTTGGCTGTATTCTTACCACCAGGCCTGCTGAGATTTTCCAGCATCCTCTTAATTTGTTCCATTGCCTAATTGGTTGATGTCTTACTGTTGGCCAAAAGACCATGCTATTCCCAATTTTTAATATACTTATATCTGGTGCAAAGAAATGTTGAAAGAAAATTTTCAGGAACAATCTTTTTGAATCTCTGGGTGATTTTTCTCCAGAGTCGCTCATAGCTGTATCTTATCTTCATTCCCTGGAGACTCCAGGCCAATGCCAGGCAGACTGGTAGCTGGACAAGTGGGTGAAGGGTGCTCGATTTACTACGTCCTTCGGAGTCTTCACGCCAAGCTAATTCTCCCTCCGTCCCTTGCCCCAGATTCCCCTTAACCCCTCACTCCTACAATCTGTCCTCACCATTCATTGGGCGAAGGAATTTCAACCCTCAGCCTTCATCTTTCAAGAAAACAAAAAAGCTTAAAGTAAGCCAGTGGGTTCCGGACTCCAGACTCACTCTCAGGACTTTGTTGACACTTTGTTGGAGTAGGGGGGGAGTGCTGCACTGCCCGAGGTGCAGTCTTTCAAATAAGATTTTGCCTACTCTGTCAAATGAATGTAAAAAGCCATAAAATATTGGGGCAGAATTAGTCCATTCAGCCCATTGAGTCTGTTCCACCATTCAATCATACCCGATAGGCTTCTCATCCCCTTTCTCCTGCCTTCTCCCCATAACCATTGATCCCCTTATTAATCAAGAACCTATATACCTATGTCAAAGAGTTCCACACATTCACCACTCTCTGGCTGAAGAAATTCCTCTCATCTCAGTTTTAAAGGAGCATGCTTTCACTCGGGGATTGTGCCCCTGAGTTCTAGTCTCCCACTAGTGGAAATGTTCTCTCTACATCCGCTCTGTCTATGCCTCTCAGTATTCTATAAGTTTCAATTAGATCCCCCTTCATCCTTCTCAACTCCATCGAGTATAGACTCAGAATCCTCAACCACTCCTCATGTGACAAATCCTTCATTCCTGAGATCATTCTTGTGAATCTCTGGACCCCTTCCAAGGGGCCAGCACATCCTTCCATAGATATGGGGCCCAAAACTGCTCACAATAATCCCAAATGGGGTCTGTCCTGGGCCTTGTACAGCCTCTTGGCTTCTAGCCCTCTAAAAATGAATGATAACATTGAATTTGCCTTCCTAATTGCCAACTGAACTTGCACGTTAAACTTAAAGAGAGTCTTGAATCAGGATTCCCAAATCCCTTTGTGCTTCAGACTTCCGAAGCCATTTTACATTTAGAAAATAGCCTATGCCTCCATTCTTCCTACCAAAGTGCATAACCTCACACTTTCCCATAGATTCCTTGATAAAGTTTGAAAGAAAAGGGTGGGGTGTTTGGGGGGGGGAGCGTCATCGCTGGGGGACTGAAAGATCCTGCTGAGGGGAATAGCCAGAGAATTGCAGCCAATGAAAGCCCACTCCTGGAATTGTATAACACAGCATAAGGCCACTTGTCCATTGTGCCTGTATTGGAACTCCTAAAGGACTATCCCATTGCCCAAAGCCTGTAAATTTGAAGTAAAATTTACATTAACACTGCAGTGAAGTTACTGAGAAAATCCCCCAAGTCGCTACACTCTGGCATCTGTTTGGGTACACTAAGGGAGAATTTAACTGGCCAATGCATCTAACCTGCTCTTCTTTGGACCATGTGTGGAAACTGGAGCACCCAGATAAAACCCACACAGACACAGGGAGAACATGCAAACTCCACACAGACAGTGACCCAAGTGGGAATTGAACCCAGGTCCCTGCTGCTGTGAGGCAGCAGTGCTAAGAACAGTCCCACCGTGCCAGCATATCCTTTTCCATGTGTCATGTACAAATATAAATATGTTTATAACATATGACAGCAGATTCCAGATCACAGTAATTTACTGTGTAATTTCTTATTTTCCTTGGCTCATTTTGATCTTAATTCCATGTCCTCTGATTCCCACCCTCCTGGCAATGCAAACATTCCCTCCCTACTCAAGCAGAACCTCTTTAAAAATTTTGACCACCTCTATCAAATCTTCCCTCAGGCTTCTCTGCTCTAAGGATAGCAAATCAATCCCAGCTTCCTCACATTAGCTGAAGTCCCTCGTGCCTGGGACCATTCCAGTAGATCTGCCCCCTCTCCAGAGCCTGGACAACCATTCTGAAGTGTGGAGCCCAGAAACAGGCACTCTACCTCCAGCTTGATGGGCATTTCTTTAATAAATGTTCACCTTAAAAAACGATGCGCCGGGGAGCAAGGGAAACGAAAAACGAAAGGAACACGGAGCACATAAGGTTGTGTCTGTACATGTGAGAGGCGGCAAAGGGCTGTTGAAATAACCCACCTGTGCATCACAAAAGTAGGGCACACAAGGGGTTAATCTGCTTAAGTAAACATGGAAGAATGCAGTTTTTTTTTCCAAAAATAAATGGCATGGCGCAATGGTACAGCGATGCTGTCAATAAGGCATGCTTGTGTGAGAGGGGGGCGGGCTGTGTTAATACTAAACACTGATGAGTTCAATTCTGCTTGAGGACACAAATTCCGAACAAATTTTACCTGCAAGTCTCTGCCTCAACCTGCCAGCCGCTCGCAGCAAGTGCCAGGAGAGGACATTGAAGTGGATTTTTTTTTCCTTTTAATCGCTTTGAATATTTACACAGAAAACCCTGCGAAATAAACTTCCCTTTACAAAAAAAAACCGGTCAGGAATACGGCGAGTATTTCACCTCCACTTTCTTTCCCTTCCGTAAGATAGCCAGTAACATGATCACTGCCTTCTTGCGAACATGCTGAATGGGACCCACGTATCTTGAAGAAAGGACAGCACAGAAGTTAAGTGTTGGCTTCTGGCTGGTTAGGTAATCTACACTTGACAGCATCGCATTTAGCTTCAGGTTGAATAGAAGGAGAAGGCATTTGCCCACAATTCATTCTCCAGCTGAATCTTGCCAAATTCCAAACTGGTTTCACCTTTACGATTGTTATGTCTGGCGTAGAGTTTCCAGTTGCAATCGGATTTCAACAAAAGAAAATAACATTTTTATATATTATTTTATTAGAGGCGGAGGAGGAGGAGAGGGCGAAACCTGCACCCATTGGTCTCCTCAGCCAGCCTTTCTATCTTTTAATTCATTCATGATATATGGGCGTCGCTGGCTGGGTCAGCATTTATTGCCCATCCCTCTCGCTCTTGCAAGGCAGTTAGGAGTCAGTCACATTGCTGTGGCTCTGGAGCTACACGTAGGCCAGTCGGGTAAGGATTTCCTTCCCTAAAGGATATTCAAGTTTAAAAGTTTATCTATTAGTGTCACAAGTAGGCTTATGTTAAGACTGCAATGAAGTTACTGTGAAAATCCCCTAGTTGCCACACTCTGGCACCTTTTTGGGTACATCGAGGGAGAATTTAGCATGGCCAGTAGAACTAACCAGCAAGAATTTGCCATGGCCAATGCAACTAACTAGCACATCTTTCGGACTATGGGAGGAAACTGGAGAACCCAGAGGAAACCCACACAGACACGGGGAGAATGTACACACTCTGTAAAGAAAGTAATCCAAGGCAGGAATTGAACCCAGGTCCCTGGCACTGTGAGGCAGCGGTGCTAACCACTCTGCCACCATGCCAGTTGCGAAATTAGATGGGTTTTTCTGACAATTGACAATGTTCATCCGTAAATTCTTAATTCTAAATACATTTTATTGAATTCAAATTCCACTATCTGCCATGGTGGGTTTTGAACTTGGGCCCCCAGAACATTAGCTGAGTTTGTAGATTAATAATCTAATGAAAATGCCATTTCATTCCAATGACTTGTCCCTAACAAAAGCAGAGAGTAGAACTCTCAGGCAGACATTGGAGCACTACTGGGTTTTCAGTTGGTGTGTATGAGCAGATGGATGTTCCATCTGCCTCTGAGGGGTCACCTCCCTGCCTCTGAACCAGAAGCTCTGGGTTCAAGTCTTTCATTCCAAGACCCGATGGCCAAGGAAAGGTGCGCTCATAATGCAGACGATTAGGTTCAACGCCAAACCTGCAACACCATCCAGCATATATCAATGGCTGGTGGTAAGGGTGGGAGAGATTTCTGGTCAGCCGTGAGTTGGAAAGGAAATTGGAGCCCCTACCACCACTATTCATAGCTCCAGACTGCAACATGCATGTTGCCACAGCAACTCAGATACCCTGCGTGAACTGTGGCACATTAGCATGTGGCTTGTATATGTTCCCTTCCTTACTTCCAGCGCACGCATTCTTTACAAAACTTCTTTGGATTAATGTGTGACCAGACTTTTGGTTGCCGGATATTACATCATCTTGTGTGTCTCGATATCGAACGATGCTGCTGTGAATCGCCTTGGGATGTTAAATCAATGAATGGTGTCGATGTTAACATAGAACATAGAACATAGAACAATACAGCACAGAACAGGCCCTTCGGCCTTCGATGTTGTGCCGACCAAAATAAAAAGCAATGCCCCTCCTAACTAAACCATTCCCTTCTCATCCATATACTTATCAACTAACCTCTTAAACGCCACCAAACTTGGCGCATCTACAACAGCTGCAGGCAGGGCATTCCACTCCCTAATCACTCTTTGAGTAAAGAACCTACCTCTGATATCCGTCCTATAACTCATACCCCCTAATTTAAAGTTGTGTCCCCTCGTGCTAGCTTTCTCCATCCTAGGAAAAAGGCTATCACTGTCCACCCTATCCAAACCTCTAATTATCTTATATGCTTCAATAAGATCCCCCCTTAGCCGCCTCCTTTCTAACGAAAACAACCTCAAATCCTTCAACCTCTCTTCATAGGACCTGCCCTCCATACCAGGCAACATCCTAGTAAACCTCCCTTTCTCCCTGTTCCCTTTCTGAAGTCAGTATCTCCTGTTCTAATACAATTCAAAATGTGTCCACCTCACTTGTGTATCTGCAGCGATGTTTAGTGTTGGAAGCCTTATGGAACACTGATGGGGGAATATAAACACCATTGTCACCACCTTTAGTTAGCACCTTTAAATAAGAGGCCTGACTTGAGATTGGCCCGTTTGGTGGTTGTGGGAATCAACATTGTGAGGCCCTATAACAGCTGAGTTCTCCATTACTCCTGTACACCTACTCGTTAAGTCAAGGGTCCTATATTGCCAAATGGGTTGCAAGGGAAAGATGGTATGTTAGGATGCTCCAGATCCTGATATAACTATCAGGAAAGATTGACCAGAACAGAGAAGATTGCTGTTACAGTTTTAGATATCGCAAACTTATCCAAACAGGCAAGGGGAGGAAATTAGGTGTCACTGCATCAAAAAACACGTTTCTTATGGAACCCAAGAAAAAATGTTTGCGAAAGAGGGAATCAGAGTATGGAGTTTCTTTCAGAGCACTGCTCCTTCAGTCCAAAACACACATGAGCTGGATCACTCTCCGTGTAAATTATTGTTGAAGAACCAGATGCAACATAGGAACTAGAAGCGGGAGTAGGCCATTCGGCCCGTTAAGTCTGCTCCACCATTCAGTTTGATCTTGGCTGATCATTAAATTCAATATGCTGATTCCCCCCTTCCTCTTATATCCCTTAGTCCCTTTAGCCCCAAGTGCTATATCTAATTTCTTCTTGACAGCATTTTTGGCCTCAGCTACATTCTGTGGTAGTGAATTCCACACACGCAAGAACATCCTTCCTCAGATAACATAGAACATTACAGCGCAGTACAGGCCCTTCAGTCCTCGATATTGCGCCAACCAGTGGAACCAATCTAATGACCTTCTAACCTAAACTATTCCAATGTTATCCATGTGCCTATCTACTGACCATTTGAACGCCCTTAAAGTTGGCGAGTCTTCAACTGCTGCAGGCAGGGCATTCCACGCCCTTACTACCCTCTGAGTAAAGAGCAAATACATAAGCTTTGACAATAAGATTGTGTGCAGTTTTGGTGTCCTTATTCAGCCCATTAAGTCTGCACTGACTCTCCGAAAGAGCATCTTACCTAGGTCCACCTGCCATCCTACCCTGTAAGCAAGGGTATTTACCTCACTAATCCCCTTAACCTACACACCTTTGGAACACTAAGGGGCAATTTAGCATGACCAATCCACCTATTCCTCACATCTATGGACTGTGGGAGGAAGCCGGAACACCTGGAGGGAACCCACACAGTCATGGGGAGAATGTACAGACTCCACACAGACAGCCACCCGAGCCTAGAACTGAACCCAGGACCCTGGCACTGTGAGGCAGCAGTGCTAACCACTGTGTCACTGTGCTACCCAAAGAACTTCCCAACCCATTCAGTACTATTTCTGAAGCAGAGTCACTGTTATAACGTAGCAAGTATCAAAACCAATTTATCCACAACCAACTCCCAGAAAAAGCAATGAGATCGTAGAACCCTACAGTGCAGAGAAAGGCCCTTCAGCCCATTGAGTCTATACTGAACACAATCCCACCCAGACCCTACTCCCATATCCCAACATATTTTACCCACTAATCCCTCTAACCTACAAATCTCTAAACACTAAAGGGCAACTTCTTAGCGTGGCCAATCAACCTAACATGCACATCTATGGAATGTGGGAGGAAACTGGAGTACCCAGAGGAAACCCACGTAGACACGAGGAGAGGACCCTGGAGCTGTGAAGCAGCAGTGCTAACCACTGTGCTACCCTGCCATCCCATGAATGACTCAACCTTCCTTCTGGCTCTTTTGTAAATGACTTTAGTTGAGGGATAAATATTTATCAGGATACTGGTTGTAGAATTTTCCTTAGCCATTCTCCAAAACATTGCCCTAGAATCTTCTATGTCCACCTAACTTATTCTCCATTTAGTGTCACCATACACAGCTCCTGGGGTAGAAACCCTTAATCTTCATTAACTCTTTTTTTAAAAGGTGATTTTTTTTTTGTTTTATTAAGTAATTACAAATTCTTGAGACATTAAATTGCCAACCAAAAGTGTTCATCTCTAATCAGAAATCTCAAACTGTCAACTAGTAACGCAGAGCCCCAAACTAATATTGTGGGTTCAAAACTCCTGCAATGGCAGCAGATGGAGTTTATATTCAATCTTTTTTTAAACTGGAATTGAAAATAATGGTAACCATGGAATTATTGTCAAAGTCATATCCGGTTCGCTAATATCCTTTAGGGAAGGAAATCTGCCATCCTTATCTGGTCTGGCCTACATGTGACTCCACACCCACAGCCAATGTGGTTGAATCTTAACTGCTCCATTGAAAGTGTCCCAGCAAACCCTTCTGTTCAAGGGCCTTGCCAGTGAGGCCTGTATCCCATGAATGAATAGAAAAAAAAAACAACTCCTGGAATGTGGGGATCACAGATAAGGCCAACATTTATTTTTGATTCCTTCACTGTGGGTCTGTAGTCACATGTAGGCCAGACCGGATAAGGTTGACATATTTCCTTCCCTGAGGGATATTGGTTAACCCAATGGGTTTTCACAAAATCAACATTGGTCATCATTTGACTTTGTTTTTAAATTCCAGACACTTATTGAACTCAAATTTCACCATCTGCCTTTTTAAAAAAATTCATTCAGGGGACATTGACATCGCTGGCTGGGCCAGCATTTATTGCCCATCCTCAGTTGCCCTTGGAGGGCAGTTGAGAGTCTGCCACATTGCTGTGGATCTGGAGTCACATGTAGGCCAGACTAAGTAAAGACAGCAGATTTCCTTCCCTAAAGAATGTTAGTGAACGAGATGGGTTTTTTCCAACAACCATCAATGGCTTCATAGTCATCAGTAGAGTCTTAGTTCTAGGTATTTTTTGTTGAAGTCAAATTCCACCATCCGTGGGGGTGGAGGGGGGGCAGATTTGAACTTGGATCCCCCAGAACAGTTTCTAGTCTATAATACCATTATGTTATCACCTTTCCAGGGTGGGATTTAAACCCAGACCTCCAGAGAATTATCCTGAGTGTCTGGATTACTGGTGCAGTGATGATAGTAAGAAGTCTCACACCACCAGGTTAAGGTACAACAAAGTTGGACCTTAACCTGGTGTTTTGAGACTTCTTACTGTGTTTACCCCAGTCCAACGCCAACATCTCCACATCATGGCCAATATGCAACTGCCTCCCCCTTGCAGCGGTTCAAGAAAGCAGCTTCAACACCACCTTCTCAAAACACAATCAGTGATATACAATGATGACCTAGCCAGCAATACCCACATCCCATAAGAGATTTTTAAAAGCATCCGCATTCGCTGAACAAAAGTGGCCCTTTAAGAACTCTGCCTCCGTCATCAATATGGGTTATGTTCGGGTGATATAGAATTCTGCTTTGGGATGACAAGCAGAAGAGATATCTATACATACCTGCAGCCAACTGTATAATTTTTCCAAATACTGCCAACCCAGAAATCTGGATGTCGATGCATCCTGGACTGATTTAAATGTTTCTTCAGCTGTTTCCCTTGGATTGTCCGTTTCCTCTGAATTATTTAGCACTGGTGTAAATTTACTGAACTCTCATGCTTTCTAATAAAGTGCAGATGGTGGGACTGTAACATCAGCCCTTACACCAACTGCTCAAAACATGTCTCCCAAAAATACATATGTTTTCCAGCAATCTGACCAACAGGGACCATCTCGCTTTCTGCTTTCTTTAAATATTCTTATGCTGATGTCCCTACCTGCCGTCTCTATCCCTCTACATGTCAGACCAAATTCTGGAAGATCATAGAATCTATGGGATGGTGATAGCCCAGGAGGCCGTTCGACCTCTCGTCTTTGTGCCAGCTCCCTCCAAGAGCAAATTTGCCTCATGCCAATCCCCTGCTGTTTTTCCCTGCGGCCTGGCAAATTTTTCCTTCTCAGACAATGATCCATTCCCTTTTGAAAGCCCCAGTTGAATCACCACACTCTCACACAGTGCATTCCAAATCCTAACCACTTGCTGCAAATAAAAAATCTTTTCCTCACACCATCATAGCTTCTTTTACCATTTATCTTCGACCTGCGGCCTCTGGTTCTTAACCTTTTCACCAACAGCAAAAAGTTTCTTCCTCTCTACTCTGTCCAGACCCCTCGTGATTTTAAATGCTTCAATCAAATCTCCTCCCAACTTTCTCTACTCCAAGGGGAATATCCCCAGCTTCGCCAATACCTCCACGGATCTGAAGGTGATAGCCTAGTGGTATTATCACTAGATTATTAATCCTGAACCTCAGGTGATGTTCTGTGAACCTGGGTTCAAATCCCGCCATGAATTTGAATTTAGTAAAAGATATCTGGAATTAAGAATCTATGGATGAACATGAAATTATTGTCAATTGTCAGAAAAGCCCATCTAGTTCACTAATGCCCTTTAGGGAAGGAATTCTGCCGTTCTTACCCAGTCTGGCCTACACGTGACTTCAGCAATTTGGTTGATTCTCAATGCCCTCAGGCAACTAGGGAAGGGCAATAAATACTGAAAGAAATCTCACAACACTAGTTTAAAGTCCAACAGGTTTATATGTAGCAAAAGTCACAAGGTGACCGCCTGACGAAGGAATGGATTGTCCCGAAAGGTTGCAGCTTTTGCTACAAATAAAGGCCTGATTGGACTTTAAACCGGTGTTGTGGGATTTCTTTGTTTTACCCCAGTCCAACGCCAGCAACTCCACATCAATAAATGCTGGCCAGCCATGTCGCATGAATTAAAAATCTCTGGAATCATTCTTATGAATCACTTCTGCGTGCTCTCTAATGCTGTCATATCCTCCTTAAAGGGCAATGCCCTGAACTGGACACGGTGACTGGAATTTTCCAGCCATTCATTCCACAACCAGCTCCCCCCCCTCCAACTGCTGTGGGTTTCCCAACGGCAAAGGAATGCATTCAACGGGAAACTACAGTGACAACAGCAGGACCAGAAGATCTGCTGCTGACTCGTTGTGCAGAAAATCCTGTCCAATATTCCTCTCGAGGCTAAACTACAGATTGAAATCCAGCATGAACTTACCACAGTCTACCTGCCTGTCTGACTGTTTCACTCACAATAAAGGTAGATGTACAGAGTGAGGGTGCAATTTGCACAGAGGATGATGGAACATACTGATTAGTTTTTCGGTAGTACGGAATTTGAGTATTGCTGAGAAAAGAATCATGCTGTCAAAGATTTTTGCCTTGCACTCATCAGGACAAAGAAACCAACAGTTGAGGGAACAACAATTTATACTGCATGAAAAGAGAAGGCTGTTTGAAATGTCCAATTGCAGGACAATATCTAACATTACAGACATAAATGTTTGCAGACAGAAGGAGCTGGTCCACATATTGCACCTTTTTAATTGAACAAAAGCTTTGGGGATTGCCACCTTATAGCGTGTCCTTTGTCAATGCCTTAACCAATGAAACTTGACCTGCTTAGCTTGACCAAAAACTTGGCAATTAACTGTTCTCTGCTTTGCCATGGCAACACTTCTACCAATCACAGTCCCCTTGCTAACCAATCAGTATTGTCTTCTCATGCAGTATAAATTGTTGTTCCCTTTCCTGTTGATTTATCTTGTTTAGCTGTCCTGCTGAGTGCAAGACGAAAAACTTCAACAGCATGTTCCTTTTTCTCCAACAATAATTTGATGGGGGGACACCGGGAGAAAAGTTGTGTTGGAAAGATGGCTTGGTTGCGTTCTGGAGGTGCTGTAAGTATAACAAAAATAATTTGCATTTATATAATGCCTTTAATATGGGAAAACATCCCAAGGGACTTCTCTTCAATTGGTGATGAAAGGGTAGATGGGCCGCGTCAGAGGTCAGAATGTGTGCCCTTTACGATGAGAAGAGTAAGTGAAAATTGGAATTAAGAAGCAAAAATTGATATTTTTAGAGGGATCCAAAGGTTTGTCAAAGAGGTAGCTTTTCAAGAGCACCTTAAATAGGGAGAGCAGGGTGGCTGTGGAGAGGCTAAGGGAGGAATTCCAAAGGTCAGGGCCTTGCAAACTAATGGAATGACCACTCATGATGCAGTCAAATGGTCAGAATTGGAGAAATGTAGGGGTCTCAGCGGATGGGGAAGCTGCTATAGAAACAGAGAGTGGGTGGGATGTTGGGGGAAGGCTGGAAAGGGATTTGAACATGAGAATGAGTTTGAGGTCGCCAAGAGAACAGAGGCGATGGGTGAATGGGACCAGGCGCAGGCAGAATTTTGGATGAAGTGGATTTCCAGGAAGGTAGAATGTTGGATAAGCGGTGAGGGAAAATATTGGGAAATTGCATCTAGAGATAATAAAGTGCATCATCGTCATCATTGACAAGTGCTGCGGTTGGAGGATGACATCTACTCAAGGTCACAATTTCCTACCATGGGTCTTTCCGTCAGTGAATACGACAAGTCTGAACCCACAGGCCTCTGGGCACACAGGGCAGGACCTTTCACAAGGTAGTGGGATTCGGAGGGTAGGATTTGCTTCCTTTTCTTTCCTTCTCTACCTCTGCTGTGCCTCATAATTGGAGCATTGTGGGCCAGATTTTCCAGCCACGCTTAAGCTGGAAATTTTCACCTGAGGTCAACAGACCTTTGCCTAGCGTGTGCTCCCCCCACTAAGATTCCTGTGGCAGGCGGGATGAGAAAATTCTACACTGTGACTCGAAGTGTGATGAGGCTCGATGGACAAGTTATCACTATTGTGAACAACAATCCTCCCAGTTATTGATGTCAATGCTGTTGCACTTCAAAGAGAGTTTCCGAGCATCTTTGAGGTGTTTTCTTTGCCCTCTCATGGAATGCTGGTCGTTTGCGAATTGGGAAAACAGGACCTGGCTGGGAGATGGTTTTCAGCCATCCAGACACTGTCTAGTCCGCTGAAGTTGATTGTTCAGGAGTTTTGCCTGAATGTTTGTGGTGCTGGCTTCAAGAAGGACACTAGTATTTGTTCAATGGCCCTCCCATTGAATCAAGATGATGCGGTAGAGACATTACTGATGGTGAGGGGGTGGAGGTTAAAAGTGCATGCCTTTGCTTCCTTTGTGACAATCTAGCTCACCAATAGCCAACTCATTCTTAGTGCTTCAGTGTTAAAACAATAACATATCCACGGATAATACCATTGAAGTAATGTTTCACAAAGGGGGAAAATGAATGCAGAGCGGAAGTTACAAAGAGAATGGGGGCAGTGAGCATAAGCGTGTATCAGTGCTGAGACTGGTGCGAGTGTGGGAGTAGGCCGAGCAGATTTTTAATAATTTAGAACATAGAACATAGAACAATACAGCACAAACAGGCCCTTCGGCCCACGGGTTGCGCCGATCACATCTACCAATCCACAGACCTATCGAAAACCCCCTATCCTATTCTTTTCCATATAGAACATAGAACATAGAACATAGAACAATACAGCACAGAACAGGCCCTTCGGCCTTCGATGTTGTGCCGACCAAAATAAAAAGCAATGCCCCTCCTAACTAAACCATTCCCTTCTCATCCATATACTTATCAACTAACCTCTTAAACGCCACCAAACTTGGCGCATCTACAACAGCTGCAGGCAGGGCATTCCACTCCCTAATCACTCTTTGAGTAAAGAACCTACCTCTGATATCCGTCCTATAACTCATACCCCTTAATTTAAAGTTGTGTCCCCTCGTGCTAGCTTTCTCCATCCTAGGAAAAAGGCTATCACTGTCCACCCTATCCAAACCTCTAATTATCTTATATGCTTCAATAAGATCCCCCCTTAGCCGCCTCCTTTCTAACGAAAACAACCTCAAATCCTCAAATTTATTCATGGGATGCGGGCGTTTCCAGCTGGCCAGCATTTAATGCCCATCCCTCGTCACCTTTGGAGGGCAATTAAGATCAACTACATTGTTGGGGCTCGGGAATCACATGTAAGCCAGACTGAGTAAGGATGGCAGATTTCCTTCTCTAAAGGACATCAGTGAACCAAATGGGTTTTTCCAACAATCAACATTGGTCAGCAGGCGATTCTTAAATCCAAATTTGTTTTATTGAATTCAAGTTCCACCAGCTGCCATGAGATTCGAACCCAAGTCCCGAGAACATTAATTGAATGTCTGGATTAATAATCTAGTGATAATAGCATTAAGCCATCGCCTTGTGGTATTATCATTAGATTATTAATCCAGAAGTATAGAAAATAGGGGCAGGAGTAGGCCATTCAGCCCTTCGAGCCTGCTCTGCCATTCATTGTGATCATAGTTGATCATCAAACTCAATAGCCTGGTTGTCCCTTCCTTTAATATTCATTGATCTTCCTTTAATATTCATTGATCTTCCTTTAATATTCATTGATCTTCCTTTAATATTCATTGATCTTCCTCGCCCCAAGAGTTATATTTAATTCCTTCCTGAAGGCAACACAATGGTTTGGCCTCAGCTGCTTTGTGTGGTGGAGAATTCCACAGGCTCACCACTCCCTGGGTGGTGAAATTTCTCCTCATCTCACTTCTAAAATGTTTACCCCGCATCCTTAAACCATGCAAACCATTGGCGATTAAGGCTTTCCCACCCACAGTGTAAGACAGCAAAGCAGGTGGGGACAGACAGAGGATACAGAGTGAGTCTGAGATGGCAGAGAGCAGGACACAATCTGGAGCTGATTGAAGATGCTCATGGAGGAATGGTGGGAGTTGGGGGGAAAGGTTGCTGTTGTGAAGGATTTGTAAAGGTGAGCAATAACCTTGGTCTTGATGTGTTGAGGGCTGGAGAGCCAATAGACAGAGGTGTCGGGTAAGTATTGCTTGGATTTATTTGTCAGTGTCACAAGTAGGCTTACATGCAATGAAGTTACTGTGAAATTCCTCCAGTCACCACACTCTGACGCCTGTTCGGATATACTAAGGGAGAATTTAACACGGCCAATGCTCCTAACCAGCACATCTTTTGGACTGTGGCAGAAAACCAGAGGAAACCCATGCTGACAAGAGGAGACTATGCAAGCTCCACCCAGATAGTGACTCAAGCTGGGAATCAAACCTGGGTCCCTGGCGCTTTGAGGCCATTGTTTCTGTAGCCACTATGCTAGTTGTGTAGGGGAGAGAAAAAGGATTTGCATTTAGCTAGCACTTTTCATGACTCCTGTACATCCCAATGTGCCTTGGCGTTAATAAGCATTTTATAGACATTGTAAGAAATGCAGCAGCCAATTTACACACAGCAAGCTCATCCAAGCATCACTGTGATAATGAACAATAATCCTTTCAGTGATGTTGGATTGGGAGATATATATTGTCCAGGGAGAACGCCCCAGCAATTCTTCAAAGTAATAACTTTAAGATCCTTTACATTCCTCAGAGAGGCCAGACAGGGTCAAGGTTTTAATATCTGACCAGAGACAGCATCTCTGGCAGTGCAGCGCTCTCTCGGTCCAGCAGCGGAAGTGCCAAGTATTGATTCAAGGCCTGAAGTGGGATTTGAACCAGCAACAGCGTGACTTAAAGATAAAAGTGCCATCCATTGAGCCGTAGATGAAAACCAGGAATGGCATAGGGCAAGCCAGCATGGGAAGTACACTCTTCGAATCCTAATTCCATAGAAACATAGAATCCCTACGCTGCAGAAAGTGCAGGCGCATCAATTCTGCACTGACCACAGTCCCACCGAGCCCCTATTCTCCTAACCCCATAGATTTACCCTACTAATCCCCTGACACTAGGGCCAATTTAGCATAGCCAACCCACCCAACCCATACATCTTTGGAGTGTGGGAAGAAACTTGAGGAAACCCACGCAGACAAGGGGAGAATGTGCAAACTCGGTACAGACAGTGACCCGAGGCCGGAATTGAACCTGGATCTCTGGTGTTGTGAGGCAGCAGTGCTGACCACTGTGCAGTCCCTAGATACATATTCCAACTGCTCAGTGTTTTTCCAGTTGAGAAGTCTGGAAGCATTGGGCAGAATAACTGCAAGCTTGACAAGTCTCCCTGTATGAACTGGATCCTGTTACTATAATGCTGGGCTAAGCCCCAAGAGAACACGGTTAAAGAAACAATATCCCTCCTTGTGGATTTAATTTCTTGTGTGTTTACACGTCTAACTCCAAAACCACACAGGCAGGATCCAGAAAGCACCCATCGACACCTCTGCCTTGTGAAAAGAGATGTCATTTGAAGCAAAGTATCAGAAATAACGTCATGAGAAAGAAGAATTGCCAATGTTGAAAGGTATACGTAGCTTTGAGGAGCTGACAAAGCATCTCTCTGTCACGCACAGGTCTTGATTGTTGGAGAGATATCCCGTTATTAAAACGTCTAACGATCACTAGGTTGGCCTGAATGTTTTGGAAAGGCAGAGATTCCAGAATGACGTCCAACCATAGCTTTTAGGGTTGTGGAAGATAATTCGATAAACCACACCTCGTGGTGGCAAAACTTAATGATGATGTGAAGGTGCAGGCATTGGGCTGGGGTGGACACAGTCTCACAACACCAGATTAAAGTCCAACAGGTTTATTTGGAATCAGGAGCTTTCAAGGAGCACACCTGGGGAAGAGGCAGTGCTCTGAGAGCTCGTGATTCCAAATCAACCTGCTGGACTTTAACCTGGTGCTGTGAGAAACCTTAACGCTTCACACTTACTTTGCACCTTGAAGATACAAAGGCAACCCACCCCCTCCCTGAGAAAACAGATAGCGGGAGCAGCGGGTCAAAGTTCATGGGACAGGTGCCGGGGGAGCGGGCATGATTTGGAGGGAGGTTGACTGGAGGCTCAGTCGAATGGTTGGTTTTGAAAGATTTCTCAGAGATAGTGGGGTCAGGGAGAGGAAGGGGGCACTCAGACAGTGAGGTGCAGAGAACAGGAATGAACAGCCTTTGATTTTGTCACCATTGTAGGAAGAGGACAGGAGGGGATGTTTAAAAAGATTACAAATAAAGGCTGCGCAAGGTGATACGCAAGGTTACAGAGAAAGATCGGTGAGGAGCGGTGGTGTAGTGGCAATGTCATTGGACAAGTAATCCAGAAGTCTAGGTTAATGTTCATTGATTCAAATCCTAGCATGACAATTTGGTTAAAAGTGTTGAGACGTTAGTCTTGTTCATATTGAACATGAAATTATTGTTGTAAAAACCCATCTGGTTCACTAATGTTCTTTCAGAGAAGGAAATCTGCCGTCCTTACTCAGCCTGGCCTACATGTGACTCCAGATCCACAGCCAATGTAGTTGACTCTCAACTGTCCTCCAAAAATGACCCTCAGTTCCATGGCCGTTGGGGATGGGGATTTGCTGGCCTTGCTAATGATGCCCACATCCCCTAAAAGGGTACAAAAATGGTTCAGAGGGACGTGGTTCACAAATTAGATAAGAAGGAGGCCAAAAGAAACATTTAAGATAATTTACCTTAAAAATCAGTCCAACTTTGGAAGAGTAACCTCTATGTGGGTTTCCCTGTTTTGCTCTTTTGCTCTCCTTCATATTGCAGAAATGTAGAAAGATTGAAATGTAGAAAATAGTTGCACTGGTATGCCATTCGGCCCTTCGAGTCTACTCCATCATTCATTATCATCATGGCTGATCATCCAACTCAATAGCGTTTCCTCCACATCCCCCATGACCTTTGATCCCTGTGACGATTTTAATCAGGCAATTGAGATTGGCCTGCTTGAATATGAGCTCCCTGATTAAGTTGATGGGCCGATCAGGGAGCTCCATGCTCTGTATTTAAACAGGCGTGCCGGTTCCTCTGGCACTCTGGGTGTAGACTGCAGGCTGGGAACACTTATTATGTTGCTGGATCTTATAAATAAAGGAATTTTGGTGAAGGAACTTTCAAATCCAAGGACCTATTGCAATCCTTTTCACTCCAAGAGCTTTATTTAACTTTTTCTTTGTGTAAGAGAGCAGCTTGCTGCACTAACACCGTGACAACAGCAGGCCTTAATCAGATAGTGGGTTCGGAGATTCATATCTGGGTGGTCCACCACTTTCCCAATGACATGCTGCTAATAGAGGGAAAACTTTATAATCAAGGAAGCCTCATTCCCCTAACCCCCTAAACTGGGGGTGGTAGAGGTGCTGAAGGAAATTAAACATGAAGTACATAAGATGATGACATTGTTCATCTCCATTCCACATCTGTCTTACTAATTGGGTTTACTATGTTCTTTTCAGGCTGATGGAGGATTTAATGAGTACCTCATGGCTTTCTTTCTACATAATGTTGACCAAAATCCAAATTACACCATTGAAAACAACTTCAACCACAAAATTGCTTTCTCCCAAGCATTTGCGGTAGGAATCTGTAACTGTGGAAGCAGTCATTCTACATGGTGAAAAATGAGAAAGATAAAAGAAAGATGTTTTCTTCATTTAACGTCCTAACTTGTCCCTCAGAAGCATCTCATAGTGCTTCCAAATCAGTAAGTCCCTTTGATGTCCTGCCATTGATAACCTATAGTGAAAATGTATTGGTCAACATTGACACAGCAAGATCTCACAACAGCCAATTCTGTTGTTGGTGTTATTGCTGAGTAGACCACTCAGAACTGAGATGAGGTATTTCTTCACTCAGAGGGTGGTGAATCTTTGGAATTCTCTACCCCAGAGAAGCTCAGTCATCGAGAATGTCAATGGTTGATAGAATTCAACATGTTAAAATCATCACGAGGTGCAGGAAAGTGGTGTTAAAGTAGAACGTCAGCCAAGATCCCACTGAATGGCAGAGTGTTGTGTAAGGGCTGAATGGTCTATTCCTGCTCCTATTTCTTAATTTCTTATCCAAAATAGAAACAATGGGTGGGAATATTCTCCACTTGCCTGGATTTGTGCAGCTCCAACAACACTCAGGCAGCATAGTGGTTAGCGCTGCTGCTTCACAGTTCCAGTGACCTGGATTTGATTCCTGGCCTGGGTCACTGTGTGGAGTTTGCACATTCTCCTTGGGTTTCCTCTGGGTGCTCTGGTTTCCTCCCACAGTCCAAAAATGTGTGGGTTAGGTTGATTGGCCATGCTAAAAAAAAATTGCCCCTCAATGTCCTGAGGTACATCGGTTAAAGGGATTAATGGGTAGGGCCTGAGTGGGGATTGTGGTTGGTGCAGACACAATGAACCCAATGGCCTCTTTCTGTTCTGCAGGGTTTCAATGACATTTCTAACACTCAAGAAGCTCAACACCATCTAGGACAAAGCAGCCTCCTTGATTGGCACCACATCTACAAGCATTCAATCCCTCCACCACCAATGCTGAATAGCAGGAATGTGTACTATCCACAAGATGCACTACAGCAATTCACCAAAGGTTCTTAGACAGCACCTTCCAAACACACGACCACTTCCATCTAGAAGGACAAGGGCAGCAGATACATGGGAACACCACCACCTGCAAGTTCCCCTCCAAGCCACTTACCATCCTGACTTGGAAATATATCACTGCTCCTTCATAGTCACTGGGTCAAAATCCTGGAATTCACTTCCTAACAACATTGTGGGTATATGGACAGCAGTGATTCAAGAAGGCAGCTCACTACTATCTTCTCAAGGGTAACTGGGGATGGGCAATAAATGCTGGCCCAGCTAGTGACGCCCATGCCCCACAAATTAATTTTTAAAAATCTATTCTCTTCTTCACATATTCCCATGGTATCTCCAATATCTATTTCCTCAGGGACAATGAAGCAACGTGAAGCTCAGAACAACTGGAGTCCAAAGTAAAGTTTCAGGCAGTTCATGATTTTAGAGAGGTGGGGAAGAAAATTAAAAAGCACAACCTTAAAAGCAGCAATCTCAGGGTTACTCCCCGGGTCACGTGCTGGTGCAAAATAGGAGGATTGAGCGACTGAACACATGGTTAGAGAATTGGTGTAGGAGGGAAAAATTTCTGAGGTATTGGGACCCGTTCTGTTGCAGGGGGAACCTGTAAAGCTGGAGGAGTTACACCTTAGCAGGACTAAGGCTAATATCCTCGCAGAGCCATAGTGGCAGGCTTTTTTACTTGTGGGACATGGGTATCACTGGTGGGCCAGCATTTATTGCCCCTCCCTAGTTGCCCAAGGGCATTGAGAGTCAAGCACATTGCTGTAACTCTGGAGTCACACGTACACCAGGCCAGGTAAAGCCAGAGGACATTAGTAAACCAGATGGGTTTCTCTGACAATCCACAATGGTTTCATGGTCATCCGTAGATGCTTAATTCCAGATTTTATTTTTATTGAATTCAAATTCCACTATCTGTCATGGAGGGATTTGAATTTGGGTCCCCAGAACGTTAGTTGAATTTCTGGGTTAATAATCTACCAATAACAGTGGTATTATTGCTATTATTCACTGGTATTATCATTGAGTTAGTAATCCAGAGATCCAGGGTAATGTTTTCAGGAGAACGAAGGAGCAGGAGTATGAGCATGAGAAGGCAATTCAGTCCCTTTAACCTACTCCACCGTTCAATATGATCATGGCTGATCCTCTTTCCCAGCATCACACTTCTCCCCATACTCCTTGGGGCCTTCAGAGTCTACAAATCAGTCTAATTTCTTCTTAAATATATTCAGTGAGTTGGCTTCCACTGCACTCTCACCAGCTCGGATCTCATCCAATGTAGACCAGGAAGTAACCTCGCATGGTCTACTGGCATGGAGACTACCCTCACCAGCTTTACCCAGAGCAAAAATACATCAGCTCATTCCAACCTCTGCCATGATTACCCAATGGGTACCCAAGGAGAAACTGCAGCATTTGTAACTATTCCAAGTAGAGATCTATGACTATCGTCCCCTGCCTTGGGATTGATAGACTTTAGGATTCCTGCAACAATCCATGTGACAATCCAACCAATTATTCCCGAGCGCAGTGTCCCCCATTTGGGAACATTTCATTCAGGATGGGCAGGTGGTGAGGGGTAATTGGCATTCAAAGATTAGACCATGAACCTGCCTTCGCAAAATATGAAGCTGACTATAATGCAGGATGGAGCAGCTCAAAGTGTTAGTGTGATAGCACTTAATCAGGAACTCTTGTGGAGAATTAGTTAATGGGGTTACACAATTAGGCAACTAATTGATAGATATACATATTCTTTGATTACCACCTACCCTCCACCCCAAGAATCCCATCCAGGATCTGATTTAGCTCCTACCTTGCTGCAGGATTTTGCTGAAGTATTTATTGTGGATGGTACAGTTCCATCGACGGCTCCGGAATTGGAACTGGCACTCTCGGACCCCCAGCCTGGCTCCTTTTGCCACCTCACTCACGATCTCTGGCTCGGTCTGGCACAGCTCAGCCTGCTTCCCTGCCAGTCGCTTGGTTTTGCGACAGATGCTGTTTGGGTCCATCACCAAGGGACTTCCCACTGCCCTGCAACCAAAACATCAGAGTTAGCATCACCACCACACAACCCTAACTTCAAGTGTTAACCCCTCGAGACACATCACCCTGATCAATACTGGAACAAGGAGTGAAGAGAAGCGAAAGGCTATAAATATCAGCAAGGACAGTACAGACTGGAGTTCCTTTCTCTAGAAAAGCTAAAGTTTAAACTTTATTTATTATTGTCACAAGTAGGCTTATGTTAACACTGCAATGAAAATCCCCTAGTTGCCATATTCTGGCACCTGTTTGGGTACATTGAGGGAGAATTTAGCATGATCAATACACCTAACCAGCACGTCTTTCCGACTGTGGAAGGAAACCGGAGCACTCGGAGGAAACCCACACAGACACAGGGAGAACGTGCAAACTCCGCACAGATACTCACCCAAGTTGAGAATTGAACCCGGATGTTGGAATGAACTGTGGGGCAGCAATGCTAACCACTGTGCCAAAGCTAAAGGTGGCCTGACAGAGGTCTTTCAAAGTATGAAATAATTCATCAGTTTGAGATGGCACAGTGGCTAAAACTGCTGCTTCACAGCACCAAGGACCAGGGTTCAATTCCAGTCTTGTGTCACTGTCTGTGTGGAGTCTGCATGTTCTTCCCAAGTCTGCATAGGTTTCCTCCAGGTGCCCAGTTTCTTCCCACAGTCCAAAGATGTGCAGGTTAGGTGGTTTGGCCATGCTAAGTTGTCCCTTAATGTCCTAAGATGTATAGATTGGGGGATTAGCCGGATAAATGCATGGGTCATGGGGACAGGGTGTGTGGCAGGCCTGGGTGTGATGCTCTGTCAGAGTTGGTGCAGACTCAATGGGCCAAATGGCCTCTTTCTGCACTTTAGGGATTCTATGGTTCTCTGAAGGGAGATCACAACAAAAGGAACTTCAGGCAGTCACTAATACATTCCATAGGGAATTCAGGAGAAATAGTTTTTTACCAGTGAGGTTAGAATGTGACAACACAAGGAGTATTCAAGATGAATAGCTACATGTAAAGGAATGCTGGAGAGGGAAAGATCAGCAGGATTGGTTTGGTCCATAGAGGAGGCTGGGAGATGGCTCATGTGAAGGAAAAAACACTCGGGCTGAATGGTAAGTTTCTGTACTGATGTCAGAAGCATTGAGCTAAACTTTTGTTACCTTGACAGTCTGGAACCAAACTGGGCAAATGCTCACTGTTTACTGGAATAGTTTGTGTTTTATTGAATTCCAACATAGACACACACGCACAGACACATACACACCTACAGACACAAATACACACACACACACACCCACAGACACAAATATATACACACACACATATAAAAATACACACAAATACACACACACACACATACAAATACACGCACATGAATAAACACACATATACACACATGCAGAAATACATACACAAACACACAAACACATACAAATACACACATATATGCACAAATACATACATAAACACACACACATAAATATACACAGTCACACACACACACACACTCATTACACCCAGACTCAAATGCATACATTAACACATACACACACAGTAACCCACACATATACATAGGCACATTCACACAGTAACATAAGGCACACAGATACCACACCCACACACATGTATTAACATGCACAGACACACTCTCACAGTAACATACAGACACACACACACACGTACAGACATTTACACACACAATAATGCACAGATTCACACTCACACAGATATCAAATACACACTCGCAGACACACACACACACACTCTAACACACAGAGACATATGCACAGATGACACACACATAAAAACAAAAAATACGTATACTCATACAGATATAAACACATTCACATACATAAGGCACATGCAAACACGCATAGATTGCCACAAACACATAAGCACACACACACATACACACACACGCACACACAGATACAAATATCTGCACAAACACCAAATATCAACCACTCAACCACGTACTCAGCAGTTCTGTTTCAAATCACAGTTTACTCCCCTGAGCATCTTCCTGAAGTGTTTAAATTCTCTGGAAAAGACTAAGGCACAGGCGGGCAGTGCCAGATTGCCAAACTGAGATGTCAGTCCATCAAACAGAGAATACCTGTGTGTGGGAGCTACTTGGAGGAGAAGGTGCATCAGCAAACTGTGTGAAAGGGAAAGATATCTCAGAGAGAAATGGTGCGAGTGTCTGTGTGTGTGTGTGTGTGTGTCTGTGTGTCTGTGTGTGTGTGTGTGTGTGTGTGTGTGTCTGTTGTTGTGTGTCTGTGTGGTGTGTGTGTGTGTGTGTGTGTGTGTCTGTGTGTGTGTGTGTGTGTGTGTCGTGTCTGTGTGTGTGTGTGGGTGTGTGTGTGGTGTGTGGTCTGTGTGTCTGTGTGTTGTGTGTGTGTGTGTGTCTGGTGTGTGTGTGTGTGTGTGTGTGTGTCTGTGTGGGTGTGTGTGTGTGTGTGTGTGTCTGTGTGTCTGTGTGTGTGTCTGTGTGTGTGGTTGGGTGTGTGGGTGTGTGTGGGTGTGTGTGGGTATCTGTCTGTCTGCGCCTGTGTTTGTGTGTGAAAGAAGGCAGGGTCAGGCGAGTGATGGATGAAGCATCCCACCCCTGTCCCCCATTTTAACAATCATCACAAAATCCTCAGTCTGTGAAATGTTGGATTCTGGAAACAATTGGCAGAACAGATCCCTTCAGAAGGTGTAGAATCCATTATCTATTGTATAGATGATGTGATGGACCAGTACAAGGAGGCTGAATTCCCTTTTTGAAAGGCTTAACTGGGCTTTGTACAAATTTGAGGCATCAGAGCCTTTTCTTTCCTCCCAAACATCAGGGTCACAAGTCTTGCATCATAACTATTATTTAACTACCCTTGGAAACCACCATCCCATATTCGGGCTCTGTGAGGTCTTTCCTAGTGTTACTCAGAGGTTAGGCATTCATCTGAGGGTTGATAACTCTCCAGCACAGCCTTGGGGTCGCCAAGAATTGAAGTGATTACCCAGAGTAACACAGTCCAAGAGAAAAGTCAACAGGGTGGAGAAAAAGTTATGACTTTTCTTTCAATTTCTTTGAACATCTTACTTTGTCGCATATAAAAGTTTGTACATGGGGTTGCAAAGACTGTTTTAGGGGATCACATCTACACACCTTGGAGTACTTGATGTAGAGTTCCCAATTCTGACTGATGTATTGGGGGGGGGGGAGTTATTTAATGATGTTGGGAGATAATTTAATAACTGCCCCTCTCCCTCCCAATACATCCAATACATCCCTCCCAATAGGACTCAGAATTCTACATCAGGTACTCCATGAGGGTTTAGATGTGTAGGTCTGATAAGCTGGAAATAGAGTGAAATAAAAAACAAAATAAAAGACAAACTGAATTCTCAATTTCATGCATTGGAATGTTGGATTTGATAGTAAAGAGATATTTTATGTTTAACAAGTCAATGATTACAGACATGATTAACAATAAGAAACAATGAGTAGCAATAAGTGGGTTTTATCACAATATTTTTTATTCATTCATGGGACATGGGTGTTGTTGACTGGCCAGTATTTATTGCCCATCCTATTTGCCAACAGCAGTTGAGAGTCAACCACATTGCAATAGCTCTGGAATCACATGTAGGCTAGACCGGGTAAGGATTCCTTTCCCTAAAGGACATTGGTGAACCAGATGGGTTTTTCCAACAATCGACAATGGTTTCATGGTCACCTGTAGGTTCTTAATTCCAGATATTTTTTACTGAATTCAAATTCCACCATCCACCATGGCAGGGTTCGAACCCAGGTCTTCAGAACATTAGCTGAGTTTCTGGATTAAAAGCCCAGCGATAATACCACGAGGCCATCATCTCCCACAAAGCATGGAATGCAAAAGATATCAATGCTGGGGATCACATCTCTTCACAATATATATTAACGATTTGGAGGAAGGAACAGAATGTTCTGTGGACAAATTTGCAGATGATTCAAAGGTGGGAGGGAAGATAAGTTGTAAGGAGGATGTACATAGTTTACAGAGAAATATTGACAGGTTAAATAGTGGGCAGAAAATTGGTAAATGGAATTTACTGTTGGAAAAATGAGATTGTTCTTAATTCTTGGTGTAAATACTTTGGGCAAGGACTCGGGGATAAGTAAAAGTGTATCTGGGATGCAAAGGGTTAATCTGAGACTGGGAAACAGCACTGCCCACAACGTGATGTAAAAAGAGACACATGACCTGAAACTTGGGTCAGATGTCGATGGGACTGAGACCTGTGTAGAGTCGAGAATAGAGTTAATATCTTGGGCTCTCCGCTGTATATATGTACATAGTTTAGTGATATTAACAACATTTAACTATCAATCAATCAAGGCTCAGAACCTCTATGTAAGATCCACTGAACATGTAACATACTGCGGTTTGTGGCATCTTGCTGTGTCATGTTGTTTCACACTTAATAATAGTGAGTACACTTCAAAATGTATTTTAAGTGTTTTGGGACATTCTGAGATCATGAAAGATGCTTTAGAAATTTCATTTTGTAAACTTTATTTTTTTATTTAAGTCACTCCTTAAAATCTAGCATATTGACCAAGGTCACCTGTCCAAAAATTGCAAAATCGCAGAATATTACAGCGCAGAAGAGGCCTTTCAGCCCAACAAGTCTGCACCAATGCATGAAAGGACCTGATCTATCCACTTGATCCCATTTTCCAGCACTTAGCCCACAGCTTTGAGAGTTATGATGTGCCAAGTTGCTCATCCAGATATTTCTTAAAGGATGTGAGTCATCCTGCCTCCATCACCCTCCAAAGCAGCACATTCCAGAGTCTCACCACCTTCTGAGCAAAAGGTTTTTTTCCTCAAATCCCTCCCAAACCCCTCACCCCTCATTTTTAACTTATGTCCACTTGTAACTGACCCTTCAACTAAAGGGAACAGTTGTTCTCTATCCCCTGGCAGCAGGGTGGTTAGCCTTGCTGCCTCACTGTGCCGGGGACCTGGACTTGATTCCTGGCTTGGGTCATTGTCTGTGCGCAGTTTGCACATACTCCCTGTGTCTGTGTGGTTATCCGCCGGGTGCTCTGCCTCCCACAGTTCAAAGAAGTGCAGGTTAGGTGCATTGGCCATGCTAAATTCTCCCTCATGTACCCGAACAGGTGCTGGAGTGCGGCAACTAGGGGAATTTTACAGTAACTTCATTGCAGTGTGAATGTAAGCCCACTTTGTGACTAATAAATAAACTTTAACTTTACTGCAAACTAAAAGATGAATTAGAACCATAATTAAATAGCAATCCAGATATTGGGTTATACTGTACCAGAAATGTATGGTTGTTATCATCCTTTTATTTTCTCTTTCTCTCTCAAACAATAAGTGGGGCTGCTATATTCACCCCATCTATAGTACTAATCAGAATGGACTATTAACAAGATTGATCTAATATTGCTACTGAATGCCCCAACTATATGTTTGATTATTTGTTACGTTGACCCTGCCAAAGGCTAAACACTTCAAAATCGTGCAGATATGAATATATGAATTAGGAGCAGGAGTAGGCCATTTGGCCCCTCAAGCCTGTACTATCATCTGTGGCTGATCTGAAAATAACCTCAACCTGAGATAACCTTTCATCCCTTTGCAAACAACAATCTCGATAGGGCAGAGACATCAGTGATATCTGTGACCAAAGAATTAACAAGACCATTCTTTATATGTTTTGGAATGTATATGATTTTTATTGATTACAATCTGTATGTTTATTCTTCCCTAGTTTGTTATCTCATTCCCAGATATTATTATTCTATAAATTTTGTGTTTTTTTTTCATGGGATGTTGGTGTTGCTGGAAAAACCAGCACTAATTGCCCATCACAAACCAGACAAAAACCTTCTGAAATCTGCATTATACTCCAGTCTGTATCTCACTCTCAGGTATCTGTTATTCTATATATAAACCAGCCCAAACCCTTTGATTGGATTCCAATCTGTAACTCACTCCAGGGTATCTATTATTCAACATATAAACTACCCCAAACTCCTCAATTAGATTCCAGTCAGTATCTCATTCTCGCGTATCTATTATTCTATATATGAACCACCCCAAACCCCTCAATTAGGTTCCAGTCTGTAACTCACTCCCAGGTATTTGTTATTCTATACATGAACCACTCCAAAATCCTCGATTAGATTCCAGCCTGTATCTCACTCTTGGGTATCTGTTATTTTATATATAAATCACCTCGAACCCCTCGATTAGGTTCCAGTCTGTTACTCACTCCTGGGTGTCTATTATTCTATACATAAACCACCCTAAACCCCTTGATCAGATTCCAGCCTGTGACTCACTCCCAGGTGTTCACTATTCTATCTACAAAGTATCTGAATCTTTCTGTCAAATTCCAGTCTGTAACTCAGTCCCGTGTATTTAGTACATTACCTGTCATGTAATGTGTAAATCTTTGGTTACACGGTTACATTATAGCTTCAGCAGTATCTCAGCTTCGACTCAACTGGAACAATCATTGCGCCAAACACTTAGTAATTAACCCACCCAATGTATATATCCGTGATGTGCAAATATTATCCAGCTGACACAATGTAAAAAGCTGTAATTCAATCTTCCTGCTAACATTTGTGAGCCACTCAACCATTACATCAGGACTGTCTGTTTAGATTGCAACCTTGTAACTAGCTACTGATTATCTCCTACATAAATTCCTGTCCTGCGTGCAGCACACGCCATATCTTAACTGTATCTCAAGCAGAAAAGTAACTACATACCCTGATAGAAATTTAATTGAAATATTTATTGCTGACCATGTATCGTGATTGGTTCAAATTTCCCAGGAATCAATCACTTATTTATTTATTTTTCAATGTAATTCTCGCTACAATCTATAATGTCCTCCCGATCCTTAGAATCAACTGCATCATACAAGGATGCTGCCTGGATTGGGAGGCAGGCCTTATGAAGATAGGTTGAGGGAGCTGGGACTCTTCTCACTGGAGAGACGTAGGTTGAGAGGCGACCTGATAGAGGTTTATAAAATGTTGAGAGGGATAGATAGGGTGGACTCTCAGAGACTATTTCCCCGAGCTGAAGTGGTCACTACGAGAGGACACAGATTTAAGGTGCAGGGAAGCAAATACAAAGGAGATGTCAGGGGTAGGTTTTTCACTCAGAGGGTGGTGAGTGAATGGAACCGACTGCCGTCGGAGGTTGTTGAGGCAAACTCACTGGGGTCTTTTAAGAGACTTCTGGATGAGTATATGGAAAAGAATAGGATAGGGGGTTATAGATAGGTCTGTGGATTGGTAGATGTGATCGGCGCAACTCGTGGGCCAAAGGGCCTGTTTGTGCTGTATTGTTCTATGTTCTATACTTATAGTATCAACTGCAACATATTTCAAGCAGTCCATTTCAAAATGGTCAAATGTGTTGAAAATAAGACAAAGAACAATAATTATTTCAGGCTCTTTCTTTCTTCCCTAATTCCTAAACTCTGTACAAATAATGTCCAATCTGCAAACTAGATCCCTAGGTACAGTGGACACAGAAAGCATGTTTCCAATAGTGGGAGAGACTAGAACTCAAGGGCACAGCCTCAGAGTGAAGATATAAAACTGAAGTGAGGAGGAGTTTCTTTAGCCAGCGAGTGGCGGATCTGTGGAACTCGTTGCCACAAGGGGCTGTGGAGGCCAGGTCACCTAGAGTCTTAAAGACAAAGATAGATAAGTTCTTGATCAATTAGGGAATCAAGGATTACGGGGAGAAGGCAGGTGAATGGGGATGAGAATCATGTCAGCCATGATTAAGTGGCAGAGCAGAACCGATAGTCCAAGTGGTCTAATTCTGCTCTTATATCTTATGATTTGAACTAAGTTTGCCATGCAGCAATTGACCTCAAAATCATCCCAGTTTCATAATTTACATGAATTAGACTTTTCAGCAGTTAGGGATGGGCAATAAATGCTAGCCAAGCCATGAATATATATATATTTTTAAAAAAAAAATGTCTTAGAAGGAAAGGGCACTGAAACACGACATCAACTTGGCAGGAAAGTTGGAGTTTGTGGAAAAGCTACTGAATCATTAAGCTCCTTTATCCTCCACCCTGTACTGTGCTGGCATGTTCCTTGCCACAAATAACTTCCACCACCCTGTCACCTACCCCCCCCCCCCCCCCCCCATCCCCACCCCACCCCTGTTATTTATTTTTATTTTTTATTAGTGTCACAAGTAGGCAATGAATTTACTGTGTGAATCACGAGTCGCCACACTCTGGTGCCTGTTTGGGTGAATTTCGCACGGACAATGCACCCTAACCAGTGCAAGTTTTGGATTGCGGGAGGAAACCCACGCAGACACGGGGAGAACATGCAAACTCTGCATACAAACAGTGACCCAAGCCAGGAATCGAACTCAGATCCCTGGCGCTGTGAGGCAGCAGTGCTAACCACCATGCCCCAGTGCCACCCCTGCTGAATGAGGGAATGGACCCTCGTTCTGCATCCCCCACCCCCTTCCCCACCAGCCCTGAGAAAATCAACCCAATAGATAACAAGCAGCCCCTCTCCTAGCCACTGTTAGCTGGTATTCAGACTCACATATACTATAAACAATGCGACTGGTGTACCAGGAAGCGACACGAAAGGGCAGGCGTGATTAGTTCATTTGGGAATTGATTCATTTGTGGTCCAGACATTCCAGTACCACTGTACATGGGTTGTAATTGTGCAAAATATGCTGGAATGTTATTACCAAAATAAAGTAGCATTTTTTTTCTGTGGGGGATTGGGGTGGGGGGGGTCACAGAGGGATCTTGTTACACACAATCGGCCACGATAACAACAGCAGCTGAAATTCAGAAGTAACTCATTGACGGTGAAGTGCTTGGGATATCCTCAGGTCATGTAACATTCTTAGAGTCAGACGTACAGAAAACACCCTAGGGTCCATTGCATCTGCACCAACAATAGCGAGCCACCAAAGTATTCTAATCCCCTTTTTCAGCACTCAGCCTTCTATAAAAGTTGGCAAGTTATGTTACAGTTATATAAAACATTGGTTAGGCCATATCTGGAATACTGTGTCCATTTCTGGTCACCACATTACCAGAAGGATGTGGCGACTTTGGAGAGAGTACTGAAAAGATTTGCCAAGATGTTGCCTGGTATGGAAGATATTAGCTATGAGGAGAGATTGAACAAACTGGGATTGTTCTCCCTGGAATGACGGAGGCGACCTGATAGAATGTTTATAAGATTATGAGGGGTATGGATGGGGTGAACAGTTGGAAGATTTTTCCCAGGGCAGAAATGACAAGGGGGTACAAGTTCAAGTTAAGGGGGGGAAGGTTCAGTCGAGATGTACGGGGGACTTTATTTACACAGAGGGTGGTGAGGGCCTGGAATTCACTGCCAAGTGAGCTAGTTGAACCAGATATGTTAGCGGCATTTAAGACTTATCTTGATAAACATACGAAGAAATGGGAATGGAAGGATATAAGCATTTTGTCTAGATAGGACATGATCAGTGCAGCCTTGGAGGGCTGAAGGGCCTGTTCTTGTGCTGTACTATTCTTTGTTCTTGCACACTTGGGCCATCACAAGTGCACATCTAAATATTTCTTTCATATTATGTAGGTCTCTGCCGCCACCATACTTGCAGGCAGTGGGTTCCAGACTGCCACCTCTCTCTGGATGAAAAAGCTTCCTCACGTCCCCTCTAAACCTCCTGCCCCAGACTTTAAATCTGTTTCCAGGTTATTAATCCCTCTACCAAGGGGAAAAATGTTTTCCTGTCCATTCTATCTACACCCCTCATAATCTTATACATCGCAATTGTGTTCTCCCTCAGTCTCCTCTGCTCCAGCGAACACAATCCCAGCCTATCCAATCTTTCTTCACAACTAAACCTCTCGAGCCCAGGCAACATCCTTGATAAATCTCCTCTGTGTTCTTTCCGGTGTTATCACATCCCTCCAATAATGTGCATTCCAGAACTGGACTCTTTGTCCATGTGAGCAATTTTTTGCTTAATATCGATGGGTGGAGAAACTTCACCACTAAAGGAGTGTGAATCTTTGGAATTCTCTATCCCGGAGAGGCATGGATGCTCCATCAATAAATACATTCAATAGTGGTCAATAGTATTTTGGATACCAAGCCAGTTAAGAAATAATGCAAGAATGTGGAATTAAGGTAGATAATTGGCCATAATTTAGATGGCCCATTTCTGCACGGAATTCTTAAGTTGTTGGTTAGAATAAATTGTCACTTATTGGGAGAACACAGTGGCTAGTGGAGTGAAGTAACTCCTCAGAGGCTGATTTTCCTTTCACTGGATTCCCTTTACAAACTTGTCTTTGCTCCTACAGGTACAAAGTCAGAATCCAGAGTGTCTGTAGCCCTGATACTCTATATATATAAGACTCTTTGACTGGGAAGGCAATCATTATCTCAATCAGGGGGTTCATACTTCAAGAGGTCAATCACATGGGCCTTGTTGAGATCGTTACACTGAGCAGTACTGAGGTTGCTACTCCAATTGCTGAATTTCACCTGAAGTAGGTCAATCATAGGACCCGACAATTGGTCTCCTCCAGCGGGAGAAGGCGAAATTAGTTGGGGTTCTCCCTCCTCAACACAACCCACAGCTCTGTGCGCAGAGAGAGGACACATCAGGCTCGGCTGTGACATTCCTGGCGATTAAACAGCGAGCCAGCACTTGGCTTAGGCATGTAGGGTCAACACTGGACTAGGTACTGGACAGTAGCCATGGAAATATGGTCAAGGAAGAGTCAGTGCCTTTGGAAGTAGAGGGCAAAAAACTGGTTTAGGACAACCAAATACCTGAATTGAACTGGTGGCACTCAGCACCCTGTCTAAAAGGGGCATCAATGAACAAAAGACAGCTAATAGCAGAAAACGAGAAGTCAAAGGAACTTCCAGGGGACTTACTACTGTAGGCTCATATTTTCAAACATAAATATGTTCATGTGTCCTATACACACAATGCAATAATGCTTCCTCCCAGAATATATCACTGAGCTCTTAGGGTGAAAGTTATTCCACACCGTTTTACAACCTTTGAGGTACAGGACAGCGCATGGGCATATGTTTCTATAAGAAATGTAAATTAGCAATCATTTTAAGTTTATTTATTAGTGTCACACGTAGGCTTACACTAATACTGCAATGAAGTTATTGTGCAAATCCCCTCATCACCGCATTCCAGCATCTGTTTGGATACGCTGAGGGAGGATTTAGCACTGCCAACGAATTTAACCAGCATGTCATTCAGACTGTGAGAGGAAACCGGAGCACCTGGAGGAAACCCACGCAGACATGGGGAGAATGTAGAGACTCTGCACAGTGACCTAAGCCAGGAATCGAACCCGGGTCAGTGGCACGGTGAGGCAGCAGTGCTATCACTGTGCTACCGTGCTGCCATATGACTTGCAATGTCTTCCTATCTCTTTCCTTTACAAGAAAGACATTAAAATTACACATAAGATGGTTGACAGGGATCACAGTTAAACTGAGTAGTTCTAAGCAAGTCATACAAGATCACAACATGAAGAGCTTACAAACACAAGTAGAGCCTATTAGGATTGAATTACAATCTTGAAACCACAGGCATTTATCCTGCCAAAAATCTCATACCGTATCCCTGAATCTATCCCCAAACTTTGGCACTCAATCAGATTCAGTCTGCAATCTTGGTGTCATATTCAATCAACAGCAAGATCTGTTTCAAACCCCACCCCCCATTTCCTTCATCATAAAAACCAACCACTTCAACCTTGGGAACATGGCACACCACCCTCACTACCTCATTGTCACTGAGACTCCTTCATCACCTCCAGATTTGATCTTTCAGTTTGTTCAACATCGAGGACCCAAGGGCCTGTACTGTGCTGTTTTGTTTTATGTTCTATGTTCTGAGCCCTTAAACTCCAACTCGCGCACAAAGCTGCCACCTTCATTCGGACCCACAGAAAGTCCCATTGCAGGTATCACCCTTTCTCTGCTCCTCAGCACATCAAGTTCAATCATGGGATGTGTGGGCATCACTGTCTGGGCCAACATTATTGCCCGTCCCTAATTGCCCTTGAGCTAAGTGACTTGCTAGGCCATTTCAGAGGGCATTTAAGAGTGAACTACATGGCTCAGGAGTCACACAGAAGCCAGACCAGATAAGGATGGCAAATTTCCTTCCCTGAAGGACATAGATACATAGAAAATAGATGCAGGAGTTGACCATTCGGCCCTTCGAGCCTGCACCACCATTCAAAATGATCATGGCCGATCAAGCACTTTCAGTATCTCACTCCTGCTTTCTCACCATACCCCTTGATCACCACATCCAGCTCCCTCCTGGACATATCCAATGAACTGGCCCCAAAATCTTCCTGTGGTAGAGAATCCCTCTCTGAGCGAAGACATTCTCTCTCAGTCCTGAATGGCTTACCCCTTATTTTCAGACTGTGACCCCCCCCCCCCAGTTCTGCCCTTTTCCAACATCAGGAACATTCTTCCTGCATCAACCCTGTCCAGTCCCATCAGGATTTTATATGTTTCTATGAGATTCCCTCTCATTCTTCTAAATTCCAGTGGGTGCAAGCCCAGTCGATCCAGTCTCTATTCATATGTTAGTCCTGCCATTCCAGGAATCAGTCTGGTGAATCTTCACTGGACTCCCTCAATAGCAAGAATATCCTTCCTCAGAGTAAGAGACCAAAATTGCACACAGTACCGAAGGTGTGGTCTCACCAAGGCTTGATATAACAGCAGCAAGATATCCTTACTCCTATACTCAAATCTTCTCGCTATCAATGCCAGCTTGTCATTAGCTTTCCTCACTGCCTGCTGTGTCTGCATGCCAACCTTCAGTGACTATTCCACTACGACACCCAGGTCACATAGCACTTCCCTTTTGCCTAAACTGCCACCATTCAGATAATAATCTTCCTTCTCATTTTTGCCACCAAAATGGATAACCTCACACTTACATTGCCCACTCAGCCAGCCTGTCCAAGTCACCCAGCAGCCTCTTAGCATCCTCCTCACAGCACACACTGCCACCTAGCTTAGTATCGTCTGCAACTTTGGAGATATTATCACAGCATCCAGTGCTGGGACCCCAATATGCTACAATATACATTATCCTTCATCGAAATTATTAACGTATATTGTGGCATATGGGGTCCCCGCACTGGACGCTGCGATATCTCACTAGTCACTGTCTGCCACTTTGAAAAGGACCCATTTATTCCCACTCTCTGCTTCCTGTCTCCAATCAGTTCTCTATCCCCATCTATACATTGCCACCAACACCGTAAGCTTTAATTTTGCTTACTAACGTCTTGTGTGGGACCTTGTCAAAAGCCTTTTGAAAATCCAGATATTCAACATCCACTGTTTCACTGTTTATCCTCAAAATATTCCAGAAGATTGGTCAAGCACGTTTTCCCTTTACTGAATCCATGCTGATGAGGATCCTGTCACCACTTTCCAAATGTTCAGTTATTGCATCTTTAATAATTGACTCCAGCATTTTCCCCACCACCAATGTCAGGCTAACTGGACTATAATTCCCTTTTTACTCTCTCCCTTCTTATCTAAAAACTGGAGTTACATTAAGTACCCTCCAACTCATTGGAACTCTTCCAGAGTCTATAGAATGCTGGAAAATGATCGCCAATATATCCACTATTTCTAAGGCCACTTCCTCAAGTCCTTTGGGATGCAGAGTGTCAGGCCCTAGGGACTTATTGGGTTTAATCCCAGCAATTTCCCAATACAATTTCTTGATTAATAAGGATTTCCTTCAGTTCCTCCTTCACACTAGACCCTCCGTCCCCTATATTTCTGGAAGGTTATTTGTTTCCTCCTTAGTGAAGACAGATCCAAAGTATCTGTTCAGCTACTTTGACATCTCTTTGTTGTCCATTATGGATCCACCTGATTCTAACTGTAAATTGTATTCACCAATCTTTTTCTTTTATCTATAAAAGCTTTTGCAGTCAGATTTTATGTTTTCTGCAAGCCTACTTTTGTATTCTATTTTCCCCTTCTGAATTAAACTCTTTGTCCTCTTCTGCTGGATCTTAAAGTTCTTCCGGTCCTCAGGTTTGTTGTTTTTTCTGATCAATTTATATGTCTCTCCTTTGAATTCAACACCATCCTTGGTTTTCTCCATTAGCCATGGACTCCCCTTTTTACTCTTACACCAGACAGGGATGTACAGTTGTTGAAGTTCATCTATGTGTTCTTTAAATGTCTACCATTGCCTATCCACTGTCAACCCTTCAAGTATCCTTTGCCAGTTAATCTCAGCCAATGCATGTCTCATACCATCAAAGTTAGCTTTCCTCAAGTTCAGACACTAATAAACCAGTTGGAGTTTTGCACCAATCGACAATGGTTTCATCATCATCATTAGACTCTTAATTCCCAAAGGTGTGCAGAGGTGGATTGGCCATGGTAAATGTGTGGGATAGGGCAGGGGGAGAGGATCTGAGTAAGTTAGTCTGGTGTAGACTCAATAGACTGAATTCTATGATTTTTATTGAATTCAAACTTCACCACCTGCCATGGCAGAATTCGAATGCTGGGTCTCTTAATTTAGATCGGAACACGACCATTCTGCCACCAGCTCCCTGAGATTTCCTTCATCTATGAATCTATCCATAACCCCACTCATCTGACCTCAATAATTTCATTCAGTACAATGTTCCTTGCACAATTCCAAATGCCTTCCATTGCCCATTTTGTGTTGCTGTCAGGAAGAGTTTGCATACATATTGGAACCTTTCATGATCTCAGACATCCTGAAGGACTTAGTAGGCAACATTTTGAAGCAATGCCATTGTAATGTAGGAGACATGGCAGCCAATTTATGCACAGAAAGCTCTCACATACAAAAATCAGATAATAACCAGAAAATATATGTTGGCCATATTGATTGTGGGAGAAGGGCCCCTCAGAAACCTTTCTGGTGCTCCTTTGAAAAGCGCCGTGGGATCTTTATCATCCACTTGTAACAATGGAGATTGGAGAGATGATATGGTGATGGTGGTGTGGGGGTGGGGGCTTGGCTTAAATTCTCATTTGAAAGACTGTCCTGTCAATAGTGCAGGTTCCTCTTAGTAGATATCAGCTCAGATATGTACTCAAGTCCCTGGAGTGGAACTTGAACCTACCAATTCTGAATCACACTGAAATCAGCCACCATCCTGGCCTCACACTATATAATTCTTTACATTAAGCCCATTGACTCTGCAACATCCCATTCCTCCTCCAAAATGCCTCCCTGATTTTAATAACTCCATTATTGACAGCCATGCCTTCAGCTAACTGGGTCGTAAGCTCTCAAATTCCTTCAATAAATCAGCTCCACGGTGCCTAGTGCCACTGCCTCAAGCACCAAGGACCCAGGTTCAATTCCAGCCTTGGGTGACTATCTGTGTGAGGTCAACACGTTCTCTCTGTGTCTGTATGGTTATCCTCCAGGTGTTCTGGTTTCCTCCCATAGTCCAAAATACATGCAGGTTAGATGCATTGACCCTCCTAACTCGTCCCTCAGTGTACCCGGACAGATGTGTGGTGACTAGAGGATTTCCACAGTAACTTCATTGCAGTGTTAATGTAAGTCTACTTGTGGTTCTAATAAATAAAGTTTAAATCTTCACGTCTCGACATCTCTTTCCTCCTTAAAACTTAGCTCTTTGACTCTAGGGGAGGAGGTGGTATACTGGTACTGTCACTGGATTAGTAATCCAGAGATCCCAGGGCAATGGTCTGGGGACCGGGTTCGATCCCCACCACAGCAGCTGGTGGAGTTTGAATTCAATAACAAATATCTGGAATTAAGAATCTACTGATGACCATTGTTGATTGTTGTAAAACCCCATCTGGTTCACTAATGCCCTTTAGGGAAGGAAATCTGTTGTCCTTAACCAATCTGGCCTATATGTGACTCCAGAGCCACAGCAATGTGGTTGTCTTGTAAATGCCCTCTGAAATGGCCTAGCAAGCCACTCAGTTCAAGGGCAATTAGGGATGGGCAACAAATGCTTGCCCAGCCAGTCACCCCCACATCCCATGAATGAACAAAACAAAAGATCAAATAGTCATTGAAGTGAGTGGCACGGTAGCACAGTGGTTGCACTGCTGCTTCAAAGCTCCAGGGACCCGGATTTGGTTCCCAGCTTGAGTCAATGCCTGTGTGGAGTTTGCACATTCTCCTCGTGCCTCCATGGGTTTCCTTCAGATGCTCCAGTTTCCTCCCACAGTCCTAAAATGTGCGGGTTATGTTGATTGACCATGCTAAAATTGCCCCTTAGTGTCCTGAGAAGTGGAGATTAGAGGAATTAGTGGGTGAATATTTAGGGATATGAGGATAGGGCCTGAATGGGATTGTGGTTAGTGCAGACTTGATGAGCCAAATGGCCTCTTTCTGCACTGTAAGGTATCTAATTAATGGGTGGTGCAGTGCAAAAATTCATTTGTCTGCACCCTTGTAAAGTGTCTCCAGGCATTTTGTGATGGTCAAAACATTGGCGAGAATTCTCTAACTTCACCTGCGGCTGGGATTCTCCAGTCCCGCTACAGTGAATGGAAATTTGGCCGAACGCCAAATCCTCCATTCTCACTGGAAGCCGCGGTGGGGTGTATGGCACTGGAGAATTCTGACCACTATATAAGTGCAAGTTGTTGTTGTTGTTGTTTCGTCATTCCCCGAATCCATGTTGTGATCAATAATGTCTCTGTGAAACTGTCATTCTTTGCTATTAGAACTCAACCTCAGAAAGAAAACTGTAGGGATTAACTGGCTTTCTCGCACTTAATTCCCACATGCTTGTTTGAGATGGTTCAGTTGCAATTTCTGGCCATTCGAAGCAAACTGTGACGTCTAACAGAGAGCAGACACATCTGGTAACTTTTCTAAATAAACCGCATTGTCCGTAACCTTGTAAGAAACTTTATCGTGTCATCACTGGAAGGAAATGTGAGGCAACATGAAATGTTTCTGCATTCGACAGACAGGCAGGCTCACAATTTGTCCAGGCACTCAACAGCCCTGTTCTCTCTTCACATCTTCATTTTACACATGTCAGTCGGATAAAAATCTGTTTGAACCTTGCCAGGAAACCGGCACCTGCTGTTTCTCAACCAGCACTGCTACCCCTGCTCCTTCAGGGATTTTAACTGCCTCTTTAATCCAAAATAAAGTCAGATGTGCTCCAGTTACCTTTGCTCAATGCAAACAAATTGAAACGATACTACAAACAAGATGGGCGGCACAGTGGCACAGCGCTCAGCCTCATAATGCCAGGGACCCAGGTTCGATTCCCGGCTTAGGTGACTGTCTGTGTAGAGCTTGTACATTCTCCCCATGTCTGCGTGGGTTTCCCTCCGGGTGCCTCCCACACTCCAAAGGTAGGTTGATTGGCCATGCTAAATTGCCCCAGTGGATTTTTACCACAATGGAGAGGATGACCCTGTAATATTACCGCTAGACTATTAATCCAGAAACCCGGCTAATGTTCTGGGGACCCGGGTTCGAATCCCGCCATGGCAGATAGTGGAATTTGAATTCAATAAAAAATATCTGGAGCTAAAAATCTACTGATGATCAGAAAACCATTGTCAATTGTTCGAAAAAACCACTTGGTTCAGTAATGCTCTTCAGGGAAGGAAATCTGCCATCCTTATCTGGTCTGGCCTACGTGTGACTCCAGAGCCACAGCAATGTGGTCGATTCTCAACTGCCCTCTGAACAAGGATAATAAATTTTAGATAAAACAAACAGTGATGCCCATGTCCCATGAAAGAAAAAAAGTTCGCCATTCTGAGACTAGCTTTCAATCCCAGATTTATTAATTCAATTTAAATTCAATGCACCGCCACTGTGGGATTTGAACCCATAGTTCTGGGGGATCAGTGTATTAACCGAAGCCTGTGAATAGTCCAGTGACATTACCAATAGACCACCATATTTCCTCACAATATTGCCGTTATTCCAAACCACATTCTGGCCAATTAACCAAACGTGTTAACTGACCGCCAACAAAGTGATGATGACCAGATAATCTGTTTTTTGTTTGAACTTTAGGTTAAATATTGGTCAGGGCATCGGTGACAACTCTCTTCTTCGGAATAGTGCCCACGGGAACTCTTGGATGTGACAGAGCCCTGGTTTGACATCTCATCCAACAGATGGCACCTTCCAATCTCGCAGCATTCCCTCTTTTCAGCGTAAGTCCGTCAGACCAGAGTTTTGTGCTAAAGTCTCCAGTCGGAGCAGCTGATGCAGTACAGCCAAACCCCTCTCGGCCCAGAGACTTAGGCGGAGAATAACGAAAAGTTGTCTTGGCCTTGTAGAGAAGGGTGAAGGGGGAAGGTGGAGGTTGGTGGAGTGGGAAGCATTAAGTAACTTTGAGTAAAGAGTCAACTCAAAATGATTTAGTTTCACAAAGTTTGCGCTACGATATCACTGGTCTCTGGAAATGCAACACAGAGGAGTTAAGAATCAGTAATGATGGTGGGAAGAGAATGAAGCAGCAAAGAGTCACATAGACCACTTTGTGATCTACAGACAACCTTTTAAATATTATTCATTCATGGGACATGGATGTCATTGGCTGGCCTGCAGTTACTGCCCATTCCTAGTTGTCCTTGGAGGGCATTTGAGAGTCAACCACATTGCTATGGCTCTAAGCTCTTGCGTAGGCCAGATCAAGCAAGGACAGCAGATTTCCTTCCCTAAATGACATTAGTGAGCAAGTTGAGTTTTTCCCCGACAATGTTTTCACAGTCATCAGCAGGTTCTCAATTCCAGATTTTTTTTTTAATTGAATTCAAATTCCACCATCTGCCACGGCAGGATTCGAACCCAGGTCCCCAGAACATTAGCTGAGTTTCTGGATTAATAATCGAGTGATGATACCACTAGACCATCATCTCCCAAATGCCATCTAGGACTTAAAGAGTTAAATTATACAGGACTTAAAGAGTTAAATTATGAAGAGTTGAGATTTTACCTCACTCAAGTATTTATACAGAATCATAAATCACACCAAGTGTCTCTATTCTCTCCCCATAGTTTCGGTCTGACTGGCTCTGATTTTTCAGCATTCTCTGTTGTTGTTTGTGCAAGTGTCCATCAATGTGGCTTGTGTTCTCTGGAGTTTTGAGCTTTCAGGGGGTGATTTAAATGAGAACAGGGTTAATTGAATAAACTATTACAGGCAAGTGGTTAGAATCTGGAATGCACTGCCCGAGAGTGCAGCGGAGGCAGGTTCAATCATGGCTTTCGATAGGGAATTGAATTTTTATTTAAATTCATTTACAGCATTGTATGCGTTGCTGGCTAGGTCAGCACATGTTGCCACTCCCTAACTGAGTAGGATCTCGTGCTCGGCCATTTTCAGTTGAGAGTCAACCACATTACTGGGGGTTACATGTAGGCCAGGCCAGGTAAGGCTGACAGATTTCCTTCCGTAAAGGTGGGTTTTTACAAAAATTGACAATGATCTCATGGTCATCAGTAGATTCTTAATTACAGATTTCGATTGAGTCATCTGCTGCAGTGGGATTTGAACCTGGGTCTCCAGAACATTACTGCGAACCTCTGGATTACACATCCAGCAACAATAACACTACATCACTGCCTGTCCTTTAATTACCTGAAGAGAAAGACAATATTTACTGCCAAAGCTGCAAGTGCACAGTTATACGCACATCCTAATGCTCCTGGAACACACAAATTCCACCAGGGCAGATGGTGGAATTTGAATTTAGCAGCATGGTGGCACAGTGCCTCACAGCGCCAGGAATCTACTTAGCACTGCTGCTTCACAGCGCCAGGAACCTGGGTTCAACTCCAGCCTCGGTTAACTGTCTGTGTGGAGTTTACACATTCTCCTCGTATCTGTGTGGGTTTCCTCCGGCTGCTCAGATTTCCTCACACAGTCCAAAGATGTGCAGGTTAGGTAAATTGGCCATGCTAAATTGCCCCTTATCATCAGGGTATTAGCAGGGTAAATGTGTGGAGTTGTGGGGATAGATCCTGGGTGGGCTTGTAACCAATGCAGACTCAATGGGCTGAATGGCCTCCTTCTGCACTGAAGGGCTTCTATGATTCTAAAATGGCTGCCGATACCTGTCTATACAGGTGCACTTGTCAACACATGAGCAGAATTCAATGATGTCATTTGGAGGAGATACAAATCCATCCTCAGAAATGATGACAGCTTCTTTTCAACAGTCTTCAAACTTCTAATAATGAATTTTATTTCATTGCCTACATATCCCCCTGGATGGAGAGGATTGATAATAATGTTAACTTGATGCTGACTGCACGGTAATGCTTGCAATTGCAAGCCCTGTAATAGCCATGCATGTGCCCAACTCCACATTGCTGCCTATAAAGTTGGCGTCTTTTTTATTCCTGCACGGAATTTGGGCCATGCAGTCTGGCCAGCAGTTATTACCCATCCCAAGTTGCTCTCATTGAGGGGGCAGTTGAGAATCAACCACTTTGCTGTGGCTCCGGAATCACATGTAGGCCAGACCAGGTAAGGACGGCACATCCCACCTAACCCGCACATCTTTGGAGTGCGGGAGCAAACCCACACAGACACAGGGAAGAACGTGCAAACTCCACACGGATAGTCACCCAAGGCTGGAACTGAACCCCAGTCCCTAACACTAACCACTGTGCCACCATGCTTGGGTTGGCAGGAGCTACTGTGGAAGAGGACTGATTTGCAGGGCTATGGGGGGAGAGGTAGTGGAGTGGGAGCAGGTGCTGGCTTTGTGAGTCGCTTTTGCGGATACCAGTAACTAAGCAGCCTCCTTCTGCGCTTGGAGATTGAGTGATTCTCTGCTGCTGGAGTCCTGAACATTGGGTGCGGGGCAGTTAATTCAAAATTAAGCAATTTAAAGTCAAATCAAGAAGCATTTCATCCTGCAGAGTGGGTGGAAATTTCAAACTCTCTCCATCAAATGGGAGTGGAGGCGAAAGGGTATTGAGGAGCAACTGGAGCAAGGGTGGGTAAATGGAGTTAAGATTCACAATGCTCTCAGTTGGACTGAATGACCTCATCCTGTTCCCATGTTCTGAGATGTTTAGTGATAAAAATCACAAGACTAGACATGCCCCAACTCCTCACCTCCTTCCTCAACACCCACCCTCCACACCACCCCCCACCCCATCCATGTTGTGTACCAGACAGTCTGGCTTTTCACTCAAGCTGGATGTGGGGAGCTACGAGGAGAGTTTGGCTTGTTTTCACTTAAATGTTGGAGGCTGAGATGACCTGTTAGAAGTTTACAAAATGAGGAGAATCATGGATAGAATGGACAGTCAGAGTCTTTTTCCCAGGGAGAAATGTCAAGTGCTAGGAGACATAGGCTTAAGATAAAAGAGAGCAAGTTTGAAGGAGATGTGGAGGCAAGTGTTTTACACAGAGGGTGCTTTGGGCAACACGGTAGCACAGTGGTTAGCGCTGCTACTTCACAGCTCCAAGGTCCTGGGTACAATTCCCACCTCGGGTCTGTGTGCAGTTTGCTCGTTCTCCTCATATCTGCATGGGTTTGCTATGGATACTCCGGTTTCCTCTCACAGTCCAAAGATGTGCGGGTTAGGTTGATTGGCCATGCTAAGAAATTGCCCCTTAGTGTCCAGAGATGTTAGAGGAATTAGTGGGTATAACATGTAGGGATATGGGGGTAGGACCTGGGTGGGATTGTGTTTGGTGCAGACTCCTTGGGCCAAAGGGCGTCTTTCTGCACTGTAGGGTTCTATGATTCTATGTGCCTAGAATATGCTACCAAGGGAGGTGGTAGAAGTAGATATAATGGTAACATTTTAAGAAGCATCTTGACAGATACATGAATAGGCAGGGAATAAAGGGATATGGACTGCGTAGAGGCAAAAGGTCTTTAGTTTTGAAAAGTGTCATGTGTCAGTGTTGACTTGGTGGGCTGAAGGTTCCTGTACAGTACTGCTCTTTGTTCTTTGTTCAAAGCATAATCCGCATGAAAGGTTTCTTCATCAATAAAAGTCCTTTCTTCCCTTGCCGTGGAATTAGGTTTCTCGACTAATTTCATTCAGCAGTTAGGAGAGGGTCAGAGGTCAGGGTTCCTGTGCCCAGTTCAGATTGGCATTTGGCCTCTTGAAGTCTGTCCCATGTCCTTGGCTGATTGGGGTGATTGGGGAAATATTTGACTGCAATACCAATGATACAATTGATACTGAAGAGGCAGAGGGGAAGGTTTATGGAAAAGCTTTCCGAAATTCCCATACAATTCACTTTCTCTCTGTGTTTGGAAACAGGTTGACTAGACATAGTCACCTTGGAGCAGGATGGATGAGGAATTGGGCCAGGTAGAAATGGGACTAGCTATCGCCCACAAACAGATGACAATCTCAGTCTCCATGGAAATGTGTTCCACCAAACACTTTGACCGTCCTGATTTTACTATGGAGAGACAGTAGAAATCTACCAATTGGTCCTGTCGCTATCATGACATGAACAGTAAGTTCAAAAGTATGTTTTTATTGGAATTTCATTGCTTCATGTCCACAGAAAATATAACTCATTCCTTCAAGAAGGCCGCGTCCTTTAAAATGTGGCTAGTTTGACTCTCTGACCATTCAGAAGTCAGAGGAATGTTTGGGCAGACTAGGACTACACAGGAGAACACAACTGGAGGGAGAGATAGAGAGAGAGGGAGGGAATGGGAGACAGAGGAAGGAAATGGGAAGGGCAGAGAGAGATAGAGGGAGAGATAGAGAGAATGGGGGACAGAGAGAAAGAGGGAGACATAGAAGGGGAGATAGAGGGAGAGAGAGCAGGAGGAAGCGGGAGGGGGGGAGGGAGGAGGAGAACCATAGAAACACAGAAGATAGGAGACCATTTTACCCTTCAAGCCTGCTCCGTCATTCATTAAGATCATGGTTGATCATCCAACTCAATAGCCTAATCCTGCTTTTTTCCCATAACCTTTGATCCCGTTTACCCCACATGCTGTATCTAACTGCTTCTTGAATGCATTCAATGTTTTGGCATCAGCTATTTCCTGTGGTAATGAATTCCACAGGCTCACCACTCTTTGGGTGAAGAAATGTCTCCTCATCTTCATCCTAAATGATCTACCCGAATCCTCAGATTGTGACCCCTGGTTCTGGACTCCCCCACCACTGGGAACATCCTCCCTGCATCTACCCTGTCTAGTCCTGTTAAAATTTTGTATGTCTCAGTGAGGTCATACCTCATTTGTCTGAACTCCAATGCAAATAGTCTCAATCTCTTCTCATACTTCAGTCACACCATCCCCTGGTAAACCTTCGCTGCACTCCCTTGAGAGCAAGAATATCTTTCCTCAGAAAAGGAGATCAAAACTGCACACAATACTCTAGGTGTGGCCTCACCAAGGCCCTGTATAATTGCAACAACACACCTCTGCTCCTGCACTTGAATCCTCTCGCAATGAATATACATTTGCCTTCTTTACTGCCTGCTGCACCTGCATGCTTACCTTCAACGACTGTTGTACAAGGACACCCAGGTCCCGCTGCACAATCCCCTCTCTCAGCTTACAGCCATTCAGGTAGTAATCTGCCTTCTTGTTTTTGCTTCCAAAGTGAATAACCTCATATTTATTCAAATTATACTGCATCTGCCATTGATTGGCCCACTCACCCAAATTGTCCAGACCATGCTGCAGGATTTCTACATCCTTGTCACAGTTCACCCTCCCACCCAACTTGGTATCATCTGCAAACTTTGAGATGTTATGTTTTGTTCCCTCATCCCAATATTAACATAAACTGTGAATAGCTGGGATCCCAGCACCGATCTCTGTGGCACCCTACTAATTTGCCAATTTGAAAAGCACCCATTAGTTCTATTCTTTGTTTCCTCTCTATCAACCAGTTTTCTATCCATCTCAATACACTTCCCCCAATCCCATGCAGTTTAATCTTGCATGATAATCTTTTGTGTGAGACTTTGTCAAACGCTTTCTGAAAGTCCAAATATATCACATCTACTGATTCCCCTTTGTTAACTCTATTAGTTATATCTTCAAAGAATTCCAATAGATTTTCCAGTGTGATTTCCCCTTCATAAAGCCATGCTGACTCTGCCTGATCCTGCCAGTGCTTTCTAAATGCTCTGCGATAAAGTCCTTGATATGGATTCGAGAATTTTCCCCTCTATCGATATTAAGCTCACTGGTCTATAATTCCCTCTTTTCTCTCTACCTCCCTTTTTGAATATTGGAGTGACATTCACTACCCTCCAATCTGCAGGGACTTTTCCAAGGGTCTATAGAATCCTGGAAGATGACCACCAATGCACCCACTATTTCTAGAGCCATTTCCTTAAGTACTCTTGGATATAGGTTATCAGATCCTGGGGATTTATTTGCCTTCAATCCCATCAACTTTCTCAATACCATTTCTCTACTAATAGTGATCTCTCTCAGTTCTTCCATATCATTAACACTTGCATTCTCCAACATTCCTGGCATTTGATTCGTGTCCTTTTTTGTGAAGTTGGCACCAAAGTACGTATTCAGCTGCTTGGCCATTCCTTTGTTCCCTTTTATACCTTCCCCCATTTCTGTCTGTTGGGGATCAATATCTATCTTCACCAATCTCTTTCTCTTCAGGTATCTAGAGAAACTCTTACTGTCAGTCTTTATGTTCCCTGCAAGCTTACTTTCATACTGCATTTCTTCCTTCTTAATCAATCCTCTTTGCTAAGTTCTAAACTGCTCCCAATCCTCAGCCCTATTATTTTTCTTGGCCAACCTATATGCTTCTTCCTTAGATACTTTCTTTAATTTCATTTGTAAGCCATGGATTGGCTCTCATACCCATTTTGCTTTTGTGCCAGACAAGAATAAGCAGTTGCTGCAGCTCCCCCATGCGTTCCTTGAATGTTTGCCATTATCTATCCACTGTCATCTCTTTAAGTAACTCTCTCCAATCTACCAAGGCCAACTCACACCTCATATCTTCATAGTTTCCTTTATTAAGATTCAACATCCTAGTCTCCGAATCAACTACTTCAGTCTCCATCCTGAGAAAAAATTCTATCTTGTTATGTTTGTTCATCTCCAAGGGGTCTCGCACAGCTCGATTGGCAATGATTCCCTTCTCATTACACAGTACCCAGTCTAAGATGGCCTGCACTCTAGTTGGTTTCTCCACATATTGGCCAAGAAAACTATCCCATATACACTCCAAGATTTCCTCCTCTACAAATTAGCATTGTGGCTAATTTGATTTGCCCAATCTATGTGCAGATTAAAATCACCCACTGATATTCCCTTATCACATAATCACTGATTTCATGATGCCATTCCCATCATCACCTCTGCAGTTTGGGGGGTCTATATATGACACCCACTAATATTTTTTGCTCTTTAATATTTCTCAACTCAACCCAAACAGATTCCACATTGTCAGAGCTAGTATCATTTCTCACTATTGCATGTCCTTTCTCACCATTGAGAGAGAAGGAGAGAGAGAGAGATAAAGAGAGAGAAAGGGGAACAGAGAGAGGGAGAGAAAGAGAGAGAAAAGGAGAGATAGAGGCAGAGACAGAAGAGAGCGGAAAATGGCAGATAGAAGGAGAGAGTGAGGGAGAGAGGGTGAGTTAGGGGGACAGTAAGAAGTCTCACAACACCAGATTAAAGTCTAATAGATTTATTTGGAATCACAATGAAGGAGCTCCAAAAGCTCGTGATTCCAAATAAACCCATTGGATTTTAACCTGGTGTTGTGAGATTTCTTACTGCACCCACAACAGTCTAATACCGGCATTTCCACGTCAAAGAAAAGAGGAGACAGAGAAGGAGAGATAGAAAGAGAGAGAGGTTGAAGGAGAAAGGGAGAAGTGGAGGGAGAGCTACAAAAGTCAGTGTCAGAGACACAGAGAAGGAGAGAGAGAGAGAGAAATACAGAGACAATCAAAGAGGCACATCTGATTCACCTGATGAAAGGGCAATGCTCCAAAAGCCCCTGCTACCAAATAAACCTGTTGGACTTTAACCTGTTGTTGTGAGACTCCTTACTGTGCTACTCCAGCCCCCATCATCAGAGAGAGAGAAGAGACAGATAGAAAAATGATATATTTATCTCAAAATTGAGACAGAAAGGAGGAGAAGAGAAAGAAGCAGAGAATAATAGGGGTTGAAAAGGGAAAGTGAAAAAGACAAGAAATAGAGATTACACAGAGATAGAGAGGGAAAAAAAGACAAGAGAGAAAGACACATACAGAGCAAAAGTCAAAAAGACAAAGAAAGAATAACTTGGGTAGTTACTCACCACCAAAGGCTGATGATCTTGGCAGGACAGAGGAGAAACAGAAAGAGGGCGAGTTGTACACGAGACACAGATTCCATCCTCCAGATTGCAGGATTCAGACCACCAGCAACTGGATAATCCTCCTGGGAGCTGGATAATCCTCTCAAGACAGCAATTGGACAATCTTCTCAGGAACTGAACAATCCTCTCAGGAACTCTTCAATCCACTTGCGACAGAGATTGGACAATCCTCTTGGGAAAGCAACTGGACAATCCTCTTGGCACAGAGACTGGACAATCCTCCCAGGACACTGATTGGACAATCCTCCCAGGATACTGATTGGACAATCCTCCCTGGACACTGATTGGACAATCCTCCCAGGACAGAGACTGGACAATCCTCTTGGGACAGAGACAGAACAATCCTCTCAAGAAGTGGACAATTCTCTCAGGACAGGAACTGGACAATTCTCTCAGGACAGAGAATGGACAATCCTCTCAGGACAGGAACTGGACAATCCTCTCAGGGCAGAGTCTGGACAATCCTCTCAGGATAGAGACTGGACAATCCTCGGGAACTGGACAATCCTCTCAGGACAGGAAATGGATGATCCTCTTAGGACTGAGACTGGACAATCCCTTGGGAACTGGACAATCCTGTCAGGACAGAGACTGGACAATCTTCCCAGGATAGAGACTGGACAATCCTCCTAGGACAGAGACTGGACAATCCTCCTTGGACAGAGACTGGACAATCCTCTCAGGACAGAGGCTGGACAATCCTCTCAGGACAGAGACTGGACAATCCCTTGGGAACTGGACAATCCTCCTAGGACAAAGACTGGACAATCCTCCTTGGACAGAAACTGGACAATCCTCCTTGGACAGAGACTGGACAATCCCTTGGGAACTGGACAATCCTCCTAGGACAGAGACTGGACAATCCCTTGGGAACTGGACAATCCTCTCAGGACAGAGACTGGACAATCCTCCTTGGACAGAGACTGGACAATCCTCTCAGGGACTGGACAATCCCCCCAGGACAGAGACTGGACGATCCTCCCTGGGAAGTGGACAATCCTCTCAGGGCAGAGACTGGACAATCCTCTCAGGGACTGGACAATCCTCTCAGGAAAGAGACTGGACAATCCTCCCAGGACAGAGACTGGACAATCCTCCTAGGAACTGGACAATCCTCTCAGGACAGAGACTGGACAATCCTCTTGGGAAGTGGACAATCCTCTCAGGACAAAGACTGGACAATCCTCCAGGACAGAGACTGGACAATCCTCCCAGGACAAAGACTGGACAATCCTCTCAGGACAGAGACTGTACAATCCTCCTAGGACAGAGACTGGACAATCCTCTCAGGACAGAGACTGGACAATCCTCCCAGGACAGAGACTGGACAATCCTCTCAGGACAGAGACCGGACAATCGTCTCAGAGACTGGACAATCCTCTCAGGACAGAGACTGGACAATCGTCTCAGAGACTGAACAATCCTCCTAGGACAGAGACTGGACAATCCTCTTGGGAAGTGGACAATCCTCTCGGTACAGAGACTGGACAATCCTCTCAGGACAGGAATTGGACAATCCTCTTGGGACAGTGGCTGGACTTGAGGCAGGATTGCAGGCTGGAGGCTGAAGTTGGTGGCTGAGATGTGGACTGGAGGCTGGAGGGGTGGGGGTGGAAGCTGGAGTGGAGGCTGGTGGAGGTTTAGTAAAAGGACAGATGTCTCTTCTGTATCCAGGGCAGTGACCCTGCCTGGGGCTCCAGGGCAGCAGCAATGGGGAGCGGTGTAAGCGGATCTGCTGCTCCCAGGAAGCAGCTCTCCAAGACGGGGAGAAGCTGAATTCGGGCGAGGTTGGCAGCAACTCCTCAGCGGAGGAAAGTCTCGATCACTGAGAGAGGCTCCTCCAGAGCCCGGGGAGGAGACATGGGGAGGGGTCCCGCGGGAGATTGTATCTGTCTCTGTCCCCTCACCTGAATGTACAGCTCTGGTCACCTGGCTGAGAATATGGGACCCTACCGCAGCTTAGAGTCAATTCAGGGAGAGAGAGAATTGAAACAGTAACAGCTCATACCGAGAATGTGAATCAGAGGAAAAGCAGATGGATCTTTATTCACCCGAACCCCTTTTACAAATATTCCTGTCCAATCCGCCAGAAATCCGGCACCCAAAATCCCATTAATCTCACTGTCCAGAACGGCTCAGAACTGGAGAAATAGTCAGTCCTGTATTCCAGAGAGAATCCCTATTCCCCCACCACTTCCTGAATTACAGTAAACTTTCCCCACTCACAAACTTTCTCCCCAATTACAAAACTTTCCCCTCCCCAGTTACAAACCTCCCCAATTACAAACTTTCTCCCGCAATTACAAACTTTCTCTCCCAATTACAAACTTTCTCCCACAATTACAAACTTTCCCCAGTTACAAACTTTCTCCCACAATTACAAACTTTCCCCAGTTACGAACTTTCTCCCGCAATTACAAACTTTCCCCAGTTACAAACTTTCTCCCACAATTACAAACTTTCCCCAGTTACAAACTTTCTCCCACAATTACAAACTTTCCACAGTTCCAAACTTTCTCCCACAATTACAAGCTTTCTCCCACAATTACAAAACTTTCTCCCACAATTACAAACTTTCCACAGTTACAAACTTTCTCCCCAATTACAAACTTCCTCTCCACAATTGCAAACCTTCTCCCACAATTACAAAACTTTCTCCCACAATTGCAAAACTTTCGCCACAATTACAAACTTTCCGCCTCTCAGTTACAAACTTTCCCCAGTTACAAACTTTCTCCCCCGGTGTGAACAGCCAGAAAACAAAATAAAAAGCAGTGAACAAGATCAGAAATGAACACACACACAGAGAGAGAGAGAGAGAGAGAGAGCTCTGAGGACAGTCAATGGTGTGACTGAAGTTTGGGACAAGCTGTGGAAGGGCTCACTCTGCACTGTCAGCTCTCTGGCTCCGGCGCCCTGCTCTCTCCTGTTCTGTGAAGTGTTGGGGAATTTGCCAGCGAGGGAACAATTACTTACTCTCTTCTCCCACACATTCGCTCATCTTACGCTCCTCGCTGACGTCGCTCCCGGCCAGAAAATGTTTATGTGTCAGTCAGTGAGGAGGTTTGATCGTTTCAGCGGAGATGGGAGGGGAGGTGATGGGGAGCCAGGGTCGCTGGCGGATCTGTTTACTGTAAGTATTGTAAGAATCTAGCATCAGAGAGGGGGGGGGGGGGGGGGGACTACACAGTTATTCACCTGGCAAGCAGCACAGGTAGAAATGAAGGGGAAAACTGACAGAGAGAGAGACTATGTATGCGTGAAAGAGAGAGAGAATGTGTGAGAATGACTGAGAGTGTGAGAGAGACAGAGTGTGATGAGACTAAGAAAAAAATGAGAGTATGTGAGAGGCAGAGAGACAGAGTGTGTGAGTGAGAGAGAATGAGAAATTGAGTGTATAGTGAGACAGTATGAAAGACTGAGTGTGAGAGAGACAGTGTGAGAGGGAAAGAGGGAGTGAGAGTGTGTATAAGTGAGATGGTGTGAAAGATTGAGAGTGAGAGAGAGAACGTGTATGAGTGACAGGGTGAGACAGACTGAAAGAATCTATAAGCGTACGTGAGAGTGAGAGACAGAACAGAGAGTGAGAGACAAACAGATTGAGAGATAAAGAGAGACTCAGAGAGAGACTGTTGGAGAGAGAGTGAAAAAGACTGGGAGAAATTATGAAAAAGACAGACAGTGAATGTAAGTGAGAGTGAATGTGAGAGAGAGGAGAGTGAATGTGAGAGAGGAGAGTGAATGTGTGTGTGTGAGAGAGAGAGAGACAATGTGAGAGGAGAGTGAATGTCTGAGGAAAATAGAGTGAATGTGGGAGAGATAGAATAAATGACAGAGAGAGTGAATACAAGAGAGATAAAGTGAATGAGAGGGAGAGATTGAATAAGAAAAGGAGTGAATGAAAGAGAGAGTGAATGTGAGAGAGAGAGAGGGAGTGAGACTGAGAAATTATAGTGGAGAGTGCATGAGAAGGATGGAGAGACTGAGAGATAAAGGGAAGGAAACTCAGAGATACATTGTTAGAGAGAGAGAGAGTAAAAAGACTGGGAAAAACAGACTGAGGGAAAGAGTGAGTGTATGTTAGAGATAGAGCGAAACTGAGAGTCTGTGTGAGACTAGGAGACACAGACTGAGAGAGGACGGTGAAAGAAAGAGAGAGAGTCTAAGAGAGAGTGAATAGGAGTGTGTGAGACTGATTGACAGATCAGATTTTGAGAGAGAATGAGAGAGTGGGTAACTGAGAGTGAGAAAGAAAGGAAGGCATTGGAGAGAGCACCTGAGAGAAATAGAGTGTGAGAGGGAGACTGAGAAGGACAGAGAAGGAGATAGATAGAGAGAAGGAGACAGATAAAAAGATTGAGGAAGAATATGAAGGAGAAACTTAGAAAGAGAGAGAGAGGTTACACGAAGGAGAAAGACCGTTGAAAAGAGTGGGAAAGGGTATTTATTGGGGATTGGAGGTAATCAGAATGGGAAACAGTGGAATGAGAGAAAGAACGAGAAAACAAGAAGAGCAACACAAAAAGAGTGTGAAAAACAATAAACAAAGAGGAAAGCAGCAAAAGAGAGTGAAAGAATGAGAAAAGAGGCTGCAAGGCTCTGCTGTAACATAGGAAGCAATCGAGCCAGTAAACCCCCACAACACAGCAATGTGATACTGACATGTTAATCTGGTTTTGTGATGATGATTGAAGGATAAACATTAGCAAGGACACAGAGGAACATCTCTGCTGGTCTTTGAAATACCGCCTTGGATTATTTTCCCTTCACTGGAGTGGGCTTCGGTTTAACGCCTCTTGAGAAAGGTGGCAGCTCCAGCAATGAAACAAGTCACTCAGTGTCCCACCAAACTGTCTGGATGTGGATGAAGCCACAATGGGCAGAGGTATGAAATAGAGGAACAGAGAAAGGGGAAGGGGGTAGAGAGTGAAGACAGAGAGTTTGAGATGGTAATAAAAGGAAGACAAGGCAGTTTAAGATGATTGACAAGAAAATTGAAAACAGCGTGAGGGGAAAAAATGTCTTTTTTTTGCGACGAGTGGTTAGGGTCTGGAATGCGCTGCCTGAGAGTGTGGTGAGGGCAGATGCGATTGTGGCTTTTAATGGAGAATTGAAGAGAAAATATTCACAGTGCTATGGGGACAAAGGCTGGGGAGTGGCATTTGCTGATTTGCTGTTGTCAAGAGCTGGCACAGATACAAGATGCTGAATGGCCTCAGTCCGTGCATTTAGTGAAATAGAGAAGCAGGAGGAAATGGAGGGCAAACAAATTTCTCTGGGTGGCAAAGGAGATAAAAATTGAGATCAAGTGGAAGAAGTGTACTTACAACGTGTCAGGTAGAAAGTACAGTTAAGAAGCAAGCTGAATGTAGAGGGCTCAGAGAGGAGGTGAAGGAGCAAACACAAGAAGCAAAGAGAGAGTATTGAAAGAGACTGGCAGTTAACATAAAAGGAAATCCAGACTATTCTACAGGCATATAACTAGTAAAAGGGCAGTAAAAGGAGGAGCAAGGATGTTGAGGGACCCAGAATAGAGACTGAGGGCAGAACTGAGATATTTAATCAATATTTTACATCAGTCTTTATTAAGGAAGAAGATACTATCCAGATCACGATCAATTGGAGATGATTTGGACACTAAAATAGCTTAAAATTGAAAAGGAAGAGGAATTAGATAGATATCTGCACTTAAAGTTAATAAGGTATCGGGATGGAATGAGGTAGAAATGTAGAAAATAGATGCAGGAGTCGGCCTTTCAGCCCTTCAAACCTGACCACCATTCAATATGATCATGACTGATCATACACTTTCAGTATCCCATTCCTGCTTTCTCTCCATACCTCTTGATCACTTTAGCCACAAGGGCCATGTTCAGCTCCCTCTTGAACATATCTAACAAAATGATCCCCAACAGTTTTCTGTGGTAGAGAATTTCACAGGTACACAACTCTCTGAGCGAAGAAGTTCTTCCTCACTTCAGTTCTGAATGGCTCACCCCTTATCCTTAGACAGTGACCCTGAGTTCTGGACTTCCCCAACATCAGAAACATTCTTCCCACATCCAGCCTGTCCAGTCCATTAGGATTTCATATGTTTCTATGAGATCCCCTCACATTCTTCTAAGTTCCAATGAGTACAAGCCCAATTGATTGAGTCTCTCTTCATATGTCAGTCCTGCCATTCCAGAAATCAGTCTGGTGAACCTTCGCTCAATAACAAGAATGTCCTTCCTCAGACCAGGAAACCAAAACTGCAAACAATACTCAAGATGTGGCCTCACCAAGGCTTGGTAAGCTGCAGCAAGACACCCTCACTCCTATACTTGAATTTTCTTGCTATGAAAGCCAGCGTGCTATTAACTTTCCTCACGGCCTGCTATACCTCATGGCAACCTTCAGCAATTGTTCCTCTGTGACATCCAGGTCACATAACTCTTTCCCTTTGCCTAAACTGCCACCATTCAGATAATAATCTTCCTTCCTGTGTATGGATCAAATGCAGGCCAGTCAGATTAACTTTGGGGATGGGGAAGCTTCTAGAAACAATGATTCTGGACAAAATTAATAGTCACATGGGCACGAGGATTAATTGAGAAATGGCAGGAGGAATTTCTTCAAGAAAAGTCATGTTTGACTAACCTGCCGGATTTATTTGAAGAAGCAACAGGGAGGGTTGATGAGGGTAATGCTGTTGACATGGTGTACATAGACTCCCAAATGGCATTTGATACAGTGTCACATAGCAGACTTCATAGATTAATAGAATCCTACAGTGCAGAAGGAGGCTATGCAGCCCATCGAGTCTGCACCAACCACAATCCCACCCAGGCCTTATCCCTACAACCTCATGCATTCACCTTAGCCAGTCCTCCCGACACTAAGGAGTAATTTAGCATGGCCAATCCACTTGACCTACAATCTTTGGAGATGAGTGAGATTTGTGAGAAAAGTTATAGCTCACTCATCTGATGAAGGAGCAGTGCTCCGAAAGCTGGTGATTCCAATTAAACCTGTTGGACTTTAACCTGATGTTGTGAGACTTCTCACATGGCTCGTGGAGTGAAAGGGATGGTAGCAATGTGAATACAAAACTGGCTGAGTGACAGAGCATACTGACTAATGGATATTTTTCAGACTGGAAGAAGGTTTTGCAATGGAGTTCCCCAGGGGTCAGTGTTCTGACAGTTGATCTTCCTAATAACGTAGAGTTTGGCATGCAGGGGATAATTTCAAAGTTTGCGGATGACAGAAGATTCCTAAGCATTGTGAGGAGAGTAGTGTAGAAATTCAAAAAAGCACAGACAAGTTGGTGGATTTGGTGGGTGGGCAGATCGCAGATGAAGCTCAAAGCAGAGAGATGTGAAGTGATTCATTTTGGTTGAAAGATCACCGAGAGACAGAATAAAAGAAGGATACAATTCTCAAGGAGCAGAGGGACCTGGGTGTGTGTGTGAATAGATCATTGAAGGTGGCAGGACAGGAAGCGAGAATGATTAATCAAGCATAGGACATCCTGGGTTTATTAACAGGGGCATTTGCAAGCAGCCTATGTTGAACTAGTTTGGCCTCAGCTGAAATATTGTGTCCGGAGGCTGCACTTCAGGAAGGATGAAAAAGCATCAAAGAGTGCAGAAAAGATTCACAGTGCCTCAATGAGCAGTACGGTAGCACAATGGTTAGTACTGCTGCCTCCCAGCTCCAGGACCTGGGTTTGATTCCCGGCTTGGGTTACTGTGTAGTGTTTGCACATGCTCCCCTTACCTGTGTGGGTTTTCTCCAGGTGCTCCAATTTCCTCCCAAACTCCAAAGGCATGAAGGTTAGGTACATTAGCCATGCTAAATTGTCCCTTAGTGTCTCAGGATGCATAGGTTAGAAGGATCAGTGGGTAAATATGTGGAGTTATGGGGATAGGGCCTAGGTGGGATTGTTGTCTGTGCAAATTCGATGAACCAAATGGCTTCCTTCTGCATTGTAGAGATTCTATTAAAAAAAAATTCCAGGGATGAGCAATTTCAATTATGAAGATAGATTGTCTTTTCATTATTAAAATTATCACAATTTTATATTAACAGTGCAAAGAAGTTACTATGAAAATCTCCTAGTCACCACATTCCAGCATCTGTTTGGGTACACTGAGGGAGAATCTAGCATGGCCAACGCCCCTAACCAAAATGTTTTTCAGACTACGAGAGGAAACTCACGCAAACATGGGAACAAAGTGCAGACAGTGACCCAATCCGGGAATTAAACTGGGGTCCCTAGCACTATGAGGCAGTAGTGCTATCCTCTGTGCCAACATGTGGAGAAGTTGGGACTGTTTTCCTTAGAGAATATAAGGCTGTAAGGAGATTTGATCAAGATGAGAGGTCTGGACAGAGTAGATAGGGAGAAATTGGTGGAGGGATGGAAAACCTGTGGACAGGGACTTAAAGTAATTGGCAAAAGAAGCAAAAGTGAAATGAGAAAAATCTTCTTCCTGCAGCGTTGTTAAGATCTGGAGTCATCTGTCCATGGGAGCCAGGTTACAGGGAGATGGCAAGAGACTGGCACTAGCTGAGTGGCCCATTTGGAGAGCCTGTGCTGACATGATGGGTCAAATGGTCTCCTTCTGCGCCATAACAACTCTGCAGTTGTGTGAAAAGAGAAAGATATGATAGAGATAGTTAGTGTGAGTGAGGATAGACAGAGAAAGGTGCAGGTTGGGGCAAAACATAAATACATTGAAAAGGAATGTAGAAAGAGCATCTGAAAAAAAAGTGTGAAGTGGAAGTGCCAGGTGATAGCTGAGACACACCGGAGAAAGCAAAATAAACAAAGCAAAAGTAGGCTCAGAAAGTGAAGGAACAGGAGATAATAGAACAGAGAATGTGAGGGTTAATGTGTGAGAGAGAAAGACAGAAAGAATCATAGAATCCCTGAAGTGCAGAAGGAGGCCATTCAGCCCATCAAGTCTGCACCAACACACTGACAGAGCACCATACTCAGTCCCTTACCCTTAACGCCATGTATTTACTCCAATAATCCCTCTGATCTACACATCTTTGGACACTAAGCATGGAAACAATTTAGCATGGCCAAACCACCTAACCTGTACATCTTTGGAGGAGACAGAGAGAGCAAAAGGAAGAAGGAGCAGAAGAGATAAAGAAAGTGCGAGAAAGAGAGTGAGAGAAGTAAAGAGAGAACGAAAGATTGTTTATTTCTACCTCTATAACATCTTCACTTCAACTTATCTGCTGCTGAAACCGTCAATTTTGTCTGAATTTCCTCTGGCCTTCACCATTCCAATGCTGGCCTCATATAAAGGGTGGCACGGTGGCACAATGGTTAGCAGGGACCCAAGTTCAATTCTGGCTTTGGGTCACTATCTGTGTGGAGTTTGCACATTCTCTCCATGTTGTCTGGATTTCTTCTGGTGCTCCAGTTTCCTCCCACAGTCCAAAGATGTGCATGTTAGATTGATTGGCCATGCTAAGTTAACCCTAGTACCAGAGGGATTAACAGGGTAAATGTGTGGGGTTACGGCAGAAGAGCCTGGGTGATCAATACTGATTCAATGGGCTAAATGGCCTTCTTCTGTACTTTAGGGATTCTATGATTCTATGAATCATAAGCTTGAAGCCATCCAAAACTTTGCTGTCCCCTGTTTTGATGCAGCAAAAGTCCCATTCCCTTATCTGCCCTGCGCTCACTAACAATCACTGGTTCCTGATTCAGATATTAAACATTTTCTTCTCTTTCCAACTCTGGGTGCAATTGTTGAGTCCAGCACAGATATCAATTACCTCTGTGACTCAGGTAAGCAATGACTCACAACGATGGCTCACAATTAAACAAGAGCAAAAGGTTAAAGTCTAACAGATTTATTCGGAATCACGAGCTTTCGGAGCACTGCTCCTTCGTCAGGTGAATGTAGAGGTCAGTTAAACAATGCCTTTCATCACCTCAGGGCATTGCAAATGAAGCCTGGCTGAAGTGTGGTCCCCTCTATAACATTAGAAATATGGCTGCCAATTTGCGCACAGCAAGTCCCCACAACAGATAATCTCTTCTTTGTGGTGTTCGAGAGAGGATATATTTTGATCCCTGCACCTCTCTAGCAATGGGATCTTTTAATATCTACCCTGAGGGGATAGATGGGCTTTCAGTTCAACACCTCGTTCATAAAACTCCTTTATAGAAACTAAAAGCAGAATCAGCCCTTTGAGCCTGCTTCTCCATTCATGTTGATCATTGCTGATTATTGACTCCAATATTGGAGCGTCAGCCTAGTTTTTGTGTTCAGGTCCCTGGTTTGAACCCATGTATTTCAAGCTCAGGGACAGGAGTGTTTTCTTTATTCAGTTGTAGGACTTGGGTATCACTGGCTGGTCAGCATTTATTGTCCATCTCTGGTTGCTCTTGGGCCATTTCAGAGGGTAGTTGAGAGTTAACCACATTGCAGTGATTCAGGAGTCACAAGTAGGCAGACCAGGTAAGGGTAGCAGATTTCCTTCCCTTAAGGGACATTAATGAACCAGATAGGTTTTTCTGACAACCTACAATGGTTTCATGGACATCAGTAGATTCTTAATACCAGATTTTTTTTATATTATTGAATTCAAATTCCACCACCTATCATGGTGGAATACCAGATCCCCAGAACATTAATTGAGTTTCTGGATTAATAATCTATTGTTTATTGCCTACCCAATAAACCATAACTGACACTACTGTGCAACATTTTAATATCACAAAAGGTGATTTTACAATGCCAATTTAACTGTTTCTTTGTGCAGAAAGGGATATTCATGGACTTTTATCCATCTTTTAGAATTCCCTTGCTTTAAGCTTTGTTGTTGAAAACTGAGTTACAGTGGGTGGGATTTTCCAACACTTCCTGCCATGAAATTTTCCAGTCCCACCAAAGGTGGTGACAGGTTCCTTGGCAATAAGGTGATGCATAATTGACATAGTGACAATTCCTAGCCTCATCCTATAGTCAGGAATGTTGAGTATAAAAGCAAATAATAGTTTTTGAAATAATAATAAGATCCTTGTTGACTGAATCTCGGTCAGCGAAGGGGTGGAGTGTGGTCTGCACTTCGTCCTGCTACCTAATTTTCCTGTTTGGACGTCCAAGTCTGTATGCTCCATGTAAGAGGAGCGTAACAAGGGATAAAAAAGGTCAGCGAGATTCACAGTGCAGATGGGGATAAAAGATTATTGATAAAAAAAGTGATGAGCAGTCAAAGTTTTCTGTCTTGCACTCATCAGAACAGATGCAAAAAAAAACAAATTTAAGATTGTTGCTTCTTTTGAAATTTGGCATTATTGCATCTGCCCTGATGAATCCAAGACCAAAAGATTTGACAGCTGTCTCTTTTTTCAACAATGCTCAAATTCTGTACGAACAACAAAATGGCTTAGAAATTAAATTGGTTTGCGTTGGAACAGTATTTGACAAGGATGAATATTGGAAATAGTGCAGAAAAGAGCCAAAATGGTATTAGCACATGTTGCATAGGCTGACGGGCTAACATTGACACAGGGCAATGGGCTCAATGGCCTCCCTACATACTGCACTTGCTTTTTTATTCATTTATGGGATGTAGGCACTGCTGGCTGGGCCAGCATTTATTGCCCATCTCTGAATCAACAACATTGCTATGTCTCTGAAGTTACATGTAGGCCAGACCAGGTAAGGAGGACAGGTTTCCTTTCCTAAAAGATTTGGTTATGAGTATTATCAGAAAACTGATAATTCCTAGAATCCCGCCCCTCATGATGGGGATTTCCGTGTCTGCGTAGGTTATCTCCGGGGGCTCTGATTTCCTTCCACACTCCAAAAATATGTAGGTTAGTGGATTAGCCATGTATATGCCCAGGTTAATGGGGTTAGGGCAGGGGTATCAGGGCTTGAGTAAGACAGTCTTTTGGAGAGTCAGTGCAACCTTGATGGCTGAATGGACTCTTTCTGAACTGTCAAAATTCTATGGTTCTAATATCTGTCCAGGAAACTGACCCTTTTTGCCAATCCTAACCTACATAAGTGACTATTCCTGCTAACCCTATCCATTGTGGTCGCCTGTGGGGCAGCACTGCTGCCTCACAGTGCCAGGGACCCGGTTCAATTCCCGCCTTGGGTCACTGTCTGGGTGGAGTTTGCATGTTCTCCCTGTGTCTGTGCGGGTTTCCTCCAGGTGCTCTGGTTTACCTCCCACAGTCCAAAGTTGTACAGGTTAGATGGATTGGTCATGTTAGGGGGATTAGCAGGGTAAATATGAAGGGTTATGGGAATGGGCCTGGGTAGGATTGTTGCGGATGCAGATTCAATAGGCTGAATAGCCTCCTCCTGCACTGTTGGGATTCTATGATTCTCAAGCTTTATTTCTTGTGATGGTTTTTCTCGCTAACCCTTTCCCTCGAGCTGCTGTGTGATTTTCATTTCACCCCCAAGGTACCACCGTGCTACCAGTGACGTGGAGATGCTGGCATTGGACTGGAGTGGGCACAGTAAGAACTCTCACAAGGATAAATTAAAGTCCAACAGATTTACTTGGAATCACGAGCTTTCAGAGCATGGAGGTGAGTGCTGGGAAGGAGCAGCACTCCAAAAGCTCCTGATTTCAAATAAATAACCTGGTGTTGTGAGATTTCCTTACCATATAATCAGTGGCTAATGCAATGTTAGGGGGATTAGCAGGGTAAGTGTGTGGGGTTATGGTAATAGGGTCTGGCTGCGATTGTGAGTTGTTGCGGACTCCATGGGTTAAATGGCCTCCGTAGGGATTCTATGATGGCACGGTAGCACAGTGGTTAGCACTGCTGCTTCACAGTGCCAGGGACCTGGGTTCAATTCCAGCCTTGGGTCACCGTCTGTGTGAAGTTTGCACATTCTCCCTGAGTCTGCGTGGGTTTCCTCAGGGTGCTCTGGTTTCCTCCCAAAGATGTGCAGGTTAGGTTGATTGGCCATGCTAAAAATTGCCCCTTAGGCCATGAGATGTGTAGGTTAAAGGGATTAATGGGTAAATATGTAGGGATATGGGGATAAGCCCTGGGTGGGATTGTGGTGGGTGCAGACTCGATGGGCTGAATGGCCTCCTCGTGCGCTGTAGGGTTTCTATGATTTAGTGTCAGTTCTGCAGGGTGTCTCCAGCGAGTAATGAATTGCCTGCACAGAAAGAGACCATTCGCCCCCTCTGCTGTCTGCTGGTGTTGCCAGACTTGTAGAAGGAAAAGGTGCAGAGTGCCGGATGCATGAGGGAGGAAAGGCTTCATTGCACCCTGAAATCAGCTGCAGTTTTTGCAACTGGGCAATTCAGCCTGGATCATGTTGGATCGCTGCTCTGTTCGCACTGCTGAAATCACAGCAGCTTCCATGGGCTGCAAGTTTAGAAGCGGCGATTACGGAATCTGCCTGAATCTTGGATGTATTTTGTCAGTGAGATGCTGCAGAATTTTTTTAAAACCCTCTCTCCTTCTCCCCAGGTGATGGAGAGCATTCCAGGTTAGCTCGACAGCGCCTTCCCGCGGGGGTGGGAACTCTCCAACTTGCTGACTTCAAGAGGCGAACTCCACAAGTTGAATACTTTGGGGGGGTAAAGTTGAACTGAAGCGGGGCGGGGAGCGGAGAAACTTCCTCCCGTTAACCAGGACTGAGATTTTGTGTTCCCTTTCTTACAGAAGTTTTCAAATAAGACCCACTCCTACCTCCAAAGGCAATAACATAGTGAAGTCATGCTAAGTATATTTTCTTACCAAATGGAAATATTGTATGGGGGGGGCAGAGTGAGGAGAGTGGAAGCAGCTACTCCTCGGAGAGTGAAGGTTTAAATAGAGTAAATAAGAAGAATCTGTTTCCTTCCAGCAGGAGATTTGGTAGCCAGAAGATGAAGATTTTAAGATAATTGGCAAAAAGTCAAGAGGAGGAGGGATGAGTTATTTAAGCAATGAGTTATGGTGAGCTGGAATTCAGTTCCTGATTGAGGGATGGAAACTTTTCAGGAGAAACTCCCCGAAAGGAAGCGGATAAAAAATTATGTCCTTTTTTAAATTGACAACCTAAGTCCCATTTGGGACTCGTGTTAGAAATGTCATCACGATTGGGAATTGTGTGAAAATTGTTGTTTCCGTTGGGACTCCTGTGCCCTAAAAGGTGAAGTAAGAAAGTCTCACAACATCAGGTTAAAGTCTAGTTGGTTTATTTGGAACCACGAGCTTTCAGAGTGCTGCTTCTTCATCAGGTGTGTGGCTTGAAGACTCACCTGATGATGAAGGAGCAGCGCTCCGAAAGCTCGTGGTTCCAAATAAACCTGTTGGACTGTAACCAGGTGTTGTGAGACTTCTTCCTGTGCCCATCCCAGTCCAGCACTGGCATCTCCACATCATAGAAGGTGAATGTCCGGAAAATTGAACTCTAGGAGGCGTATCCCTGGATGTGTAACCCCCAGAAGGAAAGAGAATCTTTAGAAAGATAAGGTGATAGATATCTTCCAATGAATTCTATTTTCACTGGAAGAAAGGTTGTTTGATGCTGTACCGAAGAAGGTAGATTTGCCATTGACACTATAATTCTCGCAGCTTGTTTTCATAATTTATCATTGAGAAATTGTAATGTATTGCATTGTAATGTATAATGTATTGGGTGAATTGTTTAAATAAAGAGAAAGTTGGGGGCAGAGGTTGGGATTATAGCTGCTTCAATGAACTGAAACATTCTTGATGGGCCAAATGGCCTTTTCTTATGCTGCATGATTCTGTTATCCTGAGCGTGTGAGCTGGCGGAGAGGTGGTCAGTTGTGTGCGCTGAGGTTAAGTCACGTTAGGTTGTTGTGAAGGGTGCAAGGGATCATACAGTGGTTAGTACTGCTGCCTCACAGCACCATGGACCTGGGTTCCATTCCCGGCTTGGGTCACTGTCTATGTGGAGTCTGTATGTTCTCCCCATGCCTATGTGGGTTTCCTCTGAGGTTTAGCAGGATAAATACATGGAGCTGCAGGGGATAGGGCTTGGTTAGGATTGATGATCGTGTAGACTCAATGGGCTGAATGGCTTCTTGCTACACTGTAGAGACCCTATGATCTGATAATAATGGACTGAATGGCCTCTTTCTGTACCGTATTAAGGGTGGTCGTGGGGGTGTGGATGGGGGAAGGGTTTCCAAACAGCAATATACAGAGGGTATTTAGAATCATAGAATCCAGTGCAGAAGGAGGCCATTTGCCCTCTAACTAAGCATCCTGGGACACTAAGAGCCAATTTAGCATGACCAATGCACCTAACCGGTACATCTTTGGAATGTGGGAGGAAACCCACACAGATATGGGGAGAATGTGCAAACTCCACACAGACAGTAACCCAAGTCAGGAATAGAACCCAGATCGCTGGCGATGCGAGGCAGCAGTGCCAATCACAGTGCCACTGTGCTACCTGTGAAGAGAGAAGCACAGATAAAGATGGGCCACTGTACATTTTTATAGAGCAGGTCACACTTTGCGAAGCTGGATTCACAGGTTCCTCGCGTGGCAAAATTTCCTTTCTTGAAATAAAAGTCCCTTTGAATTTTCACCACAGCATACATGTCAACAGGTGGAATGGGAGATGGTCCCAAAGCTTGTATCTTCACACCTTCTTTAGTAAAAGTCTAATTGAGTGGTTTATAAAGAAATGGATTTGGTCTAAGTATCATGTGAGTTCGCTGTAACCGCAAATGAATAAACAACTTTAGTATTAAAGAAAGAGTGCCCGTCAGGCTCTCCAACAAAGGCAAATGATTAACAGTCAACAAAGTTGTTATTGCCGATGAATAGGCCCAATTGTAATATAGTTTCCCGAGGCTACTGTACTGCAAATTTCATTAAAACTTCAATTAAATTCTGACCGCAAAAAAAAACAGGTAGAACCTGATTGCCTGGAAGAGGAACAAAAAAGAGACTTTGGAGCAAGAAGAACACAAGTGGATCTTTTATAACAATTACCTGGGCAGAACAAGCTGATGGCCCAGCTTACACTTCTGTCCACACAACCTGCCCACTTGCCAACACCACCTCCCCCTTCCCGACCCACTCCCCAATTTCTTTGAGCCAACATTTAAAAAGGGGATGACTTTTGCTTTCAAATCACCAAAAAAAATATCTGTTTCCTTCTTCCCTGGTTCAGAGCTGTCTACTGCTGCTCCCCCCACCCACCCTCCTAGCCCCCCGCCCCTCCACGCCGCTCCCCCCACCCACCCTCCTAGCCCCCCGCCCCTCCCATGCCGCTCCCCACCCACCCTCCTAGCCCCCCGCCCCTCCCACGCCGCTCCCCCCACCCAGCCTCCTAGCGACCCCCAACCCCCAACAAACGCCGCCCAGCCAATCTCAGTAACATTAACTCCCAGGGACAACTAAGTGAGCAGAACAGACAGGGAATTTTTTTTAAAAAACGGTGGCCACTTTCTGGAAATACATCCTCAGTTTACCCGAGGCAATGAAACAGACTCCATAGTTACTGAGAAGGCAACACCAAACACACTTCAGTTAACCCCATCATCTCCCCAATATATACGAAAACAGAGAGGAAGGAGGCTTGTTTATCTATAGCATTTGTCACAACCTCGGAACACCCCAGAAGTGGAGTTTCTGCAGCATTAGGATTAGGACTAGAGTTTTAATACAGGAAATAAGGCCCAATGCCTGAGCAAATTATTTCATTTTCTATCACTTGCTACGGTCATATGAATTAGTAGTAAGTTTAAGTTGATTTATTAGTGTCATAAGTAGGCTTACATTAACGTTGCAATGAGGTGAAAATCCTCGAGTCGTCACACTCGGTTTGGGAACACGAAGGGAGAACTTAGCACGGCAAATGTACCTAATCAGCATGTCTTTTAGCTGTGGGAGGAAAGCAGAGTACCTGGAGGAAACCCATGCAGATACAGGGAGGTGCAAACTCCACATAGACAGTGTGAAATCTAACCCAGGTCCTTGGTGCTGTGAAGCAGTAGTGCTAACCGCTGTGCCACTGTGCTGCCCTTGAAGTAATCTGAACCTTTTGCATCCCCTACTTTTTAGTTTAAGTTTTAAGTTTATTTATTAGTGTCTCAAGTAGGCTTACATTAACACTGCAATGAATTTACTGTGAAAATCCCCTAGCCACACTCCGGCACCTGTTCGGATACATTGACGTCTGGCCAATGCATCTACTCAGCATGTCTGTCGGACTGTGGGAGGAAACCAGAGCACTCCGAGGAAACCCATGGGGAGAACGCACAGATTCTACACGGACAGTAGGCCATTTGGCCCCCTTTGAGCCTGCTTGTCCATTCAATTAGTTCATGGCCAAGCTGACTGTGGCCTCAACTCCACATTTTACTTACCCCCAAACCCTTTGACTACATTGCTCATCAAAAATTTATCTACCATCAAAACTTTATCAGTGAAGTAGCCTCCACCATTTCAATGGGTAGGGAATTTCAGAGACTCACCACCCTTTGAGTGAAAAAGTTCCTCCTCAACTCCGATCTCAACTCGGACCCCCCCAACCTTATTTTGAGGCTGTTCCCTCTAGATCTGCTATCCTTTCTAAGTGGGAAGAATCTCTCTACCACTACCCTATCTAGTCCCTTCATTATCTTATACGCCTCTATAAGATCCCCCCTCAGCCTTCTAAACTTCAACGAGTACAGACCCAATCTATTCAATCTTGCAGCAAAAGGTTAAACATTTAAGTTCCTAATAAAGTTGCTCATTTTGAAAGATTTATTTATCATTAAATGTTGATTTCCCAAGATCCAGAAGGCTGTTCATTATTCAGATGGCAATTTATAAACTCAATTGCCTGAGTCCTAATTTTCACCAAGTTCCTTTCACCCACTACCTCAGAGTTTGCATGAGCAGCTCCAGCGATGCCTTGCTTTTTTGAAATTCAGATTAGCTTTCAATTCCAGACTTTTTATTTTAATTATCGATTTCAAATTCCAGCCGCTGTCATTGCGGGATTTGAGCTCTTGTCTCCCAGACTCAGGGCTGGACCCAAAAGAGAAAATGCTGGAAAATCTCAGCAGGTCTGGCAACATCTGTAAGGAGAGAAAAGAGTTGACGCTTCAAGTACAAATGGCCCATTGTCAAAGCTTAGGCCTGGACTTCAGGATTACTTATTGAACGACATCACCACAACACCACCATCTCATTTGAATATGATGTCTGAAAGACTGCTGGAAGCTGATTCACTAGTAACGTGCAAAAGAGAATTGGAGAAATATTTGAAGAGAATAGGTTACACAGTTGTGAAGAAAGAATAGTTGTGTGGGAGGTGGGGAGTGGTGAGGGAAGAAGGAAGGTTTTTGAACAGAGTGCTATTAGACTTTGAGATGTGCACCACAACTGACTATTGAGGCTGGAACATCATTTTAAAAAGCAATGGAACAAATAGTTGATTTGGAGGAATGTCATTAGGTCAGGGGATAAGGGAATGGGATTACAGGACACAGCACCAATACTGAGGGCCGAATGGTCTCCTCTTGTGCTGTACTTTATATGATTCCAGGAAAACTTTCTTCTCCCGCTCAAAATCATGAAGGTTTCCGGACAGATAAAGAATGTTTTTCCCATTGTTGCGAGCCAGAGGTGATTGGCAAAAGAACTAGAGGCTACACGAAGAAAAACATTTTTGTGAAGTGAATGAGTAGATCTGGAATGCGTTCTCTGAGAGTGCATAAGAGGCAGATGCAAGCGTGGCTTTCAGATGAAAAATGGATAAATACCTGAAGAGAAATAGATTGTGGGACTACTGGGAAAAGGCAGGAAGAATAAGTAAGCAGCATATTGTCTAAATGGTGAGAGATTGCATAGCTCTGAGGTGCAGAGGGATCTGGGTGGCCCAGTGCATGGATCACAAAAGGTTAATATACAGATACAGCAAGTAATTAGGAAAGCTAATAGAACATTGTCGTTTATTGTGAGGGGAATTGAATATACAAAGGTTATGCTTCAGTTGTACAGGGCATTTGTGAGACCACATTTGAAGTGCTGTGAATGGTCTCCTTACTTAAAGAAGGATATAAAAATGCATTGGAAGCAGTTCAGAGAAAGTTACCAGTCTAATGCATGGACTATGTGAGTTAGTTGCTGAGGAAAGTTTGGACAAGCTAGGCTTTTATCAGCAGGAGTTTAGAGAGTAAAAGGTGACTTGACTGAAACATAGAGGATCCTGAAGCGTTTTGACACTGTGGAAAGGTTATTACCGCATGTGGGAGAATTTAGAACCAGGGGCCACTGTTTAAAAATAAGGGACCACCCATTTAAGGGGAATTTCTTTCTGTCAGAGGGTAGTGAGTGTTTAGAACTCTCTTCCTCAAAAGTGGATTTTTAAGGGACAGATCAATAAACAAAGGAGTGAAAGATTATCAGAAATAGGCGGGAATATGGAATTGAGGTCACAAACAGGTCAGACGTGAATCGTGGAGGAGGTTCAAAGGGCTGCGTGCCCTATCCCTGCTCCCAATTTGTACATCCATATATCAACCCAATCCATCACACAAACCAGCCTCCCATCCATTGACTCTGTCCACACTTCCTGCTGTCTGGGCAAAGCAGCCAGCATAATTAAGGACCCCACACACTCCCGACATGTGGAGAAATGGGGAGAAAGATATAAAAATTTAACGTCACAGACTAACAAACTCAAGGAAAACTTCTTCCCTGCTGCTGTCAGACTTCTGAATGGACCTACCTCGTATTAAGTTGATCTTTTTCTCTACATTCTAGCTATGATGGTAACATTACATTCCGCACTCTCTCCTTTCCTTCTCTGTGAACGGTATGCTTTGTCTGTATAGCGAACGAGAAACAATACTTTTTACTGTATGCAAATACATGTGACAATGATAAATCAAATCATTCGTTCTTCTGAGTTACTTGCACAATATAGTCGAGGTAGGTAATACAGGCGTACTTAAGGGGAACTTTTGAGAAAGAAACAGTTTCAAAGACGGTGAGAAGTGTGGGATGTTTGTGTGGAACATAAATACCAACACAGAATGGTTGGACCAAATGGTTTTATTTATGTAGAAAAATCAATGTCGTCATGACTTGCTTGATTTCCAAAGTGCCAAAAAAAACTGCTGGATTCCACTGCGAAAAAAGAGAAGTCAGCGAAAACTGCAGACAGGAATAGCGTGCAAATGAAAAGACAAGCAAAAAGAGGGTACGGGAGAGGGAAAAAAAAGTTTATCTTAACGCCACTTAACCCTGCTTGCCATCTTTAACCATCTGTGCCTGACCAGTTGCCTGCGTTACACAGTTCCGCAGACTGAAAGCCTCACGCTTAGAATCCGTCCAGTGTCAACAGGTTTGCCTTGAGGGGTAGGTGCCCAGTGGAGAGACAGCGCAGCGAGAGAGGAAAAGTCAGGAGCTCTCGCACGCATCCCAGAACAGCGGGCGGTGGAGCAGCCTTGGCAAAGGCCAGCGAGGAGGTCACATTTGCCAACCCACACACAGCAGGCACCAGTGGATCCCGCTTGATGGGGAGGAGGGGGAATAACTTAAAGAGTGGGAAAATAACTTAGAAGAAGGAAGGAATGTGAGTATTGTAAAAGAAAAATATTGTGATATGGTCAAAGCAGCAGGAATATTAATATTAAATGATTATTGATGTCATTCCTTTTCCATCCTTTCGCACATTCTGAATTGAATGAAGTCATGTGGCTGCTCTGTGTAAGGTTCAACGCTAACCTTTATCCTCCAGCACTTTTGAGATCAGTGCTTTCCAAGCTTCCAGTTAAGGCTTGCCTACACCTACTTAAATGAATAGTAATACTGGAGTCACTTTTACTTATCCTGTTACCAATGCCATCCATTCCCTCAAACCCTGTCCCAACTTCTGTCTTGCCATATCATTCCTCTGATTGTCTAATCTCACATGCCTTTCACCCCATCACAGACCTTTTGTTCCTGCCTCTCCACCCTTTCTCTGCCTCTGTATTTGCTTAAAAACTATTAAATCTCTAATTTGTTCAAGCTCTGATGAAAGATCACCCAACCCCACTTCTCCCTCTGGAATGAGTTTCTGTTTTATCTGAACATCCACCACATTTTGTTTTTGGTTTGGAGACTGGTCAATATAGTATTGTCTTTTGAATTGGCCAATGATACCTAACACAGAATTGTGATTGGCCAGTGGTGTCCGGCATTGCTGCTATTTAGTGAAGAGCAGGTGACTCCAGTCCAGTGTCCTGGTCAATATGTCCTTCTCAACAAACGCAATTAAACTAGAGGGCAAAATTTTCCTGTCTGACCTGCCACTGGAATCGTAGCGGGCGGGACAGAAAATTTGGCGGACCATGCTAAGGTCTGTTGATCTCAAGCAGAGATTTCCAATCTTGGAGTGAGGTCTTGGCTGGAAAATCCTGCCAGGTTGTTTGCTTATTTGTATATCACTTTTGTGGGAGCTTGCTATGTGCAAAAATGACTACTGTGTTCCCTACAAGTGACCTCGCTTTTCACTGGCTGCAAGACACTTTGGAATATGCTGAGATCATCAGACAGGTTTGCGGTGTCCAACGTCGATTTTGAATTGACCAGTTTTGGTCAATGTTATTTTTTATAATGTCAATTCCAGGATTACAGTGACATTTAGGGACTGGATGATTCTCTCTTTCTCTGACACATGTAGAAACATTGATATGTTGAAGAGTCTCCATATGAAATTCCACTTCACTCACCCAATCAGAAAAACTGGAGACAGTTATGTATGAGCGAAGAAAGCACAGAGTCAATCTTTGAACTACAATTTAATTGATTAGAAAAGTACTGATATGGGCAAATTGCTGGGATCATACAACCCTTACAGTGCTGAAGGAGGCCATTCAGTCCATTGAGTCTGCACTGACCACAATCCCACCCAAGCCCTATTCCCATAACCTCACATATTTACCCTGTTTATCTGCTGACACTAGGGTCAAATTAGCATGGCCAATCAACCTAATCCACACATCTTTGGGAGGAAACAGGAGCACCCGAAGGAAATCCACGCAGACATGGGGAGAAAATGCAAATTCCACACAGTCACTCAAGGCTGGAATTGAACCTCGTACCCTAGCGTTGTCGGGCAGGGGTGCTAACCACTGTGCCATCATGCAGCCCAATCTGAAACGAAAGCAGAAAATGCTGAAGAAACTCAACAGATCTGACAACATCTGCAGAAAAAGAACAGAAACAATGATTTGAGTCAGAATGACCCTTTGTCGGAATTATAAGAAAAATACTTATAATTGGTATAAATCTAATATTTATCTCCCCATAAGTGGTTTAATAATCACGCTCCCACCTCTGCGTCAATGGGCTGTTGTTTCAGGTCCCTCTCCAGAGAACTTCACTGCAAAATCTCAGCTGATAATTCAGTACTGAGGGAGGGAAAGTTACACATGTTACAGGTGTCATCTTTCAGAGACGATATTCAATCAAGGCCCCATCTGCCCTAAGAGAAGTCCTGCTTGAAGAAGAAGAATGGTGTAATGGCTAATATTCATTCCTCAACATTACTGAAAGTAGTTAATCTGAGCATTAATTTTGAGGCTGTTTGTGGGATCTTGCTGTGCAAGCAGATAACCACGTAGTCTGCATTACAAGAGTGGCAACACTTCAGAAGGGCTGAATTGATTGCACAAGAGTTCAGGATATCACGAGGTCACAATGTGTGCTATGATATAAGTCTATGAGTGCTATGGTGCAAATCAATGAGCTGATGCAAGTCTATATTGTGGGTGCTATAGTGCAAGTCTATGTTGTGGGTGCTATGGTGCAAGTCTTTGGGTGCTATGGTGCAAGTCTGTGGGTGCTATGGTGTGGGTCTTTGGGTGCTATGATGCAAGTCTGTGTTGTAAGTGCGACGGTACAAGTATGTGGTGTGGGTGCTATGGTGCCAGTCTATGTTATGGGTGATATGGTGCAAGTCTGTGCTGTGGGTGCTATGGTGCAAGTTGTTCAGGATCAACACCTCAAAAGTGCTTCATTCATTTTGAGGTGCTTTGCAAGATCCTGAGGATAGAATACATAAAAATGTAAGTCTTTCCTTCATTTCTTCTACAATGCACAAGCTTATAAAAACTAAACTTGGCATCATCCATTCATTACTTGGTGATTTGTGAAACTCCTTTCCAGCCGAGGATATTGTCCGCTATGGATCTGAAGCAATGGTTAATTCTCTCACTGAGAAACAGGAGCTGAACTGCAGCTGGATTCAGAGTCTCTCCACCACAAGTATTGAGGGTATTTTCCTCAGAGCCTGCTTGTATCTTACATACATTGACCCTCTGTCTCCCTGACTGACAAAGCCTATAATTCCAAAATCCCCAAGAAATGAGCTTTTTCAAAAAAAAAAGCAAGTTTGTAATGACACCCTTTTGTTTGCCAGGAATAATACCCAAGTTTGAAGCTGTAAGCTGTAATAAAATGCACAGTATTTGTGAAGATTTAGCAAAAAAAAGATTAAACTGCCCTAGTTACTGAGCTGATTACAAGCACTGTCATTTTATATATTTTCTGTTAAAATACCTGTTTAAGCTCAACCACCAGACACATGATGAATGTAACAGGCGCCATCTGCGGTGCCTCCAACACATGAGCATGCCAACTCAAGCCTGTGGTCTCTAAACAGTGACTGGGTTTTGTGATTTGATTTATTGTTGTCGCACATATTAGGATACAGTAAAAAATATTGCTTCTTGTGCGCTATACAGACAAAACATATCTTTCATAGAGATAATTAGGGAGAAGGAAAGGAATGCAGAATGTAATGTTACAGTTAGAGAAAGATCAACTTAATATATGATAGCAGTGATGTGGCAGTGCTGGTGTTAGATTGGTGTAGGCTCTATATGTAGTCTCAAAACTCCAGATTAAAGTCCAACAGGTTTATTTGGTAACATGAACTTTCAGAGCATTGCTTCAAAAGCTTGTGGGGTTTGCCTAAACATTCACCTGATGAAGAAGCGGCACTCCAAAAGCTCGTGCTACCAAATAAACCTGTTGGACTTTAGCCTGGTGTTGTGAGACTACTTACTGCAATATATTGTATGTCTATTCAAAAGTCTGATGGCAGCAGGGAAGAAGCTGTTCTTGATTTGGTTGGTATGTGACCTCAGACTTTTGTATCTTTTCCCAATGGAAGAAGGCAGAAAAGCAAATGTCAGGGATACGTGAGATCCTTAATTATACTGGCTGCTTTTCCGAGACAGTGGGAAGTGTAGACAGAGTTAATGGATGGGAGGCTGATTTGCGTGATGGCTTAGGCTACTATTGTAAGATACACAAAATGAATTGACACAATGCTTTTAACGTCACAAGGTCCTTCACAGTTATTGCAATCGGAGAAATAATGCCTCTGGGTCAAGCAAGAAGATACTGGGTGGAATTTTACTAGCTTACCCCACCCATCGATGGGCAGAGTGAGCTGATAAAATTGCACAAGAGCCAAGAGATCAGGATCACACCTGATTTCTCACCTCGCAATTTTATAACAGCCAGATTTCTGGTGGTCAGCCCTCGCTGGAAATGGGCGAGAGGTGGAATAATTTATTGAAGTATATTGAAATTCTGATCTGCAGCTGTTCAGTGAGCCCAGCACTCAATCGTCCAGGCTCAGTTGCCTTTATGGCTTCACTGGGAGAGGTTCAATCCAGCAAGGAAAACACCTACTCCTCAAGAACGGGGAATAGTCCTATTGGCCTAGCCGATGGAACCAATGAACAAAGAACAACACAGCACAAGAAACAGGCCCTTCAGCTCTACAAGCCCACGCTGCCCATTTTAACACTCAGTGAGTGCTTCACTCCAATCCTTCTTCTACCTATGACTTTTGTCTACATCTCATGGACTCCACAATAAAGGGGAGAGAATTTAGAGAATTATATGTGTGCCAGATTAAGGGAGATCCAATTCATTGACACCAATGAGACTAAAAGCCTAAATGGCCATTGAGAACCCCAGGGAAGCCAAGGGCAAAGGGTGGGGTGTCTTTTGGGCAGTGCCAGCTTGGCAGTGCCACCCTGGCACTTTGGGCAATGCCCAACCAGTAGTGCTAGGGGGCCAGGCCTATGGGGGCAGGCTTATGGGTTAGGGCCTGTGGGGGCATGGCCTAAGAGGGCGGAGCTTATGGAGAAGGGCATGATGGGACAGCCCAATTAGATGGGGAGGAAGGTGAGGGAGGCCCGCTGTGCATACTGCAATAGGATTGAATCTATGGAGGGAGAGAGGCCCACTGCCACTCTGAAGACAATTGGATTGGGAGGGGCACAGTAGGGGGCCATCACCACTTTGTAATGTGATCAGATTGGAGGGGTCCTGATCACTCTGGATGGCAGGGGGCAAGATGCCCATGTATTGTGAGGTTTGTGATTGGCTGTGTGGGATGAGGGATCCTGGTTGAGGCTGCCTGCAGCAGCAGGGGCCTGACAGCACTCTCTCTCTCTGTGTGCCAGACCCCTGCAGAGATCTGCATTGTAGCTTCCTCTACAGGCTATCCAGCGATTTGAGACAGCCCACTGCCTACAGCAGGTCAAAACAATCTACAACATTTTTTCAATGAATGTGTATAAGATTGGGTGTGAAAACACCCAAAAAATGGATCAGAAATTCTCCCATTTTCAGACTATCTTACAAAATTCCACCTAACCTAGGCATTTTAGGACAAATGGCCTGCTCCTTATTCTCATCAGCCATTCCAATTGTCCATCCCTTCCTCACTGTTCCTCTCGCCTGTCTACATTTGCCCCTTCCCTGGCTGGTTGTCCATGTTCCTCTGCACTGCCATGTAATCTGATCTTGTCCTTTTCCTCTCTCTTGCTGAATACTCCTTTGATCTCCCTCTTTGCTTCAGTCACAACAGAAAGTGTCAGAGAAGCTGAACAGTCACACAGTATGTTATCATTTTGAGGAAGCCTCCTCTTTCTTGCTCTCCAGCTGCCCTCCTTAACCCCATCCTGCTGTTCCAGGCTCCGCCCCAGTACCTGACCCCACCTACCCTCGCAAATGCCCCGCCCCTCGCACTGGCTCCTCCCCCTCTACTTCTGGCCCCTCCCCCTCACTCCAGCCTCTCTCCGTGGCCTCTCCCCTTTCCCATCTCGATCATAGATTTCTCCCTCTGACCCCGCCCCCTGTCTCCTTGGCCCCGCCTCCTCTTCCGGGCCTACCCCCCTCCTGGCCCCTCCCTTCCCGATGTAGAGATGCCGGCGTTGGACTGGGGTAGTAAGAACTCAGTAAGAATTTAGCACACACCAATTTTAAATCAGGCTTTTGCCTGACAAAGACACAGAGTGTCGAAAGCTCGCAAATTTACTATCAAATAAATCGGTTGGATTAAATTGGTGTTGCTAAATTCTTACTGAGTTCTTACCTCCCTTCCTGCCATTGGTACCGCCCTTTACTTGGCCCCGCCCCCTTCCCTATTTACCCGCCCCTCTCCCTATTTACCCCGCCCCTCTCCCTATTTACCCCGCCCCTCCCCTATTTACCCGCCCCTTCTCCTTACCGTCCTCGCCCTGCCACTGCCCCTTTCCCCTATCGCTATCTCCATGGCCCCACCCTCTCTCTGACTCCTCCCTTTTCCCTGCCCCCTCCTCTCTATAGCCCCCCCTTCTCATTCTGACCCCGCCCCATTTTCCCTGGCCCCGCCTACTCACCCTGCCCCTCCTCCTCGCCGTGGTCCCTCCTCCTTGTCCTCGCCCCTCCCCCTCGCCTTGGCCCCGCCCCTATCTCCTGGCCCCGCCCCTATCTCCTGGCCCCGCCCACGCTCGCCTCCCCTCCTTGGCCCCGCTCCCTCCCCGGCTCCTCTCCCCGGCTCCTCTCCCCTCCTGCGCTAAGATGGCGGACTGGGTGGACTCTCTCTTTGACTCCCGTTCCTTCCCGCGCTGTGGGCTCCAGGAGTTCAGTGTGAGTGTTTCTCCCGCGGCAAGGCGGCTATTCGGATCGCAGGGATCGGCTCCGGTGGTGGCTCACTGAGCCGGGCCTCCCGCCCCGGACTCGGCAGAATCCGCTCCCCAGCGCTGAGTGCGACGCTGGCGGCGCCCGCTCCAAACTCCAGGCCGCGGCTCGGGGGGGGCCTGTGAGCGGTATTACAACCCGGGGCTGGGAAGGCGGCAGCTTGCCCTCCGCAGCATGAATATCTTTATAATCGATACATTCTAGGCTTTGATTTGAGATTTGCTGTCTGAGATGTTAATAAAAGGCTGTTTAATCTGGTAGTTGTGGCTGGGCTGTGGGTAGAATGGGCTGTTTATCTGGGGGTCAGTGGAGTTGGGTCTGGCTCCCATGGACAATAGAGGGGGTGTGAGCTGGAGGTGCCGGAGCGCTGGGCTCAGACATGAGACTTAGAGGGTGAGGAAAAGGGATGGGAACAGCTGGACAGGCAGCCCTGACCTTTCTGGGACACAAATTAGTCATCTTTCCAATATATTAAAGGGGTAGATTAGTTGTGGAGTATGAGGGATTACAGCCAGGCCTTTCAGGGGTGAACAAAAAACAGAAAATGTTGGGGAAACTCAGCAGGTCTGATAGTATTCCACAGAAAGAGAATAGAGGGAGTGTTTCAAGTCTGAATGATCCTTCATCAGATCCAGACTTGAGTGAAGTTGGTTCACTCATTACACACAAGATGAAGGTCCATGTAGCTTAGTTGGATGGACAGCTGGTTTATGATGTCAACAATGTGGCTTCAAACCCCATTCCACATTCTCAACCTTGTCCCTTGCCTGAGGTATGCTGATCTTTAGGTTAAATCATCACAAGTCACCCCATTGAGGGCGGCACAGTAGTTAGCATTGCTTCCTCATAGCACCAGGGACCCTGGTTTGATTCCTGGCTTATTTCACTGTCTGTTGGAGTTTGCATGTCCTCCCCATGTCTACATGGGTTTCGTCTGGATTCTGCGGTTTCCCCACAGTCCAAAAATGTGCAGGTTAGGTGGCCAAGGTAAGTTGCCTCTTAGTATTAAGGGGATTAGCTAGGATAAAATGCATGGGGTTATGGGGATAGGGCTTGGGTGGGATTGTGGTTTATGTTAACTCGATGAGCTAAATGTCCTCCTCCTGCACTGTAACGATTCTATGATTCTACAAAGTGGCTTCAACCCCTGTCCTGCCTTTCAACCTTACCCTTTCTTGATTCTGATTCTCACATTAAATCACCCCCAGTCACCCAATAGTCATTTGGGAATATGGTGATTTTGTAGAAAACTAGAATTCCTTTCTGTGAATGACAAATGGTGCTATGTAATTTGTTAATTGTAAGTCTGGGATTGATGTCTGGTTAATTAAAGGTATGATGTAGAGATGCCAGTGTTGGACTGGGGTAAACTCAGTAAAGTTTTACAACACTAATTTTAAATCCAACCAATTTATTTGATAGTAAATAGTCAGGCAAATGCCTGACGAAGGCGCATAGCGTCGAAAGCTCGGGGATTTACTATCAAATAAATTGGTTGGATTTAAAATTGGTGTTGTAAAACTTTACTAATTAAAGGTACTTATGGGATATGAGAAAAGAGATTTAATTATGGATCGGCCATGACCTTACTAAAATGTTCCCGGGCCTAAATGGAAGACTCCTGTTCCTGAGTTCCTACTAACTTGGTGAAGGTGACAAGCAGGTGTTTGATAGATAATGAAATCCAGGGGTTACCCTTGCGTTACAGGATGATATTGGAAGATCTGGTAGAACTGACGATCCAGTGGTTAATCTAGCTGTTAGCCAGTCATGCTCCTTGGATTTGAACTGGATATCAGTAGTATAGTTTGATTTATTATTGTTACATGTATTGGGATACAATGAAAAATTTTGTTTCTTGTACGCTATACAGACAAAGCATACCATTCACAGATAACATAGGGGAGAAGGAAAGGAGAGGGTGCAGAATGTAGTGTTACAGTCATAGCTAGAGTAAAGGGAAAAATCAACTTAATGTAAGGTAGGTCCATTCAAAAGTTTACTTGCAGCAGAGAAGGAACTATTCTTGAGTCGGTAAGTATGTGATCTCAGACTTTTATACCTTTTCCCGAACGGAAGAAGATGAATGAGCACATGTCCGGGGTCCTTGATTATGTTGGCTGCTTTTCCAAGGAGCCGGAAGTATAAATGGATGGGGGGCTGGTTTGCATGATGGACTGGGCTATTTTCACTTTGTAGTTTCTTATGATTTTGATTAGAGTAGAAGCATTACCAAGCTGTGATAAATCCAGAAAGAATGATTTCTATAGTGCATCTGTAAAAATTGGTGAGAGTTTTAGCTTATATGCTGAATTTCCTTAGCCTCTTGAGAAAATAGAGGCATTGGTGGGCTTTCTGAACTATAGAGTTAGCATGGGGGCACTAAGACAGCTTGTTGGCAATCTGGATAGCTAGGGAACTTGAAGTTCTTGACCATTTTCACTTTTGTTACTGGACTAATAATCCAAAAGCCTGGACAATCAAGGATGTTAGTTCAAATTCTATGGCAGTTAGGGAACTTCAATTCAATAAATTAAATAAAAGTGCCATAAAAAGCTAATATCAGAAATGGTAACCATGGAACAACTTGATTGCTGTAAAATCAGATTTATTAATGCCCGTACTGGGTCAGACCTGCACAGTATTACAGACCCACAGCAATGTGATTGACTCTAAAGCAAGCCTTTGTGTTGTTTTCAACGTTAAATAGTGATAGCAGCATGTGTTTAAAATAAAGGATATTGAATGATAAAGATAGAGAATTTGAGTTTGTCTACTTGGTTTGACCTAAAAGAAAACTGGGAGGGGCAACATTGAAGAATTTGCTGGGAACAATAACAGAAGGAAACAAATGGTTGAACAAATCAACCGATGCAGAAGTATCTTGATGAATGAACAGCCAGAATCTAGGTAGTTGTATCTGCTTATTATATTATGTTAATGCTAATATGCTTGTGTTTTAGTGCTGCTATTCTGTATGCTGTGAATGTAGTTACCAGCATTAGCAGGATGCTGTGAAATAATTTCACTTGAGAGAATGCCACTTAGACTTGATGCCTCAGTGTGGTGTCAATACAGGTCTAATACACAACCAGAAGTCTCACGACACCAGTTTAAAGTCCAACAGGCTAATTTGGAATCACGAACCTTCGGAACATTGCTCCTTCATCAGGTGAGTAATGGATTGGCATGCGTTCAGGACCTTTTGTAGTTTCTTGTGGTCAGAGCAGGAACCATATCAAACTGTGATGCAACCAGGTAGGATGCTTTCTGTAGTGCATTTGTAAAAATTTGAGGGAGAAGATGAAGGAGCACCTGAAGAAGGAGCAGTGCTCCGAAATCTCCTGATTCCAAATAAACCTGTTGGACTTTAACCTGGTGTTGAGAGTCTTACTATGTCCATCCCATTCAACAGCGGCATCTCTACATCATGATATGTTATCAGGAAGGGAGCTGTTAAATTTCCTGGACCTTCAGTGAACCGAGACAGATTATTATCTTCTGTTCAGAAGATCACAACACTTACTTGTTCTTTCACAAACTTGCTGAGTAGGGAGCAGACCTTTGCCAAATCATTTCTGCAGTTTTGGGCCATTAGCAGAGAGTGACCCCAGCCTCCGTCACCACTTATTGACCCAGGTTGAAGTTGGAATGTTCAGCAATGGAAAAAATAACATTTCACTTGCTACTCGGGAAGTCAAAGAAAAGTTTGCCAAATGTGCAGACCTTCCAACCTGATGAAAATTTTATGAGGGTAAAGATCCAGCCAAATGTGGGCTCTCACATGTGGATTCACTGTCTTGCTTCATGCACCCAAGTACTCACTGGTCTATCATGAACCAATATAATAACAATGCCAATAAACCCAAGTATGGAAGGAGAGTCAAGTGCAAAATATGAATAAGTAAATATTATTCTGCTTTGGAACATTTGAATAGATTGTTTCTAAATAATATTTGAAGAGTTTTGAGCTAAATCCAAGAATGAAGGGAGAAGATGGGAGGAATTTTTTTTATCCATTTTCAACACCCAGTCAGTAGTACTGATAGAAGTAGAATCCATAATTGCCATTAAAAATTATATGGATCAGTATTTACGTAGGCAGGAGAGAAAATAGCCATGTAACCATGCTGGTGTTTGTGGTGCTTTTCTTCATACCTTATCACTAGCAAGGTGCCACAGTGATTAGCAGTGCTGCCTCACGGCTCCAGGGCCTCGGGTTCAGTTCCAGCCTTGGGTGACTGTATGGAGCCTGCACTTTCTCCCCATGCCTGCATGGGCTTCCTTTGGTTGCTGTGGTTTCCTCCCACTATCTAATGATGTGTGCAGATTAGGTAGATTGGCCATGATAAATTGCCGCTTTGTGTTGGGGGGATTAGCAGGATAAATATGTGGGTTTACAGAGATAGGGCCCGAGTGGGTTTGCTGTTGGTGCAGGCTTGATGCCTCCTCATGCACTGTAGGGATTCAATGTATGTATATCCTATTCCTTTATGTGGTGTACCTACTTAGCATGCCTTTAAATTATAATTGATAAAAGTATTTCAATGGCTTAGTTTCATTCCTTTAATGGATAGCGGAGAGGCAGACAGTTGTGGCTACATTGGAAAGTTCACTATGGCAGTCTAAATAGACTTGGTGCCTCTTTACGAAGAGCTCATTTATATTTAGTCTGATATTCATTATTTCCTGTCACTTGGTACCTGATAGAAGCTTCTAAGTTCAATTAGGACAGATCAGAAGAGGTTTATTGTTACTGAGTTGGTCTATTGCTAAGGGTTGGTCAGATCGCATCCAGAATCCTATGTCAAATTCTCAATTTCCGAAAGAATACTGTTACTCCTGAGATTGTGCAGAAGTCAGCTCCGAAAGCAATTCCTGGCATCAGGAAAGTTAACCTATTGCCAAATGCAACAGAAGTGTAGTACTTTGTGTTTGCAGAAGGAGAGAATTTGAGGTAATCTCACTGAAGTTAAAATTGATTAATGTGATTGTTTTTCACCATTTCAAAGCACTGGAAAATCAAAGAGTAACAATTACAAACGAGTAAATAATGAGTAAGAATAATAAGATGAAACCGTTTTTACGGAGATAAGCTGAGTAGGTTACCAAAGGAAATAAGAGCAGTGACCAGTATGAATGAGTTCAAGAGGCAAAGATGTTTGTTTCTGCAGGGGTCATAGAACATAGAACAATACAGCACAACCAGGCCCTTCGGCCCACGAGTTGCGCCAATCACATCTACCAATCCACAGACCTATCTATAACCCCCTATCCTATTCGTTTCCATATACTCATCCAGAAGTCTGTTAAAAGACCCCAGTGAGTTTGCCTCAACAACCTCCGACGGCAGCCGATTCCATTCACTCACCACCCTCTGAGTGAAAAACTTACCCCTAACATCCCCTCTGTATTTGCTTCCCTGCACCTTAAATCTGTGTCCTCTCATAGTGACCATTTCAGCTCGGGGAAATAGTCTCTGAGAGTCCACCCTATCAGGAGTTGAGAGATAGAATGGGGTTAGTTGGTAAGGTTGAGAGCAGTCAGAAGAACAGAATTCCCTTTTGGTGTTCCAGAAAATGTTGAAGATGAAGATGAAGTTTGTCTGTCTTTCCAGGAGTGCCGACTTTGCTTATCACTTGGACTCAAGTAAATAGTTCATTAGCCTTCCATTGCAATACCACACTAGCAGTGATGAGTTGTGGCAAGTAGTGAGATTGGATTAAATAAATCTGACAGCTTGTCACTCAGAACCAGGGAATTAATAACCATGAAAGCTGCCAGATTGTCAGTAAAACCAGATCTCTTGTAACATCTTCCAAATGTGTGACCGTTATGACTCAGAAGAACAAGGTTGGCTAACGTGTGTGAGCATCACCACCTCCAAGCTATATTCATCTAAGTAAATGGGCAAGGGTCTGGCAGATGGAATACAGTGTTGGTAAATGTGAGGTCATCCATTTTGGTAAGAATAACTGCAAAATGGACTATTATTCAAATGGTAAAAATTGCGGCATGCTGCTGTGCAGAGGTACTTTGGTGTCCTTGTGCAGGAATCTCAAGGAGTTGATTTGCAGGTGCAACAGGCAGTTAAGAAGGCAAATGGAAGTTTATCCATCATTACTTGAAGGATGAAGTTTAAAAACAGCAAAATTATGTTGCAGCTGTGTAAGGTGTTGGTGAGGCCGCACCTGGAATAATGTGTACGGTTTTGGTCTCCTTACTTGACAAAGAATATACTGGCACTGGAGGGGATGCAGAGGAGATTCATAAGTTGATTTTAGAGTTGAGAGTTGTCTTATGAGGAGAGACTGAGTAGACTGGGGCTATTCTTATTGGAATTCAGAAGAATAAGGAGAGATCTTATAGAAACATATAAGATTATGAAGGGAATAGACAAGATAGAAGCAGAGAAGTTATTTCCACTAGCAGGTGAAACTAGAATTAGAGAGCATAGCCTCAAAATAAGGGGAAGCAGATATAGGACTAAGTTGAGGAGGAACTTCTTCACACGAAGGATTGTGAATCTCGAATTCCCTGCCCAGTGAAGCAGCTGAGGCTACCTCAGTAAATGTTTTCAAGGATAGATAGATTTTTGAGCAGTAAAGGAATTAAGGGTTATGGTGAGCGGGCAGGTAAGTGGAGCTGAGTCCACCAAAAGATCAGCCATGATCTTATTGAGTGGTGGAGCAGGCCTGAGAGGCCAGGTGGCCTATTGCTGCTCCTAATTCTTATGTTCATTCTTACTTGGAGTTATATCACCTTTCCTTCACTCTAGCTGGGTCAGAACTGCCACTAAACACAACCGTAGGTGTACTTGTACTGCATGGACTGCAGCGGTTCAAGAACGCAGCTTGGCCTTCTCAGGGCAATTTGCAATGGGCAGAAAATGCTCACCTACCCTAGCTAGCAGTGCACAAATCCCTGAAATGAATTTTAAAAAGTTACTGCTTTCCTTGAATGATGACTCCAATTCTACTGCATAATTCAATATTCAGGGAGGTACAATAAGTACTGTGTTACAATGGTTCTTTGTATACAGAACTCTTTCTAACAAGGTCAGAAATTAATGCCTTCTGTGTAAAATATTCTGTTTTCCTTGAAGAATTGCTTTACTGTTTTGTGTGAAATGTTTTCATGAAGCATTTTTCCATTCAGTTTTCGGACAATGGATTGCATTGCATTGCAGTGCACCCCCATCCAATTTAGGGGGACCTGGTGATTCAAAGCAAAGGGATTATTAAGAGTGGCCTAAACTTGAGGTACAGGCATGAATAGAAATAGCTGAAGCTAGATGCTGCTGCTTACTCGCAGAGGTGGTACATTTAAAAATAAGTGTAAATATTCTCCCTCATCTCAGAGAACCATAGACTGGTTTTCTGTTTGAGAGAGAGAGCTGATTGATGGTGATTTATTCTGTGGGTCACCACATCTCGGGGATAATCTCAGCCAGTATAGAACTTGAACCTGCATTGTTGGCCTCGTCCCATATCACAAACTAACTGTCCAGCCAACAATGAGATAACTAAGTACTGAGATTAGAGTGCCTGCATGATGACAGAATAGCTTGTGTTTACAGAACACCTTGCATGTTTTTGGAACTTCCCAAAACATTTTGCAGCCATGAGGTACAATTACTGTTATAATTCAGGAAATTCAGCAGCCACTTCGCGCACAGCAAACTCCACAAACTGTCATGAGATGATGAACAAAGTAGTCTCTTTTCATTGAGCAATTGACCAGGTTAGGATTGTTTTTGCTGGAACTCAGACAAATGAGGGGGGAATCTCATAAAGACTTAAAATTTGAACAAGACTAGGCAAGGTAGATGCAGGAAGGATGTTCCCATTGGTAGGGGAGCCCAGACCAGGATTTGGGTTGACTGTTTAGGATGGGGTTGAGGAGACATTTCTTCACCCAAGAGTGTGAATCTATGGAATTTGTTACCATTGAAGTAGCTGATGCCAAAACATTGAATATATTCAAGAAGCAGCTATTATAGCAGAGAAGTTATTTCCACTAGCAGGTGAAACTAGAATTAGAGAGCATAGCCTCAAAATAAGGGGAAGCAGATATAGGACTAAGTTGAGGAGGAACTTCTTCACACGAAGGATTGTGAATCTCGAATTCCCTGCCCAGTGAAGCAGCTGAGGCTACCTCAGTAAATGTTTTCAAGGATAGATAAATTTTTGAGCAGTAAAGGAATTAAGGGTTATGGTGAGCGGGCAGGTAAGTGGAGCTGAGTCCACCAAAAGATCAGCTATGATCTTATTGAGTGGTGGAGCAGGCCTGAGAGGCCAGGTGGCCTATTGCTGCTCCTAGTTCTTGTGTTCATTCTTACGTGGAGTTATATCACCTTTCCTTCACTCTAGCTGGGTCAGAACTGCCACTGGGGACGAATGAAATCAAAGGTTATGGGGAGAAAGAAGAATTAGGCTATTGAGTGGATGATCAGCCATGATCATAATGAATGGCGGAGCAAGCTCGAAGGGCCCAATGGCCGCCTCCTGCTTCTATCTTCTATGTTTCATGATGTAAATGAAGATTGAATTATTGAGTAAGACATCGAGGAGAAGTCCACTGCTACCTTCCTGTGAAATAGTGTCATCTTAGAATGGATTGTTGTTGGTGCAGACTCAATGGTCTGAATGGCTTCCTTCTGCACTATAGAGATTCTGAGGAGGCTTTATTCTTGGTTTTGACTTCTATGTTGCCTGGCTCATTCAATCTAGTTTACAGCTTCTACGCTTGGAACCAGTCAGCAAGGTGTCAAATGCATTCTATGCGCAAGACTTTTAAAATATTAGTTGATAGATCCAGGTTCCATCATGACGACGATGTTGTCTTGCTGCCAGACGCTCAATTGTTGACCAGGATATGATGGGAGGGAACACTCTGATTATTCTTTATGCTTTGGTGGACCAGCCAATCACCAGAAGGAACAAAAAGTGGGTCAGAACTGGCTTTGTAATGATGCCACTGCCCTACGTGTGACCTCAATAACTAGACTGTGTAACACATTATAGGCAGAGCCTGCAGAGACAGATTTAACTGCTTTTTAAGCCAGCATCAGGAATTGAATGACATTTTTAATATCTGTTGGAAACAGTATTGATTCTTAGGTGCTATCTGCAAAGCAGTAATTTTATCCACAAAGTTTAGAGTCACTCCTATCGAGTTTTTTTTTATTGGCACATTGCCAGTGCAGCTTCACAATGGCAATCAGAGGCCATCGACAGATAAACCCTGGTTTACTGCATGCTGTGTGGGTTTAGACTGACTGACCGTGGCATAATCAGTACAAATGGAAGGGATAATCCTAGGTTACATGAAAATAACATACGTGGTATATACCCATGATGTGGAGATGCAGATGTTGGACTGAGATAGGCACAGTAAGTAGTTTCACCAAGTTAAAATCCAATAGGTTTATTTGGAATTTTTCAAGATTTGTAGTCCTTTTGTAGATTGTAGAGGGATCTTGGTGTATTTGTGCATAGATCCCTGAAAGTAGGCAGTCAAATCGATAAGGTTGTTAAGAAGGCATATGGAGTCTTAGCTTTTATTGGTAGGGGGATTGAATTTCGGAGCCGCAACGTCATGTTGCAACTGTACAAAACTCTAGTGCGGCCGCACTTGGAGTATTGTGTGCAGTTCTGGTCCCCACATTATAAGAAAGATGTGGAGGCATTGGAGAGGGTACAGAGGAGGTTACCAGGATGTTGCCTGGTATGGAGGGCAGGTCTTATGAAGAGAGGCTGAGGGATTTGAGGTTGTTTTCGTTAGAAAGGAGGCGGCTAAGAGGGGACCTAATCGAAACATATAAGATGATTAGAGGTTTAGATAGGGTGGACAGTGATAGCCTTTTTCCTAGGATGGAGAAAGCTAGCACGAGGGGACACAGCTTTAAATTAAGGGGTGATAGTTATAGGACGGATATCAGAGGTAGGTTCTTTATCCAAAGGGTGGTTCGGGAGTGGAATGCCCTGCCGGCGGCAGTTGTAGATGCGTCAAGTTTGGTGGCGTTTAAGAGGTTAGTTGATAAGTATATAGAAGAGAAGGGAATGGTTTAGTTTGGAGGGTCATTGCTTTTTATATTGGTCGGCGCAACATCGAAGGCCGAAGGGCTTGTTCTGTGCTGTAATGTTCTATGTTCTATGTTTTGGAATCTTGACTGCTTTCTTGCATCTTTGTGAAAACTTAATACCTGTGTCAATATGTGCTATCTTCTTGGAGACCCTCTCCAACTTGAGCCAGCAGTTTGTCTGTGTCGATGGTAGCCATGATGTGGACATACTGGTGTTGGACTAGAGTGAGTGCAGTAAGAAATCTCACAACACCAAGTTGTGAGACTTCTAGTCATCTGATGAAGGACCAATGCTCTGAAAGCTCATGATTCCAAATAAACCTGTTGGTCTTGAACCCACTGTTGAGACATCTTGCTGTGGTATGGTATGGGCACAGACCAGACATTGAAGTCAGCCATTGAACTTAGTCCTTCATTTTTAACTTGGTAAGACTGTATTTCTGCTTTTAGCGTTTTTCCTTAGCTATGACAACTTAGTGCTGCAGGAGAGATGGTGGTGAAATTAATAAATAGTTTGTTAGTTGTTGGCACTTCTGATGAATAAACTGCCTGTTTATTATTCTTCAAAACAATGCCAACAGACAGCTTTCTTCAAGACCAACGCCAACTGCTATAACTGACTGCAAAATTCTAACTAATGTATTTTTCGTCTTTTGTTCTTGCCCATGGCGTTGCCTGCAAATGACACTCCCTTAGGAAGATTGTGTGTGTAATTCTCAATAAGTTTGGTCACAGATTTGTTGATGACTCTGCAGCATAATGTTCAGGCTCCCTCATTCTGGCCTCTCATACATCCCTGCTTTTCATCGCTCCACCATAGGTGGCTGTGTCTTCTCAACAGCCTCAGCTCCAGAATTCCTCCCTAAAACTTTCCAACCCTTCTGTCTCATTTTCTCCCTTTAAGACATTTCTTAAAACTGACCTCTATGACCAATATCTCCCAATATCTCCTTCCATAATTGAGTGTGAAATGTTCTTGACATTCACTCCTCTGAAGGGTCTTGGGATGTTGTTACTGCTGTAAAAGTTGTATACCAAATCAAACTTGTAAGGCTGCCTGGCTGCAACACTGGTGGTCTTTTGTGGAGTTTTGGTTTCCTGAGATTTATCTTGGAACTGAAAAGTTTTAAGTCCTTTTTTAAGTCAGAGGCACCCAGTCGGTATTTTTTCAGCTAATGCTTGCCATTATTTCTCTCTGTAGCTTCTTCCTGGCCACAGCAAGCTGACGGAGAGAGTGAAAAAGCGACTCTACTACAGTCGGGATATGGATTACAACATGGATGCTCTGTCTTGTCCTGTCACTGGTACGTGTGTAGAAGGCTTTGGTTAGTAACTTGATAAAAAATATTTCTAATTGTAATAATTGCAGAAACGTGTTATGGGAAGATTTCAGAGTGCTGACAGCTGCATTTTAAGGAACCACATAAATACAGGTTTTACATATGCAGTTCTTTGGGTGCTGTGGCTGTAGTCTTTCTGACCACAGCTTTATCCCTTTGTTGGGGTGAAGATTGTACCAGATTACTTTGGCCAATAGTTTGTACATTCCATTTTAAACCTAATTGCTGATCACCAGTGATGCCATGTTTTGATTTTGATTTGATTTATTATTGTCACCTATCTTAATATACAGTGAAAAGTATTGTTTCTTGCTCGCGATACAGATAAAGCATACATTCATCGAGAGGGAGTGCAGAATCTCATAGCTCCCAATAATGTCACCATGAATAGTGCGATGTAAATGATGCCTTGAGGTATTCAGCGTAAGTCCAATTGCAGAAATGTCGATGGCACAGTTGTACGTTCCCAATGACCAGTTGTTGAAGTTACACTTGGCTTAAGGGTATGGTGGTTTCTTACAAACAGACTTGCCATTTATTTTCCCAGATCTGTGTATATCCGTGTGGTTGAGCTATTTAAAAAAAAAGGCAAGAGCTTGTAATTAGAGGGATCTCTCACATTCTTCAGACATTCTCATGCAATTTATAGCCACTTAATTACTTTTGAAATGTGATTTTGTTATGTGGGCAAGCATGATAGTGGATCTGAGCAAAACTACAAACCACAGACATCAGTCAGCCAAATGATAATGGGTGGCATGGTGGCACAGTGGTTAGCACTTCTGCCTCAGTGCCAGGAATCCAAGTTCAGTTCTTGCCTTGGGTCACTATCTGTGTGGAATTTGTATGTTCTGCGTGGGTTTCCTCCAGGTCCTTTGGTTTTCTACCACAGTCGAGAGATATGGTGGTTAGATTGATTGGCCATGATAAATTGATCCTAGTATCGGGGGATTATGAGCAGGGCAAATATGTGGGGTTCTGATAATAGGACCTGGGTGGGATTGTAATCAGTACAGACTTCATGGGCCAAATGACCTCCTTCTGCACTGTAGGGATTCTATAATAAGTTACTTAGTTTTTGACCATGTCATTTTTGGGATGAATTTTGGCCAAGGGACAGGGAGAACTATTGGTCCCATACAATCTCCTGAGCATTGCTCTGTTTAGCATCTCTGACATCATAGCACTGTCCCCAGTTCTATCCTCTAAAATCCCAAAAGGTAATAGTAATTTTATATACATTTATACAACTTGAACTCGTTACTAGTCACTAGTGATGTTGCTCAGTATTCAGCGCATACATAACATGGGAAATTTGAGAGAAAGAGCACATGACCCAGAGATATTAAAGTTTATTTTTCATGGAATGTAGGTATCACTGGCTAGGCCTCCATTTTCTGTCCGAGATGGCATGGGAGCGAGGTGACTTCTTGCAAACTGTGCCCAGCATGTCTTCTCATTCTATCTTTTATTCTCATTCTATCTTTTACTCTCATTCTAAAATTTCACTCTCTTTTAAATTCTCTAACAATGTTTTAATACATTCTTCATTCTCATTTTCTTCTCTACAAACGGCATGCTTTGTCTGTACAGCACACAAGAATACTTTTCATTGTATGTTAATACATGTGATAATATATCAAATCATTTATTGTCCATCATGAATTGCCTTGTAAACATGGTGATGACTGCCTTCTTGAATCACTACAATCCATATTTGTGGATACTCTGACAGTGGTGTTCGGAAAGGTGTTCCAGGATTTTAATCCAGCGACAGTGAAGGAAAGATGGTGTAGTTCCAAGTCAAGGTGATGTGTAGCTTGGAGGAGAATTTGCAGCAGGTGATGGTGTTCCCATGCATCTGCTGTCCTTGTTCTTCCAGATGGTAGTGGTTGTGTTTGAAAGTTGTTGTTGAAGGAGGTTTGATGAGTTCCTGCAGTACATCTTGTAGATGTTACAAATTGCTATCACTGTGCATTGATGATGAAGGGAGTTGAGGTGGTAGATGGAGTGCCAATCAAGCAATTTGCTTTATCCTAAATGTTTTCGAGATTTTGTGTTGTTGAAGCTGCAGTTACCCAGGCAAGTGGAGAATATTCCATTGAACTCCTAACTTGTCCCTTGTGGACAACATAATATGCACTATAGGTAAGAATGAAAATATAAAGCTGAATTGGGAAACTACAAACAATTTGCCTTTCTAATTGACTGCCTTCTTGAAAGAAGAAGAAGTGGGGGTGTGGAATGCACTGCCGAGTAAGGTGGTGGGAGCAGGCACGCTAGGGCTGTTTAAGGGTCTCTTGGACAGCCACATGAGCGGTATGCAAATAGAGGGATATAGTAGGACTGTTTAACTATGTCTCTTTTTCCACAGGTAATTCGGTCCATACTTGACCAACAAGGAGCATGCATTCGGCAGGGGGTGCAAGGACAGCTCTTGGATGTTGATTCATGGGTTGCCTGGTGCTTCATGTCGTAAATGAGTGCTTTATGTGGACCATCTGAAGGGCACCATGACAGCTCAGTGACTATCGCTGTAGCTGTGCAGACACTTGGAATTGGGCCGGTGTCTGCGGGAGTTTGCGCGTTCTCCCCGTGGTTGTGTGGGTTTTCTCCGGGCGCTCCGGTTTCCTCCCACATCCCAAAAATTCACTCTTCGGCTGATCGGGAAACAAATTGTCCCTATAGTGAGATTCTTCCATATTAGGAATAACCTAAATTTAGAATAGGATAATGGAATTGTTACTATATAGTTATGACGGCGGCGCGGGCTTGTTGGGCCGAAGGGCCTGTTTCCCGTGCTGTGTTGCTCTTAAAGAGCTTCAAGTGAAGTATCCAAAAGCCTGGAAGAAACATTAAAAAGAAAATGTTTCAGTTTGATGTTAAAACTTCCTGGGCAAGTCCCGTGTATTATATGCATGGGGACATCTGAGTGCTTCCTCAGAGCATCTTCCGGGGTACATCCATCAAATTATGAACATCCAGAGACTGAGGGTTCTCGGCTAATTAGTTGAGCTTATAACTCTTGCTAGGAAACACGTACATTCAGATGCATTGACTCGACTTAGGCAAACAGAAAGAATGTCTTCAAGCTTTTTATTTTTATTAGTGTCACAAGTAGGCTTATATTAACACTGCAATGCTGTTTGTGTGAAACAGCCACACACTGGTGCCTTGGGTACACTGAGAGAGAATTTAGCATCACCAATGCACCTAAGAATGGCACATCACTTGTAGCACCCCAGAGGAAACCAACTCTTTGTGCCTCTTTTGAATGATACATTTGTTCCACGTTACCTACTCCATGGCAACACCTTGGCCTACCTGAGTCGACTTGCGAGGCAATCATGTCCCTTTACTCCTATAGTATAAGTTGTGATTGTTTGAAATTTGCCACTGTTGTGATTGGAGTGATGAGTGCAAGATGAAAACCTTCAACAACATGTGTTTCTGTCCAGCAATATTCATGTTCTGTACTAGCAAATTAAGAAACTAATTTAAAAACCTTGTCTCTTTTAGACATTGCTGTAGAACTGCTTCAGAAATCAGCACCAAGTCCCATCCGAAAACTCCGGAAGAAGTATGCAGCTCATGTGGCCAGGTAGGTTTATAGATTAAGCTGCAGCAGGTAGTTGCCTAATCTCTTAGTGCAGGTTGTTAGGAATTATTTTTAGATAGACCTGTGATATTCAAGAATTCCCAACAGGCATTGTTCTTGCTCTCCAACAGTTATTGAATGTTCTGCAGAGTGCAGTTTTTGTTCTGCTGCCCTGTTATGTATTTCTTGAGCCATGTTTTTTAGACCTTTTAGAAAGAGAAGACAGGAAGAGTCAAAGTTGAAGGGATATCTAGATGTGGGGGCGTGTGGTGTCGGGTGATTCATAGCTGGCGAGGCCAGGGAGTGACTTTTTCCAAGCTAGTTAATGTGGAATTTATTTTTAATTTTCAATTGTTTTTGGGACGTGTCTGTTTAGTAATAGCAGATGTGTTGCTCATTCCTGGTTTTCCCTAGGAAGTGATAGTGGATCGTACCTGTGAACTTTCTAGCTTTTTTTAAAGGCACTTTGGTTTACAGCATTATTGTGCTCTGAAAGATCTTGATTAAGAGTAGCCATTAATTGCGCTGAATTTGTATCAGTGATACTGAAGAATCAATATAATTTAAAGCAGGCCCTCAACCTATCCTCTCCACTCTGTTTTCCAACCCTAACAGCCATCTAATGCTCACCAAATAATCATCAGCATGCATGGGTGGCATGGTAGCACAATGCCAGGGGTTCGATTCCTGGCTTGGATCACTGGCTGTGTGGAGTTTATACGTTCTCCCTGTGTCTGTGTGGGTTTCCTCCAGGCACTCCAGTTTCCTCCCACATTCTGAAAGATGCGCTGTTCGGTGCATTGACCCGAACAGGCGCTGGACTGTGGCAACTAGGGGAAATTTCACAGTAACTTCATTGCAGTGTAGTCACAAGTAAGCCTTACTTGTGACTAATAAATAAAGTTTTAACTTTATTTTAACATCTATAAGGTTTAATGATGCCTGCTTTTTCCTCAGGGAGGCCTGTATTTCACCTTGTGCAATGATGCTTGCTCTTGTCTACATTGAACGTCTACGCCATCGAAATCCGGAGTACCTGCAGCAGATCTCATCATCTGACCTTTTTCTAATTTCCATGGTGAGTAAAAACCACAGCACTGTCTTTGGTCTTGCGGCCTGCAATTAGTACAGACTTACACTCGTATAGTCTGTTTCACAACTTTGGGACATCCCGAGCACTTTGCAGCCAATGAAGGACTTTTTCAAGTGCAGTCACTGTTGTAATATGGGAAACCAGTTTGCACACAGCAAGTCCCACAAGCAGCAGTACGAAACTGACCGGATAATCTGTATTATTGATATGGATTGAGGGATTATCGTACCGATCTTTGAAATAGTACCATGGGATCTGTGTGCAACTAAGAGGACAGACATCGCCTCAGTTCTTAGTCACAAAATGATACTTCAAAAACTTTAACCTGCTTAAAGTACCTGAATCCTTACTGTTTTCTAACTCTTGTTTGTTTGCTGCAATGAGCATCGAATCAGAGGCTCATAGCATGGAAACAGGCCCTTTGGCCCAACTTATCTATGCCATCCTTTTTTTTTACAATCACTAAGCTAGTCCCAATTGCCTGCATTGGCCTATATTCCTCTATACCCATCCTCTCATGTAACTGCCTAAATGCTTTTTAAAAGACAAAATTATATCCACTTCTACTACCTCTGGCAGTTTGTTCCAGACATTTACCATGCTCTGTGTGGAAAAAAAATTGCCTCTCTGACTATTTTGTATCCCTCCCCTCTCACCATAAAACCTGTGCCCTCTAATTTTAGACTCCTCTACCTTTGGCAAAAGATATTGACTATTTAGCTGATCTATACCCCTCATTATGTTATAGACCTGTATAAGATCACCCCTAAGCCTCATATGCTCCAGAGAAAGGAATCCCAGTTTATCCAGCCTTTCCTTATAATGCACACCATCAAGTTCCAGTAGCATCCTAATACATCTTTCCTGCACTCTTTCTAGTTTAATGATATCCTTTTTAGAATAGGGTGACCAGAACTGTACACAGTATTCTAAGTATGGCCTTACCAACGTCTTGCTCAACTTCAACAAGACATCCCAATTCCTATATTCATGATTGAATCTGTTGTGCCTTCTTCTGGACCCCATCTAACTCTATCTCCTTCTGGATGCAATGAATCTGGAATCTTCTCTGCTCCTGATCCATTAGTTACTAACCTGCCTGTGATAACAGGAAATAATCTCACTCTATGTACTCTATTAATACCCTTAATAGTTACTTCAGAGTAATTAATTTGATGTGAAGACTGCTGTCTTTTTTTAAGGCATTAGATAAGAAACTGTATAATTGGAAATAACATCTTCATTCTTTCAGCAAATGCTTGTTTGGCTTGGGAGGCCTGTATCTTGTCTTGTGCAATTAAAATACTTTCTCACTGATTGCTTAGGAAGTTCACAAAACTGTTTTTGTTAGGTAAGGTTACTTTTAGCTCGTGCTGCTAGTATAGTGACTCTGCCTGTGAGTGTTTTTTCAAGCGTTATTGGCTCTGTTACAGATGGTTGCCAGTAAGTATTTGTATGATGAGGGAGAGGAAGAGGAGGTGTTTAATGACGAGTGGGGAGCTGCGGGCAAGCTGGATGTTCAAGTGGTCAACACACTGGAGATGAACTTTCTGCGGGCAATCGTAAGTTACTGAGCTGTCCATTTGAAAATATAAGTCTATTATATTAATAGACTTCCACCTACAATAAACCTGGCACTTGAAGCATTTCACCTGACACACTTGCAAAATGAAATAAAAACTCTCAGTCATTAGCCCCATGAGAGGTGTGGTGTAACACAGTTATATAGAGGTTTATAGCATGGAAACAGACCCTTCGGCCCAACTGGTCCCTGTCATCCTTTTTTAAAACCCTTAAGCTAATCCCAATTGGTTAATATCTTTCTATATCTGTCTTACCCACGTAACTGTCTAAATGCTTTTTAAAAGACAAAATTGTCTCTAATACTACCTGTGGCAGCTTGTTCCAGACACTTGCCACCTTCAGTGTGAAAAAATTCCCCCTCTGGACACTTTTGTATCTCTCTCCTCTCATCTTAAACCTATGCCCTCTAATTTTAGACCCCCCTACCTTTGGAAAAAGATACTGACTATCTCGCTGACCTGTGCCCCTCATTATTTCTAATATAAGAGTTAGTGATGTGAATGTATTCAAGAGGCAGCTAGTTACAGCACTTAAAGTTTATTTATTAGTCACAAGTAAGGCTTACATTAATACTGCAATGAAGTTATTGTGAAATTCTTCAGTTTACAATAACATAGTTATTCTTCCGGCACCTGTTTGGGTCGATGAACCTAGCCAACACATCTTTCAGTCTGTAGTAGAAACCAGAGCACCCAGAGGAAACCCACGCAGACATGGGAAGAGCGCGTAAACTTCACACAGATAGTGACCCAAGAGTGGGATCAAGGGTTATGGGGAAAAAGCAGGATTAGACTATTGAGTTGGATGATCAGCCATGATCATGATGATTGACGGAGCAGACTCAAAGTCAAATAAAGTTTGAAGTTTATTTATTAGTCACATGTAAAACTTACATTAACACTGCAATGAAGTTACTGTGAAATTCCCTTAGCCGCCACAGTCTGGTGCCTGTTCGGGTCAGCACATCTTCCAGAAATGGCCTCCTTCTGCTCTTATCTTTTGTGTTTCTATGTGAAGTTCCTTCAAATATTAGTAGCTGAGCAGGAGCACTATATTATCTCCTTCGTGCTTACTCCTTAGAAGCCTCTTCAGCAGAACCACATCCTTGTAAAACACCCTTTTTGCATTTGCTCTGAATGCCATTTTGGGAACAAAGACTAGCAGACAATCTAAGATTTCTCCTTGGACTCAAATTGATTCAACACAGAAAAAAGCTTTTCAATCCATTGTACTTGTTCCTGATTTTTCTCCTTCAAATACTTAATAAATCTCCTTTTGGAAGATTCTATTGAATCTGTTTCCTCCATCTTTTCAGGCAGACTATTCCAGATCAAACAATTCTCTTTTTTGAAGTTTCCTGATATTATCCTGTGGTTCTTTTGTAAATTATCTTAATTCCTGTCCTCTGGTGCCACTGGAGATAGTTTCTCCTATTTACTTTGTCAGTCATTCAAATCTTCTTTTAACCTTGCTGCTCTAAGAACACTTTCTCAAATAAAAGCTGTAGCTACTGGAAATACTCAAAGTCTGTCAGCATCTGTGAAGAGAGGAGCTGAGTTAATATTTCAGGTCTATGACTTCGTCAGAACAGTAAGTATAAGTGATCTCTTAAACAGTGTGTTTTCAGGCTGCACTGACTGATTCTTGATACGAGGGAGAGGGGTGTGGTTGAGCTTCGTTTTAAGTGCTAAGGAAATCTTGAATCTGTCTGAACTTGGAAGTGGGTGATATTGTGAGCAAGATGTACACTTCCCTAGATCATTTTTTTGAGTTGACCTTTCTTCAGTGAGGTTTCAATTAATTTTATGACATTTGTCGTTCTGTTCATTAGGAGCTGCCATTTGGCCAGCGACAGAAGGAATTGAAAAAGAAGTTTATTAGTGCAATGGTTAGCTGTCTATAATATGAAAACTTGTAACTAAATGTCTCTTTTCCTTTGGCTTTGCAGGATTGGAACTTGTACGTAAATACCCAGGAATTCTTCGAGCTTTTGAGTCGATTGGAGGGAAGGTAAGTGCTGGGTGTTGGTGAAAAGCACTTGTTGTGGTTATAAATTGATGTGTTTCAGTGCTGAAATTTACAGTGGTAAAATGAGTAAGCCAAACAAACTAAAAATGCTCTCGTAACTCCTGATACATAGAAGTACTCTGACCTCGGATCTTCTGCATTGATGTTGTCCAATAGAAATTGCTGACTAATCATGCATGTAGCTTCAGTGGCACTTTAGCCACTTAAATTGATTTTTTTTATCTGAAAATGTCCCGAGCAACTCTTAAAATATGTTAAATTTTGCAAGTGTTATTACTTAGCAACTACCACCATTCAGTAACCAAAGATGTAATACATCAATCTTACCATTTGTCTTGACAATTTACTAAGGAAAGCACAAAATATTTAGAGTTCTTCTGCATGAGCCATGCAAATAATTAATGAGGTCACATGCCTAACAGCAAAGTCTATAACACAATTTTATTTACTGATCTGAAATACAGTTAACTACATTGGGATTTTCAATTAGTCTCCTGTCCAGTACATTGACCACAGTATTATTGTGTGATATAGAATGAGCTCCAGAGAGCATTTCAAACCGTATAAGTTTCAACGGCAAAGGGAAAATAATTTCTCTGGGCACTCTCAGCCCATCGAGGGTAAGAAATTATAGCTGTCTTCAACTGCCAACCCTGGCCACTATCCTGCCAGATGTTATCAGCCAACTTCTTTATGCAGAGGATGGTGTGTGCCTGGAATTCTCTGTTGAGGGAGGTAATGGAAGTGGATACCATACTGACTTTAAGGAATCTCTTGACAAATACATAAATAGGGTGGGAATGGCGGGATATAATCCCTAGAAGAATAGGGAGTTTTAGTTCAAATGGGCAGCATGGTTGGTGAAGGCTGGGAGGAGCAAAGGGCCTATTCCTGTGCCATAATTTTCTTTATTCCTTGTTCTTTTGGATGAGACATTAAACTAAAGCCTTATCTATCCTCATAGAGGTTGGCAGAAAAGCAGTCAAGTTCTCTTAGCTGTCCTGGATAATATTTATTCCTCAACCAGTGTCACAAGCAAAGATAATCTGGTCAGTCACACGTTGCTGTCTCTGGGATTTTGCTGTGCATGCATTGGCTGTCATGTTTCCTAACCTCTCAATGGAAACCACACATCAAAATTGTTTTGTTGTCTGTAAGTCAACGGAGATCCCAAATTGGCATCAGACATTGGAGCTGGAGTAACTATATGTTCTCGCCAGCTTGTTCTGTCATACAATATGGTGCTAACCACTGCATTGTGGCACAGTGGTTTTCACCTCTGCCTCACAGTGCCAGAGACCAGGATTCAGTTCTTGTCTCTGGTCACTGACTGAAGTTTGCATGTTCTCCCCCTATGTCTGTGTCGGCTTCCTCCTGGTGCTCCAGTTTCCTCCCACAGTCCAAAGATGTGCGAGTTAAGTTGAGTGGCCATGCTAAATTGGCCTTACTGTCGGGAGATTAGCATGATAAATGGGGTTACAGGAGTGGGGTTGTTTGGGATTGTGGTCGGTAAGACTCGATGGGCCGAATGGCCTCCCTCTGTACTGTAGGGATTCTATGATGATGAGATCATGGCACACCCCGTCAAGCTCTATTGCCCTGTTTTATCCACGTATTCCTTAATTCCCTCAGTATCTCAGTATTGATTTCAGCCTTCAGTTTGCACCACTGTCCTACAGACCTGTCCTTAGCAGATACAGTTCCCTTCAGTAATTTATTACTGAATCTTGTTTGCACTGCCAGTCCATTTGCTCCTGCTGGGTAATGGAAGGAGATTTTGCATCCAAATACTTTTTCATGGAGCTGTTTTTGAGCAGGAATTCAAACCTAGAGCACAGTAACAAAAGAAAATTCATAATTATGGCTGTAACAGTTTTACATTTATATAGCACTTCCATCACCTCAGAACGTGTTAAATTGCTTTACTGTCGGATGCCAGTCAATTTATTCCCACAAGCAGCTGTGACCAGATTGTGTATTTAGTGAAGTTGATTGAGGGATATCGTTGGTCATACACTGGGGCTGACTCCTGAGAGTCCAGCGCCACCCACAGAGCCACAGCAGACCTGTAATTAAGAAGCTGTGTTTTGTCATGAATGATTATAATTGCAGTGGTTTACATGATATTTAACCTCACTGTGGGTCATTTGATCAGCTTATTAGAGATTTTACAACTGTTCTAAACTACTGGGTGGCACAGTGGTTAGCACTACTGCCCACAGCCCTAGGGACCCAGGGTTCAATTCCTAGCTTGGGTCATTTGGGTCACTGTCTGTGCAAAGTTTGCATGTTCTCCCTGTGTCTGCATGGGTTTCCTCCTGGTGCTTCGGCTTCCGCCATAGTCTGAAAGACTTGCTGGTTATGTGCATTGACTCGAACAAGCCCTGGAGTGCAGCAACTAGGGGAATTTCACAGCAACTACATTGCAATGTTAATGTAAGCCTTACTTGTGACACTAATAAATTAACTTACAGAATGTTAACGAGCTCCCCTTGCCCAGTCCTTCAGGAAGGAACTCACGTGAGCTAAAACAGAAACATATCAGACACCTTTCCAAGCTCTTTGGGTTTTAATATTGTTTCTTCATGTTTTGCAGAGTTGCTGAGTCGCAAGGACTGAAAAGGGGCTGGTTCACATACACTGATCTGTGCGTGATATTGGAACAGGCACTGTGGCAACAAGCATTTACAGAACTCTACCAGCATGTTGTTAAGGTAGTGTGCAGTCACACCCTTATTAATAGTTTGATTCTTTACGACAAGAAAGAAGGAAGCTGCAGAACTAAATGCACGTATTCAGTTTCATTTCACAGAACAGGTTCCCCAAAAGACAAGGTCAAAATCCCTGTAATGCAGGCAATCCTATAACAATTACATTGAATTCAGAAGGCATATCATAATCACATTGCTGCTTCCTGGGAAATGGGTGATGCTGGCCTTGCAATGTTCAGTGGAGTCACACCCAGGCCATTTTCTTATATGATATTGTAACTGGCTAGTAATCCAGGGAGCTAGGATAATGCTCTGGGACCCAGGTTCAAATCCTACCATGGCAAATGGTGGAATTTGAATTCGCTGAAATATCTAAACTTAAAAATCTAATGAAACCATTGTCACTAATGTAAACTGCCAGTCTTACCTCGCCTAATGATTACATTACTCCAGAGCCACAGCAATGCGGTTGATTCTTAAATGTCTTCTGAAATAGCCTAGCAAGCCACTCAGTTGTATCAAAGTCGAAAAGAAATGAAACTGGACAGATCACCTAGCATTGACCTAGAGACAAACACCGGCAAACTCAGCCCTATGGATCCTGCAAAGTTCTCCTGCCATGGGGAGCACAATGGCACAGTGGTTAGTACTGCTGTCTCACAGTGCCAGGGACCTGGATTCAATTCCCGGCTTGGGTCACAGTCTGTGTGGAGTTTGCACATTCTCCCCACATCTGTGTGTGTTTTCTCTGGGTGCTCTGGTTTCCTCCCATAATTTGAAAGACATGCTGGTTAGGTGCATTGACCCGAATAGATGCTGGAGTGTGGCGACTAGGAGAATTTCACAGTAATTTCATTGTAGTGTTAATGTAAACTTTACTTGTGACAAATAAATAAACTATAAGTAAACTTTAGTAACATCCTGGGACTTTTGCGAGTTAGAGCAAAAGGGTGGATGGTGGAATAGGTTTGTATGTGTGCATGCCCTGCTGAATGAGCAGTGGGACAGGGATTGGGAAGAAGGACTGTTGAGTATATGGAGTGTTGGGAAGAGGGACCGTTGACTGTGTGGGGGTGTAGGGAACAGTAGCTGAATGGGAGAGGAGATTGAGAAGAGGGAACACTGGGTGGTGAGTGGGGAAAGCTAGGGAGAGGGGAGTTGGTTTGTGTGTGTAAGAAGGAAAGAGGACCTGGTGATGGGGAAGAGAGTTGCTAAGGGGGTGGATATGAGGGATTCAGTTAAGTCTTTTATCATTTGGGAATACGAGTTTCTTGGCAGAAACTTACACAAGTGCATAAAATAATATTTTTACAAAGTACTTTAAATTCACATGTTCATATATAGGTTATGTTGATCAATAATATATAAGCTTTAATAATTATATATTGAATGTTGCAATGGTTTGTTGCTGTTTTGTATGTGTTGGTACCTGGGGTTGTTGGGGAAATACTGGCATAGTTAATGCTGTAGAGATGTGAGTTCAATCCTCATCACAGCCAGTGGGGAGTTTAAATTCAGCTCATTAAATAAATCTGAAATAAAAACATTAGTACTAATAATGGTGAGAGTGATAAAAACCAGGAAAAATCCCATCTGGTTCGCTAATGTTCTTTAGGGGAGGAAATCTGTTGTCCTTACCCAGTCTGGCCCATATGCAGCTCCAGAGCCATAGCAGGTCTAACAGCACACGTAAGGCGAGAAAAGAGCTGATGTTTCGATATCCCTTTGTCAAAGCTTTGTCACAGATGCCGCCAGATCTGCTAAGATTTTCCAGTGTTTTCTCTTTCTGTTTTAGATTCCAGAATACACAGTAATTTTCTTTTATCCAGAGCCACAGCAATGTGGTTGTCACTTAAATTGCCCTATGAAATGAACCAAGCGAGTCGTTATAGCATATTTAATAATGGTCAATAAATGCTGGCCTTGCCAACAATGCTGATATACTGTGAATGAATAAAAAAAAAAAACCATTGTTCAGATTTTGAACCAAGCCAGGTAAATCTGTGAGCCAAGTTGCATATTATTCTCTTGGGATTAATTGTCCTCAGATGTCTGCCATATTTCCTATCAACCGATTAGCACTGTTGAAAAGACATTATGTATGGAGCAATAAAGTACTGTAGGTGCTGAAAATGTGAAATAAAAACAAAGTGCTGAGGTCTGTGAAGAGAGGAACAGAGCTTGTGTGTTTCAGGTCGATGACCTTTTATCAAAAGTAGAGAAAGTTGGAGATATAACATGCATTAGGCAAGAAACAAAGGAAGAAAGAGCAGAAGGGCAGGTCTGTATTAGGGTAGAAGGCAGGAGAGATTTAACGTAGGAGTTAAAGTTCCATTGACTTCCCATCATCAAGACCGGTGCAAAATGGTAAGAGGAGGAAATGTAATTAATTCTTTGACCCATCTACTGCCTCTTAGATATCTTGTTTCAGTTATGGGAACTAGTTGGTTATCGGTTGCAGGAGACCAGGAGTCTTGAAAAGATCAGGAATCTTGTTCATCAATAACTTTGCTTTATCTGCTGATCATAGAATCCCGACAGTGCAGAAGGAAGCCATTTGGCCAATCGAATTAGCATCAACTATAATCCCATCTAGGCCCTATTCCCACAATCTCTCATATTTATCCTGCTAGTGCTTCTCACACTAATGGTCAATTTAGCATGGCCAATTAACCTAATTTATACATGGACTGAGAGGGGAAACCAGAGCACCCAGAGGAAATCCACGCAGACACGAGAACGTGCAAACTCCACACAGACAGTGACCCAAATTTGGAATTGAACCTGGGTCGCTGGCATTGTGGCTAATGTTGGTGATTAACTAAAGCTTTGAAAGGCAGCTTTGGCACATCATCATGTTCTGTTTGTGCACTGGGTACACTGCAGTTTCATCAATGTCACTGTCTGTTTCATCAATGACTCTGATATGTTGTATAGATTGACTGTGGATTTGAGAAAGGATTTAAAAAATTGAGCTGAATTAGATGCATTTTCAAGTCTTTGGTCTTTTTTCTTTCCTTGTAGGTCGCCTGCATGATGGGTCTTGTGTATCTAACCAGTGTTGCAGGAATTATCGCTGGAACTGCAGTTTTACGACAGGCAATATGCTCAAAGGGCCATGTATATGTGAACTCCCAGAACCAAGAACCTGTTCTCAACAGAGAGATTGTCTTGGACCCAGTGGAATGCATGCAGGAGGCCAAGACCTTTCTTCCAACACCACTTGACACGGCTAATTTGGCCTGGTCTCCGGGCGCTCCTTCCAGTCTCCCTTGCTGTATCGTAGGAACTGATCCTGGCCACGGGAATTCTGGCATTGCGGTTACTGCATTCTGTCTCTGGGGAACTGTCCTGACCTCCCTCACTTACAGCACCGACCTGAGGACCATCCAAGAGAAGCCCGGAACCGCACCACCCATTTCTTGCTCAAACTGTTGTAAACTGCAGAGTGAGGTCAGGCTGGCTGTCAAATGCGGGACATTGAACCAAACGTCTGTCAAAATGGCCTTTCGTCGCACCCCATTGGAAATGCACACCCCGCTCAGTACAAAGGCAATCCTGCCTCCTGTTGGATGTGACAGCTGCACAAAGCACACAGAGATAAACGGCAAACAACCTCCTTTGCTTCACGGCATTGAGAGACTGATGGACATCCTGTGCCTCCCTGGTTCCCTGAGGATGAGTAGATGCCCTGTGGAAACAGCAATGGCATTTAACCAGCTTGTGATGCCAGTCTTACCCAGTTAGAGGGAAATCAAGCTCCCTTCCGGCACACTTTGAAATTGATGACCACAGCCTCGTTGGACTGAACTCTCGTTTCCTGATTCCAGTTATGAACACTGAAGTAACCTTAAATCCAGCAGTCAAACCAGCAAGACGAATGTCAAAGCCACAATACCATCTTGGTCAGCCACAAAATCTGGTGGCCAGAATTGGCAGCTATACCCAACCTACACGCCACTTAGAAACACCGTGAATTTATCATGTTTGGGCTTGGTAGTCAACTAGCCATCATTGTATCTTCTGAGACACGATTGTAGACACAGGGAGCTATGTTCCTCTTCGCTAACATGAGCAATAAACGTGGTTTATAAAAGGGGAACTTCAGACCCATGTGTCAGATGTTTCAAGGTGCTTTGCATAAGATGAACTTCCTTGTTGGAAGTGCAACAGCTCTTTACATTGGCGAACATGGCAGCAGCTTTGTGTGTAGCAGATCCCAGAAAGAAACAACAAGCTGAATAATCTATTTTTATTCTCGGTGCTGCTGGTTGAGGAAGAAAATCGATCTTTAAGCACAACTGTGGGGTTTCTTTCACATCCATCTTAACAAACTAGCACCACCAGACTGTAACTCCGTTTGTCAACTCACCTGAAGAACAGTGTCTCCAGCAATGTGGCACCCCCACAGTCTTGCAGCATAGCATCAACCTGGAGTAAGTGCTGAAGTGCTTTAACTGGAGCCTGATGCTGAATCTTTTCACAGAAGATGAAAGAAAATATAATGCAAACACTGACGGCTAGTTGTAATTTGCTGACTATATACTTACGATATAGGATCTTTAGATTTTAAATCTTTTTTTATTATGGCAATCGGGGGCTTTTCTATTGGGAAGGTTTGATGAAAGTTACTAAGAATTGGATGTAGGTTCCTCAAAGATCCACATTACTGAAATGCTAGCAGTGTGTTGGTCTGTGATGTTGAAGGACATGAAGAAAGGATATACCACTCATAACTTTTGAAACTTACACACCTGTAAATTTACTAAAAGTGACCTTTCCAACTGTATGAATATCAATTGTATTCTGTATTGTATTTACAATGCAAGTTTACAGTGGGGAAGTATCAGAGGGTGAGTCTCACTTTCTAATTGCATTTTTTTCTTTAAAAGGTGTGTTTTTTTGGCTAACATGGTGATTTCAGGTTTTGCTTTAATAGAGCAGTTTCAGAGATTATAAAAAATCTGACACTGACGTTACCACTGAACCAGAACTTTTTGAAAAAATAAACCTTGGGTGCAACAAAAAGACTCGACAGCTGTGAAGCGACAAAGTTGACATTGCCACTTTGTTCTGAAGCACTCGCTGTGCAATTGGAATAAGTCAACGTTTTTGGGCCAATTGCTGAGCAGTAGATGAGCACCTGGATAAGAGAGGACATTGAAGATTTAAATTTTATAATTAGCGCTTGAGTTCATTCAATAATCACTTACTAGGACTCGGCTACGAGGACCATCTTTCAGTTGCTCCCAAAACAATGTACCGCATTAAAAAGCGGTCTCGTACTTGTGAAACATGCAGTCAAAATATAAACATCCCTCTCTCTGTCCTCCCAAATGAGCAATTTTGGTGCAATCTATTTTTATGACCTGTTAATTTGCTGCCCGTATCTTTGTCTTCAATGGCAGGCTTTTCTCTGTCCTATCCTTCACCACACTTATTTCCTAGTTTTTCGGGATCACTGCCTTGTGAGGCTGTGCAGGGTACCTGTGTCCCTTGCTTCTGCTGATCCTGTGTAAGCTTACCTGCAGTGCGACAGATCAGAAGTTTAGGTGGGAATTCAGTCTGCTTCCTCAAGCCCCCTTGTTTGCTGCATTTCATACACTGAAAGTCTGAGCTGACCAGGTAGCAAACTCCCAGGCCCCACCCTTGTTTTGCTGCTTCCTGCCACGGCGTTTGTAGAGCTTTTGATGGGACGAAGGAAAAGTCTAGGAGACTGCTGCTTCTCATCACTGCCTAATACCCTCTCTATATGTTTGCATGTTCAGAGAGGCAGGGGCAGGATTGGATCTGACTCCCCTCAGTTTGATAGCCTGCCAACATTGAGGCTTAAAACATGAAGATTGATAGGTTGATTGGCCATGCTAGTGCCACGGATTAGCAGGGTAAATATGTAGGGTTACAGGAATAGAGCCCGGGTGGGATTATGGTCGATGCAGACTAAATGGGCCAAATGGCCTCCTGCAGGTAGGGAATTCTATGATTGGGTCAGGGGCACAGCCCATTGAGGAGTCTGTCTGTGCCTCAGGAAAAGGAATTGGCAGATAATGGGGTTGAAAAGAAAATCAGTCCTTCAATACATTTCCTCATCATGCAATTAACTCCCAGATAATCAAGCATCCCCCAAAGACTGCATATTTGCTGACTGTTTTGAAGTGTATGTCACCGCTGTCAAGGCACCAATTTGGGACAGAATTTGTGGCGTGTTAGTAGGAGGATTAGGACAGCTCCCAAAACTGTGCATCAACACAGCCGGTATATTAAACAGTGTCACAGACAACAAAAATACTCTTTCTACCAGTAACCTTGGAAATGTTGAATCTTAGTAGTCTAGAGAGTTGCAATTGCGTGCCTTTCTGTTATCTCTTTTGACAACCAGAAGTTTATTATAGTGTGAGATGAACCAAACTCAACAAGGCAACACTGTGATTGTTTGACTGAAGTGTATCTTTTTGGGATATTTGTAGATCTCTGTGCACAGATGCTTCAGTGCTAACCCTGACAGGTTTGCTAAACCAGTAGAGGAGGTTAATTACAAAATGCTGGAAATCTGAAATAAATATTGGAAACACTCAGTACCTCTTGTCAGTGTCTGCACACAAAGACAAGTTCAGATTTTGGTTTCCCAGACTAACAGCAGCCAGTGATTGCCGAAAGGCATTTGGTGTGCTGTCGCTGTGGGTTTGCCTCGTGTTCCATTTCTTACACAATTTCACAGTTTCAGCGCTAGCCTTGCCATATAAATAAAAGCCTCCCAGCCCTCAAGCAAAATATAGATGGTGATTTGACAAAATGGAATGTTGTGTCAGGGTGGGGATTGATTTTGGCAGGTTTTTCGGACCTTATCCCCGCTTCCCCACTCTGCGACATTAAAATGATCACTGTTGCTGGAGCTGTTTGCTTCTAGCTAACAAGTTCACTAGGAGAAAGTTTACTAGTTGTCAGTATAGGTCTCTTGAGTCAGTTGCTTTAGGAAAGTTATGTTTCAGGAACCTTCTGTTCATCTTACACAGAAAATCAAAACTCATTTGATTCCCCTCTTCCCTGGCTTACGTCCAGCCTTTTGATTTACTGCCTTCCTCTTTGTTACTGTTTTATCTTCCCTTTGTTTTGGTCCCCCTTCATTTTGTTTCTCATATCTTTAAAGTGATTCAGTACAGGGAAGTACAGTAGTTAGCACTATTGCTGACAGCGCCAGGGATCTGGGTTCGATTCCCGGCTTGGGTCACTGTCTGTGTGGAGTTTGCACGTACTTCCCATGTCTGTGTGGTTTTCCTCCAGGTGCTCCAGTTTCCTCCCACACTTCTAAAGACGTGCTGGTTGGCCATGCTAAATTCTCCCTCAGTGCATCAAAACAGGCACTGGTGTGTGGCAACTGGGGAATTTTTATAGTAACTTCATTGCTGTGTTAATATAAGCCTACTTGTGACAGTAATTAATAAACTTTCAAAAAAAAAAGTTTATTCAAAACAAAGCCATTTGGCCCATCTTGGCTATGCTGGCTTTCTCAAAGAGCAATCCGTGCTCTTTAACTTCCCTCACCCTGATATTTCCCCTTACCCTTGCAAAGTTTTTCTTTCAAGAACTTATGCGATTTCATATTCTTTATTATTTATTAGCATCAAATTATTGTCACAATTGTTTGCATATTGAGCTGAGGCTCATAACAAAAGATAATTCTTTCAAACCTTGATTTACTCCACCATTTAAATGCAGAAGATACACTATTTTTCTAAAGCAGGGAATCTGTTGTTATAACTGCAGAACGTTTCATTTCCTGAAATCGCCGCAAGAAGCTCTTGCTGGATGTAAGCCAATTTTAAAAATGTGGTCAGACATTTTTGCTTTCACCTTAAATGGTAGGCTGTGCTGTTAGTTTGGGAAATACAGATTTTAATAAAGCTACATTTGGACAGCTGAGAACCAGGTATAACACTTGAGGGGGCCAAAAGGGGCACAGTGGTTAGCACTGCTGTCTCATAGCTCCAGGAACTTGGGTTTGATTCCCGGCTTGGGTCATTGTCTGTGCAGAGACTGTACATTCTCCCCGTGCTTGCATGGATTTTCTTCGGATGCTCTGGTTTCCTCGCGCAGTCAGAAAGACGTTCTAGTTAGATATATGACCATGCTAAATTCTCCCTCAGTGTACCTGAACAGGTGCCGGAGTGTGGCGACTAGGGGATTTTCATGGTAACTTCATTGCATTGTTAATGAAGTCTACTTGTAACTAGTAAATAAACTTTTACTATATTTTTAGCGACTGGGGAAAGATTTTAGAAGAGAATGAAAAATAAATTCTTCCACCCTTGTGGTGTTCCACAATCTGGCCCAATTGCCCATAAATAAGAACAGGAACTCTGGATACACTGCAGATCAGGCAGCAGAGAAAGAAAACACAATTAATGTTTCAGGTCAATAATCTGTTCTTGTATCAAGTGCCCGGACATCTTTCCGCCTTTACACAACTCACGCAGGTAGCTTAACTTGCAAATATGAAAAGCATTTCTTCTTGACTGACTTTTGCTCTGGTGGTTGGTGGACCCCAACCGTGGGAGGAGCATTGAGGATCACAGCAAGAACAAAGCATGTCAGTTCAGTCTTCAATTTAAAGGCAAAAAGTTCCAAACAAGTTGGTTAAAGAATGGCAAAGGTTCAGAGCAAGCTGGAACTTAAAAAGACCGCATTTTATTTGATGAAAAATGTTACAATACAGTTCCATCCTTGCTATGCAGGATCTCTGTGCTGTGTACAGTATTTCTAATTTTTCTCATTGGCAAATAGTAATGATGATTAAAGGAACACATCCAAACAAGGTTTAATGTTTTTCAACAGGATTTATTGTTACGGTAGATTTACCACAAACTTTGGGTTTCCATCTTTCAGTTCTTTGTCAATAATAGAAAATCTTATTTGCTAATAATGCATTGAAACCAGTTTTACTGGTGAAGTACTTCAATTTTCTGTAACGCAGTTTCACTTACAAAAGATTTATCAATTTATATTCGTTTCTACTTAACGTAATTCACTTTTGAAATTCGTACATGCTAGTATTAAAAAGACAAAAAAAGTGCAAATTTATTCCTGTTTTTATGGTTTTGCTAGTCTTGTATTCTTGTCAATCCTTTGTGACACAACCACACCTTTTTTCAGAGTTATTGGTTATACACTCTGCATTGTTTTCCTATCAGATTGTTTGTTTCTAATAAATTATCTCAATTGCATTGAAGTTCAGTTTTAAATATTGGTGTCCATCTTTGAAAGCTGGCATCGTAATTCAATCATTACAAAGAATGTTGCTTTGTGCTCAATGATTTGATTTATTGCAACATGTATTAATGTACAGTGAAAAGTATTTTTTCTTGCGTGTTATACAGACAAAGCATATCATTCATAGAGAAGGAAAGGAGAGAGTGCAGAATGTAGTATTACAGTCATAGCTAGGGTGTGGAGAAAGATCAACTTAATGCGAGGTAGGTCCATTCAAAAGTCTGATAGCAGCAGCGATGAAGCTATTCTTGAGTCGCTTGGTACATGTCCTCAGACTTTTGTGCCCTTTTCCTAACAGAAGGACATGGGAGAAAGGATGTCCGGGGGCGCGTGGTGTCCTTAATTATGCTGGCTACTTTGCCAAGTCAGCAGGAAGTGTAGTCAGAGTTAATGGATGGGAGTTAGTTTGCATGATGGACAGGGATTCAGTGTTAACTCATGGTAAAACAATTCTCATGCCATTTACTCTGGCAATCATATCAGCTCAATTTTGAATTTACTAAAATTTCTCCAGAAAAAATACTTGTATATTCCTCAATCAAAATACCTCAAGCACTAGAAAATGTCAATGTATCTTATGCATTCATAGTTTTGAATAATTCCATTAAATAACCCCTTTTAAAAGTTCTTTTCAATTTTCAAAAGTCTTTCTTTACATTTCTATTTCTTCATATGAGCAACGTCTGCATAGTATCCTCTCTCTGACTTCAATATCCTTGAATTTTGGAGTTGCATATTAATTAGGAGCAGGAGCAGGAGTAGGCCATTCAGCACCTCAAGTATGTTCTATCATTCAATAGGAACATGGCTGATCTAATTGTAGCCTCAGTTTCACTTTCTCTGATATCTTTTGACTCCCTTGTTAGTGAAGACTCTTATCTCCCTGAGAGAGAAAAAAAATCTCCACCATTTTAAATGAGAAATCTCTTAAACTGTCCCCTTTTTGTATACTCCCCACAAAGGGAAACATCCTTTCAGCATCCACCCTGTCAAGTCTTTTAATAATGCCACCTCTTATTCCTCTAAACTCTAATATGAATGGGCCCAATCTATCTAGCAATTCCTGCTAAGATAATCCCCAATTCCAGGATGAAATCTCTCTAAAACGTGATTAAATAAGGAGACAAAAGCTGTACACAGCACTCGAGATGTGGCACCACCAGTGCCCAGTACAGCTGTACTAAAACATCCTACTTTTAAGTTCCAATTTTCTTACAATGTGAGCAGTTTTGGGCTCCGTATCTAAAGAAGGATGTGATGGCTTTGGAAAGGATCTGGAGGAGGTTCACAAAATGATTCCTGAAATGAAGAGTTTGTCGTATGCAGAATGGTTGAGGACTCTGGATCTGTACTTGTTGGGAATTAAGAAGGATGAGGGGGCTTCTTATTGAAACTTACAGGGTACTGCAAGGGTTGGGTAAAGTGGATATGGAGAGGATGTTTCCACTATGAGAAAAAACGAAAACCAGAAGAGACAACCTCAGGCTAAAGGGACAATCCTTTAAAACAGATGAGGAGGAATTTCTTCAGCTAGGGAGTAGTAAATCTATGGATCTTTTTGACATTGGAGGCCAAGCCATTGAGTGCCTAAGACGGACAGATACGTTCTTGATTAAAATGGGCATCAGGGGTTTTGGGAAAAGGCAGGAGAATGGGGGATGAGAAAAATATCAGCCCTAATTGAATGGTAGAGCAGACCTCATGGGCTGAGTTCTGCTCCTATGTCTTATGGTCTTAAATGTGGTGTTATTAAAACTTAAAAGAACAACTTTTGTTCATATAGCACCTTTCAAATCTGAATGTCTCAATATACTTTTCTGCCCATGGGAGAGGGGAAGCCAAGTCTTCATTTTAGCATGTCAACCAAAAGAGCAGTCCTCCCTCACTCCTGCACTGGAGTGAAATGCTGCATTAGATCATACATTTCAGTTCTAAGGTGGAATTTGAAACTTCGACCAGTCTCAGGTGAACACAATTTCAATAGATTCATCAATACATCTCAACTTTTATATTCTATGCTTATCATAAAAGCCAGCGTTCCATTTACATTTTTTCATGGGTTCCATCCAGAGGGTGGTTTTAAAGTCCCATGAAGTTGAATCTTTAAGTCTCTGGTTTTCTGCATCATTCTGCTTTCTCCTATCAAAGTGGTAAGTTTTTCACCAAAATTTAGTTAGTAACAGTCTTTTTAAGGGGTCAATCCTTTGACGGTTTTGTGACAGACCCCTATGGAGGGGCCATGCAGGAAACCAAACTATTTGAGTGCGGGGATAGGGAGGAGAAGACAGTCACCTTGTATTACAATTCTGTCAGATCCTAATATTGATAAATCATTCATTGTTCAAGCTACAATGAGTCACCTTCGACTTTGCCACGCTGGCAACAAGGCAAACCATTGATAGTTGTCGGGAGATTGCAGTGTGCAGTTAGAGGATTAAATCTAAGTTTAAAGTATATACGTGTAACAACTAGGCTTACATTAACACTCTAATGAAATTACAGCAAACGAAGAAGAGACTTACAGTAATGTACAGAAGGCTGTGGAGGCCAAGTCATTGAGTGTCTTTAAGACAGAGATAGGTTCTTGATTAATAAAAGGATCAAGGGTTATGGGAAAAGGCAGGAGAATGGGGATGAGAAAAATGTCAGCCATGATTGAATGGCTAGGCAGACTCAATGGGCCAAGTGGCCTAATTCTGCTCCTTATGTTTTAGAGTCTTATATGGCATGTAAAAATATTTTTAATCGGAAAGATTGAAGCTCTTTACCCAGAACTAGAAAGCTACAATATGTTGAAATTTTCTATTATTTGTTTGTAGCTAATGAGACGCAACAGACAAAAAGCGAAAAGTGATACTACTCTCAGTCTGTGGCCCATTAATGTAAAGCAATTGAGGAGTCTAACATTGTCTGACGCTTTAGACACACAGTCTTTTGACCAAGTAGTAGAAATGGTAAAGGATCATTTTAACACGCAACTTTCAATTATCATATTAAGGAATAAATATAATTCTGCAGTGCTGGAGCTAGGGGAGACTGTCTCCAGTTTCATGGCCAGCTTCAGAGGTTAACAGAGCATTGCGAGTTTGTCCCAGCTTTAGGGGAGATGCTAAGAGACTAGTGTGCAGAATCAACAACCTCGCAACACAGAAAAACCTGTTGGCTGGAACTCAAATCTCTTTGGCAAAAGCTGTAAAGACGATCCTGGCAACTGAATGTGCTGAGCAGAGCGTAAGTGAACTATAAAGTTAAAGTTTTAAAGTTTAATTTTGTGCAACATTTAGGCTTACATTATCACTGCAATGAAGTTACTGTGAAAAATACCCTAGTCGCCCCACTCTGATACCTGGCTACACTGAGGGAGAATTTGGCATGGCTAATGTATCTAGCCAGCACATCTTTTGGACTTGTGGGAGGAAACCTGAGCACTAGAAGGAAACTCACGCAGACATGGGGAGAATGTGCAAACTCCACACAGACAGTGACCCAAGCTCAGAATTGAATCTGTGTCCCTAGCATGTGAAGCAGCTATGTTAACCACTCTGCTGCTCAAGGTGATTCCAATGAGGTGCCGGTGAGGGTGCAGCAGAACCCAAGAAGGGTAGAACGACATTGGTGGCGGAAGCTTGTTTTGGATGCGGGGGAGAGCATTCACAAGAAACTTGCTGGTGCAGAAAGTATGTACATTTTGTTGTAAAAGTAAAAAACATTTACAAACATGGTGCAGAATGAAGCGGGCAGAACAAAATACACAAAAAGAACCCAACAATATTAGTTAACTTTGTTAAAGAAGTTGGCTGCAGAGCCTAACAGGGGATCTAAATTACATATTTTACACCAGGACCAACTCAATACAGTATCACCAATAGAAGTAGCCCTGATGGTCAACAGCAGATCTCTTCAACACAGGAGCCGCGGCCCCAGACTTGGGGAGCAATCGTTCCGATAACTTCAAAAACACTGGCCCAAAGTTACACTTGGTGGCCAGGTATCGATAACGCGAAAGAACGGTCAACCAGTGTCTGAACGTGAAGCTCATCATGCCTGCCACGTCCCGGGACAGGAAGGGAACGTCAGCTGGAGAGAGGGGAGAGAAGAGTTTGGCAGTTCTGTCACACCATTATCCTGTATGTACATTGAGAATAAATCATTCATTGTTGAAGCCACGGCAACTCCCTTTCAAATTTACTTCAGTTCACGACTCACACTTATTGCCCTTGAAGTCACAGACAAGTGAAAGAAGAGAGGTTTCCGAGCATCTGGGATTGTAACCCAGCACAGCTGGCAGTTTTAGAACACGAGAGAATAAAACGATATTGCTGCAAGTAAGTTTTTATCATTCCTGGGATATAAAAGGGGCTGCTAATGTCAGCATTTATTGTTCATTCTTAGTCCCTCTGAGGTGATGGTGTCAGACATTTTTTGAATGGAGTGGCTCGTAGGACCATATTGGCGTGGGACTGGAGTCACATACAGGGCCAAACCAGGTAAGGTTTCCTTCCTTTAAAGGAATTCAATGAACCAGTTGGATTTTTATGACAATCCAACATCTTGGTTGCGATTGCTGATGTCAGGTGGATGTTCTGTAGCAGGAACTGTATCCAGCTGTCAATGACTCAACTTTGCTCGTGTTATTTGTGATGTCACCTGAGATTGCTGCATCCCGATTCACTGCCAGTTACCTGCCATCCTCAATTATGAAGTAAAGAAATAGACAGAAATGGAAATCGCAGTTTCGAATGGCCTAACATTACAAGGCATCATCGTGACAAACGTGTGGACTTTGCACTTTCTCCCCATGCGTGGGTTTCCTTTGGGTACTCCAGTTTCCTGCCACAGTCCAAATATGTGCAGGTTAGACTAGCCGTGTTAAATTGCCCTTTAGCGGCAAGGGGATTAGTAGGGTAAATGTGTGGGGTTACGGGAATAGGGCTTGGGTGGGGTTGTAGTCGATTGTAGGCTCAATGGGATGAATGGCACCTTTCTGTACAGCTGTGATTCTATGAATAATTAAACCAGGTCTGGGAATATTTACCTTTAGTGACGAGAAGTCTATTTCCTTAAATAGCCAGAGCTTCTGAGAATTCCAGAGGTTCACCACCTTCTGAGTGAAGAAATTTCTAAAGTTCTAAATGGCCTACCATGTATCCTGAGACTGTGACCCCTTGTGCTAAACCCTCTAGTTTGAGGAAACAACAAATTTTGAAAGATGACAATCAACACATCCACAATTCCTTGCTCTTCTCCTTTAATGCCCTGGAATATATAGTAGTATTGTATACAGTATATAGTAGTATTGAAACTTGTCTTTTTTTATTCGTTCGTGTGACATTGGTATCGCTGGGTGAGCCAGCATTTATTGCCCATCCCTAGCTTCCAAGAGTTGCGTGTCAACCACATTGCTGTCGCAAGTAGGCCAGACCAGGTAAGGATGGCAGATTTCCTTCCCTAAAGGACATTAGTGAACCGGATGGGTTTTTCTGACAATCAACAATGCCTTCACGGTCATCAGTAGATTCTTGATTCCAGATATTCTTTATGAAATTCAAATTCCACCATCTGCTGTGGTGGGATTCGAACCCTGGTCCTCAGAAGGTTAGGTTAGTTTCTGGATTAATAGTCTAATGATGATAATACCACTAGACCATCGCCTCCCTGTTAGGAAAATAGTTTCTTCTTTCTCTTTCAAATCCAATTCAATTCAAAAGACCTGATAAAAGTATGGAACAAGAAAAAGTAATGAAGTTAATTAAGGCTATTTGCTCCAATTCACTATGTCACTGATCCTCCTGGTTAGAGATGAAGATTCTACAAAGCTTCACCTCGTTCACTTAAAGCTGAGTGCATTTTGCATTATTAACACTAACTTGTTAGCTTGCTGTTCCATGGTGTCTCAGAATGTTCCACAAGGCACTGAATCCCACCCTCACTGTGGATCCGAACTGGATACTCAACCAGCTGAATTTAAAGGTGTGAACCAGGATATTCAGTCTGAAATGAATGATCGGTAACAGTTAAACAATTGGAAGTGCAGGCCAAGTGCAAGATCAGATCTGAGATCAGGTGGAATGTCTGTTCTTATCAGCTTGGATATAACGTGTCTCTTTTCTGGGGAACCATGAATTGGATTCAGTTTTGGAGCAAGCAAGGAGATGGTTAAAGGATCTTGCCCTCTACTCTCTGCGCAGTGGCTTTGTTGTGGAGATGCCGGCGCCGGGTTGGAATGGGCACAGTAAGAAGTCTCATAACATCAGGTTGTCTCACAACACTGGATTTATTTACAGTGCTGCTCTTTCATCAGGTGAATGAAGAGTTGGGTTGACAAACAGAGCAACCTGGCATTGTGAGACTTCTCACTGGGCCTACCTAGTGAGGCACCTCCATATCACAGCTACCACCAACACCGCAAACTGCGGGTCAAAGTGAGAGGATCTCCAAGATGATTGCGCGTCTCTATACAGACATTAAGTTTATTGTATATTAATTCTGTGTCTGTGTATGCCCTGTTTGTGAACTCAGTTCTTCACTCACCTGATGAAGGCACAGCGCGTTAAAAGCTTGTGCTATTGGATAAACCTGTTGGACTTTAACCCGATATTGTGAGATTTCTTCGTCAGGTGAGCGGAGAGTTGGGTTCACAAATATATAGTCAAAGACTTAATTGGAAGATAATGTTTGGAATGTGAATCTTTACAGGTAATCAAGTCTTTACAGGTACAGACAATGTGAGACCTCATGCTTGCATGATAAGAGTCCATCGTCCAGACAGCTTCCCCAGCTGTACAAATGCGGGGAAAAAATGTTCTCCTGGGGAGAAAAACAAACAAAAAACTGGATGGTCAGCAACTTGAAGGGCGATGATATTTAATAAAAAGGATGGATCATCACTCTGCGTAGCAGCTTTGCTGCTTTCTCCTTCTTAAGATCAAATCAAAGCAACGATTGTTGCTCTGTTCTCAAGATGGCTCACTAGATCACTTCAAAGGGTAGTTAAGAGTCTGCCACTTTGGCATGGGACTGGAATTAAACAAAGATCAGACAGGATAAGGGCAGCAGATACGCTTTGCTAAAGGACATTTGTGAACCAGCCATTTACTTACAACAGCTTTTTCATAAGTCCATGAGATTACAAGAGCAGAATTAGGCCATTTGGCCCATCGAGTCTGCTCCACCATTCAATCATGGTTGATATGCTCCTCATCCCCATTTTCCTGCCATTTCCCCATAACCCTTCAACCCGTTAAAAATTTAACTCCTCCTTAAATTTATTCACTCCTCCAGCATCCACCACACTTTCAGGGTAGTGAATTCCACAGATTCACAACCTTTTGGGAGAAGTAGTTTCTCCTCAACTCTGTTTTAAATTTACTAGCCCTTATCCTAAGACTATGACCTCTCGTCCTAGAATGCCCCATAGGGGTCACATTTACTTGGACCAGCCTCATCTTGACATATTTTTATTTACAATATCACACTTGTGTATATGGAAAAAAATCTAATTGCAGTATTAAAGGAGCAAGAAGATGCCTACTGTCCAAGTCATTTTTCTCATCCAATACTGCCAAAAAAAAATAAAAAGCAATCAGGTTAATTTAGTTCGTGTTGTGCATCACAGAGAATCATGGAATCCAGAGAGTGCAAAAGGAAGTCATTCGACTCCCAACTCTGCACTGACCACAATCTCACCCAGGCCTTATCCCCATAATCCCATGCTTTTACCTAGCTAGTCCCCCAACACAAAGGGACAATTTAGCATAGTCAAGCCACCTAACTTGCACATCTTTGGACTGTGGGAGGAAACCGGAGCACCCGGCACAAACCCAGACAGACACAGGGAGAATGTACAAGCTCTGCACAGACGGTGACCCAAGGTGGGCATCGAACCTGGGTCCCTGGCGCTGTGAGGCAGCAGTGCTAACCACAGTGCCACCGTGCTGCTCCATGGGATCTTACTCTGCAAAAGATAGCTGCCATGCTCCTCTAAATGACAACAGTCAATTTTTAGTACTAGATATTATATGATTCACTGTTGCTAAGGTACGTGTTCAAGTGCTTTATAAGTGCAAGTCTTTCTAAAGCTGCAGATGCAGGAAATTTGAAACATAAACAGAAACATCTGGAAGCACTCAGTGGGCACATTAAGCATCCGCGGATCAAACAGATGGTTATTATTTCAGGTATAGACAGGGTTGCCAACGCCGGTTGGATGAATTCCTGAAGGTTTCATCATATGGTTTCCTGTCTCTTTTTCAAGCAAACAACCTTTAACCCTAGCTCCAACACTTCTAAAACTAACAAACTCCCGAATTTCTCGCAATGTTGATAATTAAGTTCTCGGAAGCTCCAGCGTGATAGCGATAATTTGATAACCTGAGGTACAGAGCAACAGTTTGGGTCGCCACCCCAATTTATTTCTTTCTTATTCATTCATGGGACATGGGTGTTGCTGGCTGGTCAGTATTTATTGCCCATCTCTAGTTGTGTTAGCACTGCTGCCTCACAGCGCTAGGGACCTGGGTTCGATTCCCAGCTTGGGTCACTGTCTGCGTGGAGTCTGCATATTCTCCCCGTGCCTGCGTGGGTTTCCTCCCACAGTCTGAAAGACATGCTGGTTGATTGCGTTGGCCATGCTAAATTTTCCTTCAGTGTACCCGAACAGGAGCCAGAGTGTGGCGACGAGGGGATTTTGACAGTGACTACATTGCAGTGTTAATGTAAGGCTATTTGTGATACTAACAAATAAACTTTAAACTTTAGTTCTTTAATTGCCTCTTGAGAAGGAGGTGGTGAGCTGCCTTCTTGAAATGCTGCAACCCATACATGCTGTGGATTGACCCACAATACAACTGGGATGGTGAAAACAACAAATGGAGATCACAGGGTATAAAATCATGCTAATCTAAAGGATTTGTTAAAGCTGAAGGATAAGTTAAAAGATAGTATTAAAGCAGAAAGAGTGCAGAAAAGGTTAAGTAGGATACAACTGAGACCTGATGGTTTGAGTTATAAGGAGAGGCTGGGACTCCTTGTCCTGGAACGTAGGAGGCTTAGGGGTGATTTTATAGACATCCATAAAATAATGAGGAGCAGAGATAAGAAGGATAGTCAACTTCTTTTCCCAAAGATTGGGGAGTCTAAAACTAGAGGGCATTGGTTTAAGGTGTGAGGGGAGAGATACAAAAGGGTCCAGAGGGGCAATTTTTTCATACAGAGGGTGGTAAGTGTCTGGAACAAGCTGTAGTGGTGATGGTTCAAATTTGTCTTTTAAAGCATATTTTGATAGTTGCATTGATAAGATGGGTATAAAGGCAGATGGGCCAAATGCAGGCAATTGGGACTAGCTTAATAATAAAAACTGGGCAGCATCAAGAAGTTGGGCCAAAGGGCCTGTTTCCATGACTCTATCTCCCCCATTCCTTCCGTTGTTCCAGCGTTGGGACATTTAGGCCGCAGGGACTGCGATTGGACGTGCTATCAAGTGACAATGCGTTCATGTAAATACGTAAGAGGTTTCCCTGAGGTCTCCTCATTGCAGTGATGATGGAAGGAAACACAAATTTAACAACCGCAAGAGCCCCCTGAGAGTCTGGGATATTCATATTTGTATGATGCATTTTATCTGTTGATCTATAACACATGAACTTTAATAATTATATCCTGAACATTACAATGCTGACCTAGTGCTGCTTCGCTTTGGTTGGTGGCTAGGACTGTGTTAATCTTCAAGTGTGAAAATGAGATCAAATTTGAAAATAGTTTGGGAAGCACTGGAATAGAATCTTAGCCATATATGGAAGAAATTATATATAAGCAACTTTTCAAAAGACCAGAAGGCTGTACATTGCCTGACAAGAAGATAAAGTGCTGCATCTCTCGCAACTCAAAAATAGAATCAAAAGCACAGAAATGGGCCATTCAGCCCAACTGATCCATTCATGGTCCATTTGAGCCTCTTCCTGAATCCTCTGCAGCTTATACTATTAGCCGAACGCCGTCCCTGCCCCCGCATTGCTCCCACCCACCCTTTCTCCCTCATGCAGTTACCTAGTTTCCCCTTCAATGTATGCACTTTCTCCAGGGTTGTGTATTAGGTTGTGTTTCCCAGGATTTTTGCTCTTTGTTCTCATGGCAGGTCTGTGACAACAACAAGAACTTATTTTTCTGTAATGGCTTTACTGTAATGAAATGACCCAAAGCACTCCACGGGTGTGTAATCAAACAACTTTGTTACAAAGTTATCTGGGGTGACAATAGAATAAAAGCTTCATCACGTAAGTCCCTACCTGCTTCAAGAAGGTGATCATTCCAGCACCAAAGGAAAACCAGGCAGTGTACCTTAATGATTATCATCCAATGGCTCTGACACCCATCATTATGAAGTGCTTTGAAAGGTTAGTCATGGCACAAATCAATTCCTGCCTCACAGACTGCCTGGATCCACTATGGTTCGTCTATCACCATAACAGGTCCACAGCGAACGCCATCTCCCTGGCCCTATACTCAATCCTGGATCACCTAGATAAAAAAATCAGAGTCCTATTCACTGACTACAGCTCAGCCTTTAACACCATTATTCCGCCAAGGCTCATCTCCAAACTTGTGGCCTGGGATTTGTCTCCTCCCTCTGCAACTAGATCATAGACTTCCTAAACCACACGTCGCCATCTGTAAGGAAAGAAAACAACCCCTCCACTTTCTCAGAAGACTAACGAAATTTGGCATGGTAGTTACTTTTACAGATGCACCATAGAAAGCATTCTTTCTAGTTGTATCACAGCTTGGTATAATTAAGGACCCCATGCCCCCGGACATTTTCACTTCCACCTTCTTCTGTCAAAAAAGATACAAAAGTCTGAGGTCACGTACCAAATGACTCAAGAACAGCTTCTTCCCTGCTGTCATCAGACTTCTGAATGTACTTACCTTACATTAAGTTGGTCTTTCTCTACATCCTAGCTATGACTGTAACACTACATTCTGCACTGTCTCCTTTCCTTCTCTCTGAATGATATGCTTTGTCTGTATAGTGCGCACGAAACAATACTTTTCACTGTGTACTAATACGTGACAATAAATGACAAACAGCAAGGGTCCTAGAACAAATCCCATAGATTTTAAGAAGTAGTCTTAGAGGAGGGAGGAGAAGCAGAGAGAGAATTCCAGAACTTCAGAATCCAAAACTAAAGAGATGGTCCTTCAAAACAGAAATGAGGAGGAACTTCTTCAGCCAGGGAATGGTGAATCTGTGGAACTCCTTGCCGCAAGAAGGCTTTGGAGGCCAGGTCACGGAATGTTTTTAAGACAGAGATAGATAGATTCTTGATGAATAAGGGGATCAGGGGAAAAGGCAGGAAAATGGGAATGAAAAAAAATCAGCCATGATTGAATGGTGGAACAGACTCGATGGGCCAAGTGGCCTAATTCTGCTCCTATGTCTTATGGCCTTATGGGCGTAATGATGGAATGATGAAAATGACAAGGACCAAGATCAGAGGAGTGCAGAGCTTTCAGAATGTTGCTCAGACTGAAGGAGGTGAAAACGAGGATCCACAATACTCCTTCTTGATCTGTCTGCAGCCATTCACATGATTTGCACACCATCGTTCTCCATTGCATTTTTCAAGTAAACCAGCTGGGTGGGACTGAACTTGCATAATTCAATTCTTCCATAGCTCCAGCTCTGACAAAGGGTCATCCTGACTCGAGAAATTGGCCATATTCTGCCCTCACGTTGGTTTGGGGTAAAACCTGCACATCTTTGGACTGTGGGAGGAAACCAGAACATCCGGAGGAAAGAAGAATGTGCAGATTCCGCACAGACAGTGACCTAAGCTGAGAATTGAACCCAGGTCCCTGGCACAGTGAGGCAGCAGGGCTAACCACTGTGCCATCCTGTTTCCCCTGAATTTGTTGCTGTTGTTCTCCTAGGCAGTGGAGGCCACAGAGGTTTGGAAGATGCCAAAGAAGAAGACTTGGGGAGTCTCTGCAGTGCATGTCATTACTGCTGCAAATGTGCACTGGTAGTAAAAGCATTAAATGATTAAGGTGGTGGATGGGATGTTGTTACAATCCTTGGTCAAACCACCAGGACACTAGGGGAGATCCAGTGACAGATTAATAATGTTTTGTTTAAAGTAGATAACGGTTGAGAAAAAAAAGCCACAGGATTCTATGGATTTTGAACAAAAAAAAATTACCTCACAAATTCAAAAGGGTAAAACAATTTATGATATCTTATACTGAAACATTCAGGGCAGGTGTGAGGTGCATGTGAATTAACAGATCAGCTGTGATCAAATATACCATGCCAAAGACTGATAAATGACAAATTCAAGAATGACAAAGACAGAGTCCATGGATTTCTCAAGAATCCACGCAAGTGTACTAGTGTATAAGATGATGAGAGGTATTGCTCAGGTGGACTCTCAGAGGCTATTTCCCAGGGCTGAAATGACTGCCACAAGAGGACACAGGTTTAAGGTGCTGGGGAGTAGGTTCAGAGGAGATGTCAGGGATAAGTTTTCCACTCAGAGAGTGCTGGGTGAGTGGAATCGGCTGCAGTTGGTGGTGGTGGAGGCAAATTCGATAGGGCTTTTAAGAGACTTCTGGATGAGTACGTGGGACTTAATAGGATTGAGGGATATAGGTAAGCCTAGTAGGTAGAGATAAGATCAGCGCAACCTGTGGGCTGTAGGGCCAGTTTGTGCTGTAGCTTTTCTATGATTCTATGATTCAAAAATCAAGTCAACAAACACCACAAGTCAAATCAAACACCAAGTCAAACAATTTCATTGAAACTTTGTCTCAGATACTCCCAGCTTCGCTTTTGAATACCTCTCTTTGGAATTCTCTGCAAAAGTCACTCCCACTCAGAGAGTTTTAACAATGGCCCGCCAGTCTACTCCAATATCTCTCAAGAGTTTAATTGGTTTACTTGTTTTGTCAGCGGAGTCAGAGAACACTTCTCCCTTTGAGATTAAACATTTAGCATCTCCAGAATCCTGACTCACTTCAGCAGTGGTCAAGGAAGAATTCTCCTGACTATCCTGAACCAGAACTGAGTTCAGGAGGAACTTGTTCACACAAAGGGTGTTGAATCTGTGGAATTCCCGGTCCAGTGAAGCAATTGAGGCTACCTCATTGAATATTTTTAAGACAGACAAATTTTTGAACAGTAAAGGAATTAAGGGTTATAAAAGCAAAAAAAAACTGCAGCATGTGATAGTGCAGAGGGACCTGGGGGTCCTTGTGCACGAATCGCAAAAACACAGTATGCAGATGCAGCAGGTGATTAAGAAGGCGAATGCAATGTTGGCCTTTATAGCTAGGGGGATAGAATATAAAAGTAGGGAGGTACTTTTGCAGCTGTGTAGGGTACTGGTGGGGCCGCAGCTGGAGTACTGTATGCAGTTTTGGTCGCCGCATTCGAGGAAGGATATATTGGCCTTGGAGGGGGTGCAGAGAAGGTTCACTAGGCTGATACCGGAGATGAGGGCGTTGGATTCTGAGGAGAGACTGAACAGGCTAGGTTTGTACTGTTTGGAGTATTGAAGGCTGAGAGAGGATCTTATAGAGACGTATAAGACAATGAAGGGGATGGATAGGGTAGAGGTTGAGAGACTCTTCCCACTTAGCAAAGATAGCAGGACTAGAGGGCACAGCCTCAAGATTAGGTGGATGTGGTTCAGATCAGAGTTGAGGAGGAGTTTCTTCACGCAAAGGGTGGTGAATCTTTGGAATTCTCTGCCTGATGAGATGGTGGACGCTTCCTTGCTGAATATGTTCACGTCAAGAGTGGATAGGTTTTTCTTTGACAAGGGAATTAAGGATTATGGGGAGAAAATGGGAAAGTGGTACTGAACCACTACAGATCAGCAATGATCTTACTGACTGGCGGAACAGGCTCCAGGGGCCAAATGGCCCATTGCTGCTACTAATGTTCTTATAAATCAAATAGTAAAGCAAATCAAATTAAATAAATCGAATCAAATAAATGAAAACAAATAATAAATCAAATGAAATAATTAATCAATTCAAACCACTGTTTCTCTTTCCACCCATTGCGCGCGCCCCCATCTCCAGGCAGGACGCACGCCCCCGTCTCCACGCAGCGCGCGCGCACACGCGCCCGTCCGCTTCCCGGCGGCGCGCACGCCCTTCCTCACCCTTGTCACGTAATGTCACGTGGGCGCGCACGTTGTGAGCGCGGGATTGACCACGTCGCGTGCGGTTGCTAGGGGAGAATCGGTCCGGCCGGCTCCTCAGCGGCGTCAGCAGCAGCTCTTCTGGTCATGATGCTGTGAGTACAGTCCCCGCGCTTGGATCGCACACTGAAGGGCAGGCCAGGCCTCCCGGGAAAGGAGGGCGGAATGTGGTGAGGAAGGAGAAGCCGCAACAGTGGCAGTGGCGGCGGGGGCGATGAGCGGATGAAGCCCCAGGCAGCGAGGCCTAGCGAGAAGATCTGGGGAACAGAGCAAGCGCAGAGTCGGACCACCGAGAAAACCCGGCCCGCAGATACAAGGGACAGCACTTAGCAATACTCGCCAGGAAGCCCGGTAAGGGAGAGCGAAGGAGGGGGTGGGTGCTGGAGGGGGGGTGGGGTGGGTGGGTGCTGGACGAGGGTGGGGTGGTGGATGGGGTGGGTGATGGAGGGGGAGGGGTGGGTGGGTGGTGCTGGAGGGGGGAGAGGGGTCGTGGGTGGGGGGGGGGGGGAGGAGGGGGGGCTGGGGAGAGTTTAGGTTGGGTGAGATAAGTTTGTTTATTATTGTCAGAAGTAGGCTTACATTAACACTGCAATGAAGTTACTGTGAAAATCTCCTATTTGCCACATCTGGTGCTTCTTCGGGTGCACTGATGGAGAATTTAACATGGACGGTGCAATAATCAGCATGTCTTTTGGACTGTGGGAGAGAACAAGAGCACCCAGGGGAAACACAAGCAGACAGTGACCTATGTTGGGACTCCCTGGTACTGTGAGACAGCAGTGCCAATCACTGTGCCAGGTGCTGAGGGTGGAGTGTGGGGAGAGATTTGGATAGGTATTGGGAGAGAGGTGCAGGAAGAGTCTGGTTGGTTGCTGGGGGAGGGGGTTGGTGTATTGGAAGATGGGTATGGCCTGGCAGTGGGGAAGAGAGTGTGATGAAGGAAATGGTAGTAAGAGTAGGGTGGTTGGAAATGGATTACTGAAGGATGAAGTTGGGGAAGGAGGTGAGGGTCCTTTTTTAAAGGCCTTGCAAAAATTAATATCAAATGTGCCTCTGTCTTCGATCCTCCTTGTTATCTTAAAATAATTCAATCAAGGTTTGAATGTCTGGCAAAGCTGATTAAAAAAAGTCCCAGTTATAACTATATGGTTAAGGGAATTGATCTGAATGTGTTCTTGTCAGTCTAAGATAATAAAGGGATCAAATGTGGCAATGTGAAGTTGAGTAACAGTAATAAGTGATCTTGTGGAATGGTGGAGGAAGCAAGTGGAGCTAAATTGCTGCTGTGGCTCCTGTTTCTTGTGTAATTGGGTTTTTGCACAAAGTTGACTTTTCTGTTATACCAGCAAATCGGATTATCTGTTTAAACTTGTTTGTCTTTGCATCATTAGATTTTTTCATTGCAGATTGAAGCTCATTTTTGAGAATTTTGCTTTTTCAAAGATGCCAAAACAAAATTTACTGTTGACAATTTATGGTTCATGAGTTTGGGCAAGGTAGGGATGACTTATTTCAGTCTTTGTATCTGAGCAGAAAAATCACAAGGTGGCTATAGAAAAGTAAGACCAATTAAGCATCTGGTTCATAATTCTAAAATAACCTTCACTGTTTTTTTGCCATTTTGAACATTCTGGGAGAATCAGTTTGTGCTGCTTATCTAGTTTACTTCCAGGGTGCTGACTCTGCTGTCGAATTTTAAGGTTGACAGGCTATGATTTTTCTTTACACATGCTTTGGTGCTGGATCTTGCAGGCTTTTTGCAAGGTCTCCAAGATTTGGATGTCTCCCTATTGTCAAGCCAGAATTGGACAGTATATAAGGTGTGCTCTGACCGGTACAGACTAGCTTATATATGGATTGCCCCATTTTGTATCTTGTTCAGTTTCTGTTTCAGAAGTGTATTTAGTGTATTGAATTCCTTCTTGACAAACAGTAAACACAGTAAGAAGTCTGACAATACCTGGTTTAAATCCAACCAATTTATTTGATAGTGAACTCACTATCAAATGGTTTTTACCCCAGTCCAACGCCGGCATCTCTACACCATGGCAAACAGTAGTCATAACTTTGAGAATCCTAAATCTGATGCAACTCTAGATATTCTAATATGTTGGTTGACAGTCATACCCCATTTCCCATTGTGATGTGTTTATACGTGAATTGATTTCTTCTGCTCTTACTCTGCGCTTAATACCCTAATTGATTTTATAGTTCCTTGGCTATCCCTTGAGATGCACTAATCTCTCAATTGCATTTTCGTATTGTCTGCGAATTGAAACCTTGTAACTTAACACCTGAATTCAGTATCTCTCTCCCTCATTGAGTTATCAGAAGCCATTATTGACTTTTTAATGGAACTTAAGAAAGCATACACTTACCAGATTTGTTTATGAACTCATAAACGTGGGGCAGGAAATGCAAATAAGCCATAGCAACCAACTATCCAGTGGCACAGTGGATTGCACTTCTGCCTCACTGCACCAAGAACCTGGGTTTGATTCCCGGCCTGGTCACTTTGTGTGGAGTCTGCACGTTCTCCCCGTATCTGTGTGGGTTTGCTCTAGTTTCTTGCCACAGTCTGAAAGGCATGCTGGTTACGTGCATTACCATGCTAAATTTTCCCTCAGTGTATCCAAACAGGCACTGGATATGTGGCGACTAAGGGATTTTCACAGTAACTTCATTGCAGTGTTAATGTAAGCCTATTTATGACGCTAATAAATAAGCTTGAAACTTATCAGTTATTTGTGGTCTTTTTTGGTTCCTGTACCACTTATTCGTCTCTACAGTTATCAAATTTAATCTTAAATTGTTTTTGGGCTATTAAGAACTTTGAGATTCAATATTTTAAAAACAATCCTATTAATGTTATAATGTTCACAGTTTCAGTGTTGAAAGCATTGACTCCTTGCTCTGGTGTTCTCCCTGATCTCTTGGTCCAGAGTTTGTTATCCATGTGTAGGCAGTGTCAAATTAGTTGACAGAAACAGGCATTTCAGGAAAATGTAGCCCTGCTTCACAAGTCTACACATTCTTCTGAGATTGACGAATGAAAGATCATCCTGAAGTCCTAGGCTCCATGTGCTAGGCCCAGACTATCAAGATTAGATTGCATAACTCTTGCACAGACTAAGATTCAACCCTGAACCTTTATGGCCTGTATAGTTAAGCTATTAAATGAGTTAACATAAGATACGAAAATAGCTTCCAAAGGAGCTTGACATGAAACTTTGTGCACATCTCTCAAAATGTTCTGCATTCATGCTTAGCCTAGTTTTTTAAATCACTGATACGTGTGTAACCTGTAATCTATGTATTTCAGTTCAGCAAATGCCAGCCACAGATGATATCCCACTGGAAATGTTGCGTGTAATGTGCTACAAGAACATTTTTGTATCAGAGGGATCATGTTAATAGAGCAGTTAATTTTATCAGTTTAAACTTCTCAAATTACTGATTGCTCCAGGGAACTGGTCCTTGGATGGCACTGGACTAGAGAGAGCATTAAGTGTTGGCATTTTGTGTGCTCTTAGTCAACAAAATGCTTCTGAATATGACGCAAGATATTCATAGCCGTGCAAAATGTTATGCCAAATGCTCTCAACAGTCATATCCACTAAGTAGATGCAAGATCTGACTAGCTACTGCATTGTGCGAAGAAATCAAGTAAGGCAATGCCTTTGCAAATTAGATAGAGTGGGAAGTTGTAATTTGCGCACAACAGATTTTTGAGCAATGTAGTAGATCCCATTAATGACAGCAACCTCCACAGAAAAACTGGCTGAGATATTACAGCTGGTACGTACTGTTTTGAGGCATTTCTGACCAAAAGATATTCTCTCGTTTATAAACTTTGGGGAGGTGGAATAAAGGGCAGTTTTGTTGTGAATCGTAACTAGAGGAAAACAATCTTGCATTGATAAGTATGATGCCAAAGCACCTCATCTCCAATGAATTCCATTTGAAACGTAGTTCTAATATATATGTTAATTTGTGCACAGCAATGTCCTAAAAGTCAACAAAGGAAAGAACTGGAAGTCCATCTACATTTAATGGTTCATTGGAGGAAGAAAATTTCTATATCGCATTGTGACAGGCCTTTGCACAAAATTAAACCAGACCCAGTTTAGAGCCTTACCTGAAAACAATAACTTTCACGATATCACACTCTGTGCTCAAACCCTGGAGTGAGGTTTGCTTCAGCAGTCTTCTGACTTGGCTGATGACAGTTGATTTCGTTCTGTTACCTCCTATCTCTTGTATTGTGTATGTTTATGTAACTGCTTTAAAAAAGATATATGCAAGTTTGATTGCCTAAAAATGCATATTAATGTATTACATATTAATGTCATTAATTGCATAATGGCTTCATAATGTATGAATGTAGGTGAACAATAATTTTGAAAGAGATGTATGTAATATACTTGCAGGTGTAGTGTTTGCACTGGGAATAATGTACAAGTGTAGAGAGAGAAATGGGGGCTTAAGCACTTAGCTCTTCCAATGATGAGTGCAGGCAGATAGAGTCATAAAGGCCAGTAGCATGGATAATAGTGAAAATTTGAAAAAACAGGTGAGTAGTGATTTTGTTTGCTGTAGCAAGGAGCTGGAACAGACATGACCTAAATGTGTTAATTGAGATGAGAGAAGTGTACTGATTATATAATGAAAGTAGAATATTATGCTTGCTGGAAATCTGAAATAAGTATGAAGTTCTGGAAATACTTGGCAGGTTTGGCAGTTTCTGTGGAGAGAGAACTATGACTCTGCAGGCCAGTGTTAGTGGTCGTTGTCAGATATTGGATTGCTTTAATGGGAGAATAGTTTATGCTGAGTGATGGACTCCACACTGCTTGGAATTTCCCCACTTCTGAATGGCATCCTTAATTGTGAATGCCCTACAAGTGTTTCAGCACCATGGGGCAGTGGGGCTATAAATGCTGAAGATAAAAAGAATCACCTCAACTGGCAATGAGATGTTAGCTAATCTTACTGTAGTGATGGGATGGGGTGATAAGGGAACTTCATTCCCAATTGACTCAACCAGCCCTGCATTTGAACTGTTAATAAAAGGCTAGTCATGGCCTTAGTGTTCTAATAGAATGTTATCTGAATGTGGTTCTGAATCCAGCCAATCAAAATGTGTTTATCGTACTGATCCCAGAGTCTTGAGGAGTTGCAAGGAACAGTGAAAATTGTGGATCACGTAGACACATGGTATAGATGGTATGTTCTTCATTTGGACTTGATGTATTTTTCTGCAGGATTTAACTCCATACCTCTTGCCACTCGGAGGGATAGTCAGGTGAAATAGTGAGGGACTGTGCCACAAGACTTGGATTTGGGGTATTGACTGAAATTTGTGGATTTGAAAGTCCCTGCTTAATTTCTGGTTTTATAGCCACTGAAAGCTGTCAGAGCACATTCTTAGGTTTGTTCCTGGTTCAAGAAACTTGGAGAAGGGAGAGACCAGCTTTTGAATTGCCAACTGTAAGTTGGCCAGCAGCATCTGAAATGGATAGAGGTGGTAGGAAGATTATTCATCTTATGTTCATCATATCTAGGAGTGATATGCGCAAGTACAGAATGCATCCTGGCTAGATGAGCAAATGGGCTTGTTTTGAAGGGATTATGGTGAGTTCCTTTTTGTGATGAGTGCTGAAGTGATGTGTTCAGTGTATCTAAAGCTAATGTTGACGTGGTAGGGGCATATGATTCTTTATATATGGACTCTGTTCTGTATTAGCTGTTGGTCAGTAAGTTTAAATGCTTCAGTGATTCGGGGTGTTTTAATACTGGATTTTAACAAATGGCTTGTTCACGTGAAGCATGCTGTTTGCTCTGAGGCTGATCTTAAGAGCACCTTTAACTGCCATGTTTTAAGCTTGTGAATGAACAAATACATTCAGTGCAAAGTTTTGATGCAATAATCCATTTTGCTTCAAGAGCAAAATGTTTTTATTCAATTCAATGATCTCCGCAACATATCAGTAGTAATGCTTATTTAGCCTCAGCACCTTTGGGTTACAGGGAGGAAAAACAGTCCTGTTTCCAACTCATGGTCTGCAACAATGCCGCATTGTTCCCATGTTCACAACAAATTTCCTTCTCTAAACAGCGTTTGTGAAACATAGAAGATAGGAGCTCAAAGAGGTCATTTGGCCCTTTGAGCTTTCTCTGCCATTCATCAGATCATGGCTAATCATCCAACTCAATAGCCTGACCCTGCTTTCTCACCATCATCTTTGAACCTGTTTGTCTCAAATGCTATGTCTACCCACTTCATAAATACATTCAATGTCTTGGTATCAACTACTACCTATGGTAATGAATTCCATAGACACACCACTCTTCTGATCTCTGTCCTAAATGGTCTACCCCAAATCCTCAGACTGTGACCCCTGTTCTGGACATTCCCACCATCTGGAACATCTTCCTGCATTTATCCTGTTTAATCCTGTTAGAATTTTATAAGTTTCTATGAGATTCCCCTCATTCGTCTGAACTCCAGGGAAAACCATCCTAACCTAGTCAATTTCTTCTCATACGTTAGCGCCATCATCCCTGGAATCAGCCTAGTAAAGCTTCACTGCACTGAATCAGTTGGGTTTTCTGATAATTAACAATGGTTTTATGGTCATCTATAGATTCTTAATTCCAGATATGTTTTAATGAATTTAAATCCCACCATCTGTCAAGGTGGGATTCAAACCCAAAACGTTAGCTGATTTCTGGATTACTAGTCTATTGATAGTACCACTAGACAGTTGCCTCCCCTTGCCCTTTGTCCATACACACGCTGGAGAAATTTTTTTAGCAAGAGTGCAATAGTTATACTTCTAGTTTATAATTGTACTGATCAGTACTTGCAACTTACTTAAAAATAAGTACTAATAAACAGGTTTGTTTATTGAAAGAAGTATAGTTAGTCTCTTATTCTGGGTACCAGTAGTGAAGGCAACTGACCATTTTTATGAGAAAATGTGAGTACAAGTTGTTTAAGATCTGACACTTTTGAACATTTTTCTATTTAGGCAATTTTTCTCAAATTTGTTTCTTCATGTGATATTTTGCATCTAAAGGTTAACTGTTTAATTTTAGGTAATTAGGGAGAATGCAAAAGGTGCTAAATATCATGAGTGTTGCATTAGGCTGAGATTTGCAGAGTACTAATACAATTGATGTTTGTAAGATTATTATAGTTTAAGATCTTTTCTTTTGGTTTATAGGATTGCTTTTTAAAGTAGAGTAGATGAAAAGATATATGTGACCTGGGCTGATCTCTGTACTAAATAATCTATCACAAATCCTCAGACTGAATCCTGACAGAGGTTGGCAATTTTGTTTTCTTGAGAGAAATGCAAGATTTTTACATTTGAAGGCAATGATTACAGTTTCTGAATTTACAATAGTACACCCTGAGACTTCCAAAGTGCTGTTGACATTGAGTTATAAATAACTGCATAAAATCTACATCTACTTTTAAGATGAAAGGAAGTTGGAATCAAAGATAACTAACATTTGTACTTATTTCCATTTGTCATAAGAAAAATGATAAAGGAAGTCACTGAGATCAAGTTGCAGGTTTCCCTATAATCCCAGGAATAACATCAGCAGGCACTAGTTACAATTTTGTATTGTGTGATCTGTAGCTATCTGAGAGATGCAGCAAAAGATAGCAGTTGCTAGGTCTACCCCTCAAATAGAGAAAATGCTAGCTATCCCTCAGTACATAGAACAGTATTAGAACCTAATGCACATATTGAAGCCCTAGTCTGTGAGGGATTATAGGAAGCTGACAGATTTTCCTAGTTTGGAGCTAGAGGAAGAAATTTATAATGTAACTCTGTGAGAAATGCCCTAGGATACAGATTATCCAGATGGCAAAATAAAAAGGAAGCAATCCATTGGAAACTGGGAAAACCTATCAAGTGTTTGTGATAAGAATTGTAATTCCATACAGACAAATAACAAAGAACTATTTATTTCTAAAGTATAAGCTGCTGGGAATAGTGTTAGTTGATAATTGTTTAATACTGTAAAAGTTTTAAAACTGGAAATTTTGATGTATTATTCTTTTAGCTATTAACTGGAAATTCACATTTCCCTTCAAAGTTTTTTGTCTCTACGGAGATCATAATACCTATTGCTACAATTCAGATATGCTGTTCAATCTGAATAATAAAAGATCGCTGATCTTGTTGTACCTTGTTAGGTTCTCAGTTTTCCTTTAAACTACCTGAAACATTAAACATTGGAGTTGTCTTCTGCCCCCACCCATTGGAATAATTGTCCACAATTTTATTGTTGTACTTAGTCATAATTAAACAATAGAGTATATGTCCATCACTTCATTCAATAAGGAGTACCTTTTCAAAATAGTGACTTATTAAGCTGCTTGCCTCTGATGCCCTGTCAATAAATTCTAGCTAATGCTGAAATGACTCGTGTTGGGTTTTGATTACAGAGCTTAAAGGTACAAGTGTTTTGTCAGCACTACTTGACCTATTCTGTCAGGCACACAGGACTGAAAGCATTGTATGTTTAATTACACAGCAGAAGGATTTATAGTCCCTGTGTGAGTAAGTGAGTAATGACTGTTGACGGCATAAGTGGGAAAATCGTGTCTCTGGAACTGTCCTACTGGCTTAATGACCTGAACAGTTGTATTATTTAACACAAAGCTCTCGTACATTTTTAGCTGAAGTAAGTAACAATTATTGGTCCCTTTTATGCAGCCAATGCCTACAAAAACACTGATTTCAGCAGCTACTCTGTTTTTCTGTCATCGATTTAGTTTCTGTTTGTTCAGCACTACAAGATTTGTTTTTAAAAATACAGAATTCCTGGTCTCATACTTTCAAATCCTATGTAATTGTGTTTTTGAGTTGACCTATTGTTTCTTGTTTAGTGATCGTTGTAAGCTGAAACACATGGGAAATGGACGGAATTGCAGAATTACACATTTGAAGCATTGATTTAAAAATCACACATAAGAAGAATAGAATTTGGTTGGTCCAATCATATTCTGAAACAGCACATTTTAATTCTTTAATGGTTGTGGGCATGACTGGCTAGGCCACCATTTTGTTGCTGATCCCTAATTCCTTTGAGAAGATGGTGATGAGCCTTCCTGTTGAAGTCCAGCTGATATAGGTATCTTGTAGCTGTTAGGGTGATGGTTTCAGAATTTGATTCAGCTACAGTGAATGAATAATATAGTTTCAAGTCTCATGTATGTGAATACATGGAGCATCTTAAATAAGACTGGGGAGTTGCAGGCACAGATTGCATTGTGGAAATATGATGTTATGGTGATAAGTGAGACCTTTCTCAAGGGCAGGACCTGTTGTTAAACATTCCTCTGCACAAGGTGTTCGAAAAAGATAAGAAAAGGAGAGGTGAATGCATTGAAGTACTAGAGAGAGAGGATATCCACAGGGTTCAAAGGCAGAATCAATTTGGCTACAGCTGAGGAATGAGGTGTAATTACATTGCTCAGTGTAATCTGTTGACCACTAATGAGTGAGAAGGATGTGGAACAACCAGTCTGCAGGGAAATTAGGGATGCAAATTCTAGAGCAGTGATAATTGGGGACTTCAATTACTGAATTGAAGAGGATATATGTCCAAGTGAGGGCAGTAGAGCAGCAATGCTGATTGGCTGTTTCAGGTAAGATTTGCATAGGTGCAGTCACTGCTACCAGAAGGTGGACCTGTGGAAGACACCCGCCACTTTGTGTGTAGGCACATATTTAGGTGAGGGCAGCAGACTGTTTATGCTGATTGGCTGTTTGCTAGAGCCATTTGGGAGGGTTTAAACTAGTTTGGCAAGGAGGTGGGACCCAGAGCAGTAGAGAGACAGAGAAGGTTAAGGACAGCACAGAAGTTAAAAAAAGAGTACATTAAATATAAAGGCAGTGTCAGTAATCCTAATACCACCTAGATCAGGCAAAAGCAAGACAGAGCAAGGGAAGCCCAGATTAAACTGCATTTATTTCAGTGTAAGAGGCCTAATGGGCAAAGCAGATGAACTCAGGGCATGGATGGGTACATGGGACTGGGAGATTATAGCAATTACTGAAATGTGGCTAAGGGAGAGACAGGACTGGCAGCTCAATGTTCCAGGTTACAGATGCTATAGGAACAGGAGGTAAAAGAGAGGGAGTTGCACTTTTACTTAAGGAAAACATCATGGCAGTACTGAGAGAGGATATATCGGAGGGTTCGTTCACTGAGTCTATTTAGGCTGGACTGAGAAATAGGAAGGGGGAAATCACTTTGTGCTATAGACCACCAAATAGCTGGTGAGATATTGAGAAGCAAATGTGTAAGGAGAATACAGATAGCTCCAAGAAAATAGGATGGTGATAATAGAGAATTTTAACTTTCCCAATATTGATTGGGACAGCCATAGTTTTAAAGGTCTGGATGGAGAGAAATTTGTTGAGTGTATTCAGGAGGAATTTCTCATTCAATAAATGGATGGGCTGATTAGAGAGGGAGCAAAACTTGACCTCCTCTTGGAAAATAAGCAAGGACAGGTGACAGAAGTGTTCATGAGGGATCACTTTGGGACTAATGACCATAATTCCACTAGTTTTAAGATAACTATGAAGAATGGGCCAAAAGTTAAAATTCTAAATTGGAGTAAGGCCAATTTTGATAGTATCAGGCAGGAACTTCCAACAGTTAATTGGGGGAGTCTGTGGGAAGGCAAAGGGATGTCTGGTAAGTGGGAGGCTTTCAGAAGTGTGTTAACCAGGGTTCAGGGTAAGCACCTCCCTCAGAGTGAAGGGCAAGGCTGGTAGAAGTAGGGAACCGTGGATAACTCCGGATATTGAGATCCCTGATCACAAAGAAGAAAGAGGCACATGATATGCATAGGCAGCTGAGATCAAATGGATCCTTTAAAGAGTGTAGAGTTGAAGTAGACTTGAGAGAAATCAGGAGGGCCAAAAAGGGACACAAGGCTGTTTTGGCCACAAAGGCAAAGGAGAATTCAAAGAGCTTCTACAAATACAAAAAAGACAAAAGAGTAACAAGGGAGAGAATAGGACCCCCTTAAGGATCAACAATGTCATCTATGTGCGTATGGATCCACAAGAGATGGGTGAAATCCTAAATGAATATTTCTCATCAGTATTCACTGTTGAGAAAGGCATGGATGTTAGCGGATTTGGGGAAATAAATAATGTCTTGAGGAGTGTACATATAATAGAGGAGGAAGTGCTGGAAGTCTTAAAGTGCATCAAGATAGATAAATCCCTGGGACCAGATGAAGTGTATCCCAGGGCACTGGGGGGGTGGGGGGGGGGGTAGGAATTTCAGGTCCCTTAGCAGGAATATTGAATCATCCACAGGTGAGGTGCCTGAGGATTGGAGGGTAGCAAATGTGCCTTTATTCAAGAAGGGCTGCAGGGAAAAGCCTGGGAACTATAGGCCAATGAACCTCGCATCTGTAGTGGATAAGTTGTTAAAGGTATTTTGCGAGACAAGATCTGGAGGCATTTAAAGACAGAAGGATTGATTAAGGATAGTCAGCATGGCTTTGTGAGTGGAAAATCATGTCTCTCAAATTTAATTAAGTTTTTGAAGGAGTAACCAAGAGGATAGATGAGTGCAGTGCAGTTGATGTCTACGTGGGCTTTAGCAAGGTCTTTGACAAGGTACCACATGGTAGGTTGTTGCATAACATTAAATCTCATGGAATCCAGAGTGATACAGCCAAATGGTTACAAAATTGGTTTGATGACAGTAGATAGATAGTGGTTGTGGAGAATTGCTTTTTCAAACTGGAGGCCTGTGACCAGTGGTATGCCTCAGGGATTGGTGCTTGGTCCACTGTTATTTGTCATTAATATAAATTATTTGGATGAGAATTTAGTAGGCATGGTTTGTAAGTTTATAGATGACACCAAGATTGGTGGCATGGTGGGCAGTGATGAAAGTTATCTAGGATTGCAATGGAATCTTGATCAGTTGGGCTAGTGGGCTGATGAATGGCAGATGGAATTTAATTTAGATAAATGCAAGGCGATGCATTTTGGTAGGTTGAACCAGAGCGGGACTTAATCAGTTAGGGCACTGGGGAGAGTTACAAAGAGATGTAGGTGTACAGGTTCATAACTCCTTGAAGGTGGAGTCACAGGTGGATAGAGTGGTAAAGAAGGCATTCGGCATGTTTGGTTTCATTCATCAGAACATTGAATACAGGAGTTGGGACGTCTTGTTGAAGTTGTATAAGACATTAGTAAGTTCATACTTGGAATATTGTATACAGTTCTGGTCACCCTAGTATAGAAAGGAATTATTAAATTAGAGTGCAGAAAAGATTTACTAGGATGCTTGATGGTTTAAGTTAAAAGGAGAGGCTGGATAGACTGGGACTTTTTTCTCTAGGATGTAGAAGGCTGAGGGATGATCTTATCGAGGTCTCTAAAATAATGAAAGGCATAGATTAGCTAGGTGGTCATATATTTTCCCTAAGGTAGGGGAGTCTATAACTAGAGATAATCGGTTTCAGGTGAGAAGAGAAAGATACAAAAGTGTCCAGAGGGGCAATTTTTTCACCTAGGGTGGTGAGTGTCTGGAACAAGCTGCCAAAGGCAGTAGTAGAGGAGGATACAATTTTATCTTCTAAAAAGAGTTTAGACAATTCCGTGGGTAAGATTGGCCCATTCCCTCTAGACCTAACGTGAGCAATTGGGACTAGCTTAGAGTTTTTAAAAAAAAAGGAGCGGCATGTGCCATACAACAGATCTGAGAAGTTATAACCCATGGAATAAAAGGGACAGTAGCAACATGGATACAAGGTTGACTATTATTCTGCTTTGTATTATTCAGCCAATTAATATTTTTTGAGTTGGAGGGAGGTTTGCACTGGTATTCCCCAGGAGCCTTAATGGTAGGGCGTTGGGGAAAGTTACAGAACAGAGATCTAAGAGTACAGGTTCATAGCTCCTTGAAAGTGGAGTCACAGTGGACAGAGTGGTAAAGAAGGCATTCAGCATGCTTTTCTTGATGTATATTAATGATCTAGATTTTCATGTGCAGGGGACAATTTCAAAGTTTGCATATGATACAAAATTTGTAAGTGATGTAAACTGTGAAGAGGACAGTGTAGAACTTAAAATGGTAATTGACAAATTGTTGCAATGGGCAGTTTGGCAGCAGTTGAAGTTCACTGCAGAGAATTGAGATAATACATTTTGATGGGCAGATCATGGACAGACAATATAAAATGAGAATCCTTAAAGGGTGCAAGAGCAGAGGGACTTGAGTGCATATATACTTAAGTCATTAGAATTGGCAGGGCAAGTGGAGAGAACAGTTAATAAAGCATAGTATTCTGGGCTTTATTAATAGGGCGTAGAATACAAGAGCAAGGAGGTTATGCTGAACTTATACAAGATATTCGTTAGACCTCAGCTGGAATATTGTATATAGTTTTGGTGTCACATTATAGGAAAGATATGAATGAATTGGAGGGAGTGCAGAAGAGATTTATAAGAATGATTCCAAGGGTGAGAAACTTTAATTATAAGGGTGGATTGGAGAGGTTTGGGCTGTTCTCATGAGAGAAGAATGTTAAAAGGGGATTTGGTAGAAGATGCTTAAAATCATGAGGGCACTGGACGGAGTACATCAGAAGAGATTGTTCCTTCCCATGAACAAGAGGGCATAGACTTAGTGATTTGTAAAAGAATGAAATGCGATATGAGAAAAACCTTCTTCACACAAGAAGTGGTTAGGGTCTACTATGCTAACTGTGACAGAGACTGTTCTATTGAGACATTAAGGAGGAGAGCATTAGATGATTATTTGATTAGAAGCAATGTGCAGGGGTTTAGGGAAAAGGCACGGAATGGCATCAAGGTGGTATGATCATTTGGAGAGCTGATGTACACAGAGTGGGTTAATGGTGGGTGTGGCCCCTTGTGCTGTAATGATTCAATGCTTCTGTATGCAGCTTGGAGGAGAAATTGAAGTTATCTGCTGCCGTTGATGGTTTAGAAGTGTTGTCAGAGGAAACGCGAGTTTCCACCTTGAGCAGCACCTTCCAATTTGCAACCTCTACTATTGGGAAAGATAATAAATACTTGCAGAAAATCTGTGGCTGGATGCAGTAATGATCTGTTATTGGTTCAAATCCTAAAGAAGACCTAATGCTTGATCATAGTTCTTAATACTGACATTGGTAGAACAGCCATGAAGTTCTGCTGCTTGGAGTACCACGTAGTCAGTTGGAAGAAGATGCTGATGTCACAGAATTGATTGTTAATATCTTCAATGCAAATATGTTGAGTTATTTAAGGGCAGTGGTCTAATGCTTAAGTTAGCATGCAGATTTTATCTCTGAATCATGAGTCTTCCTATCAATCAGGTGTACTCTTTGGAATGAGTTTTAGTCCAAATTTAGCTGTGGGCCCATAACTAGGGCAGCACGGTGGCACAGTCATTAGCACTACTGCCTCAAAGTGCCAGGGACTCGGTTTTGATTCCTGACTTGGGTCACCATCTCTGTGGAGTTTGCATCTTCCCTCCATGTCTGCGTGGGTTTCCTCCCACACTCCAAAGATGTGTGGGCTAGGTGGATTCGCCATGATAAATTGGCTTTCAGTGTCAGAGGGACTAGCTGGGGTAAGTGCATGAGGATAGAGCCTGGATTGTGGTCAGTGTAGACTTGATGGGCTGAATGGCCTCTTTCTACACTGTAGGATTCAATGATCAAGGAATCAGACACACTATCAATGCATAACTCCTTGCTAAGATGCCATTTGAGTTTCACCTACTGTCATGAGCCTCGGAGTGAATTATGTTCAAGTTTGGTTTGCTGAACTGACTTGTCATCTGGTTTGGTTGATTTGAATTTGCAATCAATTAGGTTACTTTTTTAACATTTGTTCTTAATGTCACCGTTAAGGTCAGCAACTATTCCCCATCCCTGTTGCCTTTGAATGTAGTGAATACCTTCTTAAACTGTTGCAGCCCATGTGGTGTTGGCTGGGAGCGAGCTCTGGACTTTTGACTGAACAGAAGTAAAATAACAGTGCTAAAGTTTCAGATTAGGATGGTGAGTGTCTTGGAGGAAAGTTGGGGTAGTGTACTGAAGCATTTGCTGTGTTTGCTGTTTTAGGTAGTAGCATTGTTATTCTGAGAGATGCTGTCGAAGGTGCTTTGGCAAATTGCTGCAGTGCAGCTTGTAGATGCTACACTTGCAATGCTTGCAGTTGCATTGGTGGTGGAGAGGATAAATGTTTAATGTGGTCGATGGAATGCCAATCATACTGGCTGCTTTGTCCGGGATGGTGTTGAGCCTCGTGTTGTTGGAACGACACTCATCCAGGCACATGGAGAATATTCCATCAGATTTCTGCCTTGTAGATGGTGGTCGGGTTTTGAGGAGTTGAGTTTCTTACTACAAAATTCTTAATTTCTGGTTTGCTCCTATAGCAATAAGAAGTCCAACAGTCCTCGTGTTGTGAGACTTCTCACTGTTTACCCCAGTCCAATGCTGGCATCTCCGCATCATTGCTCTTATAGTCACAGTATTTATATAGCTGGTGCTGTTCAGTTTCTTGTTGATGGTAACACAGTACATTCTGGTTTCTTTGACCCTATAAATATAATGGTGAGTGATTTATCTTTTCTTGCCAAATCATCAAAGAAGTTAGATGACAGATTGAATTTTGTTTATTTTGGATTATGAGCTAGTATATTTCTTAAAAGCTGCAATTATCTCTACTTAAAATTAATCATGATGGTTTCTAAAACCAATTAAACCAAAAGGATTTGTATAATCATACAAATGCAAGGTACATCTACAATAGGAAATGAGGGCACACAAGTGAGTGAGTAAAAAGTAAAGTACAAATGATAGGAGATACACAGTTGTAGAATGGGTTGCCTAGCAATTTAAAAACAGGTGATTAAGTTCCTTAACTAGGGAACAACAGTGGCTACAAAGGCAACTCAGTATAATGCAAAATTGACTGGATTACTGTTAGACTAGAGCTGAAATCGGTGTGTGAGATTAATTTAAGATTACATCTCTTGAATGACTGACATTAACAGTAATGGATAGCCAATTTATTGGACAGATTAGAGTCTATTTGGTGGTCGCCAGTGTTTCCAGAGTTTGACAATCTTGTCTTTGTAAATGATGTGATTAAATTTATTAGTTTATTCATTTTGGTGGCATTGTTCTCCAATGTCATGCTGATGAGCTAACTGGTGGGGTTCTCTGTTACCCTAGAATTGTCACCCCTCAATTCACCCTATGCACCAATAACTGTCTGAGCTAGTTAGCCTAACTTCATCTGCCTGATCTCTGATAATTTGTACTATTAAGTGAAATGCGCAAGTTTTACTCTAACTCACTTGTATGCCCTCTTGTTTCTTATTGTAGATGTATCTTGCATTTGTATCACTATATAAATCCTTTTGGTTTAATTGGCTTTAGAAACCATCATGGCTATATAGTTTGGCTTTCCTGGTATTCAATTTAACTATCAATGCCATTTTCATTCTCACACTTCTAAATGATTAAGCATAAATAGACTGCATTCTGATTGTTATCTATTTTCATAGATCTGAGAATAGGATCATAGAATCTCTGCAGTGCAGAATGAGGCCGTTCAGTCCAACAAGTCTGCACCAACAACAATCCTACCCAGGCCCTATCCCCGTAATCCCACACGTTTACCCTGCTAATCCCCCTGACACTGAGGCAATTAAGCATGGCCAATCAATCTAATTTTTAAATCTTTGGACTATGGAGAAAACCAGAGCATCTGGATGAAGCCCACACAGATACGGGGAAAATGTGCAAGCTCCACACGGACAGTTACCCATGGTTGGAATTGAACTGGATGCTAACTATGCACCATCATGCCGCCCATAATTTTGATTAATGCGAATATTTTTCAATGTTCTGTTTAACTCTACAAATTGTTTTATTTGGCTTGGAGTAGACATCGTGAGGGCAAATTTGATTGTCAAAGGTTTATGTTTCTGAAGGAATAATTTGCGTCAAATATCGGTTCAGTTCTAATGATAATCACTAATTTCAGAAAATCTTTTGGCAATGTTAGTCATTTTCATAAACAGCACTTTGCCCACAACTTAAAAAAAAAATAAATATTAAATAACAATGGGAAGATCTAAAGATGCTATGATCTGCTTTTGGATGCATGGGCAAAACTAATTGAAATTATCAATTATTAATTGAAATATCAGCTGATTCCGTAAAAGTATATGGAAAGCTATATATGATGACATTATCATGGGCGGCACGGTGGTACAGTGGTTAGCACTGCTGCCTCACGGCAGCAGGGACCCAGGTTTGGGTTACCGATTGTGCGGAATCTGCACTTTCTCCCCATGTCCGAAAGACATGCTGGTTAGGGTCATTGGTCATGTTAAATTCTCCCTCAGTATGGAATGTGGTGACTAGGGGATTTTCACAGTATTTTCATTGCAGTGTTAATATAAGTACTTGTCAGTTCCTGATCAGTTCAGTTGATGAATTCTTATTATGCATAGTCTAAACCAGGTGTAAGTTTAAAATATTTAATTACAGCAAAATAGGGAAAGGAGGATAGAATTGAAAGAAAAGTAAAATTAGTTTTTAATTTTAAAATGTCTCCAAGAATAATTAATCTGAAAGAATTAAGTGTCATTTGAAAAGTATATTTTCAGTACTAGAGAACTTGCTCAGATTGTAATTAAGACTTAGCTCACCATTTAATAATTGCTTCTGTTTGAGTGGATAAGTCCTAACTTTTCAGTTGAGTTTGAGACCAGATACTTATTTGTCATGTCGAATGATTCCCATTCATTTGTCTAATTGGATTTTGCATTGAAGTCCTGTGTGGGAGGATTTTTCTAGGTCAGTCTTGATGGTTGAACTGAATAGATTGTCATGAAATGGGGTGTGATGGGGCATTGAGAACCTTTTCTGTCATTTTATGGGATATTGCAAGTCAGTGGATATATGGGAAGTGATGCTGGTCAGGGTGGGGAGCCAAGGGCATGCTACACGTGTGCATGTGAATAGCTATATGTTCCGTTATTGTTCAAGTTCTGACAAGTCCTCGATTCGTGTCCAGTCCAAGGTATCTAAGTCAGGTGCCTTGAATTGTGAAGCACATTAAGTTGGCATTTATGAATTTTGGAGTGATAGTTTTTGGAGAATCATTTGCATATAAATAGAACAAGCTTGGAGTCAGTACTGAGTCTTAGGGGAATTCATTGGTTTATTTTATGCCTATCCAAAGAAAACTCTGATGTTTTTAGCGGGGGGAGAGCTCATGATAGCTTCAGGAGGAAGTTAGTATGCTAAACGATATGATAGAAAGTTGTGAGGTCGAGAAAGACAGCATCTATCTTCAGATTTTTCTGAAAACTTTATGTAATTGGTAAAAGCCTATCCCCCTGTCTGCAGTCCTTGTGGAAAGCAGCTTGGTCTATGCTGAGGACTTTGACAGTTGGGAATATGAGTCGGAGAATGAGGCATTCAAAGTGATACATTTGAACGTAGAACATTACAGCGCAGAACAGGCCCTTCGGCCTTCGATGTTGCGCCGACCAATTAACAAAAAGCAATGACTCTCTAACCTAAACCATTCCCTTTTCATCCATAAACTTAGCTACTAATCTCTTAAACGCCACCAAACTTGGCGCATCTACAACTGCAGCAGGCAGGGCATTCCATACCCTTACCACCCTCTGGGTAAAGAACCTACCTCTGACATCCGTCCTATAACTACCACCCCTTAATTTAAAGCTATGTCCCCTCGTGCTAGCTTTCTCCATCCTAGGAAAAAGGCTATCACTGTCCACCCTATCTAAACCTCTAATCATCTTATATGTTTCAATAAGGTCTCCTCTTAGCCGCCTTCTTTCTAACGAAAACAACCTCAAACCCCTCAGCCTCTCTTCATAAGACCTGCCCTCCATACCAGGCAACATCCTGGTAAACCTCCTCTGTACCCTCTCCAATGCCTCCACATCTTTCTTATAATGTGGGGACCAGAACTGCACACAATACTCCAAGTGCGGCCGCACTAGAGTTTTGTACAGTTGCAACATGACGTTGCGGCTCCGAAATTCAATCCCCCTACCAATAAAAGCTAAGACTCCGTATGCCTTCTTAACAACCTTATCGACTTGATTGCCAACTTTCAGGGATCTATGCACATATACACCAAGATCCCTCTGTTCTTCAACACTATTAAGAGTCCTACCATTAGCCCTATACTCTACACATTTGTTATTCCTGCCAAAGTGAATTACCTCACACTTTTCCACATTAAACTCCATTTGCCACCTCTCGGCCCAGCTCTGCAACTTGTCCAAGTCTCTCTGCAAACTATAACACCCCTCTTCACTATCTACCACTCCTCCGACTTTGGTGTCATCTGCAAATTTACTAATCCATCCTTCAATACCCTCATCCAGATCATTTATAAAAATTACAAACAGCAGGGGCCCCAAAACACATCCCTGAGGTACACCACTTGCAACCATTTGCTTATGATTTAGGAAATTTTGGAAAATTATAACCAGCACCTCCACTTTCTCTCAAGTTTAATCTTTTAGAACCTAGAATATAAGCAATTAGAACGTGGGGATTTGTTAGATTTTACTTCCTTGGATTTCTGTTGTATACTCTGTGCTAATATTACTTTGGTTTCCTTATTCTTAAGATACCCTTGATTTTTAGTATGCAACTTGAGTCTTTTAACATAAAAATTAATGTAAAATACCTCCACCTCATTGTTTCTGGATAAAGGGAAGCACAGTCAAGTATATATCCAAGTTTTCACTTATGAAATGAATGGGATGCCATCCAACAAATTTTTGATTCTCTCCAAGCATTTATGACTTAGAAAATAGAACAGTACAGTATAGCACAGTACAGGCCCTTCGGCCCTCAATGTTGTGCCGAGCTATGTCCAAATCCAAGATCAAGCTATCCCACTCTCTACCATTCTGGTGTGCTTCATGTACCTATCCAATGCCCACTTGAAAGTTCCTAAAGTGCCCAACTCCTCTATTGCAGCAGCCAGCGCATTCCACACCCCAACAACTGAGTAAAGTATCTACCTCGGACATCCTTCCTACATCTCCCACCACGAACTTTATAGTTATGCCCCCTAGTAACAGCTACATCCACCCGAGGAAATAGTCTCTGATCGGCCACTCTATCTATCTCCCTCATCATCTTATAAACCTCTAAGTTGTTTCTCATTCTCCTCTGCAGTAAAGAGAAAAGCACCAGCTCCTTTAACGTTTCCTCATAAGATCTTCCCTCCAAACCAGGTAGCATCCTGATAAATCTCCTCTGCACTCTGTCCAATGCTTCCACATCTTCCTTATAGTGAGGTGACCAGAACTGCGTGCACAATTCCAAATTTGGTCTCACCAAGGTCCTGTATAATTGCAGCATAACCCCACAGTTCTTAAATTCAAACCCCCTGTTAATAAACGCTAACACACTATAAGCCGCCTTCATGTTTCTATTCACTTGAGTGGCAACCTTCAGAGATCAGTGGATGTGAATCCCAAGATCTCTCTGTACCTCCACATTCTTCAGAACCCTGCTGTTGACCCTGTAATCCGCATTCATGTTTGTCGTACCAAAATGAATCACCTTGCACTTATCAGGGTTAAACTCCATTTGCCACTTTTTGGCCCAGTTCTGCACCCTATCAATATCTCTTTGCAGCCTACAAAAGCCCTCCATTGCATCCACTACTTGACCAATCTTGGTGTCATCAGCAAATTTACTGACCCACCCTTCAGCCCCCCTTCCAAATCATTGATAAAGATCACAAATAGCAGATGACCCAGCACTGATCCCTGTGGTACACAGCTAGTAACTGGAGGGAAAATTTTCCCTCCTGCATCACCCTCTGTCTTCTGAGATATGATGTGGAGATGCTGGCGTTGGACTGGGGTAAACACAGTACGAAGTCTCACAACACCAGGTTTATTTGATAGTAAACCCACTAGCTTTCGGGGTTTGCCCCTTCGTCAGGTGAGTCAATCATCTGGTGTTGTGAGACTTCTTTCTATGAGATAGCCAGTTATTTATCCAATTGGCCAAATTTCCCTCTATCCCACACTTCCTTACTTCATGAGCCTACCATGGAGGACTCTTATCAAAAGTCTTACTAAAATCTATGTATACGACATCAATGGCTCTATCTTCATCTACACATCTTCAAAGAATTCAATCAAATTTATGAAGCAAGATTTACACCTCATGAATCTGTACTGACTATCCTGGATTAAGCTGCATCTTCCCAATTGGCCATAAATCTTATCCCTCAGGACCTTTCCATTAACTTACTGACCACTGAAGTAATATTAACTGGCCTATAATTACCAGGGTCATTCCTATTTCCTTTCTTGAAGAGAGGAACAACATTCACCATTCTCCAGTCCCTGGCACAATCCCCATGGACAGCGAGGACCCAAAGATCAAGGCTAACGGCTCTGCAATCTCATCCCTAGTGCTCTAAAATATCCTAAGATGTATCCCACCTGGCCCAGGGGACTTATTGACCCTTAGGTATTTCAAAATTACTCGTACATCTTCCCTCAGAACATCTACCTCCTCCATCCTATCAGCCTGTATTTCACAGACTTCCTCAAAAACATGGTCCCTCTCCTTAGTGAACACTGAAGAAAAGTATTCATTCAGCACCTCTCCTATCTCTTCTGACTCCATGCACAAGCTGCCATTACTATCCTTGACCAGCCCTAACCTCATCCTGGCATTCTTTTATTTCTCACATAAGAGTAAAAAGCCTTGGGGTTTTCCTTGATGTGACCTGCCAAAGACTTCTCATGCCCCCCTCCTAGCTCTCGTCGGCTCTTTTTTAGCTCGTTCCTTGCTGCCTTGTAACTCTCAAGTGACCCAACTGAACCTTGTTTTCTCATCCTTACTACACTTCCTTTTTTCTCTTGACAAGACATTCAACTTCCTTTGTGAACCATGGTTCCCTCACGCAGCCATTTCCTTCCTGCCTATCAGGGACATACCTGTTAAGGACACGCAGTATTTGTTCCTTGAACAAGGTCCACTTTTCATTTGTGTCTTTCCCTGATAGTTTCTGTTCCCATCTTATGCTCCCTAATTCTTGCCTAATTGCGCCATAATTACCCCTGCCCCAATTATAAACCTTGCCCTGCCTTGTGACTTTATTCCTCTCCATTGCAATAATGTAAGACACCGAATTGTGGTTGCTATCTCCAAAGTGCTCAAATCTAACACTTGACCCTGTTCATTACCCAGTACCAAATCCAATGTGGTCCTACCTCTTGTCGGCTTCCCCACATACTGAGTCAGGAAACCCTCCTACAAAAAGTGCCCCATCTGAACTATTTGGCCTATAAAGGTTCCAATCAATACTTGAAAAGTTAAAGTCACCCATGATAACTACTCTATGATCTCCACACCCATCTATAATCTGTTTTGCCATTTCCTCCTCTACATTTCTATTACTATTTGGGGACCTATAGAAAACTCCTAACAACGTGACCGCTCCTTTCCTATTTCTAATTTCGGCCCATATTACCTCAGTAGGCAGATCATTCTCAATATCTTTCTGAAGCCGTTAAACTATCCTTGATTAACAGTGCTACTCCTCCATCTCTTTTGCTACGTTCCCTATTCTTACTGAAACATCTATATCCTGGAACTGGCAACAGCCATTCCTGTACCTGTTCTAACCATGTCTCCTTAATGGCTACAACATTGTAGTCCCAAGTACCAATCCATGTTCCAAGTTCACTTACCTTATTCTGGTATAAGTTCATATACCTTATTCCAATTAAAACTTAATTAGTTTTTATCATAAATGTCAAACTTGGCTTAGGGTGCTGTTTAATCTGTTGTGTTCATATGGATATCGCTTATATATTTAAATATGCTATTCAATTTTCACTACAATTGTATATTTTAACTTTCCAGGTTCAACAAGGATGCTTTTTTGCCTTCTACTGCGCAGCTTCTGTTGAGTTTGCCTATGTTGTGAATAACATGGCAGTTCATGGCTGCACCCAAGACTGAGGCGTACCTTACAGATCCCAGTTGCAAAATCATCCACAAGATTTCACTGAACTCTAGTTCAAAATCCTACCATTCTGCCCAACCACAGGAGGGTAGGCCAGCATATTCTGTTTCCCAGCATCCACTATGGGAATGGGATGGCTACAATGTGATTGCACCAGTAAGGAAACAAACTCCTTGCCCAGGAACTTCTCAGCATGTTGGTTGTCACCCTTATCCTTTGCTGCCTGGAGGTAATGGCAAATCAATAGCATCGAATTCCCACACTAGTTTTCGTTCAAATATTTTGATCAGTCCTTTTGAAAATACATCCATTCATGACCGAACTGGCCATAGTTATAGATCTTACCAGCGTCTTGAGTCCTTGGGTTCACGGTTTAGTGGATTAGGAGGTAGAACTACAGCGTCAAATTCAGCAAACATTAATGACTTTATCCATTCGCTCCCTTCTAGAGCAATCTCTTGTGAAAACCTAATGAAACCCAACAGTGCCATTACCCCAGTTTCACAGCACTCTGGTTCTCGTAGTGCAGGTTGTGAACCTCTGATTTTGGGCAAAAGTAGCCCTAGCCATACAGGTAAACCTACCTCACTATGTCGCAAACCATTGCTGAACACAAATGCGTTCATGAGACCCAACAGTGCCAAAGTGCCTATGCACCAGAATTGGGACAAGAGTGTCAGGCCTGCAACTTTAAATGAAATCAATGAGTTTGGAGACTCAGAAAATGCAGCTAAACACAATGGAAGCAATGTTAGGACTTTATCAGGCAATGCTGTACGTGTTAGCACAGATCTTAAAATTGACCGACCTTTTCATCAGACTGAACATTTCCATGGTAACTTGAAGAGTGCCATCAAGCTAACGAAGAGCAGTACTGGGGATCCAGAACTAAAGTTTACAGAAGCAACACAAAGATTATCAGAGGACCGCATTCTGAAGAATCATGTGTTTGAGCGATGTGTGACATTTTCAAAAGAAACACAAAATTTACCTTCCCAAGGTTTCCATTTTCAGAATGGTTCCTTTAGCAGTGCTGCAGGATTGTCGAAAAGAACTGTGCCAAATCCCCCTTTGGAGAGGAATAATTTCCAGACAGTCTTGAAAGCTGAACGGACTAGTATCTCTGCTAATCTGGAGCCTGCAACGAAAGAGAATAGTGCAAGTAAAGAAAATGTCAATGCTCGTGCCAACAAAAATTCTACTGGCATTTTATCCACCAACGTACGCATCCAGAATAATAGTCCAATCAGTTTTACAAAATCCCCTGCCTTGCACCATGAACCTGATCAAACCAAGAAGCTGATCTCTGTTTCTGCCCCTAAAACAAGCATTGGTTCAGTCACACTGCAGATTGCTGCTATGCAGCTCAAGTGCGCAAATAAGATTGAAAAAACGTTGGAAAAACCCAAGAATGAGGCAGGTTTTCAAGACTCGGAGTAAGTATACTTTCAGTACTTTCCATCTTGTAATTGTGTTGTCAATGTTCCATTAAGTTGTTGCAAAGGACTAATTAACACTTAAGATATGACGTGGAGATGCCAACATTGGACTGGGGTGGGCGCAGTAAGAAGTCTCACAACAGCAGGTTGAAGTCCTAGAGGTGTATTTGGTAACACGAGCTTTCGGAGTGCTGCTGCTTCGTCTCCTTCATCTGATGAAGGAGCAGTGCTCCAAAAGCTCATGCTTACCAAGCAAACCTGTTGGACATTAATCTGCTGTTGTGAGACTTCTTACTTTAAAATGTAGTTGGGGGATGGGGAAAAGGATGGTTTCATGAACAAATTCTGTAATGCGTTGCTGAATATAGTTTTTGCTTTGTTTCGTACCATTGGAATAATTGACTATTTCTGCTGGCTTTAATTATTGTACCCTTCTCATAAGAACATAAGAAATAGGAGCAGGAGTAGGCCATCCAGCTCCTTGAGTCTGCCCCGCCATTCAGTAAGATCATGGCTGATCTGTAGTGGTTCAGTACCACTTTCCCGTTTTCTCCCTGTAATCCTTAATTCCCTTGTCAAACAAAAACCTATCAGCTCTTGACTTGAACATATTCAGTGAGGAAGCTTCCACCACTTCAGGCAGAGAATTCCAAAGATTCACTACTCTTTGTGTGAAGAAATTCCTCCCCAATTCTGATCTGAACACCCCCCCCCCCCCCCCCCCAAGCCACCACCACCACCATCTTGAGGCTGTGCCCTCTAGTCCTGTTATCTTTGCTAAGCGGGAAGATTCTCTCAACCTCTACCCTATCCATCCCCTTCATGATCTTATACATCTTTATAAGATCAGCTCTCAGCCTTCTAAATCCCAAAGAGTACAGACCTAGCCTATTTAATCTCTCCTCAAAATCCAATGCCCTCATCTCCAGTATCAGCCTAGCGAACCTTCTCTGCACCCCCTCCAAGGCCAATATATCCTTCCTCGAATGCGGTGACCAAAACTGCGCACAGTACGCCAGCTGCGGCCTCGCCAGTACCCTATACAGCTGCAAAAGTACCTCCCTACTTTTACATTCTATCCCCCTAGCTATAAAGGCCAACATTGCATTCACCTGCAGACTGTGTTTTTGCGGTCCGTGCACAAGGACCCCAGGTCCCTCTGCACCATTGCATACAGTAGCTTTTCGCCATTTAAATAGTAATCCTTCCTATTGTTATTCCTACCAAAGTGGAAAACCTCACACTTGCTAACATTATACTATTATCTAGGCATTCATGTTTTGTAAGTTTTCAAAATGTTTGTGTATTTTTCTGTCCACTTGTCTATAATAACCTAATGCTTCTCAGAAATTGAGTAGAACGTGTACTGGCTTGATTTCACCTAGAGAGCTCAAACAAAGGTGAAGGACCAAAATCTAGTGCGCAATACTGTTACAATTCCATTTGATGTAACTGAGCAGGAAGATTCCAGAATGGAATCCTGGCTTGAAAGACCTTATAATTTTATAAAAAGTGAAGGAACAGAGTCACAGGATTGCTAATGAGTTTTAACAAGAAAAAACACTTTTATTAAACATCAAAAGTTGGATTATTACACAATAATATTCTTTTGCTTCCTTCCTTAGCTTAAAAAATACAAAGATTTTAAGATTGACATGGATTGCAAAATATGTCTTAAGCTACAATGGCCTCAATATCACAATGTCCCTTAAACACAGAAAGTAGCTGTGGTCAAGTGCACAATCTCCACTCTGTACCTCAGATGAATGTCTGTGGATTTCTTGTTAGAATCCTGTTAGATGATTGTCACAAGAGTTTCCAAACTCCAGTTCCAAAAACAATCTTCTCTCACAATAAAGCATATAGTATGCTAGCCTTTATAGGAAGGGGTATAGAGTACAAGAGCTGGCCTTTAATGTTGCAGTTGTATAAAACGCTGGTTAGACCTCATTTGGAATACTGCGTCCAGCTCTGATCGCCTTACTACCGGAAAGATGTGGAGACTCTGGAGAGAGTGCAGAGGAGATTTACCAGGATGCTGCCTGATATGGAAGGTCTGAGTTACGAGGAGAGATTAGGCAAATTGGGACTGTTTTCCTTAGAAAGACGTAGACTTAGAGGAGATCTGATAGAGGTGTACAAGATTATGAAGAGGATAGATAGAGTAAACAGGGTTAAGCTTTTTCCTAGGATGGACTCAAATAGCATGAGGGGTCACGGGCTTAGGGTGAGGGGGGTAAGGTATAATTTGGATGCTAGAGGGAGTTTTTTCACACAGAGGGTGGTGGGGGTATGCAATGCGCTGCCAAGTGGTGGAGGCAGGTACTCTGGAGTTATTTAAGAAATACTTAGATGGGCACACGAACAGAATGGGAATGGAGGGGTATAGAAAACTGATTTAAAATAGGGATCATGAGCCTTGGGAATCGCTGGGAAGTGTGTAAATAGATGATATTGATGTACTTGTTTTTATCCTACAGGTGCTTTGGCCCACCTTGTCTAACGAGGGGCATACACGCGATGGGTCGTGAGAGGACTGCTCTTGGATCTTTTTCGAGAGTATCCTAGTGCTTCACGTCGTTAGTGTACGCTTGACCTGGACCATTTGATGAGCAACACGACAGCTCAGTGACTATCGCTGTGCTGTCCAGATACATGGATTTGGGCATCTGTCTGTGGGAGTTTGCGCATTCTCCCTGTGCTTGCGTGGGTTTTCTCCGGAGCTCCGGTTTCCTCCCACATCCCAAAGATGTGCTCTTAGGCTAATTGGCAAAACAAATTCTCCCTAAATTGTCACAGATTTGGTTTTTAATCCATAGATCTATAAACATGGACAGGGATCGCGGGTAGAGGTGGAAGCATCAGGGTGGCGGCGCGGGCTTGTTAGGCCGAAGGGCCTGTTTCCTGTGCTGTTTTGTTCTTTGTAATGCTTTTTCTTAGCTGTTTGCATTCCAAAATCCATTCCAGGTTTTCCAAATTGCATTTTAAACAAAACTTCTGCTTCACTTTTAACAGTGAATCCAGTCCAAGTTTTACCCCAACCTCAAGAATTCTTTGCCTTGAAACTTGCTTTAACTCTTACTTCCTGGACACTCATTTTATGAGCCTAATTAGCATAAACCTTGACTTTTTCTTTTGATTTTGGCAATAGGGTGAACATAAAATATTTCACTCCAGAAATTATGTAATTGACCCACTAGGAAGTTTGAATCAAACCAAACTTTATTTAAGAGCACAGCTAGTATATAGCAAAATAATTAGCATTACTTTTGGTGCAGACTCAATGGGTTGAAAGGCCTCTTTCTGCACTGTAGGGTTCCATGATCTATAAGTTAAAATATTTAAATATGACAAAGTATGATTAACTAGCAATCCCTTGCAGTTTCAGTTTAAAGCAATATCCCCATAGACCTATACCCTTTTTAGAATTTTTAAGCACAAAAGCAAATATGCTAATGTGGTGCTAGATTTCAAACCTTTTAACGTTTTTGGACAGAGATCCAGATAGCAGTTTCCATGCTGGTATATACAATTAAACAATAGAGATAACTTAGCCTCTGGCAGCTCCTAGCCTCCAGAGTTCAGAGAGAGGAAAAGAGAGGCACTGCTCTCAACTCAAAGCAGCATCAAAACAGCAACTAAGCTTGAATTCTCTGTGTAAGCCTAGCTCCACCTATGACCTTACCTATCTATCAACGTAATCAAGTCCCACTCTGCAAAACCCAAGGGGAAACCATTAAAAACAACAGAACAGCATTAGTCCAGATTAAAACAAACACACTAGCAATTAGAAGCAATTATACGGCTGCAGTAACAGTACAGGATTCTAGTTATAAAAGAACGGTGCTGATAATGCAAAAAAAAAACCAGATCCTGCACAAACTAAAATACTAAAATACATTTCTTAAAGGCACAGTATCATCACACTCTGAAGACTGCTTTTCCACTTTAAATCTGGTTACTACAATTGTCTCTAACTCAGGATACTTCACTCGAATTCTTATGAGCAAAACCTTGATCTTTGTTCTCATAACTTCAATTGGTTTAGACATACTGTCTTAGTTCCCTGGTTATCCGGACTGTAATGTATTCCTTAGGAAGCCTGTGTCTTTGTAACTCCATTGTCCTGTCCAGCTTCTAGCAGAATTGAGAGATGTTCACTCCCCAGTGTCCTGTCTCCAACTGCAGTATATTCAGCTAAAAGCTTCCCTATCTTACAAGAATTCCTAATTGCTAAGCAGCCCCTGCTACTACTAAATCTTCATGCTGTAATTCTCTGTAAGCACAGAAGGATCACAGTTGAAATTGAAACCAACTCCCACACGTAATCACCTTTTTCCAACATCAATCTAGCCATGGTTTTACTTACAGGCAGGGAAACATTACATTAAACACACTTGAAACTATACCTTATTTCTAATGTTTACCAACACAAATATAAATCTCATAAAACTACCTTTGTTTTTCTAACAATATGCTATCAAAACTGAAAAGTGAAACATTGGGTGAGTGGGTATGTGGGAGTGGGGATGGGGAAGGGAAAGTAGTCAAGTTGCAATGTTAACTTGTTAGGTCACATTTCATTAGCTTTTCAATAAATACACTATGTTCCATATTATTTGGAGAGTTTTTTTGGCATGCGTCCACTTATAGAACATAGAACATTACAGCGCAGAACAAGCCCTTCGGCCTTCGATGTTGCGCCGACCAATTAAGAAAAAGCAATGACCCTCTAACCTAAACCATTCCCTTTTCATCCGTAAACTTATCTACTAACCTCTTAAACGCCACCAAACTTGGCACATCTACAACTGCAGCAGGCAGGGCATTCCATAGCCTTACCACCCTCTGGGTAAAGAACTTACCTCTGACATCCATCCTATAACTACCACCCCTTAATTTAAAGCTATGTCCCCTCGTGCTAGCTTTCTCCATCCTCGGTAAAAGGCTATCACTGTCCACCCTATTTAAACCTCTAATCATCTTGTATGTTTCTTTAAGGTTATGAATGCAAACTCTCAAAAGGAGATGTACATTACATTACATATCTCCATACGTTACTGTGTCTGATTTTACTGTTTATGTTGATTATCAGAGCACAAACATTTCTTGCCAACTGCAGGAGGAAAAAGAAATTTTTTATATTAATGAGTTTCTGGACGAATTTACTTGTAATCAACATCCGTTCTCTATTGTGATATGCTTATTATAAACAACAAGTCTGCTTGAAGACACAATAGTGATAGAAATTTCTGTGTTCTTTCAACTGTTGGTATGTTCAACATTAATCACATTAAAGTTAGACAGTGTTGGCTGCTGCTACTTGTACTGTGGTTCCACAGAAGCTGTTGACCTCTGGTTCCTTGCCCTTGAGAGTTACTTTGTTTTTTGTAAGTACAAGCTTAGACAAAGCAGGTTAGCTGGCTCACTCCGCACATGACCTGATTGTTTCATCGTTCACTACCCACAGTGCGCTTCATGTAGTGATACAGAACAGGGAGTCTGACCAATTTTCCCCACTCTAACTTGCAGATCTCAATCAGTGGTAACACACCCACTATAAGGCACCCTCCATCCCCAGCCACTGAACTGCTAACTTGACACATCAGGTTCCTCCTGAGTCTGTGTGTCTGCTATGTGAAAGCAAGATTGAACCAAACTCCTTTGGCCTATAAGAAAAGTACACTGAAACTCTGCCTGTTGTTTTGTTCTGGCCATTGAAACAAATCTGACCTCGAGTGAAAAACCTTTTGAAATGAAGCTTGTAAGTTATTTCTTCCCACGAGTAGACTTCAAGTGTTTGTTTCTCTACAAAACAAAATAAAAGCTTGCGGATGTTGAAAATCTTAAGTAAAAACAGAGAAAATGCTTGGGTGATCTGGCAGCAACCACTTGTTTTTCCAGTTTAGGGTTCACACTACCAATAGAGCGACCTGGGAAGTCTCTTAGCATGGTACAGGCTTGCAATTCAGCCATCAGTCTGTGCTATAGTGATCGCCAGCTGTTTAACAGCTTGTCAAGAGACATGGTGATGTTTGTGCAAAAGGATGGAGAGTGTCACAACTGAATTTCTCAAAGGCAAGAGGAAAATAAAATGTATAAAGGCATTTGAAGGTTTTGGGAACTGAGTCAAGAACTTAGAATGCACTAAAAATATACATGAAAATCAACAGGTGAACGTCATATTGTACAAGCATGGCAGAGCGCTTTCCCACTACAGCTGTTCTCCTGCTAATCTGGTCTGAATTGAAACCAAGGATCCAGTGTGAAGGGAGAGTACACTAAAAGCAGGATACACCAGTCCATGAAATATTTTGTTTGTATTGCTACACCAAACTCTTGAAACAAAATGTCTACTCTTATCAAAGTGAGTGTGCATGTTGATCCTGCACTCTGCATAAAATTCCTTACTGTAGTAAGTAGTCTTACAACACCAGGTTAAAGTCCAACAAGTTTATTTGCTAGCAAATGCTGCTAGCTTTCAGAGTGCTGCCCCTTCAGCTGCGTGGGGGTTCTGTTCACAAACAGGGCATATAAAGAGACAAACTCAATTCACAGAATAATGATTTGGAATGCGAGTCCTTACAGCTAATCAACTCTTAAAGGTACCTTTATGTGAGTGGAGAGGGCGTTAAGCATAAGTTAGAGATGTGTGTTGTCTCCAGACAGGACAGTTAGTGAAATTTTGCAAGTCCAACCAAGTCGTGGGTCTTGCAGATGGTGTGATATGAACCCAAGATCCCGGTTGAAGCCGTCCTCTTGTGTGGAACTTAGTGCAGAATCGCTGAGCAGAGACTGATAGCTGTCGTGAAGGCCACATTGGAGAATGCTTATCCGAAGATCAGAGGCTGAATGCCTGTGACTGCTGAAGTGTTCCCTAACAGGAAGAGACCAGTCTTACCTGATGATTGTTCAGGAGTACTCCTTGTCACAATGGATATCTTGGCACTCTACACCAGCACCCCCCATGATAATAGGATTGCTGCAACTGCTTTACTACGCAACACTGACAACTGTTGGTTTCCGAATGCAATTTTGCAACTCATCCGCTTCTCCCTGGACCACAATGCTTTCACCTTCAACAACCAGTTCTTCATCCACACACATGGAACAGCTCAGTATGCCAGCATCTTCATGCACAGGTTCGAACAGGACTACCGTACAGGACCTTCAACTGATGCTATAAAGTAGATATATTGATGACTTTTTTTTCCTCTGGACTCATAATGAACAATCACTGAAATAACTATATGATGACATCAAGTTCCATCTCACCATTAAACTCACATGGACTACTCTCCAGAATCGGTTGCATTCTTGGACACGTGCATCTCCATTAAGGACGGTCACCTCAGCACTTCACTATACCGCAAGCCCATGGATAAACTCATAATACTCCACTTTTCTAGCTTCCACCCTAAACACATTAAAGAAGCCATCCCTATAGACAAGCCCTCTATATACACAGGACCTGCTCAGATGAGGAGGATCGCAACAGACAGCTCCAGACACCATGGCCTCATAAGAACACAATGTGGCACTCGACTCATCGACCGATAGTTCCGATGTGCCACAGCGAACAACCGCACCAACCTAATCAGAAGACAAACATAGGACATGATGGACAGAGTACCCTTTGTCGTCCAGTACTTCCCTGGAGTGAAGAAGCTACGACATTTTCTCTGGAGCCTTCAACATGTCATTGAAGATGAACATCTTGCCAAGCCAAGCCATCCCCATACCCTCACCTCTTGCCTTCAAACAACTGCACAACCTCAAACAGACCTAGCTTTCAGGAGAACAGTGACCACAATACCACACTACTCTGCCGCAGCAACCTCTGCAAGACATGCTGGATCATTGACACAGATGCCATCATCTCATGTGAGAACACCATCCACAAGTACAAGGTACGTACTCTTGGCCAACATTATCTACCTGATGCGCTGCAGGAAAGGATATCCCGAGGCATGGTACAATCACCAGGCAAGACTGTTCTCTTCCTGTTGGGGAACACTTCAGCAGTCATGGGCATTCAGCCTCTGATCTTCGAGTAAGCGTTCTGCAGGGTGGCCTTTATGACATACGATAGTGCAGAGTTGCTGAGCAGAGACTGATAGCCAAGCTCTGCACACATGAGGATGGTCTCAACTGGGATCTTGGGTCCATGTCGCACTACCTATAACCCTTATGACTTGCCTAGACTTGCAAAATCTCACTAACTGTCTTGTCTGGAGACAATATACATCTCTGTAACCTATGCTTAATGATCTCTCCACTCACATCGTCAGTACCTTATAAGACTTGATTGGAATGTGAGCCTTTACAGCTAATCTTTATTCTATAAATTGATTTGTGTCTTTATATGTTCTGTTTGTGAACAGAACCCTCACTCACCTGACGAAGAAGCAGCGTTCCGAAAGCTAGTGACGTTTGCTACCAAATAAACCTATTGGACTTTAACCTGGTGTTTAAACTTTCTCTCGTGTTTATCCCAGTCCAATACTGGCATCTTCACATCTTCTTTAACTCAGCTATGCCATTCAGATGATAAGCAAATGCTGTTACATGACTTAGTTCCTTTATTACCCTGCTGTGTTTTAAACAAAAAATCAAGCTGAAACAAGCTTGCTATTTGTGCAATTGCCCCTGGCCAGCCACTGAGATTTTCTCCTATTTTGGGATATAGGGGTAGACATGGTTTTAAAAGAAATGCTGGTGGCATTAACATAACCTACATTGTAGCATTGCAATTTGCCTAAAGCATGCTGTGTATCTTAACAGGCAAGATGTTGATGAGGAAGAATTTGTGGATGGACTGGAGGAAACTAGCAGCCAGGAGTGTGATGGTAAATACAGTGCCCCATGTCTTCAGCAATGAATGTTTTCTTATCCCTGAGTTCCTCCTCCATTTCTGAAAATAATGGGATTGCATAAGACTCTGTAGCCATTGGTGTATGTTTGAATACTTGGATATAAGATGCCTTATGAAAAGTGTTATTAATGGAACAGCTGGGTGCAAGCTTATGAGCTGCTTCTGTGACTTTGTTTTAAATCTTGTCTCTTGTTTAGCTTAGTCATTTTATTAAAAGAAAAGCTTAGTTCCACTTTCAGTCTAAACTTTTGTCCCCAGATTTTGATCTTAAGTCATGGGAAAGCACGAATCAAAATTTGTTTATTGTTTTCCACATTTTTGTTCTAGACTTTTAATTTATTTTCTCCAAAAAAACCATAAGTTACTGTATTTCACTTTGCATTGTTCTAGAGGCCACCAGAAAGGGTGAGAAATAATAAACTGGAGCTTGAATGACAATTAAGATATTCTTATATTCCATTTTCTCATGGATCTCCAAACTTGTACATTACCAACAAGCATGTTATTCCTGGAAATGTTTTTTCTGTTTTATCTCATCTTCAAAACTAATTATTTTATCAGCTTAAAATCAAAATTTTAATTAGTTTAAATACTTTAACCAATAGCTCTTAAATGTGTGAATACTAAAACTTAAGAATTGGGAGCAGGAGGTGGCCATTTCGCCCTTCAAGCCTGCTATGCCATTCAGTAAAGCATGGCTGGTCTTGTTTCTCAAAAGTGCCCTATCAACATCTGTCTTGAATGAACTCAATGACGAAGTATTTCCAGCCAGTTTGGGCAGAGAACTCCAAACTTTTACAATCCTCTTCTATGAAGAAATCTTTCCTCTCATCTTTACCCTAAATGGTGACTCCCTGTTTAGATTCCCAGGCAAGGAAACATCCTATTAAAAGAGCACGCTTTCTTACATTTAGAAAATGTAATTCAATATATTTTTTTCTATTTTTAAAGCATATAACTTGTCACAAGCATAACCCTTAATTGCTCATAACTGTTAATATTTATTTTACTGTAACTATACTTGTTGGTTATTTTCAGAAGAGTCAGAGTGTTCCACTATCTCAGATTCTTTTTCTACTGAATCAACAAATGGTTTATCTAAGGTGAACTTTAATGATCTACCTGAATCTGCTGATGCCAGGTAAGTTTGCCAAAACCTCTTAACCCATTCGGTTGAAGACCTTTGAAATGCTTTCCTCTTATTTCCTAGTCTTCTCTCAGAGATTCAGTTTATCTTCCTTCTCTTCTCACATCCTGTACTTCAAGAAGTGTTATTGTGTTTATGTGTATTGATAGCTTGGTGAGCAACACAGCTTCTCCTGTATTTAAGATGGGTATATGGAAATTGTCAGAAGAAGCTTTTTTAATATGGAACATAGTTGATAAGATAATATTTTCTATTAGGGGTAGAAACATTTCTTAAATTGCAGTTTTTGCACTGCTGATTAATTACTGCAGATTGTAAGAGGGAATTTTTTTCAGCAAATGCATGTATTACTGCCTCCACACATTGCACAACCTTACCTACATCTTTTTTGGTTTCCCTAATGAATCTCCATCTGACTTTCTGAATAAAAATTCTCCCCCTCCACTCCAATTTTTAGAAATGAATGTTCTCATTCTGCAGTCTAAAAGTTAATTACAGTGTAAATCTTTATTGCAAGGAGGAATGGAATTTAAAATTTTAAAGATTTTTTAAAAGTTTGTTCTTGTCTAGCTAAGAGGAAAATTGTGATGTCTCCCCTTGCCATCTTGGTTGAGTGAACAAGCTCCTACTTGCTCCCCATTGCAAATAAATGTTTGAAGTTCTGTACTTTGTGTTGATGCTTTGAAAAATCTTTGCACTTTTTAATTCCCTGAGTCAGCACTTTTTCATATAATGGTATTTAGACTGCAGCAGATTTATCATGGTATCCTGATAAATATGCAATTATTCTCTGTCCTCCTCTTATTCCTTAGGAATGTTTTTACTTCTTGCTACCCACAAGGACCTGAATGTAAAATTCAAGTTAAGCCGGCGTTGATAAAAAGTCTGTTTCACGATATGCCTCTGACGATTTACTTTGGGACTGCAAATGAGAAAAGTAAGGAGGAAAGCCTAAATTTACTTGTATTTATTAATCCTTTTAGTAAAGAAGATTATATAATTCAATAATGCTGTAGCCTTATCGCAGGACAAAATTAAAATTTGCATCACCTATCCCATTTGGGCTTCATACTTTATAGAACAAAGAACAAAACAGCCTGGGAAACAGACCATTCAGCCCAACTAGCCCGCGCCGCCACCTTGATGTTCCCACTTCTACCCATGATCCTTGTCTATGTTTATAGATCTATGCAGTGGAACCAAATTTGAGACAATTTGGCAGAACAATTCTCCCTAATCAGCCTAAGAGCGCATCTTTGGAATGTGGGAGGAAACCGGAGCACTCGGAGAAAACCCACACAAGCATGGCGAGAATGCGCAAACTCCCACAGACACAGGCCCAAATCCATGTATCTGCACAGCACAGCGATAGTCACTGAGCTGTCGTGTTGCCCAACAAATGGTCCGGGTGAAGTGTACGCTAACGACATGAAATGTTTTATTTCCCAGTGAGTCTCTACCTTCCTCTGTCTTCTTTCTGTATGACTTTTCCTCCTTTTAAATTTATCACTAAGACTAGGAATCTCACTTTGGGGCACAAACTCTTTCCTGGTGTGAATTCATCCTGAAACTGCTCTGTAAGAGACTTTAAATTTTGATTTGACTTTCTTGGCCATCCCAGATTGTTGTAGGTGGCATTTGCTTTTCTGAACTCCTACAGTCCCTGTGGTAGAGGTGTGTCCACAGTGCTGTCTTGTGTTTGTGCATTTGGTGGGGGAGGGGAGTGTTTTATCCAATAAAACCATATTAGGAATAATTTATGGTCACTTATTGATGCACGTTTTTAAAATTTCTGCATTATTTTAAATATCACATTCTTCCAAATTTCTGATCCAGAACATAAACATTCAAGGCCTGAGAAAGAACAGAAAATTTAAAGGTTGGTCCCAGGATTCAATTATGTCATTAGCCACTTCTTTTAAGACCCTAAGATGAAGTCCATCAGGACCTAGAGGTTTGTCAGCCCACAGCTCCAATAGTTTGCAAAGTATCACTTCCCTGGTGATTGTAATTTTCCTGAGTTTCTTCCTCCCATCAAATGCCTGATTTACAGCTATTTCAGAGATATCACTTGAATTCTCTATCATAAAGATTAATGCAAAATACCTGTTCAATTCACCTGGCACCTCTATTTATTATCTATTATTTATTGCCCAGACTCATTTTCTATTGTACTAAAGTTCACTTTAACTTTTCTTATTCTTTGCTGTTCTTTATATTCTGTCCAATCTTCAGGCGTGTGCTTTTATATGCTTCTTAAACCTGATACTGAACATTTTTAGTTAACCACAGAAGGTGGGGTAAGTCTGGTTCATTTTACAGCCAATATATTCTCCCTTAGGTGAGGAGTCTAAAACTGTGCACACTAGTTCTGGTGTGGTCTCTCCAAAGCTTTATACAACTGCATCAAATCTTCCTTATACATGTACTCAAATCCAGTTGCAATAGAGGCTAATGTACTATTTGCTTTCCAAATTGCTTGATTGATCTGATTGTTGGTTTCGGGGCTATATGAGCCAAGAGCTTGTGGGTCTCTTTGGACATCAATACCTCCCAATCTTTCCCCATCTAATACTCTGCCCTATTCCCCTACCAAAGTGAATAACTTCATATTTTTCCATGTTATATCCCATTTGCCATATTCTTGCTCATTCAACCTCTGAATCCCCTTGAAGCCTCTTTGCATCCTCCATACAATTCTCCTTCTCACAAAGCTTTGTGCATTAGCAAGTTTGGAAATGTTACATTTGGCTCCTCTATCCAAATCATTGATTTAGATTGTGAATAGCTGGGGCTCAAGCACTGATCCTTGTGGGTAACCTACTCGTTGAAGCTTGCTAACCTGTTTTTTTTCTCTCTCTCTCCTGTTTTGTTTGTTAACCAATTTTCAAACCATTCCAGTAAATTAGCCCTAGTCCTATCTTGCTCAAATTATGTTTACTAGTTTTTTGTTTGGGGTTTTATCAAAAACCTTCTGTAAATGCAAAAACACCATGAAGACTCATAAGAAGGGAACAACTAAAACACAGCTAGCCAGTAGTACAAAGACGGATAGTCACGTGTTTTGGTATACAGTGAAAATTATTGTTTCTTGCGTGCTATACTGACAAAGCATACCATCCGTAGAGTAGTGAAGAAGAGAGTGCAGAATGTAGTGTTACAGTCATACCTAAGGTGTAGAGACAGATCAACTTAATGCAAAGTAGGTCCATTCAAAAATCTGATGGCAACGGGGAAGAAGCTATTCTTCAGTTGGTATGTATCTTGAACCTTTTTCCAATGGAAGAAGGTGGAAGAGAGTGTGTCCAGTGTGCAAGGGGTTCTTGATTATGCTGGCTGCTGTTCCAAGGCACCGGGAAGTGTAGACCGTATCAATGGATGGAAGACTGGTTTGAGTAATGAACTGGGTTTCGTTCCTTTGTAGTTTGCCATCTTGAACAGAGCAGGAGCCATACCAAGCTGTAATAGAATGCTTTCTATGGTGCATCTTAAAAGTTGGTGAGAGTTGGTGTTGCAGACATGCCAAATTTCCTTAGCTAATATGAGTATCCAAAGATTAGAAAGTTGTGAAATGTGGTTTTGGAAATGGAGGAAGCAGGCCAATTGGAGAGGATACGAGAACAATGATGAAGTTTTCAGGATGGTGAAAGAGAAAAGATCATCGGTGAATATCATCAGGAAATGACAAGAAGGTTGGATTGTCCAAAGATGAGAGTTAGGTGGATTGGCCGTGTTAAATTGCCCCTTATGCCAGAGGAATTAGCAGGGTAAATATGTGGTTTTATAGGAATAGGGCCTGAGTGGGACTGTTGTTGGTGTAAGCTCAATGGGCCAAATGGCCTCCTTCTGCATTGTAGGGATTCCATAATTCTGTGACTGATTTCTGAGAAATGAGAATTTGCTGAAGAAGTAATTGAAGGAAGATTAAAGGGATGTAGAACTAAGAGGAAAAAAGAGAATGATGGTGTTAGACAACTTGAAATTAAAAATGGCAATCTCCTACAAGCATCTGAAGAAAAAACGCAGGATAGTGAGATGTGAAGAAATGAGGAGCTGTCTTTAGGCAGATCATGACTAAGTTGTGGGATCTTAGACAGTACAAAGGCAGTAAATGGGGTTGAGGAACGGATAAACCATAATTTAACTCGTTGGACCACCCCTATTTACTGTTTGCACTTTGCTATCCACCAATCTTTTCTCAATCAGGAGTGGAATCTCCTTAGCCATGTGTTCATAACATTAATTTGGCACAAAATGCAGATTAAATTTTGCATCTTTGATTTGTGTGGCTCAGCTGCTCATCGTCTTAAACAGCCAGACTTTCCTTCCCACTGGTAATCTAAGTTTATGGCCAGCAGAGTGATTCAGTACTTTAAATTGCACCTTTTAGAACAGAATCTGTATAAACTGTTTTACTGAATGACTGACCTTTGATATTCCACAGTTGAACTGTTACCATGGGACCAACGGAGACAAATGAAATGGAAAATGTCCAACGTGACGCCAATGGTTGTGAAAAATGCCATTGCCAGATCCCATTTCAAAATCACGAAAAGTAAGTAATTGATCTGACGTGTGTTAGCACTGACAAATGAATCTAAACACAGTAAGAAGTCTGACAACACCAGGTTTAAATCCAACCTATTTATTTGATAAACTTACAAGCTTTCGACCCTATGGCCTTCATCAGGTAATGAGGTGTTCTGGTCTCCAACAGCACACATGCAGCACAGACTGTTTACAGATTACTGATTAGAATGCGAATCCTTACACCTAACCTGCTATTCAAGTCTTAAAGTGGCTAACAATGTGAGTGGAAGGAGCACTGAGCACAGGTTAAAGAGATGTGCATTGTCTCTAGACAGCACAGTAAGTGAGGTTTTTTGCTAACCCAGGCAAGTCATGGGGGTTACAGATAGTGTGACGTGAAGCCAAGATCGCACTTGCTGTTGGAAACCAGAACACCTCATTCACCTGACGAAGACCATAGGGTCGAAAGCTTGTAAGTTTACTATCAAATAAATCAGTTGGATTTAAACCTGCTGTTGTCAGACTTCTTACTGTGTTTACCCCAGTCCAATGCCGGCATCTCTATATCTCAAATGAATCTAAACCCATTGATTATATTTTGTTTAACTTTGATAATTGCATCTGATCAGTGCTACTGTTTGGAGGATTTCGTGGCGGCAAAAAAACAGGAAAAATCTTGTTCTGTGATACCTCAAGAGAGCATTTAATATTGTAATACAGCTGAATAGTATCAAATCTAATAAACGTGGAATTTGGTTTGATCAATAATTTAATCAGTGGCCATTTTATGGTAAAGAACTGTTTTTCATATTCTTGATAAAACATATCGAGCATATTTGGTAAATGTATATATTTGGGTAGATTTGTTGCTGTGCTGCCACTTTTGAGTCTCAGTCACGTTTCTTCACGGGCTTTTAGTCAGAATAGCCCAAGCCTTTGTATATACTGAACAACATCTCAATAAATCTGCTTTGTTAACTGCAACCAAGCAATGTTCTGTGACTCCACTCCTCACAAGTGCAACATATAAAATAGGATAAAGGTGATGAGGGGCAGATTAAAAGTTTTCTTCTCTCAAAAAAGAAAAATTGAGGGATGAACTCCTTTCAATGCTTGCTGCTAAGCAATTTTCTCAGCTCGGAGCAGGCACGAGGATCCATAACATGGGCACCTCCCACTGGAATTCCACTCAGCAACGATTATGTCAATGCTGTGTAAAAACAGGCCAGTCAGAGGCTAATTGCTGATACAGAGACAGCAACTCGAAAAACATTGGGAAAATTGGTCACATAGCACAAGCTTGCTGGTGGAAATCAGCTTCTCCGGGGTAGATTGTTCAAGTAAAAAAAAATCAGAATATACATGAAAGGAAAAATAAAATGAGTTTCATAAAAGAGTTCACAGTGTGGATGAGGAAAATAATCTGGACAATGACCACACACATGAATCTGATGAAGAATTATAATTAAATGTAGCTAGAATTCAGAGAAGTTGAGTTGGGTGGTACAATTGTTAGCCGTGGACCCGGGTTCCATTCCCGGCTTAGGTCATTGTCTATGTGGAGTTTGCACGTTTTTGCCGTGTCTGTGTGGGTTTCCTCCAGGTGTTCCAGTTCCCTCCCACAATCTGAAAAATGTGCTGGTTCGCTGTATTGACGTGAATAGGCATCAGAGCATGGCGACTAGGGGAATTTCACACTAACCTCAATGCAGTGTTAATGTAAGCCTTACTTGTGATTAATAAACTTTAAATCACGGTTTCCTATATTATACACCAGCTGCCAAACTTGTACTGACTCAATCTATCTTATCTCCCTTTGCAGACACCTTATCTTCAAAACCTTCCTGTCTTTTTATTACTAGCAAAATTCAACCATGCATTCAGTTTTTCATTCAAGTTATTGATATCAACTATAAATAGTTGAGGTGCCTGCAATGATTCCTAAAGTGCTCCACTCATCACATCTTGCCAACCCCAAAATGACCCATTTATCGCTACCCTAGTTCCTGTCAGTTAACCAATCTTCTATCCGTATAATATGTTACTCAGTGCATCATGAGTCCTTATTTTGCAATAGTAAGCATTGTCAAAAGCTTTCTGGAAATCTAAGTACCGTACATTCACAGATTCCCCATTATTCATCTTGCTTGCTTCCTTAAAACTTTGATAAGTTTATCAAACATAACTTCCCTTTCATCCAACCATGTTGACTCTGCCTGATTGCATTGCAATTTTTGAAGTGCAATGCTATAACTGATTTAATAGATTATAGTATATTCCCTAAAACAAATGTTAAGCTAACCAGTCCAAAGGTTCAGCATGACAAATATATTCTGGTATGTGATACGATATAGCAATCTGTCCCTACATGAGAAATTGGTGGAGGAGAGAGAGATTTGTGGCAAGGATAGATAAATTTTTGAACAGTAAAAGAATTAGGGGTTATGGTGAATGAGTGGGTAAGTTGAGCTGAGTGCACGGAAAGATCAGCCATAATCATGTTGAATGGCAACATGATGGCCTACTCTTGCTCCTTGTTCTTTACATTAGAAACTTGTCTTAAAGTAGAAAATTCATGTTTTATACATTTCAGAATGTTATGATTGGCTGGGCTGCTGGGGACATCACATGAAATCACCACTGTTCAAGACCCTCCGGGAGTATCAAAAGGTAAGCAATGGGAAATTCAAAATCTTCACAGTGCTGGCCTCTTCCTTCAGTGCAAGCTTTTTTTAATATTTATTGAAATATTTAACACAAGCACACTGATGAAAATCTGAGATCGTAGAAATAAGACTAAAAGTGGATGACTTTTTGGGGCCATTGAACCATACTGAACTTTTATTTTTCTTCTGCCGTATACACACATTTTACTTGTAATTTTGGAATTATTCTCCCGCTGCCCTAAAATGAAGCATCAAGAGCAAAGCAATGTCTTTCACAAAGACTGAGTAGCTTGATCCAATTTTAGCATCGATTTGCCTTTTATGACCCTAGTCCTGCATAAATTGAAGAACTGTGCCCCTCCAATTCTGGTGTTGGGGTACTAGTACTAACTGACAGGAAATGCAAAGTTGGACTAACTGTAGTTAATGGGGTGTCTCAGGGATCGTTGTTTGGATCTGAACAATTTGCAGTCTACATTAATGACTTGGATGATGGAACAGAATGTATTGTTGCCAATCTACTGGCAGTATAAAAATAAGTGAGAAGGTGAGTTGAAAGTCAGAAGATGGATATAGATCAGTTAAGTGAATGGGATAAAATGTGTTAGATGGTACATGTCTGTAGAAGAAAAATAAGTTCTCTATTTTCCTTCCTAGTTGAATCATTTTCCAGGATCATTTCAAATTGGGCGCAAGGACCGCTTGTGGCGTAATTTGTTAAGAATGCAGGTGCGATTTGGGAAAAAGGAATTCAACTTTTTCCCGCAATCCTACATTCTCCCGCATGACATCAAACTGTTGAAGAATGCCTGGGGCGATAGCACTAGCAGACAGAAATGGATCATCAAACCGGTGAGTTAAGTCAGCAAGTTTATTGAAGATGCTTGGAAAAGGAATCGCAAGAAAGACAGAATTTTTTGTTATGCAGCATGTTATGATCTGAAATGTCTTGATGCTCAGTGAAAGCAGGTTCATTATGAACTGAATTAGGTATGCACTTAAAAAGGGAAAACCTTTTTGGCTGTGTGGAAAGAGCAGAGATGTGATCTTCCTTCCTGGTTTGTGAATGTTGATGATAAAACCAACATTGGTCGCTCATCCTTCATTGCCCTTGAGAACATGGTAGTGGTGAGCTGCTCCTTTGAACAGCCGTGCTCCATCTAGTGCGGGTATACCCAGAGTTCCGTTAGGAAGGAAATTTCTGGCTTTTCTCCTTGCAAGGGAGGGCAATATAGCTTGTGTGACTAGAAGGAGAACTTACAAATCGTGATGTTACTACGCATCTGCTGCTGCTCATCCTCCCAGGTTGTAGAGCCCATAATTTGGAAGATATAGTTGAATGAACCTTGTTGAATTGCTGCAATACATCTTGAAGATGGTGTACATTACTGCCACTGTACCCTGGTGATAGGAGAAGTGAATGTTGTAAGGTGGGATGCCAGTCAAACGGGTTACCTTAATGCTGTTACTGTTGTAATGTAGGAAATGTGGCAGCTAATTTGTGCACAGCTAGCCCTGAAAAACAAAAATGTACAATAAGTGGATAATCTGTTTTTGTGATATTAGTAGATCAGTGTTGGCGTGGACACCACTTTAATAAAAGCTACATAAAGTCATCCCAAACCATTCCATCCCTCTAATACCAACCCCTGTATATTATTATGAAATAGTTTGTCACCAGTTCAAAGATATTAAAATTATTCCTTAGCTGTGTTCCTTACCTCTCTTTAGATCTACTCCTGCCAGAATGAAGGGAATTCTCAGGAACAGTTAGAGATCGGTAACACATGCTGCCCTTTAAGTGATGATCAGATTTCATGAAATAATTTTTTAAAAAGTAATTTTGGCTTGTGTGGTGAAGAGTTGGCAACAATAGCTCCCAGGCTGCAGCTGACTAGTAAGAGAAAATAGAGAACGCAGGTCCATCTTCCTGAGAGCACTGGAAGCTTGTTCACAGAATATAGCGCTATATTACCATAAAACCCCGACAGCGCAGGAGGAGGCCATCAAGGCTGCACTGACTGTATTGCAGATTCTTTGCCTCTGCAGCATAGCATAGTGCAGTCTATCACAACTTCAATTTAATTACTGATTGAAGCCTATTTCAAGTAAACCTTTCTGGAAACTGCATTAAATGAAGGGGCTAGGAAAGATTAACCATGAGTATGTTCACCAGATAAATTGAGTTGGGGTGAGCCCTTCCCCTTTCTCTATAGTTTTGAACTGTCAGTTTTCTGACACCCTATTCCAGGTGTTTACCACCTTTCGTTTAACTATATATATATATATAATATATATATATATATATGAGTAATTGGCGATCAGAACAGAAGCTTGGGCTACCCTAGGCACTAGTGTAGTTCCAAGTTTGGAATGCGACTTTATGCAGTGACTCAAGGTAGTAATCACATCAGAGAAATAAAATCATTGCTGTTTTGAAATATAGCACTCACATTTTAATAGAAAGGTAATTAGACTGCTATCTATTGGCATGCTGATTTTCTCACCCTTCTGTTGTTTTTTTAATATAGCCTGCATCTGCCAGAGGAATTGGCATTCAAGTCATTCACAAATGGAATCAAATCCCCAAGAAACGACCTCTGCTGGTTCAGAAGTAAGAATTCATTTCAGTATGAAGTATGCATACTTTATGTATTCAAAAGATAAATATGTGAAACGTGTAGGTGTGCATACATTAAAATAAAGACAAAATATTGCAGATGTTGGAATCTGAAACAAAAGCAGAAAATGCTAAAGAAACTCAGCAGGTCTGACAGCATCTGTGGAGAAAGAATAGAGGCAACGTTCCTGCCCTGACAGAGGGTCATCCACACTAAACGTTGGCTCTTCTGAAAACACAGATGCTGTCAGATCTGTTGAGTTTCTCCAGGACATTCTGTTTTTGTTGTAGGTGTGTGTACTTGCTGGTTTATGTTTATATACACATTCATTTATACAACCGATGTATAAATCTGTGTGTTGTATGCATGCTCATCAACAAAATTATGAATACCATACTTTGTCTTGATGTGATTGTAGAAGTAAGGGAAAATTAACAGAGGTAAAGTATTTTGTGGCAGTGATGACCAAGGAAAGTACATGTCAAAGTGGATAATGCGGGAAGGAAGAAATATAAATGGACGCTGGATGGAAATATTAGTAGCACTCAAAAACTGCCCTGCACTCTTTTAGATATTGTCTCTGGATTGGAACATGGAAATTTAAGAGAATGGTAACTGTAGGGATGTCAGTCTAACGTCAGTTATTTATTCATTCATTCATGAACATGGCCATTGTTATCTGGCAAGCATTTATTGTGCATCTGTAGTTGCCCTTGGAGGGCAGTTAGAGTCAACCACATTGCTGTGGCTCTGGAATCACTTGTAGGCCAGACCATAACTTGTAAAAGCAGAATTAGGCCACTTGGCCTATTGAATCTACTCCACTATTCAATCATGGCTGATATTCTCGTTCCCATTCTCCTGCCTCTTCCCCATAACTTTTGATCCTCTTATTAATCAAGAACCTATCAATCTCTGTCTTAAAGACACTCAATGACAGAGCCTCCACAATCTTTTGCAGCAAAGAGTTCCATAGATTCATCACTCTTTGGCTGAAGAGACTCCTCCTCATCTCTGTTCTAAAGGATTGTTTCTTTAGCCTGTGGTTGTGCCCTCTATTCTAGCTTTTCCTACTATTGGAAACGTGCTCTCCACGTTTTGCAATATCCTGTAAGTTTCAATAGGATCCTCCTCACCCTTCTAAACTCCAACCAGAGTTCTCATATGACAAGCTCTTCATTCCAGGGATCATTCTTGTGAACCTCCTCTGGACCTTTTCCAAGGCCAGCACATCCTCCTTTAGCTATGGAGCCCAAAACTGCTTACTAAACTCCAAATGGGGACTGACCAGAACTTTTTACAGCCTCAGAAGTACATCCTGCTCTTGTATTCTTGTCCTCTCAACATGAATGCTAGCATTGCATTTGCCTTCCTAACTATGGTTTGAACTTGCATGTTAACTTTAAGAGAATCTTCAACAAGGGCTTCCAAGTTACTTTGTGTTTCTGATTTCCTAAGCTTTTCCCTATTTAGAAAATGGTCTATGCCTCCACTCCTTCCAAAGTACATAACCTCACACTTTTCCACATTGTATTCCATCTGCCATTTCTTTGTCCACTCTTCTAGCCTGCCCAAGTCCTTCTGCAGCCCCCTTACTTTAATGTTATCTGTCCCTCTATATCTTTGTATCTTCTGTAAACTTAGCAGCAGTGCCTTCAGTTCCTTCCTCCAAATCGTTAATGTACATTGTGAATTATATTTCATCTCCCCGTTTGCTTTTTTAGTTGTCCTCTGCTCACTTTTAAAAGCTTCCCAGTTCCCTAGCTTCCCACCAATCCTCACTTTGTGTGCTTTTTCTTCTGCTTTTGTACTCTCCTTGACTTCTGTTGTCAGCCATGGATGCCTTATCCTCCCTTTAGCATGTTTCCTCCTCCTTAGGATGAATTAGTTGTGCTGATCACATCATAGATGTGATCGGCGCAACTCGTGGGCCGAAGGTCCTGTTTGTGCTGTATTGTTCTATGTTCTAATTGCTGTGCCTCCCGAATAACCTCCCAAAATCCCCTGGTAAGGAGCAGGTAAGAATAGCAGATTTCCTTCCCTAAAGGACATTAGTGAACCAGATGGGTTTTTCCGACAATCGATGATAGTTTTATGGTAATCAGTAGATTCTTCATTTCAAATTTTTCTATTGAATTCAAACCCCACTCGGCAGATGATGGGCTTTGAATCCGGATCCCCGAAACATTAACTGAGTTTCACATTGAATGTATTATAAGCTACGTATATTAATGCCAGGACCTTGACCTTTGTAGACAGAACATGTAAACATTGCGTCTGTTTTACTGAAACACAATATTGATATTCCTCTTAGCAATGCCTCAACCAAATGGAGTCAAGCTGTCTAGTGTAAATTTCAATACTTGGCAGTTAACTGTCAGTCACCATCAACTGATGCACTCTTCACTTGCCAATCAATTATCACTCTCTCCTCATATCGTATAAATTTGAGTGCCTTGGATTTGTATTCTTGCAAAATGTCCTGATTCAAGACAGTAATCTTTGACAAAAAATGCTTGTTCTTTTCAGCAAAAAACTTGGTTTCTCTTCCTTATGTTTGGTAAGCTGTAAATTAACTGAGCTCTTTAAAATGATGAAGGCTATTTCTTCATGTGGTGCAATTCAAAACAAGAAGGGTCTATAAGCAAAAATAGAGGTTAGGAATGAAATCAAGAAAAATATTTCTATGCTCAGGATAGTGGATATCTGAAAATACCTCTTCCCTACCCAGCTCATATCTCCCAAGAAGACGTTAATATATTCAAGGCTAAGATCAGTGAAGTGAAGCAAATTTCCAAATGCAATTACAGAATCTTGAAATAAAAGATAAATTTAATCTGTTCTGTCGATATAAACTGTTGTAACTGTTTACAGCATGCTAACATCACTTATGTGGGTAAGCACAATAAGTCCTGCATTTATTTTCAGACTTAATTTTCTTTATCTAGATACTTGCACAAACCCTACCTCATTGGCGAGAGCAAGTTCGATTTGAGAATTTACGTCTATGTGACTTCTTATGATCCTCTTCGGATTTATGTGTTTACAGATGGCTTGGTCCGTTTCGCAAGTTGCAAGTAAGTTTAAGTAGAAAGTCACTGTTTGTTGGCGTGCGATTTGGCTCTGGTGGGGCATGTGTCAAGGTGTAAGGTTACTGCATGTCCTTATGACTGGTCTCACCCACCTGAAGTGCTAATCTACTTTTCACACGATTATTTTTAACTTTGATATTTTATGCAACTTGAATTCAATTTAGAGTTTGCAGTCCTGTCACTCTTACCACACTGTCCTCCCCAAGTTACTATAAATCAGCAGGATAACACCAGTTATTTGTAATTGCTCTAGGGATGGTGCTATATTCTCTGTCAGCTGCAGATGCAGGGGATTATTTTAACCACAAGCAAACAGTGATTTTCCTCTGCAACTTTCAATTTGGTATTCTGTTTTCATTGCTCACAATGTGATGCTCTATTTTGTAGAGACTGAATGTAGATTGGGTGACTGCTTTCCCAGTTACTTCTGCTCAATATGCAAGCCTAACCCCCACTTCCTGATTGCTTGCTATTTTAATTCACTATCTTACTCTTGCGCTTACACTTCAGACCTCTGTTTGCTGTAGTGTTGCTTCAATAAAGCTTAATGTAAACTCGGGGAACAGCGCCTCACTTTCTTATTTGGCACTTTACAGCCTTTATCACTCGTCAATTATTTCAACAATTTTATACTATAAACTCTGACCCCATTCTGATTTTTTTTTCCGTTGCCCTGTGCTGTTCTGAATCATGTTTCTCATGTTTTGCTTTTAGATAGAGCTGGTTATTATTTGCCATTCATAGCCACTCTGGGCCAGTGTTTTATTTCTTTATTACAGCCATTACCAGTAGATTTGCCTTTTATTCCAGTACATCTTTGTCTCCCACCTTTTACACTATCCCAGGCTTTCCTTTATTCAACAACACTACACCATCTGGAATAAAACAGTCAGTGGAATAATATTACTGCAATGTTAATTGGTACAACATTCTTTGATATTTGACTCTGATATTTTCATGGTGATTACTCTTTCTGGACTGCCATTGTTTGAGAGTGGTATTATTTTCTGTTGTGTTGCTCAGGTATTCGTCTTCCATGAAGAGCCTTGGTAACAAGTTTATGCACCTTACAAACTACAGTGTGAATAAACTGAATTCAGAGTACAAGCCCAACAGTGATGGAAAGCTCTGTCAAGGTCACAAATGGTAAGAGTGTAGGAATCTTAGTTTAAAGACTGAACTTACAGGCTCATGTGGAAAATAGATACATTAAGAGTGTGATGGAATGCACTTTACTTGTCAAAGATACACAGGTTTGGGCAACACTCAAGCCTGACAACATCCAGGACAAAGCAGTCCAATTGATCAGCAGCACTCGGCTATCCTAAACATCTGCTCTCTTCATCACTGGCACACCATAGCTGCAGTGTGTACTAGTCATAAGAATCCTTGCAGCACCTTGCAAACATGTGACTTCCATTGCTGAGTAGTTCAAGGGTAGTTGGGATATGGAAACAGCGTCCCAAGTCACATGGCCTCCTTACTTGCGTGTAAATCACAGTTCCTTTCATCGTCACTGGGGCAGAATGCACCTTCACCTCACAGACTGCAACACTTCAAAAACAAGGCAACCTACCACCCTCTAGAGAAACCGGTGTCGGGGGGGCAATAAACCTTTGCCTTGCCAATAACATCCACATCCCGAGAGTATGAACAATTTTCCTTTTCTTTAAAAGAAAGTATTCTTGTATAGCCCAGAACCTGGGATAATTCAATGACAGATAGGAGTTTAATTTAGATGAATGCGAGGTGATGCATTTTGGTAGATTGAATCAGGACAGGACTTACTCAGTTAATGGTAGGGTACTGGAGAGAGTTATAGAACAAGAGATCTAAGGGTACAGGTTCATAACTTCTTGAAAGTGAAATCAGAAATGGACAGAGTGGTGAAGAAGGCATTCAGCATGCTTGGTTTCATTGGTCAGAACATTGAATACAGGAATTGGGATGTCTTGTTGAAGCTGCACAAGACATTGGTAAGGCCACACTTGGAATGCTGTGTACAGTTCTGGTCTCACTAGTATACAAAGGATATTATTACACTAGAAAGGATGCAGAAAAGATTTACTGGGATGCTATCAGGACCTGATGGTTTGAGTTTTAAGTACAGGCTGAATAGACTGGCACTTTTTTCTCTGGAGTGTAGAAGGCTGAGGGATGGTCTCATAGAGGTCTGTAAAATAATGAGGGGCATAGATCACTAGATAGTCAGTATCTTTTCCCAAAATAGGGGAGTTTAAAACTAGAGGCATAGATTTAAGCTGAGAGGGGAGAAATACAAAAGTGTCCAGAAGGGCAATTTTTTTTCACACAATAGGTGGAGAGTGTCTGGAACGAGCTGCCAGAGGTGGTAGCAGTAGAGGCGGATACAATTTTGTCTTTAAAAGAGCATTTAGACAGTTGCATGAGTAAGATGCATATAGAGGAATATGGGCCAAAGTGGGCAATTGGGATTAGCTTTGGGTTTTTTGGAAAAAAAAGGGAAGCATGGACAAACTATGCTGAGGGGCCTGTTTCCATGCTGTAAACATCTATGATTCTATTTGCCTGCTGTTCTGGAGATGCTACTTTACAGTTTAAGGAAACTAGAAAACAAAGCTCAGCAATGACACCAGCCAGGGTGGTCCCAAGAGGATTTCTGGTGCTGCTGAACCTTTGCAGTATGTGGCATTGCTTGCCTTTCTCTCCTATCCCAGGTATTTTGCAAATTTCAAAATTTCTATCGCTTGCTCGCCTTGCTTTATAACTTTTCTTGATTATTAAAATTGTGCTCCTCTGAATTTTCTCTTTCTACTCATCCTTAGTTCTTCCATATATCTTCGCTCTGCTGACATTGGGACTGCCTTCAAAACTACCTGTCTACGAACTATAGACCTTTAAAAGCCTATACTGGTATCAATACAAGATTACACCTGTTAGAAGAATTCAGGTTCATTTTTCAGTCTGTGCTGATGTTTCTCTGTGATTCTGTCTAGGAGTCTTAAGGCATTGTGGGCATACCTGAATCAAAAGGGAGTGAAGACCGATACGCTGTGGGAGCAAATGAAGGATGTGATTATCAAAACCATCATAGCGTGAGTAATGAGGGGGATCTTATTGGGTAACAGCCAAAAACTGTAAAAATTGGAGATCGTAGCTGTAAGTTTCTCCATTGTGTCTCCTAAGCAAAGTCAGCATTTTTCCATGTCATGTGTGTGAGTGAACATGTGCAGTGAGGAGAATGCATTCTATTTAAGATGCGATTTTCCTTTTTGGCAGCGTACTTTGCTCAAGTTAAACATTTGGAAGGTACAAGCCACATCATCTCCTCTGGCCACATCTTCTAGCCACTGAGTCTGGTTTTCATCCCCAGCCACTGGCTGAAGCTCAAACAGACGGTTTGTAGGCTCAGCATGTTATTTGTGCTCGAGAAAAGATGTAACTAACAGCTTTAGCTTGGAAACAAAGGAAGCCAGAGTATTTTGGATGCTCCTATCTTAGTTGACCTGCTGCTGATAACCTCATTGATGCATTTATGAACTCTAAACTCACCTACTCTACTGCTCATCGGGCTGAACACTCAATCCTGAGGCCACCTTATTTCATTCAAAATCTTTCCTGCTGCAGCCTTGCCTTCATTAAATCATGGTATCCTTATGTTTCATATTAAACACTTTCAACGCCATAAAATATAGGAGCAGAATTAGGCCACATGGTCCATCCAATCTACTCTGCTGTTCCATCATGGCTGATACTTTATTCATTCTCGTTCTCGTGCTTTTTCTCCATAACCCCTGAACCCATTATTAATCAAAAACCTATTTATCTCTGTCTTAAAGACTGTCAGTGACCTGACCTCCACAGCCTTCTAGTTTTTCCTACGAGTAGAAACATCCTCTCCATGTCCATTCTATCCAGGCCTTGTGATATCCTGTAAGTTTCAATGAGGTTCCCTCTCATCCTTCTAGACACCGAGTGCAAACCCAGAGTTCTCAACTATTCCTCATATGACAAGCTCTTCATTCAGGGATCATTCTTGTGAACCTCCTCTGGACCCTTTTCAAGGTCAGATGTCCATCCTTAGATATGGGGCCCAAAATTGCTCACAAACTCCAAATGCAGTCTCACCAGAGCCTTATACAGCCTCAGACGTACATGCTGTTGTATCCTAGCCTTATCTAATTGCTTTCATGGTTTTGCTGCTGTTTACTTCTGGAGCCTCCTCCAGCTTTACAATCCCACTCAAAGCCTTCCTCTGAGTCTTGACCTCTTATCCATTCTCCCTTTCTTTTCTCACCCCAGCGTTGGAAACTATGTTTCAAACTTGTTTTCTTAAACCCTACTGCCTCATCACCTCACTCTCCTCCTTTATTCCTCCTCATTAAAATTTTGGTTCGTTCCTAATGTTTCTTGTGCTCAGTATATGGTATAACTTTATGGAGATGCCATAGGCTATTTTCTGCATTGAAGAAGCAAGTTGTTTCCTCTATTCTATATTTCCTGTCTTGGGTTATGTTGGCTTGGCTCAGATGTTTTGTTGTTGGATAATTGCAATTTCAAACCTTCTGTCAGACTCGAGTACGTAAAGGATAACTCTCCAATTTGTATTGAAGGGATGTTCAGTCGTCTGAAAAGATAAATGAGACTAGAATCTCTCCTTTTGGCTTATGTAAATATTACAGTACAGTGTTCAGAGAGGAGCAGAAGATATGCGAGTCCTGGGGAAAAATCCTTCCTTAGTCAACATCTCCAAATAAAAGTCAGTCATTTGACTGCAATTGTTTTTGTAACAGTCGCTATACTTCAGAACAATTCCTTGCTTTAATTGAGCCTCTAAGTTTCCATCAAACGTCGTTTTCAGGTGAATATTTGAATTACGGAACATTAGCCCTCCATTTTATAGTCTTGTATTCCATTCTTATTTTTGCCATCTCATATATCTGCATGTATAATGGAAACATCCTCAGTTAATTTGTCTTGCTGCAATTACTCACTCCTTCCGGGGTAATGCTGCATAGACATGTAATGATATGTCAAGAGGAGCCACAGATACTAAGCAGGCAGTAGAGAGCAGTTAAACAAGGTTAAAAAGGTAAGATTTTAATGAAGAATGATTTTAGAGGAGCAAGGAATAACAAACCGCTAGAGCTTTAGCAAAAGAATTTCAGAGTTCAGGGTTATATGTGGATTGTTTTAACCTGTTATCATGTACATTTAATGTTTGTGCACATGGGAGATCAGGGGAAGGGTAAGGCTGACGAGTTTACTGGCATGCTAAAATCTGACAGTTCTGTCAGGCTCTTTACAAATAAATAATCTCATTTTGGAGTTAGAATTTCCTCTTTGTTTTTGTTGGCAATTGTGCAAGTCTATACAATGGAAAGATAGATTCCATTATTTGATAAATTTGCCTTGGTGTCTGCAGAATTCAAAAGTGAGAGATGGTGTTTGCACGGAACGCACAGGATACCACTTGGCAAGCCAAAGGAGGAGGTTTTTAATGGTGTGGTGTACTCTTAAAGGAGCATTAAAGCTCTAGTGTGAATTGAACTGCATTAATTACACCATTTGTGAGAGAGCTCCAATTTGTAGCACTAAAGCTATGAGTGATTAAACTTTTTCACCTGAATTTGATATTGGTGAAAGGTGTTATGTAAATACAAATTGTTGTTGAAATTTTTGAAAAACAGGCCATTCTTTCCAGCTGGCAAATGCAGATGTTCATAATTCACACAAGCTTCCTCCCATGTTATCTGTTGCCACCCTGCTCCCATACCCACGTTTCCGTTCTCCTTTGTGTGCAGCATACCTCCCTTTTAACATTTCATTGTTATCTATTTCAACTACCCCATGTGGTGCCTCTTCTACATTCTGAACACCTATTTGATCTGTTATTAGCTATCGTTTTAAATTTCTGTTCTGGACTTGCTCCATAACATTAATCATTAAGTGTGAAGAGCGTTGGACAACCTGAGCATCTGAAAGATGTAACATAAGGACAAATTTTGTCGTCTTCTCCTCTTAGTCCAAGACAATAAGGCCACAACAGTAGCTTACCTTTTGCACTAGTGGGGGGGAAAAAATTCCTGTGATTAACCAATAGGAAGCCTCTCCACTTAATTCCCTTGGGTAGAATGCAAAGCTTTCCTGTGAAATCTAGAAATATATTAAAAAATGTATCAACCATGGCAGGAGCATTTGACATTTTGCACTATCTGGCCAGGAAATTATTCTGTCTGTAGGGGTGAGAAAGCCATTGTGACTAACAGTGCAACATAAAGCATCCATGTAGGAATTTCATAAACACTGTTGAAAAGTTCCAAGTAGTTTTGCTTTTTCTAAAAAAAAAAGGTTATTTTCTTTCTAACTTGTATTAATTGCTTTCAATTTTTATTGACATTTGTGATCTTTCCCTGCAGCTCGGAATCTTATGTGAACGGCCAAATACATTTATACGTACGGAATCGTTACACTTGCCATGAGCTCTTCGGATTTGATATAATGCTTGATGAGAACCTGAAACCATGGGTTCTAGAAGTCAACATCTCCCCAAGGTACAACTATAACATTGCAGTAATTAACCATTGTAAGGTAATGAGTTTTTTGAGGAGCTAACCAAGTATATTGATGAAGATAATGCATTTTTAATATCGTCTATTGGGATCTTAGCAAGGCTTTTGAAAAAGATCACTCATGGCTGATTGATCAAGAAAGTAAATGACCCACGATTTCCAAGGCAAAGTGGCACATCGGGTTCAAAATTAGCTGAGAGGCAGGAAGCAGATGGCAGAGGAATGTGTCTGTGTCTGTTTCCACAGGCCTTGGTGCTGGGACCATTGTAATTTATCATGTACATTAATGATTTGGACTTAAATGTAGTCGGATATGATCAAGAAGTTTGAGGATGACATGAGAGTTGGTGGTAAATAGTGAAAATAGGAGGAAACAATGGATTGGTCAGAGCAGTGGCAAATTCAATGCACAAAAGAGTGAGGTAATGCAATTGGGAGGATTAACAAGGCAAAGAATTACACAGTGAATGGTAAAATCCTGCAAGCACTCAGGATTGGAGGGACCTTGGAGTGCATAGCCTTAGAAGGCAGCAAGATGCATAGGTAATGTTAAGAAGGTCTATCAGGTCATCAAGCTTTTGTCAGAACAAGGCAATTGACACTCCCTACTCTTCCCACAGTCCATGTTTTTCTTTTCCTTTTCATATACTAATTTAGTTTTCTCATTACTAATTATTTTTGCACCACTCTTTAAAGCAGTGCGTTTTGGATCAGGATGACTTTCTTTGTGGGGAAAGAAAAGTTCGTTCTTTTGTGTGGGAAAAGAAAAGCTCTTGGGTGGCATGGTGGCACAGTCGTTAGCATTGCTGCTTCACTGCTCCAGGGATCTGGGTTCGATCCCTGGCTTGCATCACTATCTGTGTGAAGTTTGCACATTCTCCTTGTGTCTGCATGGGTTTTCTCCCACACTCCAAAAGATGTATGGGTTAGGTTGAATCACCATGCTAAAATTGCTCCTTACTGTCCTCAGATGCATAGGTTAGAGGGATTAATGGGTAAATGTGTAGGGATATGGGGGAAGGCCTGGGTGTGATTTATGGTGAGTGTAGACTCGATGGGCCAGGTGGCCCCTCTCTGCACTGTACAATCTATTCTCATTGCCTCCCCACTGCTGCTTTATACCTTCAACTGCACTCTTTGGTTGCTGACCCACCCGTCAGTACATAATGCAAGTCTATGCCTTACATAAAGGTGAAGCTGTATCTGAGACTGGTCCTGGTAGAAATAGCTCAGAGCCAGGTGCTAAATTGTTATTCCCATGCTCGGTCTTTGTGTTATAGTTTCACACAGTCAAAATCCAACAACAGGTTTCTGCCGGTAAGCAGATTCAATAGTAGATTGCAAAATTGAATTGGATCTTACTTGGAGGGGAAAATTTGCAGGGCTTATAGGGGAAACAAACTGATTTGTATCTCGTTTCAGCAAGCCTGCATGGTTTGGAATGGCTGTGTGACTGTATAATGCTGAAGGTTTTAGTCCTCTGTAACTGAAGGTGCCTGACCATGAGCTGAAGACCATTTTCCAATCCACTTTTTCTGAGGTGTTAAATTGTTATCAGAAAAAATTAGTTGTAATGGAAATATAGCATATTCCTTTTTTTTCCTGTAGCCTTGGTAGTGCCACTGTGTTCCATGTGCTCAGTGCAATGTAGGAAACAGGTTCATTGAAAATATTCAGAAGAGACTTGGGTATGCTGCTTACTGAAAAGGCATTTGCAGAGAAGAAAAGAGAATGGGGTGTTAATGTCTTGTCAACAATATAAAATTTAAGAGAAACAGGCAAAGTTGTTATTTTTGAGCACATAGAAATAGGGAATAGCTAGGACACTAGGCAAATGAGCTGGTGAGCTGTGAGACAAGTAAGTAATGAAAAGTAATTGTGTCTTGTTTTCATCTTAACTATCCAATCTTGGATCCTATAAGCATGGGGCTAATCGGATGGTTATTTTAACAGAGCCTTGCACAGGCTCTTCTGCTGTGTGGTTCTGTTGTTTACCTGCAGTCTGATCCAATTTCCCAGGTCAGGATTACTGTGACCGATAACACAAAAATCTGAGAACTGTGTCCTTAAGCATAAGCTTGCTGAAATTGTTTCAACTCATGGAACTTAAATGTTTTAAATTTTTATCAAGGTTTATCAGGTTTTCCAGAGTCTTAAATGCTTTACAGTTAGTCCGTTTTTGGTGCACAGTAATTTAAATAAGATCACCCCTTTAAAATGGAATTCATCTTCTTGCTGAGTTGATTGATGTAACCTTTAATCATTCTCTTAACCTCTTGCACTTAGCCTACATTCAAATTCCATTCTGGATGTTGCCATTAAGGGACAGATGATTAGTGATCTTCTGAATCTAGCTGGATTCATTATTCCACATAAAGATGATGTAACCCCAAGTGTAAAAAGGTAAATCAGTGTTTCTCATCTTCACAAGTTCTGCTTCATAGTGCTTTCTGAATGGATGAGTCAGTGGTTCCATCTGAAGTCTGTGTGTGATTTTCCTCAGTAAATGACAGTATTTCTAAGACAATTTACAGTTTGCTCATCATCTCGATAATATCAAGAGTGACTCTAAATATGATTTTTTTTAAAAAGTATCTATGCTATTTTATGAAGTTGCTTAATTCAAATAGGGTAATTCAAATTAATTGAAGCATCCTGTATTTAACCACATAAAGTGTTAAAGGATACGGCTGCTTAGCAGGAAATTGAGATTAGGTTTATTCCATACAACACGCGCACAATGGGAGAGTGTAAAAGGTATTGATTGTGCTGCAGCATAATGACTCCTGAGTCAGTCAAAAAAAAAAAGTCATCCCTGTTTTAAATAAATAAAAGCAAATTACTGCAGCTGCTGGAATCTGAAACCAAAAGAGAAAATGCTGGAAAATCTCTGATCGGGCAGCATTTGTGGGGAGAGAAAAGAGCTGATGTTTTGAGTCTCGTCAACCCTTTGTCAAGGGTAAAAGGCATAGAAAGTTGGAGATATTTATACTGCAGGGTAAGAATGCTGTTTCTCTGTAATGATGCCACAAAATGTGAAGGCAAATTCAGTCTCGTGTGGATCTCAACAGTTTACAAAACCTCAAATTTTCACAAAATGTAGGGGTGATTCTCTGGCCGCCCCCCCCCCCCCCCCCCCCAAAAAAAAACGAAGTGATAACGAGTGGGAGATTTTTTCCCCATTTTATGGGTGTACTTAGTCTGTTGAATCTCTGGCATTTGGCATCAGAGTGCGGCAGGGGGATTCACGCTGCTGAAAAAATGATGATGGGGCCTGAACCCATCCTGGAAGCCGGCGGCATGGTGTTCTGTGGGCCACTGTGCATGTGCCGACCTGTCAGTAGGAAGATCAGCACGTGCACACTGGCCCTGCCCCTCATCTGTCGCCAGCCTCCTGATTACTGACTTCCTGATTGATCCCCAAGAGCCTGCCTGGTTGCCTATTTCCCAACCCCCCCCATCTTTGCCCTGATTGCCAGCCTTTCTGCCCCTCTTCCCACTCCCATACAATACTAATTGATGGCCTCATAATAAACCACAAGATGGAAATGGTGGGGAAGGTGGAAGTTAGTGCAGTAGATGTTAAGAGTAATTATTGTTAGAGAACGATAGAAATTTATGCTGAATACAACTGTATTGTATCTGAGTGGGGAGTGCACGACCAGTGGCACAAATAGAAAAAGGGTTCAATTCCTCAGCATTAATGTCCTTATTGAGTACAGTGAATTAAACCTTGGTTTTTTTCCTGTATAGTTCTCCAACATCCAGGCCAAAAAGCAATGAACTTTCTCCAGACGAGAAACTGAAGCGTGTCTACTATCTGAGCCAGAAGTCTCCACCTATGGTAATTAATCTTTTCATTGCAGAAGTGTAAAGAGACAAGATATTACCATCCCTGATATAACAACTGATCATTAATTATATAACACACACTGTTCATTTGTTTTGAGCAGTCTGAATTCTGCTTGCTATAGTTTGCTCCTTCTGCCATCTTGTCACTTAACTGTGTGTAATTGAATAGGTGTAGCAACTTGCTTCTCCAGTATACTCAATAGAGTGCACTGTTAAAAAAGCCTGATGCATTTTTTCACCAAGGGCTTTGTCAGTTTTAAGACTTGGGTTTTGTATGGATCTCTAGACACTCCAACTTTTTTTGCAAGTTTTATTTAATACTCAAGTAAGGTCTACACTAAACTGCAATGAGGTCACTGTGAAATTCCGCTAGTTGCCACACTCCAGTGCCTGTTCGGATCAATGCACCCTAACCAGCATGTGGGAGGAAATCGGAGTACCCGGAGGAAACCCACGCAGAGATGAGAATGTACAAACTCTGGATGGACAATGACCCAAGCTGTGAATCGAACTTGGCTCCTTAGCACTGTGAAGCAGCGTGGTAGCCATTGTGACCTCCACTGTTACCATGCTGTCCGAGCCGGTGTTAAATAGAAGGAATGTGTCTGCTGTTTGTCACCTGCTTCGTCTCATCTGGTTCTTGGCATGTTAGTACTCTGGATACTCATACACCTGTTGCAGACCTGTCCCTGATACATCACTTCAATCACTGTGCATCTCTTTACATTTCCAGATGTACATGAAATGTTTGATGTCATTCTGATGAATAGATGTAAGGGTTGTTGAATTTATTGGTGCTTAGAGTGTAAATTAAGTGAAAGGGAGGGATATTTGACTCTGTGTGTCAGCCAGTCTATCTCTATGGTCTTTGACAATCAGACTGGGTCATGAATCTCTACAGTACAGAAGGACACCATTCAGCCCATTGAGTCTGCACTGACCACGATCCCACCCAAGCCATATTCTCACAACCCCACTTACTTATCTTGCTAATTCCCCCTGATACTAACACCAATTTAGCATGGCCAGTCAATCTAACCAGTATCTCTTTGGGGCATGGGAAGAAACTGGAGTGCCCAGAGGAAACCCACACAGATATGGGGAGAAGATGCAAACTCCACACAGTGATTCAAGCTGGAGATCGAACCTGGAACACTGGTGCTGAGCGGCAGCTGTGCTAATCACTGTCGACCACCATGATATCGATTGCACTAACAAAAATAGCTGTTGCTCACTCAAATTTACCCAAATTCAGTTGACTTCATTCAAAATGCATTTCTCACCAAGCTTTGTGTAAAGATTCCAACAGTACTGTTAGTGGAAAAATCCAAGTCTAGGTGATGGGTCAATGTAGTTTTGAATAGGGGTGGGCTGGGGAAGCAGAAAAGCTGCTCTGTTAAATGAAGTAATGTTAAGTTGACAGATTTTTGAAGATTGCAAGAGAGTGCTGAGGACCAGCATGGTTCTGAGATTCCAATTATAATAGCAGACAATGCAGTGAGTCTTTAATAGAACATGGCACAGAGAATGCAGGGTAACGTTGCACTGTGCTATCTCTTCGCATATATATTGTAGACGTGCTAATTCTCAATGTGCAGTCTGCTCAAGGAAGTCAGACTGACTGAGAGTCTACAGTCTAAATGTCGCCTTGCTCACTTTACAAATGTTAAGTTCAAAATCCAATTATCCATTATTAATATTAAAGACAGAAAGGTGGTGATTTGATTTTTAATATAGATTTTATATATTTATAGCTATGATTGTTATATAATGTTTCAGAGTTTCTATTCCTCTCTGCTGGACGTTCTTACCCCTGATGATATCCGAATGTTAATGGAATCCGAGGATGAGTACAATCGACGGGGACAATTTGAACGGGTGTTCCCTTGCCAACACTCAACCCGCTATCTCCGGTTCTTTGAGCAGCCCCGTTATTTCAACATCCTGCTTGATCTATGGGAGCAGAAGTATGGTCAGAACAGACAGGCAGGTACTGTGAAATGTTTGAAAGTTGTCTTCCTTGAAGCTGCCTGGGAAAGAAAGTAAAGAACAAGTTCCTTTCTGCTAAAACCTTGCCCCAGATTTGCATTGCACTGTGAAATACAATGCAAATTGATTGCCATTACCGGACCTATTGGGTCTTGGTAGATGCCTGTTCTCTGTTGTGCATACTGTAGAAATTAGATAATGTCTGAAAAGACTAGGAACTTGCAAAGTAAGTCAAGGGGATAATATAATTAGGTAGATGAAACATAGAAAATAGGTGCAGGGTTAGACCATTCAGCCCTTCGAACCTGCACCACCATTCCAATGTGATCATGGCTGATTGTGTAGTTTCAGTATCTCGCTTTTGCTTTCTCTCCATACCCTTTGATTCCGTTAGCTGCAAGGGCCACGTGCAGCTCCCTCCTGATAAATCCAACAATCTGGTTTCAACAGCTTTCTACAGTCGAGAATTCCACAGTTTCACCACTCTGAAGTTCTTCTCATCTCAGTCCTGAATAGCTTACCCTGAGTTCTGGACTTCCTCAATATTGGTAACAATCTTCCCGCATCTAGCCTGTCCAGTCCCATCAGGATTTTATGTTTCTGAGATCTCCTTCCTTATACATCCCAGTGAATATAAGCCCAGTCAATTCAGTCTCTTCATATATCAGTCCTGCCATTCTGGGAATCAGTCTGGTGAACCTTTGCTGAGCTCCCTCAATAGCAAGAATGCCCTTCCTCAGACTAGGAGACCAAAACTGCACACAGTTTCCAAAGTGTGGACTCACCAAAGCTTGGTATAACTGCAGCAAGTCATCCTTACTCCTATACTCAAATTCTGTTGCAATGAAGCCCAGCATGTCATTAGCTTTCCTCACTCTCTGCTGTATCTGCATGCCAACCTTCAGTGACTGTTCCACCATTTCATCCAGGTTTTTCATCCTTCCCTTTTTTCTAAACTGCCACCATTCACATAATCTTCCTCCTTGTTTTTGCCACCAAAATGGATAATCTCACATTTATCCACTTTATATTGTATTTGCCCATTCAGCCAGCCTGTCTAAGTCACCCTGCAGTCTCTTAGCATCCTCTTCACAGCACACACTGCCACCTGGCTTAATGTCATCTGCAATTTATTCATTCATTTTCTTTGTGTAGTTAAAAATGTACAATATTTCACATAGAAAGAAAAAATGCATGTTACCTAATAAGGAACTATACGCATCAGTAAACTGTGCTCATTATTAGAGTGAGAAATCAACTATACTCCTGAACTATAGTTATACTATAACATGCATTGCAAAATGCCTATGCTTAAGCCTGTAGTGAATACTAGTAATGAGGATGGTGTTGAATTCTCATTACTAAAGTGTGTTGAAGCTCTGGAGATGGTGCAGAAAAGACACTTTGAGAACAGCCAAATGAAAGTTGGGTTTTTCAGCTTTGCTAATGCAAATTGATACAACATTAGAATTTGCAAAATGGTACCAAACTTGTGTTCAGAGAGGATGTCTTGTCACAATCATGTCTTGAAAATCATTCCTGCTCGTTCACCTGAAGCATACGTAGAAAATTGAAGTCCGTTCAGATAATTGAGCTTGCTCCGCCATTCATTATGATCTTGGTTAATCGTCAAATTTAATACTCTGACCCCACCTTCCCTGTCGTATCATTGATTCTTTTAGCCCCAAGAGCTATGTCTACTTCATCTTTGAAATCAGAGAATGTTTTGGCCTCAACTACTTTCCGTGGTACTGAATTCCACAGACTCATCGCTCTGGGCAAAGCCTTTTCTCCTAACCTCAGATTTATCCCTTATTCTCAAATTATGATCCCTAGTTCATTCTCCCCCTCTATCAGGAACATTCTTTCTGAATCTGTCCTGTTCTGTCTAATCCTGTTAGAATTTTAGAAGTTTCTTTGCAATCCCTTCTTGCTCTTCTAAACTTCAATGATCATAATCCTAAGCAATTTAGCAGTCCTGTCATCCCAGGAATTAGCCTGGTAAACTTTTGCTGCACTCCCTTCATAACAAGAACATCCTTCCTCAGGTAAGGATATCAAAACTGCACACGATACTCCCAAGTGTGGCCTCATTAATGCCACTGTAGTAAAACACCCCTATTCCTATACTCAAATCCTCTCACAATGAAGGCCAATGTATCATTTGCCGCCTTTACTGCCTGCTGTACCTGCATGCTTACTTTCAGCGATTGATGCACAATGATATCAATGTATCATTGAGTATCCATCTCTCAATTTACACCCATTCAAATAATATCTGCCTTCCCATTTTTGTTACCAAAGTGGATAACTTCACATGTATCCACATTATACTGCATCTGCCAAGTATTTGTCCATTCAAATCACTTGAAGTATCTCTGCATCCTCCCACCTAGCTTTGCATGATCTGCAAATTTGAAGGTAATAATTAAGTTCCCTCATCCAAATTTGTAATAAATATTGTGAACAGCTGGGGTCTATCATGTATCCCCGAGGTACTCCTAGTCACTGCCCCACCAATTTAAAAAAAGACTCATCCACTCCAACTCTGCTTCCCGTCTGCTAACCAGCTTTCCATCCATCTCGAGCTACTATCCACAATCTGCTTAACTTTACGTAAGACCTTGTCAAAAGCTTTCTGAAAAACTAAATAAACCACATCCACTGATTTGTTCTGGTCAACCCAACTAGTTACATCCTCAGAATTCTAGTAGATTTGTCAAGCAAGATTCCTTTCAGTAAACCCATACTGACTTTATTTGATTTCACCACAACTTTCCAAATGCTGTGCTGTGAAATCTTTGACAATGGACTCTAGCAACTTTCCTGCTAGGTTCACTGGTCTATAGTTCCCTGTTTTCTCTCTACCTCCCTTTTTGAAAGTGGGCTTACATTAACTACCCTCCAATCTGTAGAAACCATTCCAAATTTCAGGGAATTTTGGAAAGTGACCACCAATAAACACCAATCTACTATTTTTTGGGTCACTTCCTTAAATACTCTGGAATGAAGATTGTCAGGCCCTGGAGATTTTTCCATCTTCAATCCTATTAATTTCTCCAAAACCATTTCTCTACTACTACTGATATCCTTCAGCCCCTCACTAAAACTTGTGTTTCTCAGAACTTTGGTGTATCATTCATGTTTTTCTTTGTGAAGACTCGCGTACAAATTTAGTTCCTTAGCCATTTCTTCCCTATTATGACTTTCCTGTTTCTGATTGTAAAGGGCCTATATCTTTTTTGTGATCTTTTCCTTTTTGCACACCTATAGAAATCTTTGCAGTCAGTTTTTAATGTTTCTTGCAGACTTGCTTCCATACTCTATTTTCCCTTCTTAATCAATCCCTTGGACCATCTTTGAATTTTAAACTGTTCCCAATCCTCCAGTCTATTGCTTTTTCTTACCAATTCATGTGCTTCTTCTTTGAATCTAACATTATCTCAGATTTCCCTTGTAAGCCATGTTTTGGCCACAGTTCCCTTTCCACACTTGTGCCATATAGGAATAATCAACTTTGAGTTCACCTATTCATTCCTTGAATGCCTGCCATTGTCCTTATGTTTCTCAATCCATTATAGCCAACTTAAGCCTCGTACTATCATAAGTTACCTTTATTGAAGTTCAGGACCCTGATTTCATAATCAGTTACCTCACTACCCACTTGGTAAAGAATCCAATCATGTATGGTCACTCATCCCCAAGGATTCTCTCAAAACTAGACTGCAAACTAATCCTGTCTCATTGCACAATACCCAATCCAAGATGGCCTGTTCATTTTTTGGTTCCTCAATGAATTGGTCCAGAATGCTAATGCTGCAATGTTTTCGCTACAATGTTTTCACCACAGTGTTCAACTATCTTTTAAGCAATTGTTGGGTTTTTAACCAGCATGATTGTAACCTGAAAAACAAGAAAGGTTTGATTGGTCTTTAAGAACTTATTGCCATCAGATGCTGAGCTAAAGGCTGGGTTAATGTTGGAAGAGGTGTGCTTCACCTGTCAGTTAATGTTGTAATCCAAATTCTTTCCATTTTGCCCTAGTAATTTCTCCAGATCGTTTCCCCAACATCAATCCATTTGAGCAAAGATATTCAGAAACCAAAAAATAAATGTCAAAATTCTTTATTTGTATATGATTCATTAGCAATTTTTTTGTAAAGAGAATGCTGCCAGATCTTGGTTTAGAGCTTGTTGCGCTACAAGCCCTGACATGCACAGATTGCTATAAATCCAATTATCTGAAAAGTTGGGGTGTTATTTATGATCTGACAGGATTATGGCTTGGGGGCAACATGTAAGGTTTACTGGTAGCAGATGATTTTATGTATTGGTTAACAGATGGTAGTCTGATCTCGTGCAGTGTTCATACTATAACCAAGTAGACAATAAATAGCTCCTGTAACACTTCTGCCAGCAAGTGCCCTGCCTATTGTAGAATCAAGCTATACATACAACAGTGGATTCCCAGCTTCTATTTTGTCAGATTGCAAGTGCAGCAGCAATACTGGTGTTTCAGCTTGGTTGACTCCAGGCTAGGAAAACAGCAATGACCACATTGGTTTAGCTATTCCTGTTGAGAAGTGCACGCAAGGCACGTTTGGCTATGTCTCCCATATCTTCTGCATGGATTTTGTTGGGGACCAGATCCGTAACTCCAAGGTGTGAAGTAAGCCTAGACCTCAACTTTTTTGATTTTGGCATAAGGTATTTTAGTCCAGGTATGATTTGATTTGATCCATTAGTAAGCTTTTATTAAAACAATAGCATAGTTAAAATGTAACAAGAAATCAGCATAACCTTTACCAGTTGAAAATACATAATCATGACCACGTGTAATTAAGAGTTATTTATATTTCCAATGTTAACAATATCCTCACAGACATAAATACCTCTTCAGAATAAATCAGCACAAAAAATTCAACTCGTGCTTAATAGATTTCAGGCTTTTTGATCCTGCTGGATGGATACAGAAAAACACCTGTGTTCTTACTCCTTCACAGCAGCCTCCAGAGAGAGCCAATTTCAGAGAAAGAAAGCAGGTTTCAGTCTCCAATCAGGGAGAGAGAACTACTTTTCTGAACAGCTCTCAAACAGCAGCAGAGCTTGTTTTTTCTGAGTCTCGCTCCTCCTAATCACAGGACTTTTCCTGTCAATCAACCTAATCAAACTCAGCTCTGAAAAACCCCAGGAGGAAACAATAAAACAACAACACTACATTAGCCCAAATTAAATCAAATACTCCAGCAGTTAAGATCATTTATTCTTCTGCAGTGTCAATAGGCTGCCAGTTATAGACAAAATGGTACCAATAATAATAATAGTCAGTTGACTGTTAAAAAAAAAAATCCTGCAGAAGAAACATGACACCCATACATTTCTTAAAGGCATAGTGTGGTCACAATGTGTTTGTGAAAAATGCTGGTTGAATGAGATGACAAAGAATGGCTGACATCTGGGGATCACGTCCCAACAAAACTAGAGAAGGGCGCAATGCTTTAACAAAAGGACGTCTTGTTTTTGCATCATATTTTATACTCCGTTACATTTATCCTCTTACAGGGATTAATATGTTGAAAGAGCTGAGTTATAGAAGGGTTCATCTGGGACTATCTATTCATCCTGCACATACTGTGAGTAACCACAAATATTTGCCATCTTCTGTGTCAATTTTTAAAATCGTTTGTTTGGATCATTGTGAGTTTTGTATAATGCAAATTGCTTTAATAGTGCAGTGATTTTGATACAGGCCAGATCATCTGAGGAGTGGTGACAAATAAACATCCTCCAAAGGGAGGAGAAAGTAGTCACCATGGGGTTGTAAGCTAGCTGCTGGCAGCAGAAAATGCAGGATTTCAAAGGATCTTAACACTAAGATTTGCATCTGTACACTACATCATGAAGTCTTTTCTAGATTTTCTAACTTGAGACCAGGTTGAACCATACTTTTCAAAATCAGATTTGTAAATCATATGTTCTGATCTGTACAACCCTCAAATAGTTGAACAAGCTCCCAGAGACAGCAATAACAGATATCATCGTTCATAGCCAGTGCTCCATGTACATTGTGTAACTAAAGATCTCTCCCACTGTCAGCAGCTTGTCTCGTTGATTTTTTTTCTTGAAGGGTTGCAGTGAATCTACGTTCTCTCCACGTGATCTGGAGTTCTATTCCAGAGTTGATGAATCTGCCAAAGAAAAGGGAAGGAAAATCGCGCTTCATAAATTGCAATAATGAGAATATCTATAAAGCAAGGAGCAACAACGATCAACTCAAACCAAGGCTGTTCTTGTGCATAGCTACCTTTTATATGCTGAATTTTGCACAGGCACTGCAGTATTGCATCTTTAAAAAAAAAAAGAGAAATACAACGTTGAGTTCTTGTTATGTAGTGAAAAATTATTTGCAATATGATCAACTAGGTTGAAATGTTTTAAGTCTCATTAAAATGAGATTTCTGCACATCACTTCTGAATATAATGGGGAATTGCAACAAATTGCATTTTAAAAAGGGAAGGTGATCAGACAGATGTAATTGTACACGTTGAAAATGACGTAGATAGAAAGAGTATGGGGGGGGGGGTCATATGAGAACAATTCAGGGAGATGGGTGCTAGGCTAATAAATAAGGCCCCTAGGGTAGTAATCTCTGGACTACTCCTGATGCCTAGCGCTAGTGAGGCTAGGAACAGGGAGATTCTACAATTGAAAGTGTGGCTAAAGGACTGGTGAAAGATGGAGGGTTTCAAATTCATAGATCATTGGAAAGTCTTCAAGAGAGGATGGCACCTGTACGGAAAGGATGGATTACACCTTAACTGGAAGGGCACGAATATCCTGGCTGGTGGTTTTGATAGTGTTTTGACAGGGTTTAAACTAGTGTGGCCAGTGGGTGGGGCTCAAAACAGTAGGTCAATAAGCACTGAGGCTGGAGTCGAGCTGGGGGCCAGGGCAAGCAAGGCCAGCTAAGATCATCATTCTGGAGGAGTGTAATGGATAAGACAAATGAACTGGGCCTTAATGCTTATGCGCAATTTGGTTGTGGTTGTGGTGATGGAGACTTGGTTAAAAGAAGATCAGGGCTGGCAGCTGAATATTCCGGGGTATAAGTGTTTTAAGGAGGGGCTAAAAGAGGTGGGGGAGTAGCAGTATTAGTTAGGGAGCATATTACAGCGGTGCAGAGAACATACAGCACAGAACAGGCCCTTCGGCCTTCGATGTTGCGCCGACCAATATAAAAAGCAATCCCCTCCAAACTAAACCATTCCCTTCTCTTCCATATACTTATCAACTAACCTCTTAAACGCCACCAAACTTGGCGCATCTACAACTGCTGCAGGCAGGGCATTCCACTCCCGAACCACCCTTTGGGTAAAGAACCTGCCTCTGATATCCGTCCTATAACTATCACCCCTTAATTTAAAGCTGTGTCCCCTCGTGCTAGCTTTCTCCATCCTAGGAAAAAGGCTATCACTGTCCACCCTATCTAAACCTCTAATCATCTTATATGTTTCGATAAGGTCCCCTCTTAGCCGCCTCCTTTCTAACGAAAACAACCTCAAATCCCTCAGCCTCTCTTCATAAGACCTGCCCTCCATACCAGGCAACATCCTGGTAAACCTCCTCTGTACCCTCTCCAATGCCTCCACATCTTTCTTATAATGTGGGGACCAGAACTGCACACAATACTCCAAGTGCGGCCGCACTAGAGTTTTGTACAGTTGCAACATGACGTTGCGGCTCCGAAATTCAATCCCCCTACCAATAAAAGCTAAGACTCCATATGCCTTCTTAACAACCTTCTCGACTTGACTGCCTACTTTCAGGGATCTATGCACATACACACCAAGATCCCTCTGTTCATCAATACTACTAAGAATCCTACCATTAGCCCTATACTCTACACATTTATTATTTTTGCCATAGTGCATTACCTCACACTTTTCCACATTAAACTCCATTTGCCACCTCTCGGCCCAGCTCTGCAACTTGTCCAAGTCCCTCTGCAAACTATAACACCCCTCTTCACTATCTACCACTCCACCGACTTTAGTGTCATCTGCAAATTTACTAATCCATCCTTCAATACCCTCATCCAGATCATTTATAAAAATTACAAACAGCAGGGGCCCCAAAACAGACCCCTGAGGTACACCACTTGTCACCGAACTCCAAGATGAATATCTCCCATCAACCACCACCCTCTGTCTTCTATCTGCTAGCCAATTCCTAACCCAATTAGCTAAATCACCCTCTATCCCATACATCTGCATTTTCTGCAGAAGTCTTCCATGGGCCACCTTATCAAACGCCTTACTAAAGTCCATATATACCACATCAACCGCCTTACCCCCATCCACCTCTTTAGTCACTTTTTCATAAAAAAAGAGGGTGGACAATTTAGAGGGGTCATGTAATGAGTTGCTGTGGGTGGAGCTCAAACTGGGAGGGTGCAGTCACTATGCTGGAGTGTACGACAAGCCACCCAACAGCCCACGGGAAGTGGAGGAACAGATATGTAAGGAGATTCTGGATAGGTGTGGAAAAAATAGGGTTGTTGTAGTGTAGTTAATTTCCCTGGTATAGACTAAAGTGCTTAGGGCTGGCGCTCTGGACAGGGAGGAATTTGTAAAATGCGTACTAGAAGGATCTTTGGAACGGTATGCAGACAGACCAACTAGAGAGGAGGCTATACTGCACCTAGTTCTGGGAAATGAGCCCGGTCATGTCGTCAAAGTTTCAGTAGGGAAATATGTGGCAAATAGTGACCACAATTCTGTTAACTTTAGGATAGTAACGGACAAGGATGAGTGTTGCCCTATGGGTAGGGTGTTAAATTGGGGGAAGGCTAACTATAGTCAGATTAGACAGGAGTTGGTGGCTGCTGATTGGGAGAGGCTGTTTGAGGGTAAGTCTACATCTGGCAATTGAGAGTCTTTTAAGGAACAGTTGATAAGGCTGCAGGACAGGCATGAGCCTGTAAAAAGGAAGGATCGGAAAAGTAGGATTTGAGAGCCGTGGATAATTAGGGAAATTGAGGATCTGATTAAAAAGAAAAGAGAGGCGTACGTTTAGGTCTAGGCAACAGAAAACAGATGGAGCTCTGGAGGAATACAGGGAGAGTAGGAAAGAACTCAAACAGAGCTAGAGCAAAAATAGATCTCAAAATGTTCTTGGCAGACAGAATTAAGGAGAATCCTGAGGCATTTTATTCGTATGTTAGGAACAAAGAGTTGTCAGGGAAAAAAAAATCATCCCTCTGGGGACAAAGGAGGGGAATTATGCTTAGAACCTAGGAGAATAGGGAAAAATACTTTGCATCAATGTTCACAAAGGAGAGGGACATGTTGACTGGGAGAGCCTCAGAGGGAGGTGTTGACTCGTTAGAGACAATCTCCATTACAAGGGAGGAAGTGTTAAGTTTTTTTAGGGAACATTAAAACTGACAAATTCCCAGGGCCTGATGACGTCTATCCTCGACTGCTCAGGGGGACGAGAGATGAAATTGCTGGGCCTCTGACGGAAATCTTTGTCTCTTCACTGGACACAGATGAGGTCCCTGAGGATTGGAGGATAGCGAATGTGGTACTGTAAGAAGGGTAGTAGGGATAACCTGAGTAATTATAGGCCGGTGAGCTTGACGTCCATGATAGGAAAGTTGTGGAGAGGATTCTTAAGATGTATGTGCATTTAGAATGGAACAACTTCATTAGTGATAGACAACATGGTTTTGTAAGAGAGAGGTTGTGCCTTACAAATTTAGGGTTTTTTGAAGAGGTGACAAAAATGGTTGACGAAGGAAGGGCCATAGATGTTTTCTATGTGGATTTCAGTAAGGCATTTGACAAAGTCCCTCATGGCAGGTTGGTTAAGAAGGTTAAGGCTCATGGATACAAGGAGAGGTGGCTAGATGGGTAGAGAACTGGCTTGGCCACAGTGACGGAGAATAGCAGTTGAAAGTTCTTCTTCCAGCTGAAAGTCTGACTAGTGATGTTCCGCAGGGCTCTGTACTGGGACCTCTGTTATTTGTGATATATATAAATGATCTGGAAGAATGTGTGTAACTGGTGTTATCAGCAAGTTTGCAGATGACAAGAAGATGGCTGAACTTGTGGATAGCTATGAACATTGTCAGACAATGCAGCAGTTTACAGATAGGCTGGAAAATTGGGCACAGAAATGGCAGGTAGAATTTAATCCAGATAAATGCAAGGTGATACATTTTGGAAGAACTAATATAGGAGAGAGCTATAGGAGTGCAAGTCCACAAATCCCTGAAGGTGGCAGCACAAGTAGAGAAGGTGGTGAAGAAGGCATATGGTACGCTTGCCTTTATAGGACAGGGTATAGAGTATAAAAGCTTGAGTCTGATGTTGCAGTAGTATGAAAAGTTGGTTAGGCCACATTTGGAGTACTGTGTCCAGAAGGACGTGGAGGCTTTGGAGAGAGTGCAGAGAAGGTTTACCAGGATGTTGCCTGGTATGGAGGGTCTTAGCTATGAGGAGAGATTGGGTAAACTGGGGTTGTTCTCACTAGAAGGATGGAGAATGAGGGGAGATCTAATAGAGTTGTACAAAATTATGAAGGTCATAGGGTGAATAGTGGGAATTTTTTTTCCCAGGTCGTAGGTGACGATCACGAGGGGTCATAGGCTCAAGGTGAGAGGAGCGAGGTATAACTCTGATATCAGAGGGATATTTTTTACGCAGAAGGTGTTGGGGCTTAGAATGTGCTGCCAAGTAGGGTGGTGGAGGCAGACACGCTGGCATCGTTTAAAAATTACCTGAATAATTACACGAGCAGTCTGGGAATGGAAGGATAGAAATGAATGGTCTAGTTGGACCAACGTGAGGCGCAGGCTTGGAGGGCTGAAGGGTCTGTGAGTTGCAAATGAATTGATATGATTATATCTGCTGGTACACAACTCTCTGCTGGTGTATCCAAATTATTGAGGTATTTAGTGAAAACTAACTTAGCTGTCTTATTTCCCTCAATTATTTTATTACAAAATTATCCCATCTCAGTATAGTGGGGAACATCACTTGTCATATTCTGCTACTCAAATTATGTTTCCACGATCTTTATTTGCTTCCCAATTAAGTCACAAGGTTATTTCCAATTTAATTCTCTTTCATGTTTACCAATAATTTCTTACTGACAGCCGTCTTGAAACCTGTCTGGTTGTAGTTCATCCTTCTTGCTGTAACTTCAGTTATTGATTATATTTGAGTTTTCCCAGGAAAAAAAAGTGTTCTGTTTTTCCTCTTGCCAGTGGCGCCCACCTGGACTTAATTTCATTCCAAAGTCAGATCTTGGAATAAATGGAGACTGCACGATTAATCCCTCCCAGAGGTAAGAGCATCACAGAATGGATTGGAGGTAGGGAAAGCCAGCAGTTGCTGTCGTTTGAAGTCATAGCTGATTTGTAACTAGATACTTAAGTTGGCACAGTGGTTAAAGTGCGTCTTGACAAATACGTGAATAGGGTGGGAATAGAGGGATACAGTCCCTGGAAGGGCAGGGGGTTTTAGTTCAGTCGGGCAGCATAGTCAGTGCAGGCTTGGAGGGCCGAAGGGCCTGTTCCTGTACTGTAACCTTTTCGTTAGCACTGCTCTCTCTCAGTGCCAGGGACCTGAGACGATTCCCGTCTTGGGTTGCTATCTGTGTGGAATCTGTATGTTGTCCCGTGTTTGCATGGGTTTCCTCCAGATACTCCGGTTTTCTTCCATAATTTGAAAGACATGCTGGTTAGATGTATTGGCCGTGTTAAATTTCCCTCAGTGTACCTGAACAGACACTGGAATGTGGCCACTAGAGTATTTTCGCAATAATTTCATTGCAGTGTTAATGTAAGCCCACTTCTCACACTAAAAAATAAAACTTCTTAAAAAAAAACTTTAAAGCTTCAGGTAATGCCTGACCCCCTCTTTTGAGCATATTAAAGATTGTGAGGCAAACCTATTCAAACACAAATTGCCTCTAATATTTTAATCCATTTGTTTTAAGACAGTTCTCATAAAGGAAAGGAATTTCATTTTTTGTTCAAGACATCTGGACGTTCCAGTACAAACATTCTGAAGAATAGTCACTATTGTCATATAGGAAAAGCAGCCAATTTCTATATAGCAAGTTCCAAAAGCAGCAATGAGGTAAATGACCAGATCATCTGTTTTGGTGGTGATGGTTGAACAATTTTAATTGCTTTGTCATTTCCACCTCTGCCTTTGGCTGCTTAGGCAGTAGACTCTAGAATTCCCTCTTTGAATGTCTCTGCCCCACTTCTATCTCTCTTCTTTAAACGTCACTTCATTGTTCAAGACATCTGCTTTAATATTACCTTAAGTGACTTGATGTTACATTTTGACACTCCTAGGACATTTTATTACATTAAAGTAATTGTTCATAAATATTGGCTAGGAAACTTGCAGAAAACCCCTTCCTAGTTTGAAGGAACACCATCGAAAAGTTATGGCACAGGAGGCAGCTATTTGGCCTATCTTGTCCATGCCAGCCCAAAGACAACCAGGTGCCCTTTCTAATTTCACTCCCTGTACCTGGCCCAACATCCTGGAGTTTCTTTTGTGTCCAGAGAAGAAGGTGAACAGAGCCACAGTCTAGCTGGCGCTCTGCTGCAAGAGAATGCCAGCCTAAATAAATTGTCTTCAGAGTCTCCATCAGGAAATTTTAGCTCACTGATCCTGAGTCGTGCAAGAATGTTACAGAATCCAAACTGTAGCTAAAGAGAGAAATATACTTGATTTGTTTAAACTGCATTAGGTAAAACTGCCACTTTATAGCTTTACTGATGTATACTGAAAAGTTTACTTGAAAACCTTGATGGAAATGTGTTGTGCAAACAGAACAGGAACGGAGGGGTGCTGTTTTGCAGAGAATAAACCACTTTGATTGTGGTTCTTGCGGTATCCTCTTCTCTAATAATTAAAGCTGCAGGGGTGGAAGAGAGGCAGAACGAAACAGCCTGTTCACAAGGGACTTGTTTTGTTTTATTTGCAGTCGGGAGATGGTGCCAAAAAAGAAAATAACTGTGAATCAACAGCCCAGTCTTACTCCATCGCAACCAGTAGAAGTCCAGCAGTCATCCTGATGGCTAACAGACCAGCTGCTACCACAGCTGGCTCATGGAGTGTTCCCTGTCATCCAACCAATACTTCTGGAAGTGAAACTTGCAGCTGATTGTCGACAGCCTCATTTCTCCGATTCATATGTCTACCTCAGCTGAGGAAGAAATTGGGGGGTTTGGGGGAGTGGGGTGGTGGGGGAAGCAGGGGAATTGACCTCTTGCCAATCACAGGGCTGTGTGTTTGTTTAGCACACAGCCGCTTTGATTTAAGTCCTTTTGTTACAGCAGTCATCCACCAGATTGTAAAATGTGCATTTTGCATCTAAACAATCCTAATCCTTACTGAACTGCCAAATTAATTATAATGCAGAACTGTTATCAGATTTTCAATTGACAGCATTTGACTGATGTCCAAGAGTCTTCATGCAAAAAGCCCTGGGCTACAAATTTCAGATGGACACCATTGCTGTCTCTCCATAGCTAACAATTTTTACAATATGGTGAATGACTTTACAGTTGTGTGAGAATTTTTTATCTGCCAATCACCCAGAAAATGTCAGTTCCCCACAAAAAGATTTTAAACAGTGGCTTGGGCCTGCAGGAACATGTATGATGTGAAAAGTGCATATTGTCTTCCTAATTTTGATCTATTAATTTTTTTAATTTATTGTTGAGACCTGGTGCATTGTTTCACCAAGTTATTTACTCCTTCATTCATTCCTTGGCTGCATTGGGCTGAGAGAATGTTCACTGCACTGTATTCATCACTGACACACTGAGTACCTTGTTAGATTAAAGATTAGCATTCTTTATATAATGATATCTCAGGCCAAATATTACATCTTATAGTTTGAAATTGCCTTTGAAGCCACGTTACAAGATTACTGCAGAATGTTGGTTGAGAGTTTAGCTTTCAAAAGAAAATACATAAACAATTTAGTAAATCACTGCAATATTTAGACTTGACTATTGAGAATTGGTGGGGTCAGTCTTTACAGATGCAGTGTTTTCTAAGTAGAGGTAACATATCATTCAAGCTCTTGCATGGATGAGAATTAATGCGTAATTGTCTGGTAGCCACTGGTAAGCATCCAGACCTGTTAGATGCTGTGGTAAAATTGAGACAAGCAAGCCTTTAGGTCAGAGCGTCAGTAGTTCTGGTGAAGTCTTGATCCAGATCTATGCACTGTTAAGATGTGTGTGTTGTTGTTACTAAGAGGCTGATCAACAGTGCAATGTTACTGACATAGGATTCCTTATCTTGCCACTGCAGAAGTTGTGCATTCTGATATGAATGTTCATTTTGCAGAGATTATTATTTCAAGTTTCTGTGTACCTTCCCCAGATAATTCTCAGAACTGTTGCAGGCAGTCCAATGACCAACCCCTCTTTCTCTCCCCACCTCTTGAGGAAGACCTCCACTCTGCTCACCACCTTGATACTTTTGATTGTCGCAATCTTATGAGCATACCCCACTGCTAATCCAACTCATTGTCATCGCCAAACAGAAACAGGGATAGAATCAACATTGAAGCTGTACTGGCTGAACTTAGATTGTGTAGGCAGCCTAATTGAATTTGTAGCTGTTCATTCCTTCTATCCCATTCATAGCAACAAAGGAAGGCAGAAGCTTGAAGCTAACCTTCTGATATTTTTCAACTCCACTTAGAAGTGCTCAGATTTGATTTGTCATTTCCCCAATAATTTAGTTGTGTGCATGCGTGTTGCATATGAACAAGGTTTGCACTGCTTCCAAGCTGCCAAGAAGTTGGGAGATTGCATCAAAGGAAGAGGCCTTTAACATGTTGTTAAACTTCTGCAAATACAAGTGCCTTGAATGAAAGTAGAAGAGGTGGCGGGTGAATAAACTGGCTGAACAACTTGAACTGTGCAATGAGTACGAATGAACTGAGCCTTATGGAGTGAAGCTGCCTTCTTTGGCTTTCTGGTACATATTTTTTGTGACTTTATAGATGACCAGTTGAATGCTTCATGTCCATTTTAATCTCTCCTGCTTGTCATCCTTCAAAAATCCACGTGGGTTTTAGAAGGGAAACATTTTTGGTCTTTTTTGAGACCTTCAGATTCTTTGGGGTGATCTTGGAGTTTCCTATGAGAGAGCTTAGCATCCATCTTCAACCCTTTACTAGCCACAGGAATTGCTGAAGCTGGAGTGAGAAAGGGTTAACTTGTCTAGCTCACCTGATGTCGTTTGATGGCTTAATGGGTGATGGATTGTACTGAGCACTCAGGCAGCGCCAAGCAGTGGAGTTTCCTGTTGTACTCAACCCATAACTGCTGAACATCACCAGTAAGGATCATGATCGCCACAAGGCGGCAGTCTCCACATTTCATTTCTGATGATAAAAGTATACATTCTTTTTAAAAATAAAATCTGTCAAAAGATCACAACCATGAGTTTCTTGGGCTAATTTCTACCCTTGTCTTTTGCTATGTGAAAAAGATTTTTCAGAAAGCTTTTGATCTTTTTAAATTATCTTGTGTATTCACCAATTTTGACATGTTTACAAATTTGCTGTGAATTAGGAAGGAAAATAACTCTGACCGCCTTGAAATGATAACTGAAGGATGACGGCTTCCCTGTGGGATTTCCAATACACTTTGTTTTAATAATGGTAAATCTATTGTTGAAAGAGCAGTTCACGATTTTTCTGAACTAAATATTTCCATCTCTGCCCTTAAGGTAATGGACAAAATTGTATTTCTGGCAATTATTCCAATAAATAATTTGCTTTCAAAAACATATTAATTAAAATCATAGATTACTAAACCGATAGTGAAAAGTTGCATTGGAGTAAACCTATTAATCCCAGTAATACAACTTAGAATCCATTTTTATGTACATATGTATATGGCTGCTTTAAATTGTGTGCAGCCTATACTATTTGTTGCTTGTCCAGAGTCTTGTCTTCTGAGAAGGACTGTATAAGAAATCCCACAAGGGGCTGCGTATGACCTGATTTAACCCAATTGTGTAAGAAATTGTTTGCAAGACTGGCAGGGCCCATGAATTCTTTGCAAGTATTCAGTCTTTGGCTTTTCCACCCTGAATTCTGTTTCTCCCTTGGTCTCCCTTGGTCCAGCGTGGGCAGAGGGCCCTGGCCCCCAGAGACCAGTGTTCTGGGAAAAGCAAAGAGAATGGATGCCTTTCTCAAACTGTGATACATGTTTACTGAGAAGCAATTTTATAATCATCCAAAATCTGTTTTGTGATGAACAGATATTTTTTAATGAGAATTACTAGCAGAACTATGTGTCTTTTGTTATTTATCTACTATGTTTACTATTTCCCTAATGCATCTGCAGACCTGGTCAAGATCAGTTTCTATAAACAATGCAGGAACTGTCGAGAACTGCAGTTTGGAACTGAGCAATAATTTTAAGAATTGAAATAAAGATATCTTGCAATTAATGTTCTATATTTTTGTTTATTTGTTTCCAGTACCACCCCAGTTATGCATCTTATTTATCAGTCACAAATCAGTTTATATTAACACTGCAATGTCCCATAGTCATCACACTCTGGCACCAGTTTGGGTACATGGAGGATTTAGCATGGCCAATGCACCTAACCAGCACATCTTTCAGACTGTGCAAGAAAACCGGAACATCTGGGAAAAAACCCATGCAGACATGGAGAGAACATGCAGACTCAGCACAGACATCTACCCCAGCTGGGAATCAAACCCAGATCCCTGGCACTGAGGCAGCAGCGCTAACCACTGTGTCACTGTGCTGCCCTATCTATTAAGCGAAAGGAGATTAAAGCACGTAGGTGATAAGGCAAGTTGAGTTAGCTTGGGTTCAGGATGGAACTGCAGAAGCAGAAATTCGATAAGCCTTGGATAAAGTTAGACGATAAACATTAGTGAAAGTGTGGATCAAGCAGGCTAAAAAAGAAAATTAATTACATATTAAAATGGAAAAGGGAACAGAACCAAGAGTCCTGTCTTTGAGGTGGTCATCTTGTCATTTTAAACATCTCTTAGATCACCCCTTGATGTTCTAAATCCATTTGAATGCAGACCAGATTTATTCAATTCAGCATCATTATTTAACAATTTAAGTTCTATTATTCTAAGTAATTGGTGCTCTACTGTTTCCAACATCAATATGTTCTACCTCAGGGATCGTTCCCTTCAAATGGGATCTGACCAAGGCTTTTTGCACCTGAAGCATCAATACTTCCCCATTTTTATTTCAGCCTCCTTACAATAAAGGCCAATCTTTTGTTATTCTGACAAACCCAAGATCCAATGTCATTTCCTCGTAACCACCACTTGTCATCTCTGAACAGTCAGAATGTGTCCCTTTATCAAGGTTTGTGGGACAGCACAATGGTTAGTACTGCTGCCTCACAGTTCCAGAGACTCACGTTCGATTCTTGGCTTGGATCACTGCCTGTGTGGAGTTTGCACGTTCTCCCTGTGCCTGTCTGGGTTTCTTCCGGGTGCTCCAGTTTCCTGCCACACCCAAAGGCTTATGAATCTGTGGAATTCCCTGCCCAGTGAAGTAATTGAGGCTTCCTCACTTTTTAAGACAAGGATAGATAAACTTCTGAATAATAAAGGAATTAAGGATTATAGTGAGCGGGGCAGGTGTGTAGCTGAGTTCTTGAAAAGATCAGCCGTGATCTTATAGAGTGGTGGAGTAGACTTGAAAGGCCAGATGACCTAATCCTGTTCCTAGTTCTTTATGTTCCAAAGATGTGCGGCTTGTGTGCATTGACCATGCTAAATTGCCCATTGGTATCCCAGAATGCGTAGGTTAGAAGGATTAGTGGGGTAAATACGTGGGGTTACAGGGAGAAAGCCTAGGTGGAATTGTTGATGCAGACTTGATGGGCTGAATGGCCCCCCTTTTGCACAACAGGAATTCTATCCTCCCAACCAATGTCTCACGATATCTGTCATGCATTGTGAACAATATCTTGTACTGAATTTTATCAGATACTTTCTGGAAGTCCAAGTAAGTAACATCCATAAACATTCCTTTGTCCAAAAAAATCAACTGGATTAGTCAGATGTGATGTACTGCTTCACAAAACCATGCTGAAGCTCTGATTAATTAATACTTGACTTATGCATTCGGCCAGACTTACCTGCTGTTGGATTCCAGTAACTTACCACAACTTGTGTGGCAATGATGTTTCAACCTGAAGTGGATCTTGACTATAGACTGAGTCCTACCCACTAAGCCCAGGGGGAAACTGATAAGAAATTTGTAAAGTGGAATGGAAAATTAATATGAAAAAAATAATAACTTGGATAAGGCAGCGTGGAGCTACCAGGATCCATGGAATAAACTTTGGTTGAGCACTTAAGGTACAGAATTGATTGTACAGTTGATCTGGTCTCAGTCCTTTTGAAATTTTGGAATTGTCCCCTGTTGAATGCAGACAGCCTGGGCTAAAATTGTTAGGTTGCTGTTCTTGCACTTTCAGTGATCAAGAGGAAATTTCACAGTAGATCCCAGGCCTTATGTTCTGATAAATTTATCTCTGCAAATATTTGACGTTGCAAAGAAGCCTGAAGTTATTTTCAATAAGTGCAAATTGCTATCTAACACCGGGGCTAGAGTTGTGTTTCTTTCCTTGGAATTGGCATCAGCAATGGGCTGACAAGAAGCTAAGGGAATGCAGGTTCTGGTTACCCAGGTTTATTCAGGTTACCTATTACAGCCAGTATGCTTCCACATGCAATCCCAGTGTGAAGTAGAAGGCCGCCTCTGCTAGCTTTCCACGTGACTGAAGGAGTGGACTGTATTTTGGGTTAATTGGTGCACTAGAAATACTTTTTCTTGCCTTTCCACATTCACCTCACATCAGATGAGAGGAAGAAAGAACATTTATATAATAAACTTATGGATAGATGTAATAAGTTGATTGATAGCCACCCGACTAAGGTACCCTGGTGATGGTGTCAACTTTCCTTTTACTGCCCCTATAACTATTGACTGTCTTATCAATCAAAATATAGGAGTAGAATTAAGCCATTTGGCCCATCAAGTTTGCTCTGCCATTTGAACATGGCTGATATGCTCCCCATCCCCATTTTCTTGCCTTCTCCCCGTGACTCTTCAACCCATTACCAATTAAAATAGATTTAATTAAAATTAAATAGATTTAATTAAAGTAGATAGTGAAGAGGGGTGTTATAGTTTACAGAGTGACTTGGACAAGTTGCAGAGCTGGGCCGAGAGGTGGCAAATGGAGTTTAATGTGGAAAAGTGTGAGGTAATGCACTTTGGCAGGAACAATAAATGTGTAGAGTATAGGGCTAATGGTAGGGCTCTTAATAGTGTTGAGGAACAGAAGGATCTTGGTGTATGTGTCAATAGATCCCTGAAAGTAGGCAGTCAAGTGGATAATGTTGTTAAGAAGGCTTATGGAGTCTTAGCTTTTATTGGTAGGGGGATTGAATTTAGGAGCCGCAGCATCATATTGCAACTGTACAAAACTCTAGTGCGGCCGCACTTGGAGTATTGTGTGCAGTTCTGGTCCCCACATTATAAGAAAGATGTGGAGGCATTGGAGAGGGTACAGAGGAGGTTTACCAGGATGTTGCCTGGTATGGAGGGCAGGTCCTATGAAGAGAGGTTGAAGGATTTGAGGTTGTTTTCGTTAGAAAGGAGGCGGCTAAGAGGGGATCTTATTGAAGCATATAAGATGATTAGAGGTTTAGATAGGGTGGACAGTGATAGCCTTTTTCCTAGGATGGAGAAAGCTAGCACGAGGGGACACAGCTTTAAATTAAGGGGTATGAGTTATAGGACGGATATCAGAGGTAGGTTCTTTACTCAAAGAGTGATTAGGGAGTGGAATGCCCTGCCTGCAGCTGTTGTAGATGCGCCAAGTTTGGTGGCGTTTAAGAGGTTAATTGATAAGTATATGGAAGAGAAGGGAATGGTTTAGTTTGGAGGGGCATTGCTTTTCATTTTGGTCGGCACAACATCGAAGGCCGAAGGGCCTGTTCTGTGCTGTAATGTTCTATGTTCTATAAAAATCTGTCCAACTCTTCAGATGTACTCACTGTCCCAGCATCCAATGCGCTTTGGGGTAGCAAGTTCCACAGATTCATAACCCTTTGGGAGAAGAAGTTTCTCCTCAACTGTTTTAAATTTGCCAGCCCTTATCCTAAGACCCCTCATCCTAGAATGTCCCATAAAAGGAAGCATCCGCTATACATCTACTTTATCCATACTTTTAGCACCCTTCTTCTAAATTCCAAAGAGCATCGGTCTAAATTGTTCAATCTCTGTTCATATGACAAATCCCTCTGGAATCACTCTAATGAACCACCTCTGAACTGTCTCCAATGCTGTTACGTATTTACTAAATAAGGGGACTAAAATTGTGTACAATACTCAAGGTTTGGTATCACCAATGCCTTGTATAGTTGCAACAGAACTTCCTTATCTTTATATTCTATTCCTTTTGCTATAAATGCCAACCTTCCATTCCATTCCAAAAATGTAGATTATCTAACCTGTTGCTGGGGGCCAGAATTCCACATAGCAACAATCCACTGAGAGGGAAAAAAATTCTCATCTCTGTCTTAAAAAGTTGACTTCTTATTCTTAAAATGTTCTCTTATTCTATTTTTCCTTCACAAGAGAAAACATCCACCATTCCAAGTTCCTTCAAGATCTTGTATATTTCAGTAAGATTACCCCTCATCCTTCTAAACTCCATGGGTATTGAACCAACCTGTTTATAACATTTCTTCACAATCCTTCATCCCAGCAATGAGTTGAGTGAACTTCTAAACACTTCTAACATAATTATATCTTTTTGTGGCACGGTAGTACAGTGCTTAGGACTGCTGCTTCACAGCTCCAGGGATCTGGGCTTAATTCCTGGCTTGGGTCATTGTGTGGAGTTTGCACATTCCCTCGTGTCCACGTGGGTTTCCTTCGGGTGCTCTGGTTTCCTCCCACAGTCTAAAGGTGTGCAGGTTAGGTTGATTGCCCAAGCTAAAACTGTCACTTAGTGTACTAGGATGTTTAGGTTAGAGGGATTAGTAGATAAAATATGTAGGGATGTGGAGGGTATGGCCTGGGTGGGATTGTGGTCGGTGCAGACTCAATGGGATGTACGGCCTCTTTCTGCACTGTACAGTTCTATGATTGTATGAAATTAGGAAATCAAAACTCCATGGTACTCCCGAAGTTATCTCATTAAGGCCCTGTACAACTGGGATAAAATTTTAATTTGGCTTGCCAAAAACCAATATTCTATTTGCCTTTTTGCTGTATCTCCATACTGATATTTTGTGGTTCATATATCAGGGCACCCAGATCCCCTCTACCTCCATATTCTGCAATCTATTTAATAAACACATCATATCCCTTTGCAAAGTCCACCTCCTCTTGATAATTTATTTTCCTACCAATCTTTGCGTCATTGGCAAATTCAGCTGCCATGCATTTAGTCCCTTCATCCAAGTCATTGTCGATAATTGAGGACCCAGCACTGATCCCTGTGGCCCTTAACTAGTTATAGTTCCCAAAAGCCAACCCAGTTATCCCGACTCTCCACTCCAGTGAGGTAACCATTATCCATTGGAGCAAAAAGTTTATTTTTGTTTATCAGTGTCACAGTAGGCTTACGTTAACACTGCAATGAAGTTACTGTAAAAATCCCCGAGTTGCCACACTCTACCACCTATTTGGTACATTGAGGGAGAATTTAGCATAGCCAATGCACTGAACCAGAGTATCTTTTTGACTGTGGGAAGAAATTGGAGCACGCGGAGGAAACCCGCATAGATGTGGGGAGATTTCCATGACCCAAGCTGGGAATCAAACCTGGGTCCCTGGCACTGCAAGGCAGCAGTTCTAACCCCTGTGATATCATAGTATCTTCCAATACAAAGCATTACAATTGGAACTGATGTTCTATGTCACGGTGTTAATTTTTGCTTGCTAAATTATGTTGGCTTCCAGTTAAGCAATGTTTTGGTTTTAAAATTCTCTTTCTCATTCAAATTTGTCCATGGTCTTACCCATCCTTTTCTCTGCAACTCTATTCAGCCTTACGACCCTCTGAAATATCTGTGTGTGGCTCTAATTGTGGCCTTTTATGAATTCCCAATCATAGTAAGTAAAGTAAAAGCAAAGTTTATTTATTAGTTACAAGTAAGGCTTACATTAACACTGCAACAAAGTTACAGTGAAATTCCTTTAGTCACCACACTCCAGTTCGGGTCAGTGCTCTTAAGCAGCACATCTTTTAGAATGTGGGAGGAAACTGGAGTACCCAGAGGAAACCCACATAGACACAAGGATAACTTGCAATTTCCACACAGATAGTGACCCAAGCCAGGAATTGAACCCACCAAGCACCAAGGTCCTTGGAGCTCTGAAGCAGCCGTGTTAACCGCTGTGCCACAGTGCCCCACCATTGTTGGCTGTGCCTTTAGTGGTCTCAGCCAAGGTCTACAATTCCTTCTCTGCACAGCTCCATCTTCCTTCTTGAATTTTTCATTGAGATTCTTCTTTAAAACCCACTTCTTTCATCAAGCTTTTGGTCATTTGACTAATATCTCCTTTTGTGGTTCGGTGATGTATTTGGCTGGTGCTCCTGTGACATTGGGACATTGCATTGAACATAGAACATAGAACAATACAGCACAAACAGGCCCTTCGGCCCACGAGTTGCGCCGATCACATCTACCAATCCACAGACATATCTATAACCCCCTATCCTATTCTTTTCCATATACTCATCCAGAAGTCTCTTAAAAGACCCCAGTGAGTTTGCCTCAACAACCTCCGACGGCAGTCGGTTACATTCACTCACCACCCTCTGAGTGAAAAACCTACCCCTGACATCTCCTTTGTATTTGCTTCCCTGCACCTTAAATCTGTGTCCTCTCGTAGTGACCATTTCAGCTCGGGGAAAATAGTCTCTGAGAGTCCACCCTATCTATTCCTCTCAACATTTTATAAACCTCTATCAGGTCGCCTCTCAATCTACGTCTCTCCAGTGAGAAGAGTCCCAGCTCCCTCAACCTATCTTCATAAGGCCTGCCTCCCAATCCAGGCAGCATCCTTGTAAATCTCCTCTGAACCCTCTCAATAGCCTCTACATCCTTCCTATAAGGAGGCGACCAGAACTGCGCACAATACTCCAACTGGGGTCTGACAAGAGTCTTATAGAGCTGCATCATTACCTCCTGACTCCTAAACTCTATTCCTTAATGAAGGATTAATGAAGGCCAGTACACCGTACGCCTTCTTGACCACTTCTTCCACCTGCGAGGCTGATTTAAGAGTCCTCTGGACCCGGACCCCGATATCCTTCTGCTCTACAACACAGCTAAGACTCCTACCCCTTATATTAGAACATAGAACATTACAGCACAGAACAGGCCCTTCGGCCTTCGATGTTGCGCCGACCGATATAAAAAGCAATGCCCCTCCAAACTAAACCATTCCCTTCTCTTCCATATACTTATCAACTAACCTCTTAAACGCCACCAAACTTGGCGCATCTACAACTGCTGCAGGCAGGCATTCCACTCCCGAACCACCCTTTGGGTAAAGAACCTGCCTCTGATATCCGTCCTATAACTATCACCCTTAATTTAAAGCTGTGTCCCCTCGTGCTAGCTTTCTCCATCCTAGGAAAAAGGCTATCACTGTCCACCCTATCTAAACCTCTAATCATCTTATATGTTTCGATCAGGTCCCCTCTTAGCCTCCTCCTTTCCAACGAAAACAACCTCAAATCCCTCAGCCTCTCCTCATAAGACCTGCAAATATATTATATTGTACTTCTTCATCCCATTATTCGTGCCAAAATGGACCACTACACATTTATCTGCGTTGAAGTCCGTTATCTAAATATTCTCCCACGAAACAGCTCAGAATATTTTTATTATTCGTTCATGGGACATGGGCATCTCTGGCTGGCCAACATTTGTTGCCCAAGGACAGTTGAGAGTCAATCACATTGTGGTGGCTCTGGAATCACATACAGGCCAGACCAAGTAAGAATGGGAGATTTCCTTCCCTAAAGAACATTAGTGAACCAGGTAAGTTTTTCCAACAATCAACAACGGTTTCATGGTCATTAGTAGATTCTTAATCCAGATATTGAATTCAAATTCCACCTTCTGCTGTGGCAGGATTCGAACCCGGGTCCCCAGTTGAGTTTCTGGATGAACAGTCAAGTGATGATACCACTGGGCCATTGCCTGGTGATATTACTACTACATTAACAGCAATTACTATGAAGGAGATCGTCATCGACTTCAGGAAGCATAAAGGACAACATGCCCTTGTCGACATCAATGGGGATAAAGTAGAAAGTGTCATGGGCTTCAAGTTTTAGATGTCCATAAGAACATAAGAAATAGGAGCAGGAGTAGGCCATCCAGCCCCTCGAGCCTGCCCCGTCATTCGATAAGATCATGGCTGATCTGTAGTGGTTCAGTACCACTTTCCAGCTTTCTCCCTGTAACCCTTAGTTCCCTTGTCAATCAAAAACCTATTCACTCTTGACTTGAACATATTCAGTGAGGAAGCTCATTACCTCATCAGGCAGAGAATTCCAAAGATTCACCATCCTTTGCGTGAAGAAACTCCTCCGCAACTCTGATCTGAACAACAACCCCCCCAATCTTGAGGCTGTGCCCTCTAGTCCTGCTATCTTTGCTAAGCGGGAAGAGTCTCTCAACCTCTACCTTATCTATCCCCTTCATTATCTTATATGTCTCTATAAGATCCCCTCTCAGCCTTCTAAACTCCAAAGTGTACAAATCTAACCTATTCAGATGTCCAGATCACCAACAACCTGTCCTGCTCCCTCCATGCCGACACTGTAGTTAAGAAAGCCCACCAATGCCTCTACTTTCTCAGAAGACTAAGGAAATTCAGCATGTCAACTACGACTCTCACTGATTTTTACAGACTCACCGTAGAAAGCATCCTTTTTAGCTGTATCACAGCTTGGTATGGCTCCTGGTCTGTCCAAGACCACAAGAAACTACAATAGGTTGTGAATGTACCCTATTCCATCACACAAAGCAGCCTCCCACCCATTGACTCTGTCTACATGTCTTGTTGCTTCGGCAAAGCAACCAGCATAATTAAGAATCCCACGCATCCCAGACATTTTCTCTTCCACCTTCTTCCTTCAGGAAAAAGATACAAAAGCCTGAGGTCACATACCAGCCAATTCAAGAACAGCTTCTTCCTGCTGCTGTCAGACTTTTGAATGCTTCTACCTTGCATTAAATCGATCTTTCTCTACACCCTACTTATGACTGTAACACTACATTCTGCACTCTCTCCTTTCTTTCTCTCTGAATGGTATGCTTTGTCTGCATAGCGTGCAAGAAACAATGCTTTTCACTGTATATTAATACGTGACAATAATAAATCAAATCAAATGAAAAACAACTTCCCATTGCCACTAATACATAAGATGTTCTTGCAGGATGTTAAGAAAATAGTCTTGATCTATAATGCTCAAAGCAAACTGGGCTGTGATATACGAATCTAAATCAATGTAATGTGCAATAACTGTACAATGCTGATGTTGTGCAACTCACGTGGATGAGATATTTAATATTAGCCAACATGTTCAGCATGCTTACCAGGCCAGTACTGCTATATTTAGCAGCATCCACCCCCACCATCCCTCTCTGAACTATATATAACTTGGACCTTGCAATCCATTTCAATATTTGCAGTATTACTATTACATCTTACAGCAGGTGTAGTACAATAACAAACATCGTCATTTGATTCGCAACCGACATTTTGTAAATGACACGTTACAAATGCTTATATTTTTGAGAATAAATCTTTCATCAGGGACGAATTTTTTAAAAACTCCACCTCCATACAATCCAGTTGAATATTCCAGAACGGCACTGACAAGAGTATTGGTGAGAGTTGCCATCCTTTGGCTGGAGTCCATTTTGGATGGGGTGGCACAGTGGTTAGCACTGCTGCCTCACAGCGCCAGGGACATGGGTTCGATTCCTGGCTTGGGTCACTAACTGTGTGGAGTCTGCACATTCTCCCCGTGTCTGCCTGGGTTTCCTCCGGGTACTCCAGTTTCCTCCCATAGTCCAAAGACGTGCTGGTTGGGTGCATTGGCCATGTTAAATTCTCCCTCAGTGTACCAAAACAAGTGCCGATGTGTGGCGACTAGGCGATTTTCACAATAACTTCATTGCAGTATTAATGTAATACTGCAATGAAGGCTACTTAGAATCATAGAACCCCCACAGTTCAGAAAAAGGTCATTCGGCCCATCAAGTCTGCACCGATGACAATCCCATCCAGGCTGTATCCCCATAACCTTATGCATTTATACTAGCTAGTCCTCCTAATATTAAGAGGCAAGTTAGCATGGCCAATCCACCTAATCTGCACATCACAGCTTGTGGGAGGAAACCAGAGCATCTGGAGAAAACCCATGCAGATACAGGAAGAACATGCCGAATCCGCACAGCAACCCTAGCCGGGAATCGAACCTGTGCCACACTTCTGTGCCACTTGTGACACTGATAAATAAACTTAAAACTAATTGGGCCAATTTTAAGGAAGTGATAATCAATAACAAACAAACATGGCCAAAAATGGGGAGAAGGGAAGTTGCAGGATGTTGGTATGTTTTGTCCGAAGTATAACTGAATTGATGTTGATACTGACCTGAATTTTACGTTCAGTGTGCATCCAGGTTCAGCGTTGTTAACGCGATTTTTATGCTGGCTGGCCAATTAACGGCATCTGAAGTGAAACAATGCTGCAATCATTTAAGATATAAGATTCCTTTGTTTCAGCTTTCCCTGTTGGTTTTCTGTTTCCTGGGGTTTGTTGCTCATGAACTCAGTGGCTTGCTGAGGTTCAAGGGTCATACATGGGCTGGACCAGGTAAGAATGGCAGAGTCTGTGAGCGAGATGGTTTCATTCCTGAGTGTAACATCATCATTCCAGATTTAGGACATCACAATGGCGCAGTGGTTAGCACTGCTGCCTCTCAACACCAGGGACCCGGGTTCAATTCCCAGCTTAGATCTCTGTTCGTGTGGAGTTTGCACACTCTCCCCATGTCTGGTACTCCGGTTTCCTCACCACTCTCCAAAGACTGGGTTGATTGGCCATGGTAAATTGGCCGTTACTATCAGGAGAATTCACAAGGTTACAGGGATAGTGTGGGGGGTAACTTGATTGAGGTTTATAAGACCCTGAACATCTTGGCAAGGTGGATGTGAGAAGGATGTTTCCTCTTGTGGGTGAGACCCAAACTAGAGGATGCAGGAGTCGCCTTTTTAGAAGAGAGATGAGGAGGGATGAGAGCAAACAAGGACAATGAACAGAAGGTGCTGCAAAGATAAACACAGGGCATAAACACAAGATACTTCTCACACTGACCAACCACCTGCCCCCCAGCACCCCTCCCCCCCATTGTACATTACCTATACCTTTTCTATTGGCTCCTCACTTTTTTTGCATTCTGCCCCTTGATTTCTTGGTACAGATAGAGTTCAAACTTCAGGGGGACAACCTCAGAGGGTTGTGTAACTTTGGAACACTTTTCCTCAGGAGGCAGGGTCACCGAATGGTTTTGAGATGGAGGTAAATAGGTTTTATTAGGCGAAGTTGTCGAAGGTTTTTGGGCTGAGGTAGGAATGTGGAATTTGAAACATAAACAGATCAGCTATTATCTTATTGAATGGTGGAGCAGGTTTGATCCCAACTCCTGTATTCAATGTTCTGACCGATGAAACCAAGCTTGCCGAATGCTTTCTGTCCACCTGTGACTCCACTTTCAAGGAACTATGAACATGTACCCCTCAATCTCTTTGTTCTGTAACTCTCCCCAGTTGGGAAGGACAGAACACAGAAGGCAGGAAGGATGAGGGATTTTACATTATATTTGCTGTGTATAAGCATTTTGCTGCTGTTGAAGTGATGCCAGATTGTGTTAGTGTGTTGGAGAAGGGAGTTTCTAGGAACACTGTACTATCATAACCTGAGTGAGAGAGACCGAGCTGGTGCTAATCATATTGGGGGCTTTATTGAGAATACAGCTGTTGGTGAACGCAACTCTGGGCCCAAAATAATTGGATAGAAACTGAGAAATCATACAAAGCTGAGGCCAAGTTGAAAAGACTGTAAGATTGCCATATTTTTGTGGAAAGTAAGTGTTTGTAACTGTGTAAGCGCACCATGCACCTTGTGTGGACTACTTAAAATGATCATTGAATCATAGACAGTGCAGAAGGAGGCTATTCAGCCCTTCGAATCTGCACCAGTCACAGTCCTACCCAGGCCCTATCCCCAGGGTAAGAACACCAGATTTCCTTCCTTAAAGCACATTAGTGAACCAGATGGGTTTTTACAGCAATCGACAATGGTCACCATTAGACTTTTAATTGCAATTCTTTCTTGAATTCAAATAAGTGACACCTTGTCCAATCTTTCTGAAGTCATTGTGGGTGTTTATTTTTATGAAGTTACTCTGAGGGATTGTAAATTATCTACACTCCTATTTATAAACCGTCTAAACACTTCAATTACATTTCAGCCTGTAGCTAACTCTGGGGTATGCATTATTCTACAAATAAACCATCTGAATCCCTCAGTTCAATTCCAGCCTCTAACTCACTGCGGGGTAAACATGCCTCGTTTGAACCTCTCGATCAGAGTAACCTCTTGCAATCCTGAACATTCACACTGTGACTTAAACCTGATCTCTCAGTAACTGAGCAGCATACAGCAGAGTGCTCAGTGGAACTCTGCTATGTATATATCAAGCTACAGGCAGCCCTATCCCAGTAAGGAGAACTCCTAAACAAGGCTGCCAAACTAGTGTGACAGATTTAGGCAGCGAAGCAAGTTGTCTGCGTTCCCAGTCGGGAATGGAAGTGTGATGGTATATGGAGACGTACATAGGCTGAAGTTTGAACTCTAACTCTACCAAGAAATCAAGGGGCAGAATGCAAGAAAGTGAGGAGCCAATAGAAAAGGTATAGGTAATATACAGTGGGGGGAGGAGTGCTGGGAGGGTGGGGGTCAGTGCGAGAAGTATCTTATGTTTATGCTCTGCAGTTATCTACGCAGCATTTTCTGTTCATTGTCCTTGCTTGATCTCATCTCTCTCTCTTCTCTGCAAGCTTCTGACTTATTCTTGATTTTAATTTGTTTCCTGTCTCTCTTCATTTGATTTACTTCGCAATTTTTTGTACTTTGTCTGCAACACACTCTCAGCTCCCCATTCCCTGTCTATCTGTCTCTCTCAGCTCCCCATTCCCTGTCTATCTGTCTCTCTCAGCTCCCCATTCCCTGTCTATCTGTCTCTCTCAGCTCCCCATTCCCTGTCTGTCTGTCTCTCTCAGCTCCTCATTCCCTGTCTGTCTGTCTCTCTCAGCTTCCCATTCCCTGTCTATCTGTCTCTCTCAGCTCCTCATTCCCTGTCTATCTGTCTCTCTCAGCTCCCCATTCCCTGTCTATCTGTCTCTCTCAGCTCCTCATTCCCTGTCTATCTGTCTCTCTCAGCTCCCCATTCCCTGTCTATCTGTCTCTCTCAGCTCCCCATTCCCTGTCTATCTGTCTCTCTCAGCTCCTCATTCCCTGTCTATCTGTCTCTCTCAGCTCCCCATTCCCTGTCTATCTGTCTCTCTCAGCTCCTTCCCTGTCTTCTGTCTTCTCTCTCAGCTCCCCATTCCCTGTCTATCTGTCTCTCTCAGCTCCTTATTCCCTGTCTGTCTCTCTCTCTCAGCTCCCCATTCAATGTCTGTCTATCTCCTTCAGCTCCCCATTCCCTGTCTATCTGTCTCTCTCAGTTCCTCATTCCCTGTCTGTCTCTCTCTCTCAGCTCCCCATTCAATGTCTGTCTATCTCCCTCAGCTCCCCATTCCCTGTCTATCTGTCTCTCTCAGCTCCCCATTCCCTGTCTATCTGTCTCTCTCAGCTCCTCATTCCCTGTCTGTCTATCTGTCTCTCTCAGCTCCTCATTCCCTGTCTGTCTCTCTCTCTCAGCTCCCCATTCAATGTCTGTCTATCTCCCTCAGCTCCCCATTCCCTGTCTATCTGTCTCTCTCAGCTCCCCATTCCCTGTCTATCTGTCTCTCTCAGCTCCTCATTCCCTGTCTGTCTGCCTGTCTCTCTCAGCTCCCCATTCAATGTCTATCTGTCTCTCTCAGCTCCCCATTCCCTGTCTATCTGTCTCTCTCAGCTCCTTATTCCCTGTCTGTCTGTCTTTCTCTCAGCTCCCCATTCCCTGTCTATCTGTCTCTCTCAGCTCCTTATTCCCTGTCTGTCTCTCTCTCTCAGCTCCCCATTCAATGTCTTTCTATCTCCCTCAGCTCCCCATTCCCTGTCTATCTGTCTCTCTCAGCTCCTCATTCCCTGTCTGTCTCTCTCTCTCAGCTCCCCATCCAATGTCTGTCTATCTCCCTCAGCTCCCCATTCCCTGTCTATCTGTCTCTCTCAGCTCCCCATTCCCTGTCTATCTGTCTCTCTCAGCTCCTTATTCCCTGTCTGTCTCTCTCTCTCAGCTCCCCATTCAATGTCTTTCTATCTCCCTCAGCTCCCCATTCCCTGTCTATCTGTCTCTCTCAGCTCCTCATTCCCTGTCTGTCTCTCTCTCTCAGCTCCCCATTCAATGTCTGTCTATCTCCCTCAGCTCCCCATTCCCTGTCTATCTGTCTCTCTCAGCTCCTCATTCCCTGTCTGTCTCTCTCTCTCAGCTCCCCATTCAATGTCTGTCTATCTCCCTCAGCTCCTCATTCCCTGTCTATCTGTCTCTCTCAGCTCCTCATTCCCTGTCTTCTGTCTCCTCGTCCATTTTGTTGTTTTTGTCTGTCTATCTGTCTCTCTAGTCCCATTCCCTGTCTTTGTCTCTTCAGCTCTTCCCTGTTCTGTCTCCTCAGCTCCCATTCCTGTTTGTTTTGTCATTCCCTGTCTTCTGTCTCTCTCAGCTCATTCCCTGTCTGCTGTCTGTCTCTCTCAGCTCCCATTCCTGTCTTCGTCTCTCTCAGCTCCTATCCCTGTCTGTCTCTCTCTCTCAGCTCCCTTCAATGTCTGTCTATTCCCTCAGCTCCCCATTCCCTGTCTATCTGTCTCTCTCCGTCTCTCTCTCTCAGTCCCCATTCAATGTTGTCTATCTCCTCAGCTCCCCATTCCCTGTCTATCTGTCTCTCTCAGCTCCTCATTCCCTGTCTGTCTCTCTCTCTCAGCTCCCCATTCAATGTCTGTCTATCTCCCTCAGCTCCCCATTCCCTGTCTATCTGTCTCTCTCAGCTCCTCATTCCCTGTCTGTCTCTCTCTCTCAGCTCCCCATTCAATGTCTGTCTATCTCTCTCAGCTCCCCATTCCCTGTCTATCTATCTCTCTCAGTTCCCCATTCCCTGTCTATCTGTCTCTCTCAGCTCCTCATTCCCTGTCTGCCTGTCTCTCTCAGCTCCCCATTCAATGTCTGTCTGTCTCTCTCAGCTCCCCATTCCCTATCTATCTGTCTCTCTCAGCTCCCCATTCCCTATCTATCTGTCTCTCTCAGCTCCCCATTCCCTTCTCTGTCTGTCTCTCTCAGCTCCCCATTCCCTGTCTATCTGTCTCTCTCAGCTCCTCATTCCCTGTCTGTCTCTCTCTCTCAGCTCCCCATTCAATGTCTGTCTATCTCCCTCAGCTCCCCATTCCCTGTCTATCTGTCTCTCTCAGCTCCCCATTCCCTGTCTATCTGTCTCTCTCAGCTCCTCATTCCCTGTCTGTCTGCCTGTCTCTCTCAGCTCCCCATTCAATGTCTATCTGTCTCTCTCAGCTCCCCATTCCCTGTCTATCTGTCTCTCTCAGCTCCCCATTCCCTGTCTGCCTGTCTCTCTCAGCTCCTCATTCCCTGTCTGCCTGTCTGTCTCTCTCTCTGAGCTTCCCATTCCCTAACTATCTGTCTGTCTCAGCTCCCCATTCCCTGTCTATCTGTCTCTCTCAGCTCCTCATTCCCTGTCTGCCTGTCTCTCTCAGCTCCTCATTCCCTATCGATCTGTCTCTCTCAGCTCCTCATTCCCTGTCTGCCTGTCTCTCTCAGCTCCCCATTCAATGTCTATCTGTCTCTCTCAGCTCCCCATTCCCTGTCTATCTGTCTCTCTCAGCTCCCCATTCCCTGTCTGCCTGTCTCTCTCAGCTCCTCATTCCCTGTCTGCCTGTCTGTCTCTCTCTCTGAGCTTCCCATTCCCTATCTATCTGTCTGTCTCAGCTCCTCATTCCCTATCTATCTGTCTGTCTCAGCTCCCCATTCCCTGTCTATCTGTCTCTCTCAGCTCCTCATTCCCTGTCTATCTTTCTCTCTCAGCTCCCCATTCCCTATCTATCTGTCTGTCTCAGCTCCCCATTCCCTGTCTATCTGTCTCTCTCAGCTCCTCATTCCCTGTCTGTCTGTCTCTCTCAGCTCACCATTCCCAGTCTGTCTGTCTCTCTCTCTCAGCTCCCCATCCCCTGTCTGTCTGTCTCTCTCAGCTCCCCATTCCCTGTCTGTCTGTCTCTCTCAGCTCCCCATTCCCTGTCTGTCTGTCTCTCTCAGCTCCCCATTCCCTGTCTATCTGTCTCTCTCAGCTCCCCATTCCCTGTCTGTCTCTCTCAGCTCCCCATTCCCTGTCTGTCTCTCTCAGTTCCCCATTCCCTATCTATCTGTCTCTCTCAGCTCCCCATTCCCTGTCTGTCTCTCTCAGTTCCCCATTCCCTATCTATCTGTCTCTCTCAGCTCCCCATTCCCTGTCTGTCTCTCTCAGTTCCCCATTCCCTATCTATCTGTCTCTCTCAGTTCCCCATTCCCTATCTATCTGTCTCTCTCAGCTCCCCATTCCCTTCTCTGTCTGTCTCTCTCAGCTCCCCATTCCCTGTCTGTCTCTCTCAGCTCCCCATTCCCTGTCTGTCTCTCTCAGTTCCCCATTCCCTGTCTGTCTCTCTCAGCTCCCCATTCCCTGTCTGTCTCTTCGTTCCCCATCCTGTGTCTCTCAGCTCCCCTCCTGTCTGTCTCTTCAGCTCCCCATTCCCTGTCTGTCTCTCTCAGCTCCCCATTCCCTGTTGTCTGTCTCTCTCAGCTCCCCATTCCCTGTCTGTCTGCCTGTCTCAGCTCCCCATTCCCTGCCTGTCTGTCTCTCTCTCTGAGCTTCCCATTCCCTGTCTATCTGTCTCTCTCAGCTCCCATTCCCTGTCTGTCTCTTCAGCTCCTTCCTGTCTGTCGTCCTCTCAGTCCCCATTCTCTGCTCTGTCTGTCTGTCTAGCTTCCCATTCCCTGTCTGTCTGCCTGTCTTTCTCTCAGCTCCCATTCCCTGCCTATCTGTTTTCTCGCTTCCCCAGTCCCTGTCTGTCTGTCTCTCTCAGCTCCCATTCCTGTCTGCCTGTCTGTCTCTCTCTGAGCTTCCTTCCCTACTATTGTCTCTCTCAGCTCCCCATTCCTGTCTGTCCTCTCAGCTCCCCATTCCCTGTCTGTCTCTCCAGTTCCCATTCCCTGTCTATCTGTCTCTCTCAGCTCCCCATTCCCTGTCTATCTGTCTCTCTCAGCTTCCCATTCCCTGTCTGTCTCTCTCAGTCCCCATTCCCTGTCTATCTGTCTCTCTCAGCTCCTTATTCCCTGTCTGCTCTCTCTCTCAGCTCCCATTCAATGTCTGTCTATCTCCTCAGCTCCCCATTCCCTGTCTATCTGTCTCTCTCAGCTCCTCATTCCCTGTCTGTCTCTCTCTCTCAGCTCCCCATTCAATGTCTGTCATCTCCCTCAGCTCCCATTCCCTGTCTATCTGTCTCTTCAGCTCCCATTCCCGTCTATCTGTCTCTCTCAGCTCCTTATTCCCTGTCTGTCTCTCTCTCTCAGCTCCCCATTCAATGTCTTTCTATCTCCCTCAGCTCCCCATTCCCTGTCTATCTGTCTCTCTCAGCTCCCCATTCCCTGTCTTCTGTCTCTCTCAGCTCCCCATTCCCTGTCTGTCTATCTGTCTCTCTCAGCTCCTCATTCCCTGTCTGTCTCTCTCTCTCAGCTCCCCATTCAATGTCTGTCTATCTCCCTCAGCTCCCCATTCCCTGTCTATCTGTCTCTCTCAGCTCCTCATTCCCTGTCTGTCTCTCTCTCTCAGCTCCCCATTCAATGTCTGTCTATCTCTCTCAGCTCCCCATTCCCTGTCTATCTATCTCTCTCAGTTCCCCATTCCCTGTCTATCTGTCTCTCTCAGCTCCTCATTCCCTGTCTGCCTGTCTCTCTCAGCTCCCCATTCAATGTCTGTCTGTCTCTCTCAGCTCCCCATTCCCTATCTATCTGTCTCTCTCAGCTCCCCATTCCCTATCTATCTGTCTCTCTCAGCTCCCCATTCCCTTCTCTGTCTGTCTCTCTCAGCTCCCCATTCCCTGTCTATCTGTCTCTCTCAGCTCCTCATTCCCTGTCTGTCTCTCTCTCTCAGCTCCCCATTCAATGTCTGTCTATCTCCCTCAGCTCCCCATTCCCTGTCTATCTGTCTCTCTCAGCTCCCCATTCCCTGTCTATCTGTCTCTCTCAGCTCCTCATTCCCTGTCTGCCTGTCTCTCTCAGCTCCCCATTCAATGTCTATCTGTCTCTCTCAGCTCCCCATTCCCTGTCTATCTGTCTCTCTCAGCTCCCCATTCCCTGTCTGCCTGTCTCTCTCAGCTCCTCATTCCCTGTCTGCCTGTCTGTCTCTCTCTCTGAGCTTCCCATTCCCTAACTATCTGTCTGTCTCAGCTCCCCATTCCCTGTCTATCTGTCTCTCTCAGCTCCTCATTCCCTGTCTGCCTGTCTCTCTCAGCTCCTCATTCCCTATCGATCTGTCTCTCTCAGCTCCTCATTCCCTGTCTGCCTGTCTCTCTCAGCTCCCCATTCAATGTCTATCTGTCTCTCTCAGCTCCCCATTCCCTGTCTATCTGTCTCTCTCAGCTCCCCATTCCCTGTCTGCCTGTCTCTCTCAGCTCCTCATTCCCTGTCTGCCTGTCTGTCTCTCTCTCTGAGCTTCCCATTCCCTATCTATCTGTCTGTCTCAGCTCCTCATTCCCTATCTATCTGTCTGTCTCAGCTCCCCATTCCCTGTCTATCTGTCTCTCTCAGCTCCTCATTCCCTGTCTATCTTTCTCTCTCAGCTCCCCATTCCCTATCTATCTGTCTGTCTCAGCTCCCCATTCCCTGTCTATCTGTCTCTCTCAGCTCCTCATTCCCTGTCTGTCTGTCTCTCTCAGCTCACCATTCCCAGTCTGTCTGTCTCTCTCTCTCAGCTCCCCATCCCCTGTCTGTCTGTCTCTCTCAGCTCCCCATTCCCTGTCTGTCTGTCTCTCTCAGCTCCCCATTCCCTGTCTGTCTGTCTCTCTCAGCTCCCCATTCCCTGTCTATCTGTCTCTCTCAGCTCCCCATTCCCTGTCTGTCTCTCTCAGCTCCCCATTCCCTGTCTGTCTCTCTCAGTTCCCCATTCCCTATCTATCTGTCTCTCTCAGCTCCCCATTCCCTGTCTGTCTCTCTCAGTTCCCCATTCCCTATCTATCTGTCTCTCTCAGCTCCCCATTCCCTGTCTGTCTCTCTCAGTTCCCCATTCCCTATCTATCTGTCTCTCTCAGTTCCCCATTCCCTTCTATTGTCTCTCTCAGCTCCCTTCCCTGTCTGTCTCTCTCAGTTCCCCATTCCCTTCTATCTGTCTCTCTCAGTTCCCCATTCCTATCTATCTGTCTCTCTCAGCTCCCCATTCCCTTCTCTGTCTGTCTGTCTCAGCTCCCCATTCCTGTCTGTCTCTCTCAGCTCCCCATCCCTGTCTGTCTCTCTCAGTTCCCCATTCCCTGTCTGTCTCTCTCAGCTCCCCATTCCCTGTCTGTCTCTCTCAGCTCCCCATTCCCTGTCTGTCTCTCTCAGCTCCCCATTCCCTGTCTGTCTGTCTCTCTCAGCTCCCCATTCCCTGTCTGTCTGCCTGTCTCAGCTCCCCATTCCCTGCCTGTCTGTCTCTCTCTCTGAGCTTCCCATTCCCTGTCTATCTGTCTCTCTCAGCTCCCCATTCCCTGTCTGTCTCTCTCAGCTCCCCATTCCCTGTCTGTCTGTCTCTCTCAGCTCCCCATTCTCTGCTCTGTCTGTCTGTCTTAGCTTCCCATTCCCTGTCTGTCTGCCTGTCTTTCTCTCAGCTCCCCATTCCCTGCCTATCTGTTTTTCTCGCTTCCCCAGTCCCTGTCTGTCTGTCTCTCTCAGCTCCCCATTCCCTGTCTGCCTGTCTGTCTCTCTCTGAGCTTCCCATTCCCTATCTATCTGTCTCTCTCAGCTCCCCATTCCCTGTCTGTCTCTCTCAGCTCCCCATTCCCTGTCTGTCTCTCTCAGTTCCCCATTCCCTGTCTATCTGTCTCTCTCAGCTCCCCATTCCCTGTCTATCTGTCTCTCTCAGCTTCCCATTCCCTGTCTGTCTCTCTCAGCTCCCCATTCCCTGTCTATCTGTCTCTCTCAGCTCCCCATTTCCTGTCTATCTGTCTCTCTCAGCTTCCCATTCCCTGTCTGTCTCTCTCAGCTCCCCATTCCCTGTCTATCTGTCTCTCTCAGCTCCCCATTCCCTGTCTGTCTCTCTCAGTTCCCCATTCCCTGTCTATCTGTCTCTCTCAGCTCCCCATTCCCTGTCTATCTGTCTCTCTCAGCTTCCCATTCCCTGTCTGTCTCTCTCAGCTCCCCATTCCCTGTCTTTCTCTCTCAGCTCCCCGTTCCCTGTCTATCTGTCTCTCTCAGCTTCCCATTCCCTGTCTTTCTCTCTCAGCTCCCCATTCCCTGTCTATCCGTCTCTCTCAGCTCCCCATTCCCTGTCTTTCTCTCTCAGCTCCCCATTCCCTGTCTATCCGTCTCTCTCAGCTCCCCATTCCCTGTCTATCCGTCTCTCTCAGCTTCCCATTCCCCGCTTTGTCTGTCTGTCTCTCTCACTCCTTGAAGTTGAACTGTTTGTAACTTCCTCCCGAGGTGTAGGTTGTATCTAAAAACTTGTTTCAAAGTCAATGATAACTGTGGTTTTCCTGGGCTGACACAATGGGAAGTGTCCTATCTGGGCAGGGATAAAAAGCAGGGCAGCTCGCTGTTTATGTGCAACTCAAAGTGTTGCTGCGTGAAACTTCCTCCACTTTCTCCACACATTGTGGCAAAGACACTTTCCACAATAATTTCCTATCCCATTCTTTCCCTCCACCCCATAAGCACGCACATATTCAGGCCTAACAACAAGTAAATGTGAACCTAGTTCTCTCTTTTGTAACTTTATCCTGTCTCATATCTGATCTTTTAACAGTCTGGCCTCTCCTGTTTTGGTCACTTTGCCAGTATTATCTGTTCAACCCTTCTCACATATGGACAGTCGTTAGCACTGCAGTCTCACGGCACTAGGGACCCGGGTTTGATTCCCGCCTTGGGTGACTGTCTATGTGGAGTTTGCACATTCTCCCCGTGTCTGCTGAGGTTTCCTCCAGGTGCCCCGGTTTCCTCTCACACTCCAAAGATGTATGGATTAACTGGATTGGCCGTGCTAAATTGCCCCTTAGTGTCCCAAGATCTGTAGGTTGGGGCGGGGAGGGTAATATTCTGGGTAAATGCACAGAATTACAGGGATGGGCTGGGGTGGGGTGGGGGCTAGGCCTGGGTAAAATGCTCTTTCGGAGAGTCGGCACAGACTCGATGGGCCGAAAGGCCTTCTTCTGCACAGTAGGGATTCTATGATTGTATAATCTTCCTTTCCTGTTTGTATCTGTAACTCCTCTTTGTCAACCTATATTGTTCTTCATTGTCCTCCTCCTATTTCACAGCTCAGAATCAATCATCCGCTTTGTTTGACCTCAGACGTTCTTTTCTGACTGTACATTTTTTGTTTTCTGTCTAAGTCCTTTCTCTCGCCTTCTCTCTTTCTCTCTCCCTCTCTCTTTCTCTCTCCCTCTCTCTTTCTCTCTCCCTCTCTCTTTCTCTCTCCCTCTTTCTCTGTCTTTCTTTCTCTCTCTCTCTGTCTTTCTATGTCTCTCTTTCACTCTGTCTCTCTCTCTGTCTTTCTTTCTCTGTCTCCCTCTCTCTGTCTCTCTCTCAGTCTTTCTTTCTCTCTGTCTCTCTCTGTCTCTCTCTGTCTCTCTCTCACTCTGTCTCTCTCTGTCTTTCTTTCTCACTGTTCTAAATGGGTGAGAGATAAGCCTTCTTGGGAACAGGACCAAAGCTGTAGTTATGAGGAGGCGCAGGGATAAGACATTTGTTGCCCATCACTAATTGCCCCTTGTGAGGGTGGTGCTGAACTGCTGTCTTGAATCCCTGTGGTGTAGGTACATCCACAGTGCTGTAAGGGAGGGAGTTTCAGAATTTTAACCCAGAGATTTATATTTCCAAGTCAGCATGATGAGTGGCTCAGAGGGGAACTTGCAAATGGTGATGTTCCCAAGTGCCTGCTGCTCTTGACTTTCTAGGTCGCCATGGTCATGGTTTTGTCAGATGTTGTTGAGGAAGCCTTGGTGAGTTGCTGCAGTGCATCTTATAAATGGTATACATTGCTGCCATTGTGTATCAGTGGTGGAGGGAGTGAATGTTTAGGGGAAGTATCAAGAGGCTGGGACTGACATACTGCAGGGAAAGAATTGGTCCATCCCATAAGACCATAAGACATAGGACCATAACCCATGCTCAGCGTGTGAGTGAGTGCGTACGCTTAACATCATTGTATGTGTTAGATGTGGTGGTCATGGATTAGGATTTACAGATTCAGCTGGAGACTAGATGATGGTAAACATTACCTCTGTTGAACATTAGGTTAACTATGTACAATACAGAATCAGCACAAACTTCACACAGAACTATCATTCTCCAAGCTCTGTCTATTCTTTTTTTTCTGTTACGGGATGTGGGCATGTCCACCATTTGTTGCCCATCCCTAATTGCCCCTTGAATTATTATTTTATTGAATTAATTGAAATTCCACCGTCCTCCTTCTCCCTTACTCTCTCAATAGCAGCTGCTTTTAAAGAAATTGAGTTTCTAGTCTTCTTTTAAGCATTCTGACAGAAAGAGAACATTCTGAAACAGCGTGGAACAATTGGTGCCAAGTTGATGTTGTTCCTTGTCAGCAAAGTTTGGGCTGTTCTAACTCCTCTCTTTCCCTCTCCATTTGTTGGTGGCACTTGGGTGAACCAGTTGTGTGGACAAATCATTGTAGAGTCATAAAATCGTACAGTTGAGCTCGAATCTGCACCAACCACAATCCCAACCAGGCCCTATCCCCATTACCCCATGCATTTACCCTTGCTAGTCCTCCTGACGCTACGGAACAATTTAGCATGGCCAATCAATCTAACCTGCACATCTTTGGACTGTGGGAGGAAACCCTGTTTCACTCCAGTTTTGCACCTCTCACTGTTGTATCATGGAATCCCTCCAGTGCAGAGGAAGCCATTCAGCCCATTGGCTCCACATCCACAGCAGTCATACCTTCTCCCTGTAACCCCACAGATTTACCCTAGCTAATCCCCCCACACTAAGGTGCAATTTAGCATGGTCAATCCACCTAACCCACACATTTTTGGATTGTGTGAGGAAACCAGAGGGCCCGGAGGAAACCCATGCAGACACAGGCAGAACATGCAGACTCCACATAGAAGTGATCTGAGGCTGGAATTGAACCAGGGTCCCTGGCACTTGAGGCAGCAGTTCTAACCATTGTGCCGCCGCGCCACCCCTTGTCTTCTGTAAATTCCTTGAATCCTTCATTCACAAACTGTGGCCCGTTGCCTGAAATTGCAAGATGGGTATTGCCACATGTGTAGCAAAACTTCTTTGAATGGACTCATATCTGGTCCTGAGGTTGTACCATGAAGATTTTAAGCTCAATTCATCTAGAGTTACAGTGCCAGGGATCTGGGTTCAATTCTGGCTTCAGGTGACTGTCTGTGTGGAGTTTGCACATTCTCCCTGTGTCTGCGTGGGTTTCCTCCAAGTGCTCCGATTTCCTTCCACAGTCCAAAGGTGTGCAGGTTAGGTGGATCGGCCATGCTGAATTGTCCCTTAGTGTCGGGGGACTAGCTAGGGTGGATAGGTGAGGTTATGGTGATAGGGCCTGGGTGGGATTGTGGTTGATGCAGACTTGATGGGCCGAATGGCCTCCTTTTGCATTGTAGGAATTTGATGAGTAGTAGTCCAACAGTCAGGAGAAATGTCTTTCCCTTGAGCTCAGAAATGTCCATTTTCAATTGTTTCCACATCTGGATGGAGATGAGGAATCCGCCATTGGTTTATTTATCTTGCTGGTAGATTGGACCAGTGATGCAGCTTGAAAACATGTCCTGTCTGATTTTGAGATCCCAAGTTATCAGACTAAAAATTATGTTCCAACATTGCACTTTGTAATGCCTAGGTATCTCTGGGGTGTTTATCATAGTTAAAGTTCATTTATTAGTCACAAGTGGGCTCATATTAACATTGCAATGAAGTTACTGAGAAAATCCCCTAGTCACCAAATCTGGTGTCTGTTTGGGTACACTGAGGGAGAATATAGCACCTAACTAGCATGTCTTTCACACTGTGGGAAAAAAAACTTGGAGCACCCAGAGGAAACCCATGCAGACACAGGGAGAACCTGCAGACTCTGCACAGATAGTGAACCAAACCAGGAATCAAACCCAGGTCCCTGGCGTTGTGAGGCGGCAGTGCTAACCATTGTGCCACTGTGCCTCCCTAATCTCAAAGAATCTCAAGTCTGACCAATTCTTGGTGTGACCAATCTCTCATTGTAGATGAATAAATCCTCCACAATACTGAAATGTCTGCACTGCTGAAAGTGCCGCTTCCAGAAGAAATTTTTTGCCACACGTTTTGGCCAACATTTTTGCAATATTTGCTAATTTTAGCACATTAGAACATAAAGCAAAGAACACTACAGTACAGAAACAGGCCTTTCATCCCCCCAAGCCTGCCCAATCACATTTATATCCAACCGCTTATATCCCTCTATTCCCTGTTTGTTCATATGCCTAACAAGATAAGTCTTATATGTGGTTAACACAAGCGTCTCAATCTTCTCACTGTCTTTTATTCCAATGTGCTAAAATTAAAGAATATTACAAAAATGGCTAGCCAAAGTATGGAGCAAAAAATTTCATCCAGAAACAGCACTTTGAGCGATGCAGACATCTCAGTATTGTGGAGAATTTATGCTTTTAAGTTTCAGCTTCAGGGAAATCATTGGAGAGGATTCTTTGAGACAGGATTTATTCCCACTTGGAAAATAAGTGGACGTGTTCATGAGGGGCAACGTGGTTTTGTGAAGGTGAAGTCATGTCTCACGAGTTTGATCAAGCTTTTCGAGGATGTGACAAAGATGATTGATGAGGGTAGGCCAGTGGATGTTGTCTACATGGATTTCAGTGAGGACTTTGACAAGGTCCCTCATGGTAGACTGGATCAGAAGGTGAAGTCATATGGGATCAAGGGTGAGCTGGTAAGGCGAATACAAAACTGGCTCGGTCAAAGAAGACAGAGGTTCGCAATGGAGGATGCATTTCTGTATGGAGGGCTGAGGCAAATGGTGTTCCTCAGGGATCAGTGCTGGGACCTTTGCTGTTTGTAATATATATAAATGATTTAGAGGAATATGTAACTGGATTGATTAGTAAGTTTGCAGGCAACTCAAAGGTTGGTGGATTTGAGGACCATCAGAGGATACAGCAGGGTATAGATCAGTTGGAGACTTGGGTGGAGATTTGGCAGATGGAGTTTAATCTGGACAAATATGAGTTAATGCATTTTGGAAGGTCTAATACAAATGGAAATATATACAGTAAATTGTAGAATTGTAGTATTGATAGGCAGAGGGACCTGGATGTTCAGGTACACAGATAATTGAAAGTGGTAATGCAGGCGGAGAAGGTAGTCAAGAAGGTATATGGCATGCTTGCCTTTATCAGCCGGGGCACTGAGTTTAAAAACTGGCAAATCATGATGCTTTACAGAACCCTTAGTTAGGCCGCACTTGGAATATAGTGTTCAATTCTGGTCACCACACTACCAGAAGGATGTGGAGAGGGTACAGAAAAGATTTACCAGGATGTTGCGTGGTATGGAGGGCATTAGCTATGAGGAGAGGTTGGAGAAATTTGGTTTGTTCTCACTGGAGCGACAGAGGTTGAAGGGAAACCTGATAGAAGTCTACAAGGTTATGAGAGGCATGGGCAGAGTGGATAGTCAGAAGCTTTTTCCCAGGTTGGAAGGGTCAATTACTAGGGAACATAGGTGTATGGTGCGAGAGGCAAGGTTTAAAAGAGATGGAAGAGGCAGATTTTTTACTCAGAGAGTAGCGGGTGCCTGGAACATATTGCTGAGTAAAGTAGCGGAGGAGGATAGGGTAGTGACTCTTAAGGGGCGTCTTGACAAGTACATAAATGGGATGGGAATAGGGGGATATAGCCTCCAGAAGAGTAGAGGGTTTTAGTTAAGTCGGGCAGCATGATCGGTACAGACTTGGAGGGCCGAAGGGCCTGTTCCTGTGCTGTAATTTTCTTTGTTCTTTGCTCTTTGCAATCATACTTCCTCCCCTCCACCCGCAGAACCCCAAGACTTTGGTTTCCTAGAAGCTGCTCGATGGGAGTTGGGAATAATGCATCCAGATACTCGTCGGCACGGGGTTAAGGTCGGAACCACGATGGTACCTGATCTTCTTCAAACTGCTGACTTTTGTTCCTGATTAATGAAAACATTCTTGGGAAACGCTTTCACTTTTGTTCATCTTGTGCCAGTTGAAGAATGTCAGCTCTAGTGGCACGACACGAATGCCTTCACCATCCCTTGTAATCGTGTCCTCAGTTCTGAAAGCCAGTTCGTTCCAGGCCCCCACCACCCTCTGTGTAAAAAAACTTGCCCTGCACATTTACATTGGTCACTGGTTTTTCTGTCCTCCCTGTATATTATTTAGCCTCGGCCTCGTTCCCAGTAGGAATTTTTATAGTCAGTGAGCTGACTACACATCCTCCACAAGATTGTTGTCCTGTTCAGCTCTGGCCGACATTCCTGTTGTGTGACGATGCATCTGCTGTTCTCTCCTCATCTTCTATAGTGGCAACTGATCTCGTGTCTCAGTGGGAATCTCTGGATTCTTGCTGACATCTTTACTAGTCCTTTGGTATTTAATAAGTGACCGGACTGTGGACTGGAGGTGTATGATGTGGCCAGAGAATCTCTCACATGACTCCGAGGCTGCCAAAGCTTCCTCCTTGATTACAGTTTATCTCTTCTCCCTCTCTATCAGTGACCTAGCTACATGACACACCATTTGCTCTCTCTTTCTGAATAGTCCTGCTCCTACTCCTGACATCCACTAAAACAGCATCTCATCTTCCGGCTAGGGCACCTTCCAGCCTTCCAATCTCCAGGGCGGCACGGTGGTTAACACTGCTGCCTCACAGCTGGCACCCCAGTTCAATTCCTGGCTTGGGTAACTGCCTGTGTGAAGTTTGCACATTCTCCCTGTGTCTGCGTGGGTTTCCTCTAGATGCACTGGTTCCCTGCCACACTCTAAAGATGTGCAAGTTGGGTTGACTGGCTATGCTAAAATTGACCCTATGTTAGCAGGATTAATAAGTGGGATTATAGGAATAGGACCTGGCTGGGGTTGTAGGTGGCGCAGACTGGATGGGCTGAATGGCCTCCTGCACAGTAGGGATTCTGTGACTGACATCGAATCCAACCACTTCAGATGGATTAGCTTTACCCCACCTTGACCCCTTTGTTTTCAATTCATTTAATTTTTACCGTTCTATTTTTATTGCCTTTATTTATTTTTCTTTCCCCTAAGTTCTAGAGAGGTAGAGGAAAGGATTGCCAAGTCAATTCTGGTCAGGAGTGAAAGTAATAGGGTAATTGTTATGGGGGACTTTAACTTTACTAATATTGATTGGTATAGCTCTAGCTCGTTAGAGGGGTCAGTTTTCGTACAAAGTGTGCAGGAAGGTTTTTTGACTCAGTATGTAGATAGGCCAACTAGAGGTGAGGCTACATTGGATTTGGTGCTGGGCAATGAACCAGACCAGGTGTTAGGCTTGGAAGTTAGTGAACATTTTGGTGATAGTAACCACAATTCGATTATGTTCACCTTAGTGATGGATAGGGATAGGCATGAAGCTGGGGGCAGTAGTTATAGCTGGGGGAAGGGTAATTATGAGGCCATCAGGAGAGAATTAGGGTGCATAGATTGGACTAGGAAACTACAGGGACTGGGAACATCTGGAATGTGGAGCTTATTCAAGGAGCAGCTGCTGCGAGTCCTTGATAAGTATGGCCCTGTCAGGCAAGGAGGAAATGGTCGAGTAAGAGAACCTTGGTGTACGAAAAAAGTTGATTTGCTGGTTAAAAGGAAAAAGGAGGCTTATGTCAGGATGAGGCTTGAAGCTCGGTTAGTGCAATGGATAGCTATAGATTAGCCAGGAGGGAGCTAAAGAGTGAATTGAGGAGAGCTAAGAGAGAACACGAGAAGACTTTGGCTGATAGGATTAAGGAGAATCCTAAAGCTTTCTTTAGATATGTTAAGAATAGAAGATTGGTTAGGACAAGATTAGGGCCAGTCATAGACAGCAGTGGGAAGTTGTGCGTGGAGCCTGAAGAGATTGGAGAGGCACTGAATAAATATTTCTCTTCGGTATTCACGCAGGGTGATGTAAATGTAGTTATGGAGAACACTGAGGTACAGGGTAGCAAACTGGAAAGTATCGAAGTAGATAGGGAGGATGTGCTAGATATTCTCGAGGGTTTGAAGTTGGATAAGTCCCCTGGGCCGGACGGGATTTACCCTAGGATTCTCTGGGAGGCAAGAGAGGAGATTGCAGAGCCTCTGCCTCTGATCTTCAGGTCGTCGTTGGTTACGGGTGTGGTTCCGGAGGACTGGAGGATAGCGAATGTGGTCCCGTTGTTCAAGAAGGGGAAAGAGAGACCTTCCAGGGAATTATAGGCCAGTGAGTCTTACTTCTGTGGTGGGCAAAGTGTTGGAGAGAATAATTAGGGATAGGATTTATAGTTATTTAGAGAGGAATGAATTGATTGGAGATAGTCAGCATGGTTTTGTGAAGGGTAGGTCGTGCCTTACTAACCTCATTGAGTTTTTTGAAAAAGTGACTAAGGAGGTGGATGGGGGTAAGGCGGTTGATGTGGTATATAGGGACTTTAGTAAGGCGTTTGATAAGGTGGCCCATGGAAGACTTCTGCAGAAAATGCAGATGTATGGGATAGAAGGTGATTTAGCTAATTGGGTTAGGAATTGGCTAGCGGATAGAAGACAGAGGGTGGTGGTTGATGGGAGATATTCATTGTGGAGTTCAGTGACAAGTGGTGTACCTCAGGGGTCTGTTTTGGGGCCCCTGCTGTTTGTAATTTTTTATAAATGATCTGGATGAGGGTATTGAAGGATGGATTAGTAAATTTGCAGATGACACGAAAGTCGGTGGAGTGGTAGATAGTGAAGAGGGGTGTTATAGTTTGCAGAGGGACTTGGACAAGTTGCAGAGCTGGGCCGAGAGGTGGCAAATGGAGTTTAATGTGAAAAGTGTGAGGTAATGCACTATGGCAGAAATAATAAATGTGTAGAGTATAGGGCTAATGGTAGGATTCTTAGTAGTCTTGATGAACAGAGGGATCTTGGTGTGTATTTGCATAGATCCCTGAAAGTAGGCAGTCAGGTCGAGAAGGTTGTTAGGAAGGCATATGGAGTCTTGGCTTTTATTGGTAGAGGGATTGAATTTCGGAGCCGCAACGTCATGTTGCAACTGTACAAAACTCTAGTGCGGCCGTACTTGGAGTATTGTGTGCAGTTCTGGTCCCCACATTATAAGAAAGATGTGAAGGCATTGGAGAGGGTACAGAGGAGGTTTACCAGGATGTTGCCTGGTATGGAGGGCAGGTCTTATGAAGAGAGGCTGAGGGATTTGAGGTTGTTTTCATTAGAAAGGAGGCGGCTAAGAGGGGACCTAATCGAAACATATAAGATGATTAGAGGTTTAGATAGGGTGGACAGTGATAGTCTTTTTCCTAGGATGGAGAAAGTTAGCACGAGGGGACACAGCTTTAAATTAAGGGGTGATAGTTATAGGACGGATATCAGAGTAGGTTCTTTACCCAAAGGGTGGTTCGGGAGTGGAATGCCCTGCCTGCAGCAGTTGTAGATGCGCCAAGTTTGGTGGCGTTTAAGAGGTTAGTTGATAAGTATATGGAAGAGAAGGGAATGGTTTAGTATGGAGGGGCATTGCTTTTTATATTGGTCGGCGCAACATCGAAGGCCGAAGGGCCTGTTCTGTGCTGTAATGTTCTATGTTCTATGTTCTATTTTCTCCCTCTGGTCCTTACCTTTTCTCCTTCTTTGCTTCCCCTCTCCACCTTTTTCTCCATTTTACTTCTCTCCCACTCATTTCTCCCCCCTCCCTCTGCATCTTTATCTGTTTATCCTCTAATTTTAGCTTCTTTGCCGTTTGGCCTTTCGCACCTTCTATTCTCTCGATGGGCTGCCATTAGCAGCCTTTCTCCTTGATTTTGTGACTGTGACCCATCTTTCATTCCTTCACCCTGCAGTATAAATACCTCCCACTTTCTATGCCCTTTAGTTTTGACTAGGGTCATCTGGACTTGAAACATCTCTCCTTAGATATGCTGCCAGACTTACTGAGATTTTCCAGCATTTTCTCTTTTGGTTTCATCCACGCTAACTATTGTGGACAGTCCGGGGCTACAGTGTGCCAATATGCCCGGTGAAATAAGCATGTTCTTGACATTCTGGAAGATATTTGTTGACGTTTTCCCCAACACCATGCTTGGTCTTGTCTGAACAATTGTCATGGTGGTTTGTTGATCAGTGCCAGATTAGGGAGGAATGTCCATCTCTAATTGACCATTCCCTATGAAACATTGGCTGGCGAAACATCTTTCATTGCCTCAGTCTTTTGGGGATCTGCTCTGTTGTCAGGTGTGTGAACCATGTGTCCCACAAACTGCACTATGGGTTGTGAGAACTCAAATTTACTCTTAAGAGTTCGCCCCATTTCTCTCCAGTGTTGCATCTCTCACTCTTGTCTCATAGAATCATCGAATTCCTACAGCACATAGAATCTCTACATCATAGAATCTACACCTTATCCCCCTAACACCACATGTTTACCTTACTAATCCCGCTGATGTTAAGGTGCAATTTAGCACGGCCAATCAACCTAACTCACACATTGGGTCATAAACTATGTGTTTATGACTCTATCTTTTGGACAGTGGGAGGAAACTGGCACCCAGAGGAAGCCCACACAGACGTGGGGAGAATGTGCAAACTCCACACAGTGACCCAAGCTGGGAATCAAACATGGGTCCCTGGTGGTGAAGCAGCAATGCTAACCACAATGCCACCCCATGTATGGTGGGTCTGTGGATCAGGATTTCACCTGGATAACAGATGGCCTCATCAAATCCCTCAAATAACTGTGACCCTATGTTTGAGAGATACAAAGAGGCAGATACAAGAGTGTCCAGAGGGCAATTTTTTCACACAGAGGGCGGTGAGTGTCTGGAACGAGCTGCCCAGGGTAGTAGTAGAGGCGGGTACAATTTTGTCTTTTAAAAAGCATTTAGACAGTTATGTGAATAAGATGGTATAGAGAGACATGGGCCAAATGCAGACAATTGGGACCAGCTTCAGGGTTTAAAAGAAAAGGTGGTATGGAGAAGTTGGATCTAAGGACCTGTTTCCATGTTGTAAACCTTTGTGACTCTGTACATATCGAGTGACTGGATTTTTGTATGGGAGCAGAATTTAGTGACCAGTGAGATTATAGAATCCTACAGTGCAGAAGGAGACCATTTGGCCCATTGAATCTGCACCAACCACAATCGCACCCAAGCCCTATCCCCATACCCTAATGCATTTACCCTCGCTAGCCCCCTGAAGCTAAGGGGAAATTTAGCATGGCCAATCCACCTAACCCACTCATCTTTGGACTGTGGGAGGAAACCGGAGCACCCAGAGGAAACCCACACAGACACAGAGAGAATGTGCAAACTCCACACAGGCAGTGACCGGAGCTGAGAATCAAACCCGGATTCCTGGCGCTGTGAGGCAGCAGTGCTAACCACTATGCCACTGATGATTTCCTTTTGCAGTTTTGACTCATTTTCTGTTAATGTGGGCCTGGAACCTTCCTTGGATTGGAGCCAGCAAACTGGGTTTTTTTATTAATATGATGTGCTAGACTGTTCAGCTTCTCCAGATTCTACGAATAATTTTGAGAATTCTGCCCTGAATTCTGTTGATTTTTCTGTGTTTCCTTTGTTGAAGTGTTGTAGATGCTTTTCACTCAACAGTGAATGTTTCTGAATGAGGGTCACATACAAAATTACACTGATTTCTCTTCTTTTGTACTGGGCTTTAACAGCCAATGGAAAGTCAACGTAATTTTCAACCATTTGATATAACTCACTCATCAAGGAATCTATCATCTCTCCTGCTTTTTAGATGCACTGAATGAATTTTGCTTTTTCCAGAATGGTGTTTTTCCGAAGACTAAAATAAGTACCAGAGGTTTTGATAACTTGTTCATTAGTCACCGTTTATTCATCAATGTCCTGTCTAACCATTCCACCACCTGCTCATTTGCCTTGGGAGTAAACTGACTGGAACTGACCTGTTCCTTGCTAGTCAGGAGCCGAAGGAAGTTTGGCCTGAACTCTCACCAACTTTTGTGGATGCACCATAGAAAACATTCTTTCTGGCTGTATCACAGCTTGGTATGGGCTCCTGCTCTGCCCAAGACCGCAAGGATCTACAAAAGATCATGAATGTAGCCCAATCCATCATGCAAACCAGCTTCCCATCCATTAACTCTGTCTGCACTCCCCACTGCCTCAGCCAAGCAGCCAGCATAATTAAGGGCTCCATGCATTCGGGATATTCTATCTTCCATCTTCTTCCTTTGAGAAAAAGATACAAAAGTCTGAGGTCACATACCAACCGACTCAAGAACAGCTTCTTCCCTGCTGCTGTAAGACTGTTGAATGAACCTATCTTGCACTAAGTTGATCTTTCTCTATATCCTAGTTATGACTGTAACACTACATTCTGCACTCTCTCGTTTCCTCCTCTATGTACGGTGTGCTTTGTTGGTACAACTCGCAAGAAACAATACTTTTCACTGCATACTAATATATATGACAATACTAAATCAAATCAAATCAAATTGTCTGCAGTCCAGAGGCTGTTCTGTATCTGGTAAACATAGAAGCATAGAAACATAGAAACTGAACTTGGCCATTCGGCCCTTCGAGCCTGCTGCACTATTCATTTTGATTGTGGCTGATCATCAAGTTAAATATCCTGATTCTGCCTTCCTATCTATATCCCTTGATCTAACCTACAATACCAGTTCTATCACTTCTCACCTTGATCTGAATCTATCACTTGGCTGAATCACTCAGGTAAAGGTGGGATTTATTTCCAGGTCTTCTCTTTCCTTTAGACCTTTCTGGAGTTCAGTTGGAGATTTTCCTGTGATGCCCACGTCCTGTAGTTGCTTCTCTTTCCGCTTCTCCCAGCTGTTGGACTCTTCACTCCCTGTCTCTGTGTTTAGCCATCGGTTATCATTGCTGTGGCCTTCGATATGCCAGTTATGGGTTTACAGATTAGGCTGGAGGCAAAACTGATGGTAAAGTTTATCATTTATTGAGTATGATACAGTTCTAAGTGCATACAATACAGACTCGGCATGAGGCTCTACATAGAACTGTTATTCTCCAGCTCTGGCATTATGTGATCTTAGCTCACTGATGATGTGGAATATTTATTTACATATTTAACATTAATCTTTACTCCCTTTATGTCAGTGCCACATTAATTGAGATTGTACCTAATACCTGCTAACCTGGATTTAGACGGTGTTGGATGCTTTGGAAGGTGAGTTCATAAAATCCATAGAATTCCTACAGGGCAGAAGGAGGCCATTTGGCCCATCGAATCTGCACCAACCTCTGGGGCGATCACTAACTCTAAGGTTCAATTAGTCCCTCACGCCAGGTGACTCTCTTCTGCTGCGTTGCTCTTGAAGGGGCAATCAAAACAATCACCACAGTGACGGGAGAGGTCCCAATCCGGGGTGGGAAGGGGACTTTCTGTAGAGTGTCGAACTCCTATGTTAAAGAGTTGGGTAATAATCTGTATTCTGTTGTTCAGCTTCCAGACCTGGATAGCAGCCTCTTTGAGAAGTTTTTGCCTGACAAGATTGGTGAGTGAAGAGTTTTAACCAATAACTATTTTTAAACAATCGGGCACTCATCAAATTACAGGGACTCTGAGATTTATTGTCTGCATTTCACACTCTTAGATTTCATGTCGTAATAAATAACTCAATATTCTCATCAGTTCCTGAATGATATCAGTTTTTGATGGGAGGATTTACCCATTTATGAGATTGGGATAAATTACTCGATAGACACCAACCAAGCTCTGGAAAGGTCACTCTTGTGGTGCTCCAACCATCAGAGGTGACAAATCCAACATTTCTGGGTGTTTATCTCTTTATATGTAAGTTTAAAAAAAATTTTTATGGGCTGTAGGTGTCGCTGCCTAGAACAGCATTTATACCTATCCCTAATTGCCTTGGAGAAGGTGATGGACAGTCATCTTCTGAGCCACTATACTCCATCTGGTGTAGATACACCCACAGTGCTGTTAGGGAGGGTGTTCCAGGATTTTGATCTGGCAACAATGAAGGAACAGCTGATATATTTCCAAGTCAGGATGGTGAGTTGCTTGGAAGGGGATCCTTCAGATGATGTTGTTCCCCCTGCCCTCGTCCTTCTAGATGATAGAGGTAACGTATATGGAAGGTGCAGCTGAAGGAGCCTTGTGTGTCAGTGACGAAGGGAATGGATATTTAAAGTTATTGGGTACTAATCAAGAAGGGTGGCATGGTAGCACAGTGGTTAGCACTGTTGCCTCACAGCGCCAGGGACCCGGTGACTGTTTGTGTGGAGTCTGTGCATTCTCCCTTGATCTGTGTGGGTTTCAAAGAACAAAGAACAAAACAGCACGCGAAACAGGCCCTTTGGCCCAATGAGCCCGCGCTGCCACCCCGATGTTCCCACTTCAACCCGTGATCCCTGTCTCTGTTTATAGAAATCTGCATTGGAATCAAATTTGCCGCACAATTTAGGGAGAATTTGTTTTGCCAATCAACCTAAGAGCACACCTTTGGGATGTGGGAGGAAACCGGAGCGCCCGGAGAAAACCCACGCAAGCACGGGGAGAATGCGCAAACTCCCACAGATACCGGCCCAAATCCATGTATCTGCGTAGCACAGCAATAGTCACTGAGCCGTTGTGTTGCCCATCAAATGGTCTAGTTCAAGCGTACACTAATGACGTGAAGCACTAGGATACTCACGAAAAATCCAAGAGCAGCCCTCTCACGACCCATCACATGTATGCCCCTTGTTAGACAACAAGGCGGACCAAAATACCTATAGGATAAAACAAAATTACATCAATATCGTTCACAATTTACACAATTCCCAGGGAATTCCCAAGGCTCATGATCTCTATTTTAAATCAGTCTTCTATATCCCTCCATCCCTATTCTGTTCATGTGCCCATCTAAGTATCTCTTAAATAACTCCAATACGCCTGCCTCCTCCCACATTCCAAAGGTATGTGGATTAGGTGGATTGGCCATGCTAAACTGCCCTTTAGTGTCAGAAGGACTAGCTAGGGTAAATGTATGAGGTTACGGGGATAGGGCCTAGATGGGATTGTGGTAGGTGCAGACCCGATGGGCGGAATGGCCTCCTTCTGCTCTGTAGGATTCTATGATTCTAGGTCCTGGATGGTGTTGAGTTTTTTGAGTGTTGTTGGAGATGCACTCATTCAGGCAAGTGGAGAGTATTCTATTATACTCCTGGTTTGTGCCTTGTAGATGGTGGGCAGGCTTTGGAGAGTCAGGACTTGAGATACAGAATTGTCCGTATGTTCATTGGAAATTGACAAGCAGGAAATAGCAGCCAGTTCATCAAACCTTACCCTGACCCCAGTGACTGAAACTTCATGCTGGACATCTCCTTCCTCCCTGCAGCCTTCAGTCTCCAATTTACTGGCTGAGCAGCCTCCCGAGAGATCCAAAGTAATAAGAAAAACCCAACACCCGACAATAAGGAAAACAATGAATCCTCAAAATCCCTCGACTACAAAACCTGCCCAGGAGACTTCACAAACCAGCATGGTGGCACAGTAGGTAAAACTGCTGCCTCACAGCTCCAGGGGCCTGGGTTCGATTCTCAGCTTGGGTACCTGTCTGCCTGGATTTTGCCATGGTCTCCTTATGTTCCTCCGGGTGCTCTGGTTTCCTGTCACAATTCAAAGGCATGTGGATTAGATGGACTGGCCATGCTGAATTGCCCCTTAGTGTTAGGAATTAGCAAGCTAAATATGTGAAGTTACGAGGATAGGACCAGGGTGGGATTATTGTTAGTGAAGCCTCGATGGGCTGAATGGCCTCCTTCTGCGCTGTAGAGATTCTATGAAAACCAAGTAAAGTTTATTTATTAGTCATAAGTAAGGCTTACATTAACACTGCAATGAAGTTACTGTGAAAATCCTCAACTCACCACACTCCAGCACCTGTTTGGGTCACTGCGCTTAACCAGCAAGTTTTTCAGACTGTGGGAGGAAACCAGAGCACCTGGAGGAAACCCACACAGTCATGGGGAGAACATGTAAACTCCATACACACAGTGATCTAAGCCAGGAATTGAACCCAGGACCCTGGCGCTATGATGCAGCAGTGCTAACCACTGTGCCACCATGTGAAGACATATATCTTCTTGATTTTGCCCTACTCAAGAATCGGAAATGTCAGTTAACAAATTCAATATCCATGGTTGCCAACTCTGGTTAAATGTATTCCTGGAGGTTTCACCACATGACTTCCTCCTGACACACCAGCCATTAGTCGCCAATACATTCTTCCTTGTGATATACTGCCTTTCTACACCAATTGGAAAGCAAAAAGACTCATTATCGCTACACAATCTTTCCCACATCTCCACGTTCAATTGTTTTTTATCCTGGAATGTTCAAAAAAACAAAACAAAAAAATAACTTTTTCTTCAGAGTTACACAGCAATGCCCTGGATGTTGATCTTCAATTCCTGGACACTCAGGCCAGTCCTGGTAATCCCAATAAAACTCTCCCCTGCCTCTTCCCTCTTAGAGTTTTGGACACCAGTCTGGGATAGCCATGCTCGCCATTTCCTCCAGCTCAGGCATTTTAGAAGCAACTTCATTAGCTTAATGGTAAAAACTGGATGGCATGGACAAGTTGGGCCGAAGGGCCTGTTTCCATACTGTAAACTGCTATAACTCTACAATGCAGCGATATTGGAGTGATTGGAGAAGGCTACAGAGTTAGGGAGAGGAGCAACAGGTGGCATGGTGGCACAGTGGGTAGCACTGCTGCCTCATAGTGCCAGAAACCCTGGTTCAATTCCTGGCTTTGGTCATTGTCCATGTGGAGTCTGCATGTTCTCCCTGTGTCTGCATAGTTTCCTCCAGATGCTCCAGTTTTCTCCCACAATTCAAAGATATAGATAGTTTGGAGGGATGTCAGAAGTTGCAGTGTGACATAGATAGGATGCAAGACTGGGTGGGGAAGTGGCAGATGGACTTCAACCGAGATCAATGTGCAGTGGTCCATTTTGGCAGGTCAAATGGGATGAAGGAATATAATATAATATGTAGCAGTGTGAAGATCAGAAGGACCTTGGGGTCTGGGTTCGCAGGACTCTCAAATCGACTTTGCAAGTAGAGGATGTGGTTAAGAAGGTGTATGGTGTACTAGCCTTCATCAATCGAGGAATTGAGTTTAGGGGTCGGGAGATAACGTAGCTGTGTAAGATCCTGGTCAGACCCCACTTGGAATACTGTGCTCAATTCTGGTCACCTCATTAATGAAGGATGTGGAAGCTATTGAAAGGGGGCAGAGGAGATGTACAAGGATGTTGCCTGGATTGGGTGGCATGCCTTATGAGGATAGGTTGAGGGAACTAGTTCTTTTCTCCCTGGAGAGACAAAGGATGAGGGGTGACCTGATAGAAGTGTATAAGGTGATGAGAGGTATTAATCGAGTGGATTCTCAGAGGCGTTTCCCCAGGGCTGAAATGGCTGCCACAAGAGAACACAGGTTTAAGGTGCTGGGGAGCAGATATGGAGGAGATGTCAGGGGTAAGTTTTTCACTCAGAGGGTGGTCAGTGCGTATAATCAGCTGCCGGCAGTGGTGGTGGAGGGAAATTCGATAGGGTCTTTTAAGAGACTTCTGGATGAGTACAAGGGACTTAATAGGATTGAGTGTTATAAGTAAGCCTAATAGGTAGGGACATGCTTGGTGCAACTTGTGGGCCGAAGGGCCTGTTTGTGCTGTAGTTTTTTTCTATGTTCTATATGTGGGTTAAGTGGATTGGCCGTACGAAATTGCTCCTTAGTATCAGGGGGATTAGCTAGGGTAAATGGATGAGGTTATGGGGATGGGGCCTGGGTGGGATTGTGGTCAGTGCAGAGTCATTGTGCTGAATGAACCCATTCTGCACTGTAGGATTCTGTGTACCCTTTCCAAATACTTCAATTTAATCTGACACTGTTTCTCCCTGGACAGGACTGGAACCCGATGCTGACATCTACATGAACTTCATGAAAGCCCATCAGTGCTATGATGCAATCCCAACCAGTTCCAAACTAGTTGTGTTCGATATAACTCTGCAGGTGAGATAAAGGATGAAGCAACGGCTGTGAGGGAGGGAACATTAGCAAAGAGCGTGGTTTACGTAGAATATATGACAAGGAAACAGGCCTTTCGGTCAAGCAGGTCTGTTCCAGTGTTTATGCTACATGCAATCTTCCTCTCACACAATTTCATCTCACTCCATCGACAGATCCTTCTGTCCTCCGCATGTAATTACCATTAATTCCGTGGCACAGTGGTTAGCACTGCTGCCTCACAGCACCAGAACCTGGCTTCGCGTGACTGCCTAGAGTCTGCACATTGTCCCCATATCTGCCTGTGTTTCCTCTGGGTCATGCACTTCTGGGTGCTCCGGTTTCCTCCCACACTCGAAAGATATGCAGGTTAGTTGATTGGTCACAGTCGCAGCCTGTTTCCCGTGCTGTTTTGTTCTTTGTTCTTTTTTTTGTTGTGGATTACAAGGGGTTACGGGGATAGGGCCAGTATGGGTTTGTTGTCAGTGCGGATTCAATGGGCCAAATGGCCTCCTTTTTCTCGGTAGGGATTCTGTGATTCAAATTGTATCCTTGCTATTTGCTAAAACTCTCTGTGGTGACAAGTTTCACATTCTCGCCACTCTCTGGGTAAAGGTAGGATTTATTACGGATTATTTCATTTGTGGCCTCTGATTCTGGCCTGCCCTACAGGTGGAAATATTTTCTTCACATCTATACCATCAATATAGATTTAGAAGAGATTATTCCATCTATCTTACTCAGATTAATGATATGGAGGTGCCGGCGTTGGACTGGGAGCACAGTAAGAAGCCTCACAACACCAGGTTAAAGTCCAACATGTTTATTTGGTAGCACGAGCTTTCGGAGCGCTGGCCCTTCCTCAGGTGACTTACCTGTTAGACTTTAACCCAGATTAATGAGGAAGTGCTGGAACTAGCTGGAGAAAATAGGAGGTTAGTGAATAACATCAAAGAGAGGAAGATAGTCCAAGATCAGATATAATGCCTTTCCCAGTCAGCTTGAATCTTGCTTGCCCCTATCCGAGTGCTCCAGTTTCCTCCTACAGTCCGAAAGACGTGTAAGTCAGGTGGATCGGCAATGTTAAGGAAGGAAGAAGGTGGAAGAGTGAATGTGCAGGGTGTGTGGGGCCTTTAATTATGTTGAGACAGCGGGAAATGTAGACAGAGTCAATGAATGGGGGGCTGATTTGTGTGATGGATTGGGCTACATTCATGAACCTTTGTAGTTGCTTGAGGCCTTGAGCAGAGCAGGGGCATATCAAGCTGTGATACAATCAGAAAGAATGCTCTCTATGGTGCATCTGTAAAAGTTGGTGAAAGTCATCATGGACATACCAAAATTTCCTTAGTCTTCTGAGAAAGTTGAGGCGTTGGTGAGTTGGCACCAATCCTGGTTCTTGACATAAGTGAGAGCTATAACCATCAGGGGGGTTGGGCAGTGGGATGTTGTTGGTGTTGGGGGAGGGGTGGGAAGCAGGAAAATAATCCAGAGCAAGAAAAAATTTGTTCTCTTCTTTTCGCACAGGTGAAGAAGGCGTTCTTGGCAATGGTGGCAAACGGAGTGAGAGCAGCTCCACTCTGGAACAGTAAGGAGCAGTGCTTTGTAGGTGAGTTTTAAACCCATGCATTGAAAGGTGATGGGAAGAGAGACACGTTTAGGAGATTTACTTGTTGGTAAGAATTGAATGATGATTTGAATTGAACTTGCATTTCCATAACGCCTTTCATGAAGGACCTCAGGAGGTCTCAAAGTGCATTGCAGGAAATGTTTTGGTTTTTAGGTGTAGTTACTTTTGTCAGTAAATTTATATAGCACAGTGCCAGCTAGTCACTGTTGTAATATTGAGAATGCAGCAGCCAAAGTATGCACAGCAAGATCCCACAAACATATAGGATAGAGACAGACTGGAAAATTGGGCAGAGAAATGGCAGATGGAATTTAATCTGGACAAATGTGAGGTGATGATTTTGTTAGATCCAAGAATACTGTATCCAATTCTATACCACCAGAGGGATGGGTCAGCAGTGGAGAGAGTGCAGAAAAAGTTTACCAGGATGTTACCTGGTATGGAGGGTTTTAGCTATGCAGAGAGATTGAATAAACTGGGATTGTTCTCCATGGAAAGACGGAGGCTGAAGGGCAACCTGATAGAGGTTTATAATATTATGAGGGGTATAGATAGGGTGAACAGCTGGAAACTTTTTCCCAGGGCAGAAAGGGGGCACAAATTCAAAGCTAGGGGGAGGGGGAAATGTTCAGTGGCGATATGCGAGGGAGGATTTCACACAGAAGTTGTGGGGCCCCGGAATGCACTGCCAAGTGTGGTGGTTTTGACAACGTAGGGCAGTCCCTCAGAGCTGACCCTCTGACAATGTGGCACTCTCTCAGTATTGACCCACTGACAGTGCGGCACTCCCTCAGCACTGACCCTCTGACAGTGCTGCACTCCCTCAGCACTGGCCCTCTGACAGTGCGGCACTCCCTCAGCACTGACCCTCTGACAGTGCGGCACTCCCTCAGCACTGACCCTCTGACAGTGCTGCACTCCCTCAGCACTGACCCTCTGACAGTGCGGCACTCCCTCAGCACTGACCCTCTGACAGTGCGGCACTCCCTCAGCACTGACCCTCTGACAGTGCAGCATTCCCTTAGCACTGACCCTCTGACAGTGCGGCAGTCCCTCAGAGCTGACCTTCTGACAATGCAGCACTCCCCCAGCACTGACCCTCTGACAATGCAGCACTCCCTCAGTATTGACCCTCTGACAGTGCGGCACTCCCTCAGCACTGACCCTCTGACAGTGCGGCACTCTCTCAGCACTGACCCTGTGACAGTGCTGCACTCCCTCAGTACTGACCCTTTGACAGTCCAGCACTCCCTCAGTACTGACCCTCTAACAGTCCAGCACTCCCTTGGTACTCAGTACAGCCCTCTGACAATGCAACACTCCCTCAGTATTGACCCTCTGATAGTGCAGCACTCCCTCAGCATTGACCCTCTGACAGTGCAGTGCTCCCTCAGTACTGACCCTCTGACAGTGTGGCACTCCCTCAGTACTGACCCTCTTACAGTGCAGTGCTCCCTCAGTACTGACCTCAATTTATTGAGGTAAGAATTCTATCCACTCAGGCAACTTGAGAACAGAGGATGTTAAGGATCTGGAGTGTACTGCCTGGGAAGATGATGGAAGCTGGAAACCTTCCAATCTTCAAATACTATCTGGATGAACACTTGAATAGAGGGTTAGATTACAGGGATAGTGAAACATCATAACATTCAAGGACATGGGGCAAGTTTTCCTCTATTCACTCTTGGGACATGGGCATAAGTGGCTGGCCAGCATTTATTGCCCAGCCCTAGTTGCCCATGAGCAGTTGAGAATCAACCACATGCCGTGGTGCTAGAGTTATATGTAGGCCAGACCAGGTAAGGACAGCAGATTTCCTTCCCTAAAGGACATTAGTGAACCAGATGGGTTTTCCAACAATCAACAATGATTTCATGGTCATCAGTACATTCTTCATTCCAGAGTTTTTTAAATTTGAATAAAAATTCCACCATCTGTTTTGGTGGGAGTCGAACCTGGATCTCCAGAACATTAGCTGAGCTTCTGGATTAATGTTCTAGCGATAATAGCATTAGACCATCGCCTCTCCTTAAATGCTGGAAAATGGAATTATTATTGTGTTTATTATTTGTTTTATTATTATCATTTTATTATTATTCTTTGTCTTATCTAGTATATAAAGGGCAAAAAGGAGATAGTAGGGCCTCTTAAGAATCAACAACGTTATCTATATGCGGATCCACAAGAGATGGGTGAGATCCTAAATGAATATTTCTCATCAGAATTTATATTGAGAAAAGCATGAATGTTAGGGAACTTGGGGAAAAAAATAGTGATGTTCTGAGGAGTGTATGTATTACAGACAAGGAGATGCTGGAAGTCTTAAAGCGCATCAAGGTAGATAAATCCCTGGGACCTGGGACCTGACGAAGTATATCCTAGGACATTGTTGGAGGCTAGGGAGGAAATTGCGGGTGCCCCAGCCATGATATTTGAATCATTGATAGTCACGGGTGAGGTGCCTGAAGATTGGAGAGTGACAAATGTTGTGCCTTTCTTTAAAAAAGCCTGGCAACTACAAGCCAGTGAGCCTCACATCTGTCGTGGGTAAGTTGTTGAAAGGTATCCTTAGAGACAGGATCTACAGGCATTTAGAGATGCAAAGACTGATTAGGGACAGTCAGCATGGCTTTGAGTGGAAAATCATGTCTCACAAATTTGATTGAGTTTTTGAAGGGGTAACCAAGAAGGTCAATGAGGGCAGTGCAGTTGATGTTGTCTACATGGACTTTAGCAAGACCTTTGACGAGGTACCACATGGGAGGTTGTTGCGTAAATTTAAATCTCTTGGGATCCAGGGTGAGGTATCTAAATGGATACAAAATTAATTTCTTGACAGGTGATTGTAGAGGGTTGTTTTTCAAACTGGAGGTCTGTGACCAGCAGTATGCCTCAGGGATCAGTGCTGCGTCCACTGTTATTTGTCATGTATATTAATGATTTGGATGAGAATTTAGGAGACACGTAAGTTTGCAGATGACACCAAGATGAGTGGTATAGTGGACAGTGAAGAAAGTTATCTTCGATTGTAACAGGACCTTGATCAATTGGGCCAGTGGGCTGATGAATGGCGGGTAGAGTTTAATTTAGACAAATGCGAGATGATGCATTTTGGTATTTTGACAAAGGCAGAACTTACTCAGTTAATGGTAGGGGGTTGGGGAGAGTTACAGAATAAAGAGATCTAGGGGTGCATGTTCATAGCTCCTTGAAAATAGAGTCACAGTAGACAGACTGGTGAAGAAGGCATTCGGCATGCTTGGCCAGAGCATTGAATATAGAAGTTGGGACATCTTGTTGAAGTTGTACAAGACATTGGATAAGGCCATACTTGGAATACTGTGTGCAGTTCTGGTCATCCTATTATAGAAAGGATATTATTAAACTAGAAAGAGTGCAGAAAAGATTTACTAGGATGCTACTGTGACTTGATGGTTTGGGTTATAAGGAGATATTGGATAGACTGGGACTTCTTTCTCTGGAGTGTAGCCAGCGGAGGGGTGATCTTATAGAGGTCTATAAAATAATGAGGGGTACAGATCAGCTAGATAGTCAACATCTTTTCCCAAACGTAGGGAAGTCTAAAACTAGACGGCATAGGTTTAAGGTGAGAGGGGAGAGATGCAAAATTGTCCAGAGGGTGGTGAGTGTCTGGAACAAGCTGCCAGAGGTAGTCATAGAGAGGGGGGAGGGGTGTGGTACAATGTTGTCTTTTAAAAAGCATTTAGATAGTTATATGGGTAAGATGGGGGGTTTAGAGGGATATGGGCAAAATGTCGGCAATTGGGATTAGTTTAGGGGTTTAAAAAAAAGGGCGGCATGTTTCCATGCTGCAAACCTCTATGACTCTATGACTCTATTAATCACTGTCATAAGTAGACTTACATTAAAGTGAAGTAAAGAGTAGACTCAATGACTCTATTAATTAGTGTGACAAGTAGGCTTACATTGAAGTTTATTTGAAAGTTTACTTATTAGTCACAAGTAAGGCTTACATTAATACTGTAATGAAGTTACTATAAAATTCCCAGCAGCCACAGTCTAGTGCCTGTTCCAGTCAATGCACCTAATCAGATCGTCTTTCGGACTGTGAGAGGAAACCAGAGTACCCAGAGGAAAGCCACACAGACACTGGGAGAATATACAGATTCCATACAAACAGTGACCTAAACCAGCAATCAAATCCAGGTGCTTGACACTCCGAGACAGCAGTGCTAAGGAATGTAGTAGTTATTGTCAGTGCAGACTTGATGGGCTGAAGGGCCTTTTCTGCACTGTATGGCTCTATGAGTCTAAAATATGCAGCAATGAGGACAGCACAGAGAGGAACAATGATATTTTTCTTTTTGTTTGGGCTCTTTAACCTGCCAGTCAGTGCACGTAAAGACCAAAGTGGAGTCGGGAAGGGGGAATGTGGATTGGGTCTCAGCGTTCTTTGCCAATTTATTACGCTGACACTGGGCCACATTGTCTGTGACCTCCTGTTACCTGACATGACTCAGAATCAGAATGTCTTGTGTATCTTCAGAGCTGCGGTATACAAGCAGACCCTCCTGTACAGACAGCAATTCAAATCACTCATAACACTCACTGAACAATCCACATTCAAATTGGGGTTTTGACAATTTATATTTAACTGATAGAGTTGACACTGAATGTGTATATGACAGCAAGGAAGAGGTGTTCTAGCCAAAGACAATCTCTCTCTCTCTCTCTCTGTCCCTCTCATTCCTCCATTTATTTGCCCTGTTGATGTTAATGTTGACCCATGGCCCTCTTTGTAACTGCTGTTCTTTCTACTCTCCCCAGGCATGTTGACAATTACTGACTTTATCAACATATTACACAGATATTACACATCTCCGATGGTAAGAGACTATTTTTGCGCTTTTCTTTAACCAAGGGTGAGCTTTTTTAGTGTTGAACAGAGGCAAGAAGGGCTTGCAGTCAATGGTACCTGCTCCCACTTGCGTTCTTATGGCTTATTTGAATTGGACCCCTTTATTTAAGCATCATATGTAAGGAGTGGGGGAGGTCTAAGGGCACAGTGGGCAGTGACCTGACCTCTGAGCTAGAAGCTCCAGGTTCAAGTCCTGTTTCAGGACTTGACGGCCAAAGGAGGTTCATTCAGAACACAGCTAAACAAGTTGATTATCAGCCTGTAAACCCTTCCAATCTGCCTGATGACAGACGTAACACTGGGAAACTTTTCTAGTCAGCTACACTGCTGAACTTTATCAAGTGTAATCATGAATCATAGAACATAGAACATTACAGCGCAGTACAGGCCCTTCAGCCCCCGATGTTGTGCTGACCAGTGGAACCAATCTAATGACCCTCTAACCTAAACTATTCCAATGTTATCCATGTGCCTATCCACTGACCATTTGAACGTCCTTAAACTTGGCGAGTCCACAACTGCTGCAGGCAGAACATTCCACGCCCTTACTACCCTCTGAGGAAAGAACCTATTGGATTGAATCAATCCAGTGGAAGTCATGGTCACTAACTCCCTCTTAAAACATGGCAGCTGAAGAGATTTTTTATCTGATTTGATTTATTATTATCATATGTATTAGTATACTGTGAAAAGTATTGTTTCTTGCGTGCTACACAGACAAAGCATAACATTCATAGAGAAGGAAAGTGCAGAGAATGCAGAATATAGTCTTACAGTCATAGCTAGGGTGTAGAGAAAGATCAATTTAATGTAAGGTAGGTCCATTCAGAAATCTGACAGCAGCAGGGAATGTGGGATGTGGATTTCACTGGTCTGGGCCAGTAATAATTGCCCATCCCTGAGGGCATTTAAGAGTCAACTACATTGCTGTGGACCTGGAGTCATATGTAGGCCAGATCAAGGAAGGATTACAGATTTCCTTCCCTAATTTGTGAAGAGATAGGTTTTTATGACAATGTTTTCATGGTGATCAACAGAGTTTTAATTCCAGGTTTTTTATTGAATTCAAGTTTCACCATTTGCTGTGGTGGGGATTCGAACCCAAGATTACTAATCCAATGACAATACCACTACACCCATTGCTTTCCCATGAAAGGAGTAAGGAGCAGTGAGAAAAGTCATTTTGACAGTATTATCAACAAATGTCATTTGCATAGCAGTTTTAACAAAAATGATTCACAAGAGCATAAACAGACAAGTATCTGGCACCATTTCAATCAAGAAAATATTAGAATGGGCAATTAAAAATTTGGTCAAAGCAGTAAGTTTGAGGGAAGGTATTACAATTGGATAGGCAGAGGTTTCAGGAGGAGGTGCCAGAGTTTGAACTCCAGCTGGTCGGAGGTATGAGTGTTAGTGGTGGAGGAATTCAAATCAGAGAGGCTCCAGAAGACCGAATGGGAGGGCAGCAAAGAGCTTCGAGAGTTGTTGAGCCAGAGTAGGTTAGAGAGGACAGAGGGAAGGAGCTGAGGCAAAGAAGGAATTTAAAGTTAGAATTGTTGTGAGGAATATCGCTGTTAGCTAGTGGTAGCTTTGTGAAACGCAGATTTTATTGGTTTATTTGATCAATATTGATAAATAATATTTGATCAATATTGGTTATTTGATTTCAAACTTTTCTTTTCAGGTGCAAATCTATGAATTGGAGAATCATAGGATTGAGACATGGCGCGGTGAGTGGGTCAGCGCGTGTGTGTGTGTGTGGGTGGGTGTGTGTGTGTGTGTGTGTGTGTGTGTAGTTTGTGTGCGTGTGTGAATTGGCCATGCCAAATTTCCTTTTTGAAGTTTATTTATTATTGTCAAAAGATGGCTTCCATTAATGAAGTTACTGTGAAAATCCCCAAGTCACCATACTCCAGCGCCTGTTCAGGTACAATGAGGGAGGATTTAGCATGGCCAATTCTTGGACTGTGGGAGAAAACCGGAGCACCCAGAAAAAACCCACGCAAGCATGGGGAGAAAGTACAGACTCTGCACACACAGTGATCCACCAGTGTGCCCTGGTGCTGTGAGGCACTGTGCCACCATACAGTCCCTTCGTGTCCCAAGATGTGTAGGTTTAAGGGGATTAGCAGGATAATTGTGTGGGGCTAGGGAGATAGCACAAGGAGTAGGCCTGGGTAAGATGCTCTGCCTCTTTCTGCACTGTAGAGATGCTATGATTCTTGCTTGGCACATATTTCTTAAATATTTATTCTCTACTAAACTGCTTTCATAATCCACTTGCTCCAGCTCCATCACTGATGTTTTGCTAGTGGTCATGTTCTCAGGATTATGTCACTTCCCTTATCAAAACTAGGCTGCAGTGAAACATGATGGGAACTAGACTGAGTAGAACATAGAACATAGAACACTACAGCACAAACAGGCCCTTCGGCCCATGAGTTGCACCGATCACATCTATACCTACCAAGTCACAGACCTATCTATAACCCCCTATCCCATTCATTCCCATATACTCATCTAGAAGTCTTTTAAAAGACCCCAGTGAATTCGCCTCTACGACCACCGAAGGCAGCCGATTCCATTCACTCACCACTCTCTGAGTGAAAAACTTACCCCTAACATCTCCTCTGTATTTGCTTCCCTGCACCTTAAACCTATGTCCTCTCATAGTGACCATTTCAGCCGGGGGAAATAGTCTCTGAGAGTCCACCCTATCTATTCCTCTCAATATTTTATAAACCTCTATCAGGTCGCCTCTCAACCTTCGTCTCTCCAGGGAGAAGAGTCCCAGCTCCTTCAACCTATCTTCATAAGGCATGCCTCCCAATCCAGGCCACATCCTTGTAAATCTCCTAAATTAATCAAATCACTGATTGTGGACTCATGACCAGGGTTAATGGAACATTTACTACTTCTGTCTGGGTCTTCCCACTACACAAATTCATGAAGAGTTCTGACTGCAGGTTGCCGTCAGATTAACTGTTGTTACGCAGGAAGAATGGCAATCAATTTGTGCATAGCAAGCTCCCACAAACAACAGCATCATCTTGAATTAAGGAGGGAAATTAACAAGAGAACTCTTCCGTTCTCCTTTCAGTGGCACCCAGGGGATCTTTCAGATCCTCTTCAGAAGGCAGAGTGGGCATCTCGACATGGTGGCACAGTGGTTAGCACTACCGCCTCACAGTGCCAGGGACCTGGGTTTGATTCCCCATTGGGTCACTGTCTGTGTGTGGAGTTTGCACACAGTGACTCCCTATATCTGGGTGGGTTTCCTCTGATGCTCTGGTTTCCTCCCACAGTTCAAAGATGTGTGGGTAAAGCAGATTGATCATGCTAAATTGCCCCTTAGTGTCAGGGGGATGAGTTAGGTTAAATACATGGGGTTTATGGGGATAGGGCCCTGGGTGGCATTGTGGTCAGTGCAGGCTCGATGGGCCAAATGGTCTCCTTCTTCAATGTAGGGATTCTATAAGATAGGAAATATAAGAGGGAAGCTAAGAAAGCAATTAGAAGAGCAAAAAGGGGCCATGAGAAAGGAATTATGAACAAGATTAGAGAGAATCCTAAAATATTCTATGAATACATTAAGGGAAAGAGGTTAACCTGAGAAAGAGTAGGTCCCATTAGAGACCAAGAGAATAATCTGTGTGTGCACATGCAGGACATTGGATGGTGAATGATGAATACTTCACTTAGGAGAAGGAGGATAGAATTCAGGAAAGGGTATTGTCAGGACCTTGAGCACTTTGATGTAGGGAGTGAGGAAGTACTGGAGCTTTTGACAGGCTTAAAAGTGGACAAGTCCCCAAACCGGGATCCATTGCATTCCAGGCTGCTGTGAGAGGGGAGGTAGGAAATTGCAGGGGCTCTGACACAAATTTTTAATTTCTCTCTGCCCACGGTGGGGGGAAGTGCCAGATAACTGGAGGATGGTGAATGTGGTTCCAATCTTCACGAGGGTTCCAATCTTCAAGAAGAGCGGTAGAGACGAACCAGGGAATTATAGACTGATGAGTCTCACATCAGTGGTAAGGAAACTCTGGAGAAAATTCTGAAGAAGGGAATTAATCTCCTTTTGGAAAGGCAGAGGTTTATTCGGGATGGTTAGCATGGCTTTAGCAGAGGGAGGTCATGCCTAACAAATTTGACAGAATTTTTCAACGTGTCCGAGTGTGTGGACGAGGGTGGTGCAGTTGATGTAATTTATATGGATTTCAGCAAAACTTTTGACAAGATCCCCTTTGACAATTGCCCTTTAACGTCCCAAGATGATTAGTGGGGCAAATGTACGGGGATAGGATGGTAGGTCCACCTGGGTAAGATGCTCTGTCAGAGAGTCAGTGCAGACCCGATGGGCGGAATAGTCTCCTTCTGCACTGCATTGATTCTGCGATAAATTGTATCAAATGCTGTTTTGGTCGCAGTTGGTGTTTTGTGAAGAGCTTGGGTCACCACATCACATGAAGGACATAATTGTTCTGGAGAGAGGGCAGAGGAGATTGACAAGAATGTGGCCAGGGCTTAAGAATTGCAGCTTTGTGGGGAGATTGGATAGACTGGGGATGCTTTCCTTAGAAGAGAGGAGGCTATGGGGGTGACATAATGAGGGACCTCGAAAGTTCTGTTTCCCCCGGCTGAAGGGTCAGTTATCAGAGGACATAGCCTGAAGGTGATTGGTGGAAGGATTGGTGGGGACATGAGGAAAATCTTTTTCACCCAGAGGGCAGTGAGCATCTGGAATTCACTGCGTAAGATGGCTGAAATGCTCAACTCCTTTAGAAGCTAGCTGGATCGGTATGGGAAATACTGCCCCATGTGAGATTATGGGCTAGGTGGTGGAAGGTGGGATTGAAATGAGCGGTTAGTTTCTATTTTTCTTTGTCTTTGTCCGGCGCACATGCGATGGGTGGAATGGCCTCTTTTGGTGCTGTAACCTTTCTAGGGTTGATTGGGTTTGGACTTATAATCTTTGCATTAAGTAATTTAATTGTGGTGGCACAGTGGTTAGCTCTGCTGCCCCATAGCACCAGGAACCCAGGTTCGATTCCCGGCTTGGGTCACTGTCTGTGTGGACTTTGCACATTCTCCCCACTTCTGCGTGGGTTTCCTCCGGGTGCTCTGGCTTCCTCTCGTAGTCCAAAGATGTGCAAGTTAGGTGGATTGGTCGTGCTAAATTGATCCTAGTATCAAGGGGATTAACAAGGTCAATATGTGGAGTCATGGGAATAAGGTCTGGATGGGATAGTGATCGTGGTGGATCGATGGGCCAAATGGCCTCCTTCTGCACTGTAGGGATTCTATGTTTATGAGTGAGCATCTTAAATATCACTTCTCTTAATCAGCTGATGATGAAACCGGGCCTTGTTCAGTTCAATCATTTTACTTTCTTCTTTTTCCTAGAGATTTATTTACAAGGTTCCTTTAAGAAACTGGTCAGTATCTCCCCAAATGACAGGTAAAATGATTACTCTGTGCACTATACCCAGTTTGATCCTACTGTTACGGGCGGGGTGGGTAGCAAAAACTGCATTCACCAGAGCAAAATAGCAGACGCTGCCTGTCTATTTTTATACACTCCTGGGACGTAGGTATTGCCAACGAGGCCCATCGCTTCTGAAGATGGTGATGAAACCTCCTTCCTCCTGAATGAATGAAGCCCTTGAGAGGACACTTCTCCAATCTTACTATTCAGGAAGAGGTTCCCAGGTTTTGACCAGAAATGCTGAATGAATGGTGATGAGATATGTCAATGCTAGAGTAGTGTTTGACTTCCAGGGGGTTTGGGAGGGTATGGGGTGGGGGGGGTGGGAATTGAGGAGGGTAGGGAGAGTGCTGTTGGTGGGGGGATTGGGGTGGAACTTGCAGGTTGTGACAATCTCATCCACTTGCTGCCCCTTTGTCCTTCTACGTGGTAGAGTGCCCGTGATCTGGAGGATGCTATTGAACCAGGAGCGCATCACGTAGACTTTGTAGACTGGATGCTGGCTGGAGTGACTGTTTGAACCATTTGGGGTGGAGATATTAATACCTGCAAAAAAAATTACACGTCCATTTGAGAGAAGGAGAGTCTGGACTGTTAGAATCCAGTACTAACCTTGCTCCAGAGCAAATTGTCCATAAATTAGTCATCCCTCAATCCAGTTACGGTTCCTTTATTGTGGAGTCCAATAAGCGTAGACAAAGGTCATAGGTAGAAGAGGGCACTCACAATGTTAAGATGGCGGCACGGGCTCGTTGGGCTGAAGGGCCTGTTTCTTGTGCTGTGTTGTTCTTTGTTCTTTGTAACACTGTACAGCCAATGAGACACTTCTGAAACGTTGTAATGTAGGAGACACGACAGCTAATTTGTGCACAGCAAGCTCCCACAAACAGCAATCTGGTAATAGCCAGAGTGTATTAGCTATTGGGTGAAGGGTAAATCTTGGCTAAAGCCACTGGGCTCAGAATTCCTCTGCTGACCTTCGAAGCAATGGTCACAGGATTGGGTTTCTAAACTCCTTGGAAAGACAGCACCTCTGACAGTGTAGCGTCTCCTCAGTTCTACACCGTCGAGTCAGTTCAGATTGTACATTGAAATCCTGCGCTGTGGGATTTGAACTCCCAACCTATTGTGTCAGGGATAACAGAGCTACCTCCTGAGCTATGGCTAACCAACTTTTTGTATCGTGGTACTAACTAATAGCTGATATAATCCTGTCACTGAGCCTACATGTGAAGGAGGTCAAGGGGAGGTGAATCTTTTGAGGCAAGAACAGAATAGTGATGAATAATACACAGTTTACACTCTCACCATATCATTGAGGTGGAAACTAGGCACAGCTGAGGGATGCCTGCCCATCTCTCGATGAGGAAGTTTCATTGTGTTTAGTACTGACTGTCTCCCTGCTCTCAGATTTTAACCCATCCATTTTGTTTTTTCCACCTTAGCCTATTTGATGCAGTTTATTCTTTGATTCAGAATAAAATTCATCGGCTGCCAGTCGTCGACCCTATATCTGGAAACGTGCTCTACATCCTGACACACAAACGCATCCTCAAATACTTCCATCTCTTTGTAAGTCTCTCACCCGCTTTATGTTTGAAGATAAGGATGGGATTTACGCTCAAAGCTTGGAGAAAAGGAGATTATTGTCCATTGAGCTAGAATATAGAACATAACAGCACAGTACAGGTCCTTTGGCCCTCGATGTTGTGCCAAGCTTTGTCCAAACCCAAGATCAAGCTTTTCCACTCCTTGTCATTCTAGTGTGCTCCATGTACCTGTCCAATAACTGCTTGAAAGTTACTAAATTGTCCGACTCCACTATCACGGCAGGCAGTCCACTTCACGCCTTCTGATTAAAGAATCTACCTCGGACATTCCTCTATATCTCCCACCATGAGCCTTATAGTTATGCCCCCTAGTAACAGCTACATCCACTCGAGGAAATAGTCTCTGCACATCCACTCTATCTATCCCCCAAGTTGCCTCTCATTTTCCTCTGCTCTAAAGAGAAAAGCCCCAGCTCCCTCAACATTTCCTCATAAGACGAGGCAGCATCCTGATAAATCTTCTCTGTACTCTCTCCAATGCTTTCACATCCCTCTTATAATGAGGTGACCAGAACTTCAAACAATATTCCAAATGTGATCTCACTAAGGTCTGATATAGTTGCAGCATAACACCATGACTCTGAAACTCAAACCCCCTGTTAATAAACACTAAGCCTTCTTCACAGCTCGATCCACTTGAGTGGTGACCTTCAGAGATCTGTGGATATGAACTCCAAGATTTTACAGAAATCAAAGGTGCTTATTTGGGAAAAGGCAGTGTTCCCATGTATCTGCTGCCCTCATCCTTCTAGATGGTAGCGGTCATGAGTTTGGAAGGTGCTGTCCTGTTTGTTCTGACAATATTCAATTAGCTGACCTCCTTGTGTTTCTATTTGTGTTTCCTTAGGCCTCGAAGCTCCCCAAGCCAAGCTTTATGAAGAAGACTCTTCAGGAGCTTGGGATTGGGACGTACAAAAATGTGGCCCAAATAGAAGAGACGTCATCAGTCTACGAAGCACTCGGGGTCTTTGTGGCAAGGAGGGTGTCTGCTCTACCTGTGGTTAACAGTCTGGGTAAGTAATAGGAAGGGATTGGATAGGAGATACAAATTCATATTGATGCTGGGAATTCAGACAGAGTGGAATTTGATTTACTGGATGGCGATTGCATTCTGAGGAAATTGAACCTGCAGAGGTACATTTACTGCCTTGGAAGCATTCAAAGTCAAAAGGCAAGGGGGAGATTGGAAGTTAGGCATCAATTGAAGCTTTCGCAACTGAGATTCGAATGTTTTCGTTGGGAAAGTGTATATCGAACTGTGGATCGCTGGAGTACTGATTGGCCTTGATTGAATTGAATGTCGTAGCAGATAACTGGGGCAGCATTAGCACATTGTGAGTTCATGTCCCACTCAAGACTCTGTAATCTCCCATGGGATGTGGGCATCACTGGCAAGGCCAGCACTTGTTGCCCATCCCTAATTACCTTAGAACTAAATGGGTTACTGGGCTCTGGCCCTGGAGTCAGATCAGTTAAGGATGGAGATTTCCTTCCCTAAAGGTGAGCCAGATGAATTTTTATGACAATCAATATAGTTGCCATTAGTGAGGCTAGCTTTGTATTCTAAAAAGACACTCCTGGTGGGATTTGAACCCATGTCCCCAGAGCATTAGGCTGGACCAGTAGATTAATGTAAGAACTAAGAGCAGGAGTTTGCCATCTGGCCCTCGAGCCTGCTCCACCATTCAATAAGATCATGGCTGATCTTCTCGTGGACCCATCTCCATTAACCTGCCCAGTCACCATTAGATTACTCATCTAATTACCAATACATCATCATCTTCTCTAAGATTTAAATACAAAACCTAGGTTGACACTCCCAGTGCAATGCTGAGAGAGTACTGCCTAGGTATTTGCTACATTTTGCGAGAAAGCTCTAGCTTCCCTCTCAGGAGGATGTAAAAGGTCCCACAGCCACTGTTTCGAAGAAGAGCTGGAGGAATTATCTCTGGTGTCCTGACAAAAGTTAGCCTTCAACCAACATTACTGAAAGGAATACATCAGGCCATTTATCCCTGACAGGCTTGTGTGAGTTTGTCATGTACAAAATGACTACTCAATTTCCAGCATTAAAACAATGACTACAATTAGAAAGTAAATAACTCGCAGTAAAAAGTGTTGGGGATTGTGCAGGGTACTATATAAATGTAAGTTCTTTCTTCTTCTCCTCCTCAAGATTTATTAGGAGTAGCAACAGGGTGGCATGATGGCGCAATGGTTAGCACTGCTGCCTCCCAATGCCAGGGACCTGGGTTCAATTCCAACCTTGGGTCACTGTCCGTGTTGAGTTTTTATGTTCTTCCCTGTGCCTGAGAAGGGTTTCCTCCGGTTGCTCTGGTTTCCTCCCACAGTCCGAAGATGTACAGGTGGGTTGGCCATGCTAAATCGCTGCTTAGTATTCAAAGATGTGCAGATTAGGTGGATTGGCCATAGTAAATTGCCACTTAGTTAGTCTCCCAAGACTAGCAGGGTAAATATGTGGGATTACAGGGATAGAGGTGCTCTTTCAGAGAGTTAGTAAACTGAATGGGCCGAATGGCCTTTTTTTACACTGTAGGGATTTTATGATTCAGTTCTATGAACTTGGCTGTCTGTAAATTATTGAGAATAGGGATATTGAGCTCTGTGTTTCCTTGCCTTGATAAGCATTATGAAGCCTTACAGAGGTGTAAAAAAAAATACACCTGTGTGCATGTACCTGCTCTGACAGGTTTACAGTGAACACATTCTGATTTACTGTGCCTTTTATTCCAGGTAAAGTGGTCAATCTCTACTCTCGCTTTGACGCTATCGTAAGTACTGCACTTTGAAAATCCCAACACAGAGGCAGAATATGCGTGATAGATTGGAGAAAAAGCAAAATACTGTAGATATTGGAATCTGAAACAAAAACAAGAAATGCTCGAATATTTTCAGCAGGTCTGACAGCATCTGTGGGGAGAGAATAGAGAAAACGTTTCGAGTCAGGGTGAATCCAACCTCCCAAGATCCAGACTCAAAATATGGCAACATAAAAGATAGGGCAGGAGGAGACCATTTGGCCCTTCGAGCCTGCTCCACCATTCATCACAATCATGGCTAATCGTCCAACTCAACAGCCTAATTCTGCTTTCTCCCCATAATCTTTGATCCTGATCCCCCAAGTGCTATATCCAGCTGCCTCTTGAATACATTCAATGTTTTGGCATCAACTACTTCCTGTGGTAATGAATTCCAAAGGATGTCTCCTCACCTCCATCCATCTACCTCGAACCCTCAGACTGTGACCCCACGTTTTGGGCTCCCCCTCCTATCAGGAACATCCTCTGTGCATCTACCCTGTCTACTCCTGTTAGAATTTTAGAAACATTGGCTCTGTTCTCTCTCCACAGGTACTGTCCAACCTGCTGAGATTTTCCAACATTTTCTGTTTCTGTACAATGAATTAGAGTGGGGGGAAAGTGGGGGGTGCGGTGGTGAGGGAGAGAGGTTCAAATTTATTGGAAAGGCCAGGCCCACAGCAACTGGAGATCAGGAGGCACCTCGTTGCTCTGGGACACACATTCTCACTGGGAACTCAAAATGAACTTTCCAACTCTCCAGGGAACTGCAAAATCCATCAAATTCAACAACAAAAAATCCACATTTATACTAGTTTTAGTTCATTGATTAGCGTCACAAGTAGCCTTACAATAACACCGCAATGAAGCTACTGTGAAAATCCCCTGGTTGTCACATGGCTAATGCAGCAAATTTTAACTTCAATGCACTTTAACTTTAATATCATCAAATATTCCAAAGTCCTGCTTCACAGGAGCGATTATCAAATAAAATTTGATATCAAGCCACGTGAAGGGATGGGGAACAGGTAATCAAACACTTGGACAAAGAAGTATATTTTATGGAGTATTTTAAAAGGAGAGGAGGACGTGGGGAGTTTTAGACAGGGTTTATACAACTGCAGGTATGTATTTACATGTATTTACTTCCTTTCACACTCTGAAGACATCCCAAAGAGCCTCACAGCTAAAAGTAACATTCTTTGAAGTGTAGCATGGTAAGATCCCACAAACAGCAACAAGTTGGTCATCTTTCTTTATTGGTTAGAGATAAATGTTATCCCTGGGGAGAACTCCCTGTTTGTCTTCAAACTGTGCTCACCTAACACGGAGTCTCAGTTTAACACCTAACTCAAAACACAGCATCTTGGATAACGCAGCACCGGTGCTCCACTGAGGCGCCAACATGATTTCATGCTCAAGTTCCTGGTGTGGGATTTGAAAGCACAATTTTGTAAGGCCTGACTGCTACCCCCAATTCACCGTCTCCAGCTCAAATAAAAAGCTGAAGGCTTCGAACTCAAATTATCATCCTTCTTTTCAAATTCTTCCTCCGGCCCACAATTCTCTGAGATCCCTGCCCTCCTCTAATTCTGGCCACGCCCACAAATTCTATCCCATTATCGTTAAAGGCTTAAAGGGAAGCGTTGAAGGGAATTGGTTAAGTTTTCTCTTCATTCATTTGTGGGACATAGGTGTTGTTGATTGGCCAGCATTAAGTGCACATCCCAAGTTGCCCTTGGAGGGCAGTTGAGAGTTAACCACATTGCTGTGGCTCTGGAGTCACATCTAGGCCAGACTGGGTGTGGATGGCGGATTTCCTTCCCTAAAGGGACAATAGTGAACCAGGTGGGTTTTTTCTGATAACTGGCAATGGTTTCATAGCCATCCCTAATCCCTAATTCCAGATATTTTCTTTTTATTGAATTCAAATTTCACCATCTGCCATGGTGGGATTTGAACCTGGGACCCCAGAACATTAGCTGAGTTTCTAGATTAATAATCCACGAATAACATCATTAGGCCAATACCTCCTCAAGTTCATGTCTTCTATCTGGCAGTCAATGCATGGAAGCAAATTTGTAAGCCACCTTTTAAATAAGCATTGATTCTACATTTGTAAAATTTAGAATCGTGGAAAAATTACAGCACAAACAGGCCCTTCGGCCCACAAGTTGAGCCGATCTTATGTCTACTTACTAAGCTTACTTATAAGTCTCAATCCTATTAAGTCCCATGTTCTCATCCAGAAGTCTCTTAAAAGATCTTAACAAATTTGCCTCCACGACCACCGACAGCAGCCGATTCCACTCATCCAGTAAATACAATTGGCCATCATAAGGAGGTGGAGCGATGGGAAGGCCAATAGTGGGAGATTGGTGATTAAACGTAGTGATTAGGGGTGATCAAAACTTGTAAACCTGTGAACAATTCTGCTTCCCTAGAATCTCGCTGCACAACAAGCTTACAATAATCTGGATGTCAGCATCAAGGAGTCCCTGCAGCAACGCTGGCATTGTTTCGAGAATGTCCTCAAGTGCTATGCACATGAAACATTGGAAGTCATCATAGAGCGCCTCGTAAAACATGAGGTAAGTAACGAATAAATTCAATGACTCAGATCGCTTAAATTCAGAGAATCCCTACAGAGACTGCTTGGCCGATTGGATCTGTACCAACCCTGATGTGGAGATGTTGGACTGGGGTAAACACAGTAAGAAGTCTGTCAACACCAGGTTAAAGAACAACCAATTTATTTGAGTTTACTATCAAATAATTTAGTTGGATTTTAACCTGGTGTTGTGAGACGTCTTACTATCTGTACCAACCCTGACAAAGTATCAAATCCAAGCCCTCTCCCCGTAACCCAAACATTCACTATGGTTAATCCCCCTAACCTACACATCTTTACACTAAGGGACAATTTGAACATGGCCAATCCTCCTAACCTACACATCTTTGTATACTAAGGGTCAATTTAGCATGGCCAATCCACCAAATCCACATATCTGTAAGGATGCAAGGATGACATGCAAATTTGTGAAGTCTTCCATATTTTTTTATTGGGTGACATGGTGGTTAGCACTGCTGCCTCACAGCTCCAGAGACCTGAGTTCAATTCCCGTCTGGGGTAACTGGAGTTTGCATATTCTTCCTGTATCTGCGTGCGTTTCCTCCCACAGTTGCAAGATGTGCATTGGCCATGCTAAATTGCCCTTTAGTGTCTCAAGATGTGTAGGTTAAAGGAACTCATGAGGTAAATATGTGAGGTTATGGGGATAAGGTGGGATTGTTGTCAGTGCAGACTTTATGAGCCAAACAGTCTCCTTCTGCACTGTAGGGTTTCTATATTTCTATGATTTCTGGACTGTGGGAGGAAACATGCAGACATGGGGAGAACATGCAAAATCTACACAGTCACCCATGGTGGGAATTGAACCTGGGTCTCTGGCATTGTGAGGCAGCAGTGCTAGCCACTGTGCTACTGTGCCACCCTCTCATAGCCACAGGTAAATGACCTTCACTGTAAATATTTCACTTACTGTCATTACACGAGGAGTAAATTGGAATTTAGCCATAGAGTTTCCATGGCCTCTTTATCACATAGTCACAATCTGGGAGTTAGTTACAGTCTGGAATCTAACTAAGGGTTTCAGATGGTTTATTTTTAAACATGGGACCCAGGAGTGAGTTAAAGACTGGATTCTAGTCGAGGGGTTTGTGAGCTGATGGGGAAGAGGTGAGAGCGAGAGAGAGGTTGAACCTGGCTATATTTAGAAGTGCAGTCACCTTGGATTGAGTTACAGCCTTGGAATCTAATTGGATAGCTAGAATCTTCCAAACCCTTGAGGGGTAAGGGAGGTAGACACTTAATTAAGGATGTGGCTAGTTTATACAGGGAATCCTCACTTAAAGTTATGCTTATGGTCCTGATCACCACAACTTTGAGTGAAATGACTTTAAATGAATCATAGTTTCCTATAGGCATCAATGTTAAAGCTGGAGATAGGTTCTTTCAGACATTTGTCACCTGGAAAAAAATCAATGTACCCTAAATCTACAGAACTATTCATGCCTAGCTGCAGCATGAAATGTGTCATTCAATAAATACAGTAAGATAAAGACAATATTTAAGCAAGTACACTCACTCATAGTAATTTTAGTTTGACCAGGCTCTATCTTACGGCAGATGTTAGTTGGTGTGGGTAGTAGCTGAAGTCCCAGGACTACCAACTTCAGGCACTAGATGGAGCCCAGGACTCCAGTGCAAATTCAGAATTGGAATCAGAAGGAACTGAGGAACAGAGTCCAGAGACTGGGGTATAAACAGAGGGCAGGAGGCAGCTTCTCCCCATCTACTCGATGAGGATCCCTCATCATTGTGAGCAGTCTATTATCTCCCCATAACCTGCTCCACTTTAGGGACAACAATCACAGATTTTCAGGTCTCTTCGTAACACTGAACATAGAAATAGAACATTACAGCGCAGAACAGGCCCTTTGGCCTTCGATGTTGCGCCTACCAATTAAGAAAAAGCAATGACCCTCTAACCTAAACCATTCCCTTTTCATCCATAAACTTCTCTACTGACCTCTTAAACTCCCCCAAACTTGGCGCATCTACAACTGCAGCAGGCAGGGCATTCCAAACCCTTACCACCCTCTGGGTAAAGAACCTACCTCTGACATCTGTCCTATAACTATCACCCCTTAATTTAAAGCTATGTCTCCTTATGCTAGCTTTTTCCATCCTAGGAAAAAGGCTATCACTGTCCACCCTATCTAAACTTCTAATCATCTTATATGTTTCAATAAGGTCTCCTCTTAGCCGCCTTCTTTCTAATGAAAACAACCTCAAATCCCTCAGCCTCTCTTCATAAGACCTGCCTTCCATACCAGGCAACATCCTGGTAAACCTCCTCTGTACCCTCTCCAATGCCTCCACATCTTTCCTATAATGCGGGGACCAGAACTGTACACAATACTCCAAGTGCGGCCGCACTAGAGTTTTGTACAGTTGCAACATGACGTTGCGGCTCCGAAAATCAATTCCCCTACCAATAAAAGCTAAGACTCCGTATGCCTTCTTAACAACCTTATCGACTTGATTGCCAACTTTCAGGGATCTATGCACATATACACCAAGATCCCTCTGTTCATCAACACTATTAAGAGTCCTACCATTAGCCCTGTACTCTACACATTTGTTATTCCTGCCAAAGTGAATTACCTCACACTTTTCCACATTAAACTCCATTTGCCACCTCTCAGCCCAGCTCTGCAACTTGTCCAAGTCTCTCTGCAAACTAGAACACCCCTCTTCACTATCTACCACTCCTCCGACTTTTGTGTCATCTGCAAATTTACTAATCCATCCTTCAATACCCTCATCCAGATCATTTATAAAAATTACAAACAGCAGGGGCCCCAAAACAGACCCCTGAGGTACACCACTTGTCACCGAACTCCAAGATGAATATCTCCCATCAACCACCACCCTCTGTCTTCTATCTGCTAGCCAATTCCTGATCCAATTAGCTAAATCACCCTCAATCCCATACATCTGCATTTTCTGCAGAAGCCTTCCATGGGGAACCTTATCGAACGCCTTACTAAAGTCCATACATACCACATCAACTGCCTTACCCCCATCCACCTCTTTGGTCACTTTTTCAAAAAACTCAATAAGATTAGTAAGGCACGACCTACCCTTCACAAAACATGCTGACTATCCCCAATCAATTCATTTCTCTCTAAATAACTATAAATCCTATCCCTAATAATTCTCTCCAATACTTTGCCCACAACAGAAGTAAGACTCACTGGCCTATAATTCCCCGGAAAGGCTCTCTTCCCCTTCTTGAACAATGGGACCACATTCGCTATCCTCCAGTCTTCCAGCACTATACCTGTAACCAACGACGACCTGAAGATCAGAGCCAGAGGCTCTGCAATCGCCTCTCTCGCCTCCCAGAGAATCTTAGAGTAAATCCCATCCAGCCCAGGGGACTTATCTATCTTCAAACCCTCAAGAATATCTAGCACATCCTCCTTATCTACTTCAATACTTTCTAGTTTACAACCCTGTATCCCAGTGTTCTCCACAACTACATTTACATCTCCCTGCGTGAATACCGAAGAGAAATATTTGTTCAGTGCCTCTCCGATCTCTTCAGGCTCCACGCACTGAAGTCCCACACCCTTGCTACCATTCCAGCCAATCTCCTTGTATCTACTCCAAAGCATTGACATCCTTTCTAAAGTATGGTGAACAATATTGAGACCTAACTAGTGACCAGTTTGTTAATGGAACTCAGGGTCTGAGACCTAGTTACACCTGGATACTGGGTTAGGATGGATTGTCACCTCGCCTCTTCTTGGTCCTCCCGCCTCACTTCGCTATTGTCCCTCTCCTTTCCTCCCTCAGGTTCATCGGTTGGTATTGGTAGATGAGGAGGATGTTGTGCAAGGAATTGTCTCACTGTCTGACATGCTCCAAGCATTGGTTCTGTCTCCAGCAGGTATAAATGCTCTTGACTCCTGAACAGTCACGAGTGTCCTCTCTTCTGTATCATTCTAGAGTGATTCAGGTAGGTAGTGAGCTGCCTGTCGAATGGACTTGATCTAGTCTGCACTCGAGTGATGGGGAGGAATCAGCCCTGGTCTACAGCAGGCCCAACATACAATGTAGTTCGCATCCATACACATCCAATTTCCAATGGTCAAATCCTATCCCAATGTTGCACAGACTCTTGCAAAGAGTCGGGATCCGTACTACATTTTATTTTGACCTGATTGCACATTGCGTAAATGAAGAGCTTGGTCTTTTTTTGGCTTTGGCCTTAGCTTTCTGCACACTGCCTATGGTTACCTCAATGCACCTTGGTGTGATGATACCTGTCAACATTTTGAGGGGGTGGAGGGGGGAGTGTGGTGTGCTTGGCCACTTCGGACCCAGATGGCTTTCTGTATTCATGACCTGGGTCATAGTCCGCCTGTGCAAGATGCAAAACATTCTGTCACTTGTGCCAAGCTCCAAATTCTCTGTCCTCACTGGCAGCAATGGTGGGGCATGAGTGGCCAAAGAACTCTGGTCCAAAACTGGATTCAGTGAGGCCTGGGTAAGGTCTTTGTACAAGAACAAAATAATAGGCTTTTCCTCAGTCAATAAATAGATACCAAAACTCTATTCACTCCAGCTATTGGTTCACATCTTTGATCCTTTATAGGTTTCAGCACTGAAGGTCCCAGACCTCTCTCTTTCTCAACTGGGTTTAGGAATTTTCCCTGAATACTGGATAGGCCTCATCCACGGGCATAGCACTGCATTTTGCTCATTCATAATTATTTGCCATTCTAGAACCTCATCCCCAAGCGCTCTCAGATGCAGTTGAGCATTATCCACAATGCTGGCAGATATTTATTTATTTATTTATTAGTGTCACAAGTAGACTTACCTTAACAATGAAGTTACAGTGAAAATCGCCCAATCACCACACTCCAACGCCAGTTTGGGAACACTGAGGGAGAATTTAGCATAGCCAATGCACCCTAACCACCGCGTCTTTCAGACTGTGGGAGGAAACCGGAGCACCCAGAGGAAACCCACGCATGCACTGGGAGAATGTGTAGACTCCACACAGACAGTGACCCAAGCTGGGAATTGAACCTGGGTCCTTGGTGTTGTGAAGCAGCAGTGCTAACCACTGGGTCACTGTGCCTCCCTTCAAATGATCTCAAGATTATTTCTGTCTTGCCATAGAAACCATAGAAAAACCATAGAAAATTTACAGCTCAGAACCAGGCCTTTTGGCCCTTCTTGTCTGTGCCAAACCATTTTCTGCCTAGTCCCACTGACCTGCACTTGAACCATATCCCTCCATACTCCTCTCATCCATGTACCTGTCCAAGTTTTTCTTAAATGTTAAAGGTGAGCCCGCATTTTACCACTTTATCTGTCAACTCATTTCACACTCCCACCACTCTCTGGGTGAAGAAGCCCCATGTTTAGAATGATTGGTTGGGTTTAGGGTGTGGAGGGATGATATGGTGGAGTCTTGATTAATAGAATCCCTACAGTGCAGAAGAAGGCAATTGGCCCATCAGATCTGCACCAACCATAATACCACCAGGCCCTATCCTCGTAACCCCACATACTTATCTTCCTAATCTCCTGTCACCAATGCAGTGAACCACAGCACATCTTTCGGATTGTGGGAGGAAACCAGAGCACCTGGAGAAAACCTATGCAAGGAGAGTTTGCAGACTCCACACAGACAGTGAACCGAAGCGGAATCGAACCCAGGTCCCTGCACTGTGAGGCAGCAGTGCTAACCATTGTGCCACCATGCCACTGGGATAAAATGCCTTTCATCATTATTAATCCCACCTCCTCACGATCTTTCTTCGCTAGGTATTAGGATAGACTGCTTATACATGTTGTATCTACTGCATTGTAAATGAAATGCAGTGATCAACCGATTGCTAATTGAATAATGCAGCATCAAGTCTTGGCTGTCAACTTCTATCCGCTTTAGTGCGATTTAAATGCATGGAGATTGACTTGAGAAATTGTCCCTAATTGCAAGTATAAACTGGGTGCCCTTTTTACCAGGGTGTTTACATACAGTTATACTTGCCTAGTAGTGCAGGACTTGAGCATTGCTGAAAAAAAAGCCAGGTTGTCAAAGCTTTTAATCTTGCACTTATCAGGACAGATGCAAGAATAGCAAATTTCTAAGGGCATGATAATTTATGCTGCATGGGAAAAGCTGCTCATTGGCTGGCAAGCCAACTCTGATTGGTCAAGGCATTGCCACAATGAATGCGCTGAGGAACTATTGTCCTCTTCTGTAAAGGTCATGTAAAGGTCAGATGGCAGAATGTGTTAACAGCAGAACAAGGGTCAGTGCTCTGAAAGATTAACACAGATTGTCTCTGTGGGGAGGAGGGGCGTGGGGGGTACAATTGGGAAAAAATATCAAAATGGAAGACAGAGGCTGGAGTTTTCCAGTCACTTATACCGGTGGAATGCCCTGGCCTCGCTGCAGTGAATGGAAATTTGCCTGGCGCCAAATTCTTCGTCCAGCAGCAATGGTGCATGAATGTCTAAAAAATTCTGGCCAGAGAATTTCCACTCCTCCCCGACCTTTCACTTTCTTATGAAGTAGATTAAAGATGCCAAAGAGTGATAATTAAAATGGTAATGATAATAACTTTAGCTGTCCAAGGTTTGTCTGAGGAATCTATGTTAATATTCAATCGTGCTCAAAGTTATTTCTTTGAATGAGTTAATTCTTATTGAACTGACTAATCTTTAACATTCCTGAGATGGCCACTAAGAAACCCAAAGCTCAAGCATTGGATCCCTGCTTTAGTTTAAGAACCAGGAGTGATAGACTGGCTAAATCCTGATACCATCCTAGTTCACAGCGCCCACTGAAGGAAAGTTTAGAAAGAGTTCAAAGAGTTCGCCTTAAAAAGAGAGTTATTCCCCCAATGGCTGTTCCTCAATTGCTGCCCCTCAATGACCTTCAGTCTGGAACCCTCACCCATACCTTACCCTCACAAAAGTCCTACTTTGTAAAGTTAGAGTCATAGAAAGCTACAATGCAGAAGGAGGCCATTCAGCCCATCGAGTCTACACCATGCACAATCCCACCCAAGGCCTGTTCCCGTAACCCCACTATTTACCCAACTAATCCCCCTGACACTAAGGATCATTTTAACATGGCCAATCAACCCACACATCTTTGGATTGTGGGAGAAAACTGGAGCACCCGGAGGAAACCCACTCAAACAGGGAGAACATGCAAACTCCACAGTGACCCAATGGTGGTATTGAACCCGAGTCCCTGGCGCTGTGAACGGTGCTAACCATTGTGCCACTGTGCCGTTCTTTAATCTTCCTCCATTATAAGATCACTCTGTGACAGCGACTGCAGAATACATTTTATTAATATCTGCTACCAGCTTTGTGTGCCAGGCTTGTAAAAAAGAGCATAAAGATCCCACTCTCCTCCATTCCATTGAATGGACCAGTGCACCAAGAAGGAAGTTGCCATTCTTTTTCGATTCATTCACGGGACATGGGCATCACTGGTTGGCCAGTATTTATTAGGGAGCAGCTGAGAATCAGTCACATTGCTGTGACTTTGGAGTCACATGTAGGCCAGACCAGGTAAGGATGGCAGATTTCCTTCCCTAAAGGACATTAGTGAATTGATAGGGATTTTTTTTTCCAACAATCGTTTCATGATTATCAGAAGATTCTTAATCCCAGATTTTTTTTATTGAATCCAAATTCTGCCACCTACCTTGGCAGGATTTGAACCGAGGCCCCCAGAAGATTAGTTGAGTTTCTGGATTAATAGTCCAGCGATAATACCACTAGGCCATCACCACCCCTAACTTGCCTTTGCCTAACCTTTTATCACATACTTAGCCTAGGCTAAAATTGCTTGATTGCAAAATTACTTATTGTTATTGGCAAACACATCAACCAATTTATGCTTAGCAAGTACCCACAAGCGACTAAATTAACTTTCTTTCAGCTGAGGGAGGAATGTTGGCCGGGGCACTGGAAAGATACCGTAACTTTTCATAATGCTGCCTTGTGATCTTGTATCTAAGCAAGTCAAGAAATAGGGAGCAATGTTCCCTGAGCATTATTTGATATCTGGTCTATTCCTATCTCTGCATGTATCAATGCCATCGACATTGGCTCACAAAGCGCCTGCCAGAATTGAAGCATAGCGAGAGGATTTTGCCACGGCCTGGAAGGATACAGCGCATCCTTGCTCATATTGGCAGCTGAGGTCAGCAACGAACGCATGATCCGACACAGAGGTCCAAGTCTTCTCATTTCTTTTGGATTGGTTCTGTGGGGGCATCAATGGCAGTTTCCACTGCCATACCTGAAAGTCAGTGGGCTGCCAGGGAATGAGCTTTGCGGTATGCAGATGGACCTCAGGGGAAGAAGAAAGTGACTCAGTGAAGCCACCAGCAGGTCCTTCCCTTGGCTAAATGCCTGACACGCAGACTCCGATTTCAAATACTCAGTGTGAAGGATAGTCCACATCAGAACCCATGGATTTAATTCCTACTTTTAGCCCACTGATCAATGCTTTATTCCAATCTGTGCTATTTTAGTAACTTCAGGTTAATGACTTCATTAAAGAAACCAAAAGTGAAACTAAGGTGGACGAAGAATAATGCACAAAGGAAGCAAAAACCTTTGGAAATGAAATGCAGTTTATATAAAATTGTTTAATTCTTGAATGTTGTGTTTTTCATTTGTGCTGTATTTCATTATATTCCAGCCAAGAGCTGTCACAAATCCTGCAAAATCTCACAACACCAGGTTAAAGTCCAACAGATTCATTTTGAATCACGAGTTTTCGGAGCACTGCTCCTTCTTCAGGTGAGTGGAAACCTGTTGGACTTCTTGCTGTGGCCACCCCAGTCCAACATCTCCACATCACAAACCCTATAGGACCAAGGCTGTGGGATAAACTGAAATGTGGTTTTATTTTACTAACTCATTTACAAGTTTATTACAGAAGCTAAGGAAGTTAATAGTTAAGAAAGCCCACTAACGCCTCTACTTTCTCAGAAGACTAAGGGAATTTGGCATTCAGCTACAACCCTCAACAACTTTTACAGATGTACCATAGAAAGCATTCTTTCTAGGTGTATCACAGTTTGGTATGACTCCTGCTTTGACCAAAACTGCGAGGAACTACAAAAGATTGTGAATGTCCCCAATCCGACACACAAACCAGCATCCCATCCATTGACTCTGTCCACACTTCCCGCTACCTCGATGAAACAGCCAACATAATTCAGGACCCACGCACCCTGGACATTCTCTCTTCTGCCTTCTCCCATCAGGAAAAAGATACAAAAGTCAGAGGTCATGTACCAATCGACTCAAGGACAGCTTCTTCCCTGCTGCTGTCAGACTTTTGAATAGACTTACCTTGCATTAAGTTGATCTTTCTCTACACCTTAGCTGTGACTGTAACACTACGTTCTGCACTCTCTCATTTCTTCTCTATGAACAGGATACATTTTCTGTAGAGCGCACAAGAAATAATAGTTTTCATTGTATGTTAATACAAGTGATAATAATAAATCAAATCAAATCAAAAAATGTTTAATACACAATACATGTACAACACAATATTAATGTCTATAAAACATTTAAAAAACAGTAAAAACATAGACCGGGATTTTCCCAGACCGCTGCATTGCTTGAGCAGTGATGATTCCGCGAATGGAAGTGGGGAAGGCAAATAGTCAGAGGACAGCAATTGGGAGGCTGGCAATAGAGGGTGAGTCAGTGACATGTGCTGATCTCCACATTGACGCATGCGTAGTTGCCCACTCAGTACTCTGCTGCCGGCCTTTCAGGCGAGATGAGGTCTCACGCCCTTCCCCCCAACTTTTCAGCATGAGTTGGTCTGACTAACTGTGTGTTGCACAGAGTGTCAGAGATTCATGCCAATAAGTATGAACAAAAAACAAAAGAACAAAGAGCAACACAGCATGGGAAACAGGCCCTTCGGCCCAACGAGCCCACGCCGCCGTCCTAACGTCCTAATGACATATCCGTGTCTTTAGGCTATGCCTATTGTTGATGATTCCCATATAGGGACCAATATAGGGACAATTTGTTACCCAATCAGCCTAAGAGCACATTTTTGGGATGTGGGAGGAAACCGGAGCACCCGGAGAAAACCCACGCAACCACGGGGAGAACGCGCAAACTCCCGCAGACACAGGCCCAAATCCATGTGTCTGCACAGCAACAGCGATAGTTTCTGAGCTGTCATGTTGCCCATCAGATGGTCCAGTTTAAGCATACACTAACGACGTGAAGCACTAGGCCACTCCTGAAGCAACCTCCAAGAGCAGCTCTCGCACGACATGCCGCATGCATGCCCCTTGTTGGTCAACAAGGTGGACTGAATTGCCTGCAGAAACAAATAAGACTTAATTAAACATGCTAAAAAAAAACTAAGACATTCCCGAGACGAAACTAAAAGATAGTCTACTACTATTTGGTCCTCCCGATATTCAAACAGTCCTGCTATATCCCTCTATCTGCAGACCACTCATGTGGCTGTCCAAGAGACCCTTAAACAACCCTAGCGTGCCTGCTCCCACCACCTTACTCGGCAGTGCATTCCACACCCCCACTACCCTTTGTGTGAAAAACTGGCCTCTAATATTCGTCTTATCCATAGTCCCCCTCACCCTGAGCCCGTGACCCCTCGTTCTATCCATTTCTAATGGTGGAAAAAGCTTACCATTTACTCTATCTATACCCATCATAATCTTATATACCTCTAAAAGATCCCCTCTCAGCCGACGTCTTTCAAGGGAAAACAACCCCAGTGTTTTCAATCTTTCCTCGTAAGACAGCCCTTCCATACCAGGCAGCATCCTGGTAAATCTCCTCTGCACTCTCTCCAGGGCCTCTACATCCTTCCTGTAGTACGGCGACCAGAACTGGACGCAGTACTCCAGATGAGGCCTAACCAACGTTCTATACACCTGCAACATCAGACTCCTACTCTTGTATTCTATACCCCTTCCTATGAAGGCTAACATACCATATGCTTTTTTACCACATTCTCCACCTGTACTGACACCTTCAGAGACCTGTGAACTTGCACCCCAGGTCTCTATGCACCTCTATACTCCGGATAGTTTTACCTTTTATCCTATAACTCCCCTCTACATTATTCCGGCCAAAATGCATCACCTCGCATTTATCCGGATTAAATTCCATTTGCCATCTATCTGCCCAATCTACCAGCCTATCTATGTCATGTTGTATTGCCAGGCACTGCTCCTCAGTACCCGCCAATCCAATCATCTTAGTGTCATCAGCAAATTTGCTGAACACACCACCTACCCCCTCTTCCAAGTCATTTATATACACCACAAATAGAAGGTGTCCTAGTACAGAGCCCTGTGGCACACCACTAGTGACAGACCTCCAGTTGGAAAAAGAGCCTTCCACTACTACCCGCTGTCTCCTCCTCCCAAGCCAGTTCTCAACCCATCTACATACCTGGCCCTGTATACCATGCGCCTTCACCTTTTCTATCAGCCTACCATGAGGGACCTTATCAAACGCCTTACTGAAATCCATACAGACGACATCAACGGCTTGTCCTTCATCAACCGTTTTTGTCACCTCTTCAAAAAATTCCACTAGATTCGTAAGGCACGACCTCCCCTTAACGAAGCCATGCTGCGTATCCCTGATCAGATCGCAGCGCTCCAGATGCTCATACATCCTGTCCCTGAGGATCCTCTCCATTAGCTTACCTATAACTGAAGTCAAGCTCACCGGCCTATAGTTCCCTGGGTTATCCCTCTGACCCTTTTTAAACAACGGTACTACATTTGCAATCCTCCAGTCCTCTGGGACCTCCCCTGAGTCCAAAGAGGAGACAAAGATCAGAGGCCCAGCAATGTCATCTCTCACCTCCCTTAGCAGCCTGGGATAAATACCATCAGGCCCCAGAGTTTTATAAGTCTTTATGCTACCTAAAAGCCCCAACACTTCGTCCCTCGTAATGATTATTTCCTTTAATGGGTCCTCAAATTCCTCAAAGCTGGCATCAGACATCAGGCCCCTCTCCCGCGTGAATACCGATGCAAAGTATTCATTCAGGATCTCCCCCATTCCCTCAGGCTCTAAGCATAGTTCCCCTCCTCTGTCCCTGAGAGGTCCAATCTTCCCTCTAACCATCCTTTTGCTCCTTACATAGGAGTAAAATGCCTTAGGATTTTCCTTAAAACCTATGCCTAAAAACCGGGAGGGGAATTCTTCCCTTTCCCTGCCTGTTGGGCACTTAGCTTTGTTTTGGGAGAATCCCAGCCATTGTCTTTGTTCTAATACTAAATCCAATAAAACTTTAAAAATGCAATGCCACAGCTAATATCAATTTAAGATTACCCATCAACATTCATAGAAATCATAGAACCCTACAGTGCAGAAAGAGGCCCTTCAGCCCATTGATTCTGCACTGACCACATTTCCATCCCTACATATTTTACCCACTAATCCTTCTAACCTACGCATCTCAGCTCACTAAGAGGCAATTTTAGCATCAACCTAACCCACACATCTTTGGACTGTGGAAGGAAACTGGAGCACCCAGAGGAAACCCACGCAGACACAAAGAGAATGTGCAAATTCCACACAGACAGTGACCCGAGCTGGGAATTGAACCTGGGTCTGTGGAGCTGCGAAGCAGCAGTGCTAACCACTGTGATACCGTGCCACCCAAAGCAATGTTTGCCCTAAATCCCTGAGTGAATTAGTTGTTGGGCTGTTTGATACAAAAGCTACATTCATCACAATATCCAAGCCCAAGATCTATGCATTTGAATAGCTTCCACTTAATTCTTTTGTTTCTCTAAAGAGGGATATTGCAATGTCTTGTGAATCTTTAAGTTCAGATGCCTAAGATAGGAAAGCAATTTTAAGGTAATTTATTAAGTTTATTGAGAAGCAAGTTAATTATGATACATTAGCTCATGGACCCTTGATTCTTGAGAGCAGTTCACTGATTCCAGAAGGTGAATGGACATTTGACACAGAGTATGCTGACCTGAGTAGCTTGTGAGTGTTAGGGAACTCTTCCCCTGTCCCCTTCCGTGTTCCATCTTCTATTGGAGGAAGGCTGCTGCCGAGGATTACCGCCTGATGCGGATTGCCAGTACATCCGAATAGGAAAACAGCAATCAGTGCTCCGGGGGAGCTGAACCAAACAACAAGGGACAGTGGGGGAGGGGGAGGGGGACAGGCCAGGGGAACCAAAATCAAAAAATGGGGAAGGGGAAAGTTCACAGTCTAAATTTGTTGAACTCAATGTTGAGTGCAGAACACTATAACATGCCTATAAACATATTCTACTCTTCTCTCTTTGCCACTATTAACACTCTTCAGTCCCTAATGGCACCATTCGCATCCCCTTTGTCTCCTGTCCATGACATCTTCAGGGCAGCATGGTGGCACAGTGGTTAGCTCTTGGTCGCAGCACTCGGGACCCAGGTTCGATTCCCTGTTTGGGTCACTGTCTCCGCGGAGTTTGCACGTTCTCCCCGTGACTGTGTGGGTTTCCTGCCAGTCTGAAAGACATGCAGTTTAGATGCATTGACCTGAACAGGCACTGGAATGCCTGGGAATTTCACCGTTACTCCATTGCTGTGTTAATGTAAGCCTTACTAATAAATGAACTTTAAATTTGTTTTATTATTATCACATCTGTTGTTATATGTTTCTATAATAACTTGAGGTGACTCAATGTGGCAAACTGAAGGATTTATTGATTCGACAATTTACAGAAAGGGTTTAACAGCACAAAAATACAGACGTACTCCTAACAATATTCTGATCCAAACTGTAGATTCTCAACCCCGGGCATGCACCCCCTCATTTCCAATATGCTCAGCTTCACACACTCGTGCTCCATTGGTTCTGGTCTGGTCATGTGGTCAGTGAAAGACCACTCATTAAAGGGATTACACTACTGCAGTTTCAATCAGATCTCTTCTCATCCTTTTAAACTCTGCTGAAACTCTGGTAGTGTGGTGACTAGAACTGCATGCAATACTCCAAATGTAGACCAACCAAGGTTTTACATAGCTGCAACATGATTTCCCAATTCCTGTACCCAGTGCCACGGCTGATGAAGGCAAGCAAGTGCCTTCTTAATCACCCTGGCCACATGCGTTGCCAGTTTTAAGCAACTGTGAACCTGCACGCCCAGATCCCTCCGTGTCACATCTATTGGTATATATTTCTTAAGTAACTTGAGTAACTCAATGAGGCAAACTAAAGGATTTGTTGATTGAACAATACGCAAAAACAGCATAAACACACAGATCTGCTCCTAACATAGAACATAGAACATTACAGCGCAGAACAGGCCCTTCGGCCTTCGATGTTGCACCGACCAATTAGGAAAAAGCAATGAGCCTCTAACCTAAACCATTCCCTTTTTGTCCATACAAAGAGGTTATCTACTAACCTCTTAAATGCCACCAAACTTGGCGCATCTACAACTGCAGCAGGCAGGGCATTCCATACCCTTACCATCCTCTGGGTAAAGAACCTACCTCTGATAACCGTTCTATAACTACCACCCCTTAATTTAAAGCTATATTAAAGAATATAACAACATTCTGATCCAAACTGCAGTCTCATTCAAGCCAATCTCTCCTCATAGGACAGTCCCACTAACCTCGTTATCAGCACAGTGAACTTCCGCTGTGTTCTCTCAGTAGCAAGTATACCTTATTTTGAGATAGGTAGACCAAAACTGCACACAGCACTCCAGATGTCTCTCACCAAGGCCCCTGTACAGCTGCATTAAGACATGCCTACTTCTGAACTCAAACCCTCTTGCAATGAAGGCCAAGAGTCTCACTGCTGAGTGAAGCAGATTCATATCTTGCGATGTGGGTTGCCAACCAATACAGGGGAGCTATCAAACCTACTGGGCTTGTAAAATCCATCGCTTAGATCCTGCTAAGCACATCTGTTTCACAGGCAGTGTGGATAGATTTCCAGTTAGCATAAAGCACTGGACAAACAAACATACACTCTCTCATAGAGACCTGCTGAATGGGCTCTTGTGTGTTGGAGGAGACAGGTTACAGACGCAAAGAGATGAGTAATGTCCCTGATATACCTCTCCCTCCTCATGCGGGTGAATGCAGAAGTAACGTCATGTGGATGGAACATGAAAACAAGGCCCCGTCTCCGCTCCGAAGTACATAGAGAATATGGGCACTATTTCCAACTAGCGTTTGGTGTCCTGGCCAATATTTATCCCTCAACTACAGCTAAAAAAAGCAAATTATCTGATTGTTATCCCACTAAAATTTGTGGAATCTTGCTGTGCATAAATTGACTGCTGCATTTCTTATATTCACAGAATCATACACCACGGAAGAGGCCCTTTGCCCCGTTGAGTCCGTACCCACACATTAGAAACACCTGAACTCCTACATAATCCCATCTACCAGCACTTGGCCCATCGCCCTGACTGTTATGATGTGCCAAGTGCTCACCCAGGTACTTTTTAAAGGATGTGAGGCATCCTGCCCCCACCACCTTCCCAGGCAGTGCATTCCAGACTAACATTACCCCCTGAGGAAAAAAAGTTTTTCCTCACATCCTCCCTAATGAATTATACTGTAAATGGCAGAATCCTTAGGAATGTTAACACACAGGGGGATCTGGGCATATAGATCCACTGTTCCTTAATAGTGGCAATACAGGGTGGCCAGGGTAATTAAGAAGGCACATGACAAAGAGAACAAAGAATAATATAGCACGGGTAACAGGCCCTTCAGCCCAACGAACCCGCGCCACCATTTTAACGTTCCCACTTCCACTCATGACCTTTGATAATGGAAATGACATGCTCTCCTTCATCAGCCAGGGCATTGAGTGCAGGACTTGGGAAATCATGTTGCTGCTATATAAAACCTTGGTTAGGCCACAGTTGGAGTATTGCGTTCAGTTCTGGTCTCCACACTGCCAGAAGGACGTGGGAGCTTTGGAGGGAGCGCAAAGGAAGTTCCCCAGAATGTTGCCTGGTCTCCAGGGTGTTGGCTATGAGGGGAGGTTGAATAAACTGGGATTGTTTTCACTGGGAAGACGAAGGCTGAGGGGAGAACTGATAGAGATCTACAAAATTATGAGTGGCATAGAGAGGGTGGATAATCAGAGGCTTGTTCCAGGGGAGGAAGCGTCAATTACAAGGAGGCGTAGGTTCAAGGTGAGAGCGGGAAAGTTTAAGGGAGATGTGCAGGGAAAGTTTTCACGCGGAGATTGGTGGCTGCCTGGTAACGCTGCGAGAGAATGTGGTGGAAGCAGGCACATTAGCAATGTTTAAGAGGTATTTACATGGGTGCATGAATAAGGAGGAAATAGAGTGATACAGACCAAATGAGGGCAGAGGTTTTTTTTAGTTAGGACATCATGATTAGCATAGGTTTGGAGGGTCAAAGGGTCTGTTCCTGTGGGGTACTTTGTTTCTTGTTTCTAAACCTATTGCCCCTCACCTTGATCCTATGTCCCCTCGTGACTGACACTTCAACTAAGGGGAACAGCTGTTCCTTATCCACTCTGTCCATATCTGTCATAATTGTTTTTTGATTCATTCATAGGACATGGGTGTCACTGGCTGGGCCAGCATTTATTGTCCATCCCTAGGTGCTTTTGAGAAGGTGATGGTGAGCTGCCTTCTTGAAGCGCAGTAAGAGGTCTGACAATACTATCAAACACTATCAGTAAATAACTATCAAATAAATCAGTTGGCTTTAAAATTGGGGTTGTCAGACCTCTTACTGAGTTTACCCCAGTCCAACGCTGGCATCTCTACTTCTTGAACCGCTGCAGTCCACAAAAAAATAACTCAGTTGATTGCAAATTGCTCTTATTTTGATTTATTTTTCCAGGAGAGGCGAGTGTGTTTGGCAAGGGCAGCGTTTATTTCCGATCCCTAATTACCCACGAAAACTGAGTGATTGGCTGGGCCATTCTGGGGAACAATGCAGTCAGTCACAATACTATGTACATGTTGGCCAAACCAGGTAAGATTGGCAGGTTTGGGCTTCCGTGAAGGAAATAAAAGAGGTGGTATTTTACAATAATCGATGATAGTTCTCATATTAGTTTTGATTTGATTTGATTTATTACTGTCAACTTTATTAACAACAGTGAAAAGTACTGTCTCTTGCATGCTATACAGACAAAGCAGACCTTTCATAGAGAAGGAAATGAGAAAGTGCAGAATGTAGTGTTATAGCTAGGGTGTAGAGAAAGATCAAATTAATGCAAAGTCAGTCCATTCAAAAATCTGATGGCAGCAGGGAAGAAGCTATTCTTGAGTTGGTTGGTATGTGACCTCAAACTTTTGTGACTGTTTCCCAATGGAAGAAGGTGGAAGAGAGAATGTCTGGGGTGCGTGGGGTCCTTAATTATGCTGGCTGCTTTGATGGGTAACGGGAAGCGTCAATGGATGGGAGGCTGGTTTGCGTGATGAATTGGTTTACATTCACGATCTTTTGTAGTTCCTTGTGGTCTTGGGCAGAGCAGAAGCCATATCAAGCAGTGATGCAACCAGAAAGAATACTGAGGCTAGTCTTCAATTCTAGATTTTATTTATTGAATTTAAATTCCATCAGTTATCGTGATCAATTGTCAGAATACTGCCACAAGCGAAAAGGAATATGTGCTGTCTTTATTTTTAATCTTCTCCTTATTCCTCTCTCAGTCCCAAGTCTCCCCCAAACTTCACTCTTCTCAATTACAACTGATTCAAATCTATCACTCCAGCCTAGTGATATCCAATGACTCTAATTTCAAATTCTTCCATGGGTTCTCCCCATCCTTCCCTATCTCTGTAGCATCCTCCAATCCTACAGCCCTCTGAGATTTATATAATCTTCCAGTTCTGGGCTCTAGTGTATCCCCAATTTCCCTTCTCGAACAATGGTCTTCAGCTCCATGGGCTGAAAACTGTGGAATTCCCTCCTTAAGGTTGTGCACCTCTCTATCTCTCCATCATGATTGCTTGAAAATGCTTCTATTTGACCAAGAATTTGCCAATCTCTCCTTGCCACTCAGTTTCAACACTTCTCCAAAGCAATCTGAGGCATAGAGAGAAGGTGATGTAGTGGCAATGCTGGTAGGCAGGGAATCCATAAACCCAGTCTAATGCTTTGGTGGCTGGGGGGTGTGGTGAGACACGAGTTTGATTTCTATCATGACAGTTGATGGAATTTAAATTCAATGAATAACATCTAGGATTGAAAGCATGTCTCAGTAATAGCAATAATGAAACAATCACCGATTGTCGTAAAAACCTATCTGATTCACTAATGTCCTTTAAGGAAGGAAATCTGCCATCCTTACCAGGTCTGGCCAACATGTGACTCCAGACCCACAGCAATGTGGTTGACTCTTAACTCTGAAATGACTGAGTGAGGCACTCAGTTCAAGGGCAATTAGGGATGGGCAATAAATTCTGGCCTTTCCAACAATGCACACCAATGAAAGGACAAAAAACACTTATAATCTGACAAAGGGTCATCCAAAAGGGTCATCACTCCTTCAATGTCAACAAAACGAAGGAGATTGTCATCGATTTCAGGAAACGTAGAGGAGAACATATCCCTGTCTACATCAATGGGCACAAAGTAGAAATGGTCAAGAGCTTCAAGCTTTTAGTGTCCAAATCATCAACAACATATCCTACCCCTCATGCCAATACTATAGTTAAGAAAGCCCACCAACGCCTCTACTTTCTCAAAAGACTAAGGAAATTTGGCATGTCAGCTACGAGTCTCACCAACTTTTATAGATGCACCATAGAAAGCATTCTTTCTGGTTGAATGACTCCTGCTCTGCTCAAGATTTCTAGGAACTACAAAAGGTTATGAACTTAGCCCAATCCATCACGCAAACCAGCCTCCCATCCATTGACTCTGTCTATGCTTCCTGCTGCTTCGGAAAAGCAGCCAACATAATTATGGATCCCACGCACCCAGACATACTTTCTTCCATCAGGGAAAAAAATACAAAAATCTGAGGTCTACACCAATTGACTCAAGAGCAGCTTCTTCCCTTCTGCCGTCTGATTTTTGAATGGACCTACCTCGCATTAAGTTGATCTTTCTCTACACTCTAGCTATGACTGTAACACTAGAATTCTGCACTCTCTCATTTCCTTCTCTATGAATGGCTTTGTCTACATAGGATGCAAGAAACAATGTATGCTAATACATGTGATAATAATCAATCAAATCAAACCAAATCAAACACTTGAAACAGTGTCATAGAGTCATAGAAGTTTACAGAGTTTACAGGAACAGGCTCTTCGGCCAATCTTGTCCTTTTTTTAAAACCCGAAGCTGGTCCCAATTGCCCATGTTTGGCCCATATCCCTCTATATCCATCTTACCCATGTAACTGTCTAAACACTTTTTAAAAGACAAAATTGTACCCACCTCTACAACTATCTTGTTCCAGATATTCACCATTCTCTGTGTGAAATAATTGCCTCTCTGAACTTTTTGTATCTCTCCCCTCTCACTATTCCCTCTTGTTTTAGACTCACCTATCTTTAGGAAAAGATACTGACTATTTAGCTGATCTGTGTCCCTCATTATTTTTTAGACCTCTATAAGATCACCCCTCAGCCTCCTATGCTCCAGAGAAAAAGTCCCAGTCTATCCAAACTCTCCATATAATTCAAACTATCAAGTCTCGGTAGCACCCGAGTAAATCTTTTCCTCACTCTTTCTAGTTTAATAATATCCTTTCTATAATAGGGTATAATATGTACTATACTGTACATAGTATTCCAAGTGTGGCCTTACCAATGTCTTGTTAAACTGGTTCTATTCTATCCCCACAGATGCTGTCGGACCTGCTGAGATTTTCCAGCATTTTCTATTTTTGTTTCAGACTCCAGCATCTATGATAATCTGCTTTTATTTTCTGAAAAAATACTTATCCTATGTTAAGAGGTCTATATACATGGAAGGTGGTGTGTTTGTTTGGTGTGAGGCAGTGGCCAAAGTCTGTAATCAGTTTAGAATTAAATGCCACCCATTCCCAAGGTTCTAGATAACTTTTGGACAGTGTGATAAAGCAGACAGATTAACAACACAAACTCAACCAGGGACAATGCTCTTAACTTGGTTATCATCCTGATGTAGTTAATCGGACTTTAAAGAGCAAAATAGGGATGCCTCTAATGAGCAGTAAAATAAGCAGAGGCTATCCAATTGGATCACCCAGGTTAATGTTAAATTTATTCCTGACTAGTTCCAATCAACAGCACACGGAATAGACAAAGGTCAAGCAGCCTTCGTCTGCATGCTCCAGAGATCAGCCAATCATTTCTCTGTCCCTCTGTCTCTCTGTCTCGCACGCACACATTCTCTCTTTGTCTCTCGCACTCAGCCTTGTCTGTAACACAAGCCATCAGGAGGCCTGAAGTGGTCACGCCATGTCAGGGTCTGGTGAGAAGTGAGGAAGTGGGCGGGAGCCATGGAGGGAAAAGGAAGCACGGAGCAAGTCCCGAAGAGGAAGGCGGGAATCGCCAGATACCCATTCCACCGCCAGCCTCCCTGGATCCTCAGCACCTTGTTTGCCATTCAGGTAGGGAAGCGTTAAACTGACAGATCCCAACTGTCTGTGTGTCTCCCGATTCCCATCGCTCCATTATTGGCAACGTGCCTTCTGCTTCGCAGTGCCTGTACTCTGGAATTCCGTCTCCGAACTTCTCCAAATCTCTTTTTTCTTTAAGATTCGATGGGCTTGATGGCCTTCCCCTGCTCCTATTTCTTATGTTCTTAAGACATGCCTCAAAATCCTCACCTTTGGCCAAACTTTAGGTCACCCCTTCTTACTGCCTGATGTTCTGTGGGACTGCTCCCCTGAAAAGCTTTGCAATGCGTTTTTGTTACGTTACAGGCGCTATGCAAATGCAATAATTTGTTGTTGATTTAAGGCTATGGCTGCTTCGTTCATTGAGTGCGAATTTTCACCCTCCTCCCCCCCCCCCCCCCCCGAAAGTGTGATTTCCAATTCATTGGCCAGCAGTGGGATCCTCTGATTCCCCCCAGTGTCAACACCATTTTGCACTCTTCGCCAGCCGTGCAGCCGGGGAATTTACCAAGGGAGATCGTCATTGGCGAGAGCGGAGGGTCCCACCAGTGGAAAGGGCTGGAAAATTCAGCCCGCTGTCTCTACAAATTTGTCCATTGACTTGTTTATCTGGCTGGCTTGTAATAATTCACTCTGTGATTACTGAATGACATTTCACTTCATGCCTGAGTAGAGTTGTACACACAGCAATCCTGGTGTGACTCACGCACAGGCATCTGCACAGATTCTATGCTTTAAAGAAAATATTTGTGTTCAGGATGCAGGTAATGCTGACAGTGCCAAGATCCCGGGTTCAGTTCTGGCCTCAGGTCACTGTCTGACCTGAGACTGTGTGTGCAGTTTGCACGTTCTCCCCATGTCTGCATTGATTTCCTCCAGGTGATCTGGTTTCTTCCCATAGTGCAGAGATGTGCAGGTTAGATTGATTGGCCATGTTAAAAATTGCCCCTTAGTGTCAGGGGGATTAGTAGGGTAAATATGCAAGGTTACAGGAATAGAGCCTGGGTGGGTTTGTGGTTGGTACAGACCCAATGGGCTGAATGGCCTCCTTTGGTACAGTGTGATTCTATAACTCTTCTATGGGGATCAGCATTTGTTGCTTGCTCCTAGCCTGTGGGATCTTGCTATGCACAAATTATAGCCAAGGTTTTTGATGTTCAGTGTGTGGGTGTATTGGCACAAGGAACACAGAAAGTTATCATGCAGGCATAACAAGCAATTAGGGAGCTAAATGACATGTTGGCCTTGTTGGCAGGGCAATGGAGTGCAAGAATAAGGTAGTATTGCCAGAGTTGTATAGTGTGATCCCTCTGGAATAGTGCATGCAGTTTAGGTCTCTGCAGTTTTATATATACATATATATATACATATATGATGACATTTCTCATGCATTGGAGGTGATACAGTGAAAATTCACTAAATTGGTCCCTGAGATGAAGGGATTGCCCTATGAAGAGAGACTGAGTAATTTGGGTTTACATCTCTGGAGTTCAGGAGAATAAATGCCAGGTGATGCATTTTGGTAGATTGAACCAGGACAGGATTTATTCAGTTAATGTAGGCCGTTGGGTAGAGTTATAGAACAAAGAGATCTAGGGGTACAGGTTCATAGCTTCTTGAAAGTGGAGTCACAGGTGGACAGAGTGGTGAAGAAAGCATTTGGCATGCTTGGTTTCATCAGTTAGAACATTGAGTTGGGACATCTTGTTGAAGTTGTACAAGACATTGGTAAGGCCACACTTAGAATACTGTGTGCAGTTCTGGTCATCCTATTATAGAAAGGATATTATTAAACAAGGAAGACCGCAGAAAAGATTTATTGGGATGCTACCAGGACTTGATGGTTTGAGTTATAAGGTGAGGCTGGATAGACTGGGATTTCTTTCCCTTAGGGGTGATCATATAGAAGGCTATAAAATAATGAGGGGCATTGATCAGCTAGATAGTCAATATCTTTTCCCAAAGTAGGGGAGTCTAAAACTAGAGGGCATAGGTTTAAGGTGAGAGGGGAGAGATACAAAAGAGTCCAGAGGGACTGGTTTTTCATACAGAGGGTAGTGAGTATCTGGAACAAACTGGCAGGGAGAGTAGTAGAGGCAGGTACAATTTTTTTAGAAAGCATTTATGCAGTTGCGAAGCGATATGGGCCAAATGTGGGCAACTGGGATTAGCTTACAGGTTAAAAAAAGGATAGCATGGACAAGTTGGGCCAAAGGACCTGTTTCCAAGCTGTAAACCTCAATGACTCTATGAGAGATGATCTCTTTGAAACCTATATGATTCTGAAGGTGTTTGAAAGGGTGGATGTTGTGAGATTGCTTTCCACTGTTTGGTGAATTTGGTTAGCAAAGAACCTCACTTACTGTGCTGTCTGGAGAAAATACACAATTCTCTAATCAATGCTCAGGATTCCCTTCACACACATTGTTAGCCACTTTAACACTTGAATAGCAGGTTAGATGTAAGGATTTGCATTCTAATCAGCAATCTCTGACTGTCTGTGCTGATGTGTGCTATTGCAGACCAGAACACTGCATTTGCCTGAGGAAGACATGGAGTGTTGAAAGCTCACAAATTTACTATCAAATAAATCAGTTGGATTAAAAATTGGTGTTGCTAAATTCTTACTGGTGAATCTAAAACAGGGTGCACAGTCTCAGGATAAGGGGCTGATCATTTAGGATGAAATGGGGAGACATTTCTCCACTCAAAGGGTTGTGAAACTTTGGAATTCTCAGCCAGAGGATGCTCCATTGTTGAATATATTTAAAGCTGTGGGATGGACGGATTCTTGGTTTCTTTGGGAATTATGAGATAATTGATCTTGTTGAATGGGGGAACAGATTCAAAGGGCCAAATGGCCTGCTCTCACCCCTACTTGTGTTCTTATTGTCTGCCAATCATTAATTGCTCCCCAGTTACTGGAAAGAGTTCTCGTCATTTCCCTTATCAAAGCGATGCCCGAATCACCTTTCGAATGGTATGATTCATGTGAATCACAGCGGTCCGTGTTAACCATTATCTGCATCACAGTCATGCCTCTCGTTGAAAATAATTGAGTTAATATTAGGTCAGGAATGTGAAGAATGTCACGTCCCAAAGGTTAGCTTAAAGAGGTTTAAGTGCAGTTTAATACAATATCCTAGATTCCATTAATAGCGGCACAGAGTGCAAGGACAAGGTTTCTCTGAACTTGTATAAAAGACTAGTTCAACCTCAGCTAGAATATTACACATGGTGAACTGGTGTGAACGACAATAGCCTCTCCTTCGATATCAGTGAAACAAAGGAGATAGTCATCGACTTCAGAAAGTGGAAGACTTGCCCCATCTACACCAATAGGGATCAAATGGAAATAGCCGAAAGCTTCAAGTTTCTAAATGTCCAGATCACCAACAACCTGTTCTCTTCCCTCCATGCCACCTCTATCCCTCCATGCTGCCTCAGACTTTTGAATAAATCTACTTTATATTAAGCTGATCTTTCTCTTCACCCTAGTTATGACTGTAACGCTATGTTCTGCACCCTCTCCTTTTCTTCTCCCCATGTACTCTATGAAAGGTATGTTTTGTCTGTTCAGCATGCAAGAAACAATACTTTTCACTGCATCCCAACACTTGTGACAATAATAAATCAGATCAAACCAAATCTAATTAGGAAAGACGTGAAGGCATTGGAAAGAGTGCAGAAAGGATTCACGAGAATGGTTCCAGGGATGAGGAACGTACCAGACAGTATCCTAAGTGAGGTTTTGTAAACCAGGCAAGTCGTGATAGTGTGACATGAACCCAAGATCCTGGTTGAGGCCATCCTCACGTGTGCGGAACTTGACTATCAGTCTCTGCTCAGCGACTCTGCCCTGTCAATGTGCTGTGAAGGCTGCCTTGGAGAACATTTACCCGAAGGTCAGAGGCCAAATTCCTGTGACCGCTGAACTGTTCACCAACAGGAAGGGAATAGTCTTGACTGGTGATTGTCGAGCGATGTTCATTCATCCGTTGTTGCAGCATCTGCATAGTCTTCCCAATGTACCATGCTTCGGGATATCCTTTCCTGCAGCATTTTAGCCAGACAACGTTGGCCGAGTTGCAAGAGTATGTACCGTGTACCTGGTGGACAGTGTTCTCATGTATGATGATGTCATCCATGTCGATGATCTGGCATGTCTTGCAGAGGTTGCTGTGGTGGGGTTGTGTGATGTTGTGGTCACTGTTCTCCTGAAGGTTGGGTAGTTTGCTGTGGACAATGGTCTGTTTGAGGTTGTTTGAAGGCAAGAAGTGGGGGTGTGGGGATGGCCCTGAATAATAAAGGATCCCACACACACTTTTTCCGTTGGGAAAAAGATACAAAAGTCTAAGGTCACGTACCAAGGACTCAAGATAGCTTCTTCCTGTTGCCATCAGACTTAAATTGCATGAAATTGATCTTTCTCTACACCCTAGCTATGACTATAACACTAAATTCTGTACCTTATCCTTTCCTTCTCTATTAACAGTATGTCTTGTCTGTATAGTGTGCAAGAAACAATACTTTTCACTGTATATTAATACATGTGACAATAATAAATCAAATCAAATCCTTATGTGGATTGCATTCCTGAAAGCAGCCTTGCTAGATTTCACAGATGCTGTCTAAATGCTTCAGTGATTGGTCAATCTATCACAGTAATGATCTTTCTCTATCCTCAGCATGTGTTGGTGCAGGCGGCACTCATACAAACTGTCCACTGCCTCCTCATCGATGCCCTCCCATCGGACCAGCACACCCGTCAACATGGCTACCAGCTGATAGCCAGCAGCCTCTTTGCTTCTGGCATCTCCACTCTGCTGCAAACTACCCTGGGCTGCAGGTAATCAGGTTTTATAATGCTCATTACTCCCACTTTAAGAATTCCCTTCTGTGCAGTTGGTGATGTGATTGAGGTGATTAAGAAAAAGCTTCAATGATGTGGAAAAAGAGAAATGGGGTCCTCTTTTGCCAAGTGGGGTTGTGAGGGTCGGGGGTTGGGGTGGGTGATGGAGAGGCAAACGAGGCGAAAGCCCACAGCAAAGGGACATCACTTGATCGTTAGAGCAGGTTGTCCAGAGCACCAAGGGTAATGGAAATCCAGAACTTTCTCCCCAAAAGGGCTTGATGAGTCTGTGGACTTAATCATTGCTGGAAATCTAAAATATGAACAGAAAGTGCTAGAAACACTTAGCAGGTCAGGTAGTATCTGCAGAGACAGGAAACCAGATTTCAGGGTTCAACTTTTCACCCATTCTCCATTCTGTTAGGGATGGAACAGATTTTAGACAAAGGCAGAGATGGAACAAAGAACAAAGAACAAAGAACAACACAGCACGGGAAACAGGCTCTTCGGCCCAACGAGCCCGCACCGCCATCCTAACATCTTAATGACATATAGAGACCAATATAGGGACAATTTGTTACCCAATCAGCCTAAGAGCACATTTTTGGGATGTGGGAGGAAACCGGAGCACCCGGAGAAAACCCTCGCAACCATGGGGAGAACGTGCAAACTCCCGCAGACACAGGCCCAAATCCATGTGTCTGCACAGCAACAGCGATAGTCTCTGAGCTGTCATGTTGCCCATCTGATGGTCCAGTTTAAGCATACACTAACGACGTGAAGCACTCGGCCACTCCTGAAGTAACATCCAAGAGCAGCCCTCGCACGACCTGCCGAATGCATGCACCTTGTTGGTCAACAAGGTGGACCGAACAGCCTGTGGAAACAATTAAAGTATTTAAGCAGTCCTCCTATATCCATCTATCTGCAGACCGCTCATGTGGCTGTCCAAGAGACCCTTAAACAACCCTAGCGTGCCTGCTCCTACCACCTTACTCGGTAGTGCATTCCACACCCCCACTACCCTTTGTGTGAAAAAATGCCCTCTAATATTAGTCTTATACATAGCCCCCTTCACCCTAAGGCCGTGACCCCTCATTCTATCCGAATCTAATGGTGGAAAAAGCTTACCACCATTTACTCTATCTATACCCCTCATAATCTTATATACCTCTAATAGATCCCCTCTCAGCAGACGTCTTTCAAGGGAAAACAACCCCAGTGCGTTCAACCTTTCCTCGTAAGACAGCCCTTCCATACCAGGCAGCATCCTGGTAAATCTCCTCTGCACTCTCTCCAGGGACTCCACATCCTTCCGCTGGTACGGCGACCAGAACTGGACGCAGTACTCCAAGTGAGGCCTAACCAACGTTCTATACACTTGCAACATCAAACTCCTACTCTTGTATTCTATACCCCTTCCTGTGAAGGCTACCATACCATACGCTTTCTTTATCACTTTTTCCACCTGTACTGACACCTTCAGAGACTTGTGAACCTGCACCCCTAGGTCTTTCTACGTCTCTATACTCCAGATAGTTTTACCTTTTATCCTATAACTCCCCTCTACATTATTCCGGCCAAAATGCATCACCTCGCGGTGGAGTGGGGAAATGGAAGCGAGTGGAGGATGGGAGGACAGGACAAGAGGTGCATTCAGCCATGGGACCTGATTGAAAGGTGAGGTGCTAATCATAGAATCTCTACAGTGCAGGAAGAGGCTATTTGGCCCATCAAGACTGCACCCACAATAATCCCATCCAGGCCCTATCCCTGTAATCCCCCATATTTACACCAGTTCACCTTGATACTGAGGGGCAATTTAGCACGGCCAATCAACCTAACAGGACTAGATAGGGTAGATGCAGGGAGGATGTTCCCCATGGTGGGGGGAGTCCAGAACCAGGGGTCACAATCTGCGGATTCAGGGTTGACCATTCAGGATGGAGGTGAGGAGACATTTCTTCACCCATAGAGTGGTCAGCCCATGGATTTATTACCACAGGAAGTAGTTAATGCCAAAACATTGAATAGATTCAAGAGGTGGCTGGATATAGCACCTTGGGCAAGTGGGATTGAAAGTTATGGGGAGGAAGCAGGATTAGGCTACTGAGTTGGATGGTCAGCCATGATCGTGATGAATGGTGGGACAGGTCTGGAGGGCCAAATTGCCTCCTCCTGCTCCTATCTTCTATGTTTCTATTGGAGCACCTGGAGGAAACCACGCAGACATGGGGAGAATGAGCAGACTCCACACAGACCTGAGACCTGAATCAAACGAGGATCCCTGTTGCAGTGAGGCAGCAGTGCTAACCACTGTGCCAACATGCTGCCCAATCTCTAAACTTCCATTTTAGGTTTCTATTAGGTTTATGCATCTCAGATTAGCCAGGTTTTAAGGATGGGAGATTAGACTCGAGGCACTGAACTGCCTTGTCCTGGCCCGAGGGATTCTGGAGGGATGTGATTCTGGTGGATTTTGATGGATGTACTTCATGTGGATCCCTGGAAAACAGGAACAGACACAGACTGCTCAGTGCTACAGTTCCGCTATTCTGTGAGACTATGATTGATCCTGTCATAACAAAATTTTCATTCAAATGATTGAGTGCGGTGGTGGGCAGGAAAGTTGGCGTGATTCCTGCTGGGCATCAGGTTGGATGTACATGAATGGGTTTCCACTCTACAACTCATTATCGGCCTTCTAAATCTCATGGCGGAATGTGCAGAGGTTGGTCTATTACATCATTATCTCCGAGCTCCCAATACCTGTGACAATAATAAATCAAATCAAATCAGAAAGGATTGATATCCACAGACCAAATATGATCCCCAAAGGGTGAACTGCTGCATTGCATCTTGTAGACGGTTCACATTGCTGCTACTGAGTGTCGGTAGTGGAGGGATTGAATGTTTGTAGATGTGGTGTCAGTCTAGTGGGGCTGCTTTGTCCTGGATGGTGTCGAGCTTCTTGAGTGTTGTAGGAGCTGTGCTCATCCAGGCAAGTGGAAAGTATTCCATCACACTCCTGACTTGTGCCTTGTAGATGGTGGACAGACATTGGCATGTCAGGAGGTGAGTTATTCCCCATGATATTCCCAGCCTCTGACCTGCTCTTGTAGCCACCGTGTTTATGTGGTGAGTCCAGTTGAGTTTCTCGTATTAGAATCATAGAACCCTACAGTGCAGAAAGTGGCCCTTTGGCCCATCGAGTCTGCACTGACCACAAACCCACCCAGGCCCTACCCTCATATCCCTTCATATTATTACCTACTAATACCTCTAACCTAAAGATCTTAGGACACTAATATGGGCTATTTTAGCATGGCCAATCAACCTAACCAGCACATCTTTGGACTATGGGAGGAAACCGGAGTACCTGGAGAAAACCCACGCCGACACGAGGAGAACGTGCAGACTCCACACAGACAGTGACTCGAGCCAGGAATCGAATCCAGGTCCCTGGAGCTGTGAAGCAGCAGTGCTAACCACTGTGTTACCGTGCCACTACCACGGTCAATGATATCCCCAAGGATGTTGACAGTGAGGGATTCGGTGATTGTAACATCATTGAATGTCAAGGGGTGGGTGGTTAGAGTGTCTCTTATTGGTGATAATCATTACCCAATATTTGTGAGGTGCGAATGTTATTTGCCACTTGTCAGCCCAAGCCTGGATATTATCCAGGTCTTGTTACATTTGGAATTGTACGGCTTCAGTATCTGAGGAGAACTGAACAGTGCTGAATATGTCATCAAAGATCCTTAGACAGCATCTTCCGAACTCATGACCATTTCCATCTAGGATAAAGACAGCAGATACATGGGAAAGCCACAAATTCCTGTCCAAGCCATTCACCATCCTGACTTGGAAATATGTCATCATTCTTTGATGGTTGCTGGGTCAAAATCCTGGAATTCCCTCCCGAACGACATTCTGGGTCAATCTATAGAACACAGACTGCAGTGATTCAAGAAGGCAGCTCACCCACCACCTTCCCAAGGGCAACTAGAGCGGACAATAAATGCTGGCCAACCAGTGATGCCCATGTCTCATGAATGAATAAAAAAGAGTGATTTCCAATCAGTGAATTACTTGCTGAATGTTGTGATATGGAGAAGGGTTTTTTTTGTGTGCGGCTTGTCTTGAAGAAGCAGTTAATGAGTTGCTGCTTATAAGCTGACTGCTCCTTTAGTTATTTGACTCGGGCTGACTGCTTTAACACTGAATGTTTTTCTTCAAATGGGAACAGCAGGAGTGCATTAACGTTACCCTTTTAGCATGCATACAAAGGGTGTTTGACTTCAGAGCGTGATTGAAAATGTGCAGTGTAAAACTGATCTGAGTCTGAATAGAAGCACTGTCACTTTTCCCACCTGCAGAGAGACTCTCTGCTGCTCTTTGGTCTCAGTTTGAGCCCTTGCTCAGGAATGTAGCTGGGTTTACGCTCTCACTTTAACAGTTACGATGTAAATGCAGTTCAGATTTATTGCGCTTTGATGCTTTGCTTGCTATATCATGACGGTTGTTGGATTTTAATCTAACACATTGATTTCCAAACCCCTGGATTCCAAACCTCTTCAGTCAAGGGGCAACACGGTGGTACAGTGGTTAACACTCACAGCGCCGGGGACCTGGGTTCGATTCCCATGTTCGCCCCATGTCTGTGTGGGTTTTCTCCAGTTTTCTCCCACAGTCCAAAGCAGGTTAGATTTATTAGTCATGCTAAATTTTTTCAGGAAGATTAGAAGGGTAAATATATGGGGTTATATGTTTAGAATCTGGATGGGATTGTTGTTATCTTGATGGGCCAAATGGCCTCCTTCTGTACTGTTGGGATTCTGTGTTACTGACTGTGTTGCTGCTGGCTATCTTTGTGTTGATGTTCAATTAATGCTCTCAATGGGCCAGTCATAGATAGCAGTGGGAAGTTGTGCGTGGAGCCTGAAGAGATTGGCGAGGCACTGAATAAATATTTCTCTTCGGTATTCACGCAGAGTGCTGGAAATGTAGCTGTGGGGAGCACTGAGGTACAGGGTTGCAAATTGGGGAGTATTGTAGTAGATAGGGAGGATGTGTTAGAAATTCTCGAGGGTTTGAAGTTGGATAAGTCCCCTGGGTCGGACGGGATTTACCCTAGGATTCTCTGGGAGGCAAGAGAGGAGATTGCAGAGCCTCTGGCTCTGATCTTCAGGTCGTCGTTGGTTACGGGGGTGGTTCCGGAGGACTGGAGGATAGCGAATGTGGTCCCGTTGTTCAAGAAGGGGAAGAGAGACCTTCCAGGGAATTATAGGCCAGTGAGTCTTACTTCTGTTGTGGGCAAAGTATTGGAGAGAATTATTGGGGATAGGATTTATAGTTATTTAGAGAGAAATGAATTGATTGGGGATAGTCAGCATGGTTTCGTGAAGGGTAGGTCATGCTTACTAACCTCATTGAGTTTTTTGAGAAAGTGACCAAAGAGGTGGATGGGGGTAAGGCGGTTGATGTAGTATATATGGACTTTAGTAAGGCGTTTGATAAGGTGGCCCATGGAAGACTTCTAAAGAAAATGCAGATGTGTGGAATAGAGGGTGATTTAGCTAATTGGATTAGGAATTGGCTGGCAGATAGAAGACAGAGAGTGGTGGTTGATGGGAGATATTCATCGTGGAGTTTGGTGACGAGTGGTGTGCCTCAGGGGTCTGTTTTGGGGCCCCTGCTGTTTGTAATTTTTATAAATGATCTGGATGAGGGTATTGAGGGATGGATCAGTAAAATTGCAGATGATACTAAAGTTGGTGGTGTGGTAGATAGTGAAGAGGGGTGTTTTAGTTTACAGAGTGACTTGGACAAGTTGCAGAGCTGGGCCGAGAGGTGGCAAATGGAGTTTAATGTGGAAAAGTGTGAGTAATGCACTTTGGCAGGAACAATAAATGTGTAGAGTATAGGGCTAATGGTAGGGCTCTTAATAGTGTTGAGGAACAGAAGGATCTTGGTGTATGTGTCAATAGATCCCGGAAAGTAGGCAGTCAAGTGGATAAAGTTGTTAAGAAGGCATATGGAGTCTTAGCTTTTATTGGTAGGGGGATTGAATTTAGGAGCCGCAGCATCATGTTGCAGCTGTACAAAATTCTAGTGCGGCCGCACTTGGAGTATTGTGTGCAGTTCTGGTCGCCACATGATAAGAAAGATGTGGAGGCATTGGAGAGGGTACAGAGGAGGTTTACTAGGATGTTGCCTGGTATGGAGGGCAGGTCCTATGAAGAGAGGTTGAAGGATTTGAGGTTGCTTTCGTTAGAAAGGAGGCGGCTAAGAGGGGATCTTATTGAAGCATATAAGATGATTAGAGGTTTAGATAGGGTGGACAGTGATAGCCTTTTTTCCTAGGATGGAGAAAGCTAGCACGAGGGGACACAGCTTTAAATTAAGGGGGATGAGTTATAGGACGGATATCAGAGGTAGGTTCTTTACTCAAAGAGTGATTAGGGAGTGGAATGCCCTGCATGCAGCTGTTGTAGATGCGCCAAGTTTGGTGGCGTTTAAGAGGTTAGTTGATAAGTATATGGATGAGAAGGGAATGGTTTAGTTAGGAGCGGCATTGCTTTTTATTTTGGTCGGCACAACATCGAAGGCCGAAGGGCCTGTTCTGTGCTGTATTGTTCTATGTTCTATGTTCTATCTCTGTCTAATATTGGTATTTAAATCACCACTCTCATTTTCATAGCACAGAAAGGATCCATTCAGCCCACTGCTTGTTCGTACCAGCTCTAGGGGACTGACCCAATTTATCCCACCCTTTCCCAATAAGCCTGGAACTTTCTCCCATTAGATCTTTACTGCAGTTCAGTGACAATTAGTCTCTTGTTCATTGTCAGTAATCTGTCCCTTTCTGTGTCTATTATCTCTGCCCTTTGACTCTGGCCTGCAAGCTAGTTTGGGTGTATTCTGGGAGTTTAATCCAGGTTCCTTGGTGTAGGTTGAGAAAAACAAGGAGGCAAAGGCCTAGTGGTATTATCATTATTAATGCACAAACGCATCCGGTGTGCCGGGGACCTGGGTATAAATCCTGCCATGGTCAATGGTGGAATTTCAATTCAATTTTTAAAAAATTTTGAATTAAGAATCTACTGATGACCATGAAACCATTGTCAGAAAAACCCAACTGATTCACTAATGTTCCTTAGGGAAGGAAATCTGCCGTCCTTGCCTGGCCTGACCTACACGTGACTTCAGAGCCACAGCCTCAACTGTCCTCAGGCAACTAGGGATGGGCAAGAAATGCTGATGTGGAGATGCTGGCTGGGGTAAACACAGTCAGAACTCTTACAATACCAGGTTAAAGTGCAACAGGTTTATCTGGTAGCAAAAGCCATTAGCTTTCGCATCGCTGCTCCTTCATCAGATAAATCACCTGATGAAGGAACAGCAAGCATTCCAAAAGCTAGTGGCTTTTGTTACCAAATAAACTTGTTGGACTTTAACTGGGTGATGTGAGACTTCTTACAATGAATGCTGGCCCATGTCCCAGGAATGAATGAATGAGAAAGCAGAGATGGGGGAAATGACAGGAAATGAATTATTTGTCAATATACAAAGCAGAAAGCACTTCATCTATTTTAGATGCACCTTATGAAGTCATAGAGATATATAGTTCAGCAAGAGGCCCTTCTGCCCATTCTGTGTGCTGGCACTTATCTATTCCAATCCCATTTTCCAGCACTCAGTCCGTGGCCTTGCACACTATGGAATTTCAAGAGCTCATCTAAATGCTTCTTAAATGTTGTGAGAGTTCCTGCCTCTCCCATTCTTTGAGGCAGCAAGTTCCAGATTCCCCCCTAGATCCTCTGGGTGAAAAAAGGTTGTCCTCAAATCCTCCCTAAATCTGCTGCCTCTTTCCTTAAATCTCTGCCTTCTAGTTATTGACCCCTCTATTAAAGGGAAAAGTTTCTTCCTACCCACCCTCTCGACGTCCCTCATTATTTTATACACTTTAATTGGTGATAAGTAATTAAACTAATCATTATCGGCTGTCTGAATGTTACCAGAACTGAGAAGTTGTTGTTATCGGGAAAGACCCAACAACCATTGTTATGAAGAGAAGCCGGGGTATTTGGCTAATATCCCTGAACTGGTATCCCCAAAAACGCTGATGACCATAATGTCATTTGTGGGAGCTTGCTGTGCACAAATTGAGCTTCATGTTTCCTCCATTACGACAGTGACTGCACTTCAGAAATAAACATCTTTTAATTCTCTCATGGGACATGGGTGTTGCTGGTTGAGCCAGCATTTGTTACCCATCCCTAACTGCCCTTGAACTGAGTGTGACGCTTGGCCATTTCAGAGGGCAGTTGAGAGTCAACCACAGTTCTGTGGGTTTGGAGTCACATGTAGACCAGATCAGGTAAGGACGGCAGATTTCCTTCCAAAAGGACATTAGAGAACCAGATGGGTTTTTACAACAATTAATTTTATGACATCAATCCAGGGTTGCGTTGAATCCAAATTTCACAATCTGTTATGGTGGGATTTTATTTTTTTGTTCATGTGTGGGACATTGCTGGCTGGCCAGCATTTATTGCCCGTCCCTAATTTCCCTTAAACTGAGTGGCTTAGTTTCAGAGCCATTTCAGAGAACAGTTGAGAATCAACCACATTGCTATGACTCTGGAGTCACATGTAGGCCAGACCGCATAGGTTCAGGAGATTTTCTTCCCTAAAGGGCATTGAAGAAGCAGAATGACATGGTGATTAGCATTGCTGCCTCACAACAGCAGGGACCTGGGTTCAATTCCAGCCTTGATGTGAAGATGCCAGAGTTGGACTGGGGTAAACACAAAAAGAAATCTCATAATACCAGGTCCAACGGGTTTATTTGGTAGCAAACACCGCTAGCTTTCGGAGCGCTGCTTTTTCGTCGGGTGAGTGGGAGTTCTGATCACAAACAGAGCATTCAAAAACACAAACACAATTTACATAAATAATGATTGGAGTGTGAGTCTTTACAGCTAATCAAGTCTTAAAGGTACAGACAATGTGAGTGGAGAGAGCTTTAAGCACAAGTTAAAGAGATGAGTATTGTTAATGAGATTTTGCAAGTCCAGGCAAATTGTGGAGAGTACAGATAGTGTGACATGAACCCAAGATCCCCATTGAGTTTTAGGCTATCTTCATGTGTGCAGAACTTGGCTATCAGTCTCTGCTCAGTGACTCTGCGCTGTCGTGTGTCATGAAGGCCCCCTTGGAGAATGCTTACTCAAAGATCAGAGGCCGAATGCCCGTGACCACTCAAATGTTTCCCAACAGGAAGAGAACACTCCTGCCTGGTGAAGAATGTTCTCTTCCTGTTGACGAACACTTCAGTGGTCACGGGTATTTGGCCTCTGATCTTTGGGTAAGCGTTCTCCAAGGGGGCCTTCATGACACACGGCAATGCAGAGTCGCTGAGCAGAGACTGATAGCCAAGTTCCACATGAAGATGGCCTCAACTGGGACCTTGGGTTCATGTCACACGATCTGTAATCCCCATGACTTGCCTGGAGTTGCAAAATTTCACTAATTGTCCTTATCTGGAGACAACACACATCTCTTTAACCCGTGCTTAAAGCTCTCTCCACTCACATTGTCTGTACCTTTAAGAATTGATTAGCTGTAAAGACTCACATTTCAAATATTATTCATGTAAATTGAGTGTGTCTTTAAATACTCTGTTTGTAACCAGAACTCCCACTCACCTGCTGAAGAAGCAGTGCTCTGAAAGCTAGTGGTGTTTGCTACCAAATAAACCGGCTTGACTTTAACCTGCTGTTGTAAGACTTCTTACTCAATTCCAGCCTTAGATCACTGTCTGTATGGAGCCTGCACTTTCTCCCTGTGTCTGTGTGGGTTTCCTCCAGTGTCCTGGTTTCCTCCCACAGTTCAAAGATGTGTTGGTTAGATTGAGTGGCCATGCTAAATTTCCCCTAATCTCAGGGGGATTTGCAGATTAAATGTTTGAGGTTATGGGAATAGGGCCTGAGTTGGAGTATGGTCAGTACAGACTTGATGGGCTGAATAGCCTCTTTCTGTACTCTAGGGATCTTATGGTCTAGTGAATCAGGTGGGTTTTTACCTGAATGATTTCATGGTCATCGGGAGATTCTTACTTTCAGATTTTTAAAAAAAATTGAATTTGAATTCCACCTCGTATCATAGCAGGATTTGAACCCAGGATATTAATTAAATTTCTGGATTAATAGTCTCATGATAATACCACTCAGCCATCACCTCTTTGAATCCACACCTCCCAGACCATTACCCTGGCTCTCTGAATTACTAGTGCAGTAATGGTATCTTTTAGGGAAGGAAATACAATATCACTCATCTCCCTGACAACATCACTGACTGTAAAGCATTTTGGCGCTATACAAATGCAAAACCTTTCATTCATTTTGAAAAGTTCACAAGAAGCTCGTAAACTAATACATCAGTTAATTTTCTTTCTCTTTTCTTTGTTTGTTCTTATCCTTTCTAGATTACCACTAATCCAGGCTCCATCTTTTGAATATTTGATCCCTGCTGTGATTCTCGCTTCGTCTCCCATGGACACCAACAGTTCCCATCGGAATGGTACAGTGTCTTTCTTCTGTAACTCTTCCTTTCTACAGTCAGAGATCCATTGGGAAATGTTAGGGGTGTCAGTTCCAGCTGGGTATACACCATCACTTCATCACTGACCTCTAACTGCCCAACCCTTCATCCTCCCAGTGCCCCCCCACCCCCTCCAATTGATCACGTGACATGCCCATCATCATAGCGATCTGCCTTCTTTGTCTAGTTATCTATTGAAGCATACAAAATTCTGAGGGAATTTGATAGGATGGGCACTCGAAGGGTGATTCTTCTACTGAGGGAGACTAAACAAGGGGGGGGCATGGCTTCAAATCAAGAGGTCTCCCTTTTAAGGCAGAGGTGAGGGAGGCAATGGTGGTATAGTAGTTAGTGTCGCTGCCTCACAGCGCCAGGGACCCCAGTTCAATTCTAACCTTGGGTGACTAATGGTGTGGTGTTTGCATATTTTCCCGTTTCTGTGTGCATTTCCTCCGGGTGGTCCGGCTTCCTCCTATTTCTTAGTTCCCAATTCTATTCACTCATACAATCCCTACAATGTGGAAGAGCCCATTTGGCCCATTACATCCACACCAGCTCTCTAACAGAGTGTGTTTCCAGGCCCTTTTCCTTGCCCGATCCCAAACATTGCCCATGGCTAATCCCCCTAACCTACACATCCTGGGACATTAAGGGCTAATTGAACATGACCAATCCAACTAACAAGTTCAAAATGAGGGGGACAAGATTCAAAACAGATGTCATGGGGACGTATTTCACACAGAGGGTGGTGGGGACCTGGAATGCACTGCCAAGCAAGATGGTTAAGGCAGACAGGCTGGGATCGTTTAAGTCTTATCTAGATAGCCACGTGAACAGACTGGGAATAGAGGGATACAAACGAATGGTCTAGTTGGGCTCATGAGCGGTGCAGGCTTGGAGGGCCAAAGGGCCTGTTCCTGTGCTGTGTTGTTCTTTGATCTTTGTTAACTTTGTACTCTGGGACAAAACTGGAGTACCTGGAGGAAGCCCACACAGAGATGGGGAGAATGTGCAAATCCCATATAATCAGTGATCCAAGCTGGGAATTGAAACCAGATCCCTGAAGCTGGCAGGTTAGACAATGCTAACAGCAGTGCCAACCTGGTTAGGTAAACCTCTCAATCTTCTATTTTCAAGGGAACCCAACCCTGCAACTCTCCTCCTGCTTTAACCCTTTTAGACCTTTGCTGAGCTTTCCCACACGTTCCAACACTGTTGCAGTGGAGGATAGAGACCTGGTGGAGAGAGGAAGGAAGTCTTACCATTTCAACTCCTCCTTCACGGTTAGAGATCACGAAAGCTGATTCAGGCAAGGGGTCCCATCATTTGGGAAATCTTCCATGTGACCTCCCGGGGCCCAAGATATTGACTGAGGCCTAAACAATTCAGATGAGGTAACTGGTGTTTCAGAATACAGGTGCCGACACCGAGCGCTGGGAAGTTCTAAACACAACTCACCCACTCTGCCCATCCTGACACAGTCATGGCAACAAAAGAAAACATCCTTGTCAAACTCAAAAGAGGAAATTGTCAAAGTTCTCTCCTTGTCTGTGAGAGGGTTAGGGCTTAACCATTGCCCCATGGGCTGATACTATTCAAAATGCTCTTTCGCCTCTGAATAAAATATTGCTTTCTGCATAATTTTCTCGCGTTAGTCTCCATCCTCCCCAGTCCCTCTATTGTCCATTTGACATCTGTCTTCTCACAATCACTCCATTAGTCTGCTGACTTCATCCCGGTTAGCTGGGAGGGAGGGAACATAGTCTGAAAGAGAGCTCCACTTGCTGATACAGTGGGCCATTGCATCACAGAACCACAGCATCCCCAGAGCACAGAAAGAGGCCAAGCTGGCCTATCAAGTCTCTACCAAATTTAAAATTTATTTATTAACCATAAGTAGGCTTACATTCACAGTCCAATGAAATAACTGTGAAAATCCCCTAGCTGCCACACTCTGGCACCTGTTTGGGCACACTGAGGGAGAATTTAGCACGGCCAATCCACCTCACCAGCACATCTTTTGGACTTTTGGAGGAAATTGGAGTATCTGGAAGAAACCCTTGGGGAGAACATCCACACAGAGAGTGACCCAAGACTGGAATTGAATCTGGGTCCCTGGCACTGTGAGGCAGCGGTGCTAATCATTGTGCCACTATGCCACCAACTTTGTGCTGTATGGTGTCCTGAGAGAGTATAAATAGTGTCCCTACACCTAGGAACTGTCCCAGATGGAACCGTAGAGATCAGTTTAAAGGAAAACAAATGTCTAATGGATGTTTATCTACAGCATATGCAAGCAGAGGAGCCACTTAGTCATGGAGACTGAGCAAATCTCGGCATCTTCTGGGTAGCAAGGAAGACATTTTAAAAACATATTTCTTCTGGATGTGAGCATCTCTGATTAGACCAGCATTAATTGCCCTGAGTTGGTGGTGGTGAACTGCCACCTTGGACAACTGCAGTCCTGTGTAGGTACACGCACAGTGCTGTTAGGGAGGAAGTTCCAAGATTTTGACCCAGCGACAATGAAGGAACGGCTGATATATTTCCAAGACAGGGACATGAGTAGCTTGGAGAGGAATTTGGAGAGGTGGTGTTGCCCTTGCCCTTCTAGACATTAGAGATCGTAGTTTGAAAGGTGCTGTCTAAGGAGTCTTGGTGAGTTGCTGCAATGCATCTTGTAGATAGCACACACTATTGCATTGTCGGTGGAGGAATGAACGTTTGTGGATGGAGCCAATCAAATGGGCTGCTTTGTCCTGGATGGTGTCAACTTCTTGAGTGTTTTTGGAGTTGCCGTCCACGTGAGTGAGGAATATTCTGCCACGCTCCCAATAAAAGCAAATTACTGCGGATGCTGGAATCTGAAACCAAAAGAGAAAATGCTGGAAAATCTCAGCAGGTCTGGCAGCATCTGTAAGGAGAGAAAAGAGCTGACGCTTCGAGCCCAGATGACCCTTTGTCAAAGCTAAAAGGCAGAGAAAATGGGAGATATTTATACTGCAGAGTGAGGGAATGAAAGATGAGTCACAGCCACAGAAACCAGGGGAAAGGCTGCTAATGGCAGCCCGTAGAGGGTGTGAATGGCCAAAGGGCAGAGAAACTGAAATCAGAGGGTAAACTGTGACAGATGAAGGTGTGGGGAAACAGGGGGTGGAGGGAGGGGGGAGGATGGATGGGAGAGAGGTAAAATGAGAACACAATCTAAACTTGTGTTTTGTAGATTGTGGACAGGCTTTGGGGAGTTTGAATGTGAGTCCCAGTCTCTGACCTGTTTTTGTAGCTGTTACCAGCAGATGTCACTACTGGGCAATTCAGACCCAAGATCAAACCCAGCCTAACCTTTGTTTTTAGTTTAGCATAGTGAATAAACTGAATTCCAGGTCTGCCAATTTTTTTAATATAAAAGAAAAAGCAGTTATTAAATAAAAGATTACCTATAATATACTATTCCTTCAACTCACCATTACAGGTATATAAAGCTTTATAAGGGTAACAAGTTACAAAATTTATCTTACATTCCAATGTCCACAGTAAGTAAACAGTCTATGTAAACCAATAGGCAAACTGTGGTCAGACACCCTGAAACCAAGTGACAGATGCCACCCAAAATAACTTCTGTGGATTTCTCATCATTTCCCCTGATTCCTTATTTCACTGCCAGCCAGTGGTCTCACTGGGTTTCTGACCTTCACTTGAGAGTTTCCAAACTCAACCTCACAGAAAATACCTTGGAATCTTCCTCTAAACAAATCTTTTTCTCAGATGCCTTCACCAAGGATCCATCTCCAACATTTTAATCTCTCCTTTTTTTCTCTCTGATCTGGTTTAGTATATGCATTCAAGCTTCCACATAATCTCTCAGGCACCCAGCCACACCAACAGAGCATTACTGCTTCACAGGCTGAATTGCAATGCCATTAAACTCACCTGATGAAGGAGCAGTGCTCCAAAAGCTCATGATTCCAAATAAATCCTTTGCACTATACCTAGTGTAGTGAGAGTTCTGATTGGACCAAACTTTTGAATTCCTTGGATATTGGGTTTCTCATCTGGCCGACTTTAAATTTGGTTCCTGCAGCTATTTCTTTAATTCAGAAAACGTTTTCAATTTTTGTCAAATTGTCCCAAACAGCACTATGTGCAACTTCTTATTCTGACGGCAGCAAGGAAGAAGAAGTCGGTACATGATCTCAGACTTTTGTATCTTTTCCCCAAGAGAAGAAGGTGGAAAAGAGAATGTCCGGGGTGCATGGGGTCTTTAATGATGCTTTAATTTAACTTCCTGAGATCTTCTTTGTGTTCCCACTCCCTATTTCTTTGGGACTTTCTTTTGTTCTTTTGAGAAGAAAGCTTCCCTGTTCCTTGAGCTTCTCCTGGCTCCAGCTTCCTCCTAACTTAAAAGTTCTTTCTGTCCTAGAGTGGCACCTGGGCTAAGCAACAACCTGTTTGCTTTTGCGTCAGAAATCCTCAAATACAATGCAGGCATCTAAGTCATTTACCCCTTCGAATACAGAGGGGTTCAAATTAAACTTACTTGAAGTTATACCCTAAAATCACAAGTACAAATATTGAGTGTATGAAACTATCTGTTTCCTGACTCAGCCACAATACTTATATGGCTTGTCCCGTTCCGTTTTGGTGCTGATGTTCCCTCATTCTGTATTTTGTTGCTGTTTGACAGTTTGAGCTGTGTCATCAGTGATTAACACTCCCTGAGTTAGAAAGATTTCCCATTCAAATTCCACTGCAGAAGGTCAAACAGAAGCTCACATTTCACTGTACCCATGGCTACATTTTGGAAAAGAGCAAGGGACTGTTATAAGGGTGACACAGTGGCAGAGTGGGTTAGCGCACCAGTAGTGCCAATGCCAATACTTTTTCAGAGACTAAGAAAATTTGGCATGTCAGCTACAACTCTCACCAACTTTTACATATGTACCATACAAAGCACTCTTTCTGGTTGTATCACAGCTTGATACGGCTCCTGCTGTGCCCAAGACTGCAAGGAACTACAAAAGGTTGTGAATGTAGCCTAATCCCTCACACAAACCAGCCTCCCATCCACTGACTCTGTCCACACTTCCCGCTGCCTCGGAAAAGCATCCAGCATAATTAAGGACCCCACGCGCCCCGGACGTTCTCTCTTCCACCTTCCATTGAGGAACAGCTACAAAAGTCTGAGACCATGTACCAACCAACTCAACAACAGCTTCTTCCCTGCTGCTGTCAGAATAAGAAGTTGCACAAAAACTTTTGAATGGATTTACTTTGCATTAAGCTGATCTTTCTCTACGCCCTAGATGTGACTGTAACACTCTCATTCTGCACTCTCTCATTTCTTTCTCTATGAACGGTAACCCACGAGAAATAATAGTTTTCACTGTATGTTAATTCATATGACAATAATAAATCAAATCAGGGACCCAGGTTCAATTCCGACCTTGAGTTATTGTCTGTGGGGAGTTTGTACATTCTTCCTGTGTCTGCGTGGGTTTCCTCCAGATGATCTAGTTTCTTCCCACAGTCCAAAGATGTGCATAGAACGTAGAACATTACAGTGTAGTATAGGCCCTTCTGCTCTCGATGTTCATCAATCTGTAGAACCAATGTAATGACCCTCTAACCTAAATTATTCCAATATTATCCATATGCCTATCCACTGACCAATTGAATGCCCTTAAAGTTGGCGAGTCCACACCCTTATTATCCTCTGAGTAAAGAACCTACTCCATCCTATAATTATCATCCCTCAATTTAAAGCTATGCCCCCAGGTTAGATTAATTGGTCGTGTTGAATTGACCCTCAGTGTCAGGGGGATTAGCGGGATGAATGGTTTGGGAAGAGGGCCAGGCTGGGATGTGGTCGGTATGGACTCTATGGGCCAAATGGCCTCCCTCTGCAGTATTGGGATTGCTGCTTGTGGAAGCTTCCTGTCCTGTAAATTGACGTCTGCCCTTTTTATGTTACCAGTGGGACTATGGTTCACTCGTGCGCCACTGGCTGTAAAGCGCGTTACGGTTGCCCTGAGTTGGTGAATGCACTTTATAAATGCAAATTCCTTATTTCCTGCTTTTGTTTGACCGATGCAGATACCAAAGTGGCTGTGCTGTGTGAAGGGTCTCCCTGCTCAGAGACAGACATCACTCTGCAAACATGGAAACACATCCTCTGTGAAGTAAGATGCTTTCATGTTGCAATATATCATGTACGATAATTAAGTGGAAATCCTCTTTTGATGCAACCTAGCTAGACAAGGTCATGGGCTGGCGGGATGGGTGTAACCCCTATCCTTTGATCCATAGGCTCCAGAAATAGCCCTTCAAGTGAGCATACTACATGCAGATTAGCAGGAAGTTGCAAGTTAAAGCATTGAATAGCTGAGCGAAATCTTTTAAGGGCAGCACGGTGGCACAGTACTTAGCACTGTGGCCTCACAGCGCCAGGGGGCTGGGTTCAATTCTGGCCTTGGCTGACTGTCTGTATGGAATTTGCATGTTCTTCCCGTGTCTGCGTGGGTTTCCTCTGGGTGGGTGCTCCAGTCCAAAGATGTGCAGGTTAGGTGGATTTGCCATGCTTAATAGACCCGTAGAGTGTCTGAGGATGTGCAGATTAAATGGGTTAACCATGGAAGATGTGTGCGCTGGCAGAGATATGGCAGGAGAGAAGGAATGGGTAAGTTACTGTCAGAGAGTCAGTGAGGACTTGATGGGCTGAAAGGCCTCTTCTGCATTGGAGGGATTATATGAACACTGGTGTAGCCTTAAATTGTGTGTACAGATTTCCACTTCTGGGCACCCATCTCATGGAGGATGTGAAAGTATTAAAATAGTTCCAAGGCTAAGAGGCTTCAGTTATATCAATATATTGGAGAATCTGGAACTGTTCTCTTTGGAGAGAGATGACTGAGAAATTTGTGTTCAGAATCATGTGGGTTCTGGATAGGTTAGATCGAGATAAACTCATCCCATGGGTGGAAGGATGTAGAATCAGAGGAGACAGATTTAAAATAAATGTCGAAAGAAGCAATGGAGACTTGAGGAAAAACAGATTCACACAGCGAGTGGTTAGGGTCTGGAATGTACTGTTTGAGAGTGTGGTGGAGACAGATTCACACAGCGAGTGGTTAGTGTCTGGAATGTACTGTCTGAGAGTGTGGTAGAGACAGATTCAATCATTCAAAAGGGAATGGATCATTATCTGAACGTTAGCATAGTGAAGCGGCACAGTGGTTAACATTACTGCCTCAGGGACCCATTTCTGTGTCAGGGGCCCAGATTCAATTCCGTTCTCAGATCACTATGTGAGGAGTTTGCATGTTTTTCCTGTGTCAGTGTGAGTTTTCTCCAAGTGCTCCGGTTTCCTCCCACAGTTTAGCACGGCCAATCAACCTAACCCAAAGGGTGGGATTGTCATCAGCACAGAGACTCGATGGGCTGAATAGCCTCCTCCTCTACTGTAGGGATTCTATGTTCCCATGACAGAGCCTAGCTGGACAAGGCCTTGGGCTGGTAGGATGAATATCACCCCTATCCTTTAATCCACAGATTGCAGAAATAACCCTGCCTGCAGATTGGCAGGAAATTGGCAAGTTAAAGGGTCAAATGGCTGAGAGAAATCTTTCTCAATCTTTTAGGAGTGGCACAGTGGTTAGCACTGCTGCCTCTTAGCATCAGGAAGCTACGTTCAGCTCTAGCCTTGGGTCACTGTCTGTGTGGAGTCTATACCTTCTCCCCATGTCTACATGGGTTTCCTGCGGGTGCTGCAGTTTCTTCCCAGATTCGATTGGCCATGCTAAATTTCCACTTAATGTCCCAAGATGTGCAAGTTAAATTAAAACTTATCATTTGAGTGAACTATTCTTGACAGAGTGAGTTCCGCATTGAATCTATAAAATTCTAATAGGGTTCGACAGGACAGATTCAGAAAGTATGTTCCTGATGGCGGGGGAGCCCAGAACTGCTTGAGGATAAAGGGTAAACCTTTTACAACTTGAAGGAGTATAAGGGGTAGGAGTCTTAGCTGTGTTGTAGAGCAGAAGGATCTCAGGGTCCAGGTCCATAGGACTCTTAAATCGGCCTTGCAGGTGGAGGAAGTGGTCAAGTAGGTGTACAGTGTACTGGCCTTCGTTAATCGAGGAATAAAGTTTAGGAGTCAGGAGGTAATGATGCAGCTCTATAAGACTCTTGTCAGACCCCACTTGGAGTATTGTGCGCAGTTCTGGTCGCCTCATTATAGGAAGGATGTAGAGGCTATCGAAAGAGTGCAGAGGAGATTTACAAGGATGCTGCCTGGATTGGGAGGCAGGCCTTATGAAGATAGGTTGAGGGAGCTGGGACTTTTCTCACTGGAGAGACGTAGGTTGAGAGGTGACCTGATAGAGGTTTATAAAATGTTGAGAGGAATAGATAAAGTGGACTCTCAGAGACTGTTTCCCCGAGCTAAAATGGTCACTACGAGAGGACACAGAATTAAGGTGCAGGGAAGCAAATACAGAGGGGATGTTAGGGATAAGTTTTTCACTCAGAGGGTGGTGAGTGAATGGAATCGGCTGCCGTCAGAGGTTGTTGAGGCAAACTTGCTGGGGTCTTTTAAAAGACTTCTGGATGAGTATATGGAAACGAATAGGATAGGGGGTTATAGATAGGTCTGTGGATTGGTAGATGCGATCGGCGCAACTCGTGGGCCGAAGGGCCTGTTTGTGCTGTATTGTTCTATGTTCTATGTTAACTGAGGTGTGGAGAAATTTCATCACTCAGAGGGTGGGAATTCACTGCCACAGATAATAGTTGAGGCCAAAAACATTGTCTGGTTTCAGGAAGGAATTAGATATCGCTCTTGAGGCTAAAGGAATCAGGGGACATGGGGAGAATGGGGGATCAGGATATTGAATTCAATGATCAGCCATGACCATAATGAAGGGCTGAATGGCCTCATCCTGCTTCTAGATTCTATATTTCTGAACCACCTTTTGTGTAAAGATCTGTTTCCGAATCTCGCTCCGGATTGGCCGGGCTCCGGGTTGGCCGGGCTCCGGGTTGGCCGGGCTCCAGGTTGGCCGGGCTCTGGGTTGGCCGGGCTCTGGTTATGTCTGGTTGTCATCAGCTTATCCACCAACAGAAAAAAAATTTCTCTCCATCAATTCCCTCACAAAATCCAAAAATCCACCATTAAATCAACACTCAACCTGGGATATTCCAGGAAACATGACCCAGCTTGTGTGATATCTCTTATAATTTAACCCTCAAAACCCTGACAACATCAAGATTCTGGACTGCACTCCTTGCAAGGCTTGAACCGTGTACAGTGCTCCAGATGTGGACTGCCCAGAGCCTTGTCTGACTGCACTCAGAGAATAGTAAGGGTGTGGAATGCCCTGCCTGCAACAGTAGTAGATTAGCCAACATTAAGGGCATTTAAATGGTCATTGGATAAACATATGGATGATATTGGAATAGGGTAGGAGGGGTTTGATTTGATTTATTATTGTCACATGTATTATCATACAGTGAAAAGTATTGTTTCTTGCACGCTATACAGACAAAGTATACTGTTCATAGAGAAGGAAATGAGAGAGCGCAGATTGCTTTTTCCACGGAGGCTAGAGGAGGAAAAAGCAGAGGGCATGGGTGAAAGGAGAAAAGTTTAAAAGGAATATTAGGGGGGAAGCTTCCTCACGCAGAGAGCGGTGGGAGTGTGGAATGAGCTGCCAGATAAAGTGATAAATGCGGGGTCACTTTCAACGTTTAAGAGAAACTTGGATGGGTTCATGGATGAGAGGGTGTGGAGGGATATGGTCCAGGTGGGACGAGGCAAAAAATAGTTTGGCACAGACAAGAAGGGTCAAAAGGCCTGTTTCTGAGCTGTAATTTTCTATGGTTCTAATGTAGTGTTACGGTCATAGCTAGGGTATAGGGAAAGATCAATTTAATGAAAGGTAAATCCATTCAGAAGCCTGATAGCAGCAGGGATGTTCTTAAGTTGGTTGGTACGTGACCTCAGACTTTTGTATCTTTTTCTCGATGGAAGAGAGAATGTCGTGGGGTCCTTAATTACTCTGGCTGCTTTTCTGAGGTAGCGGGAATTGTCGACCAAGTCAATGGGTGGGTTTTGGGTGTTTGGGGTCCTAGCTAGTGGGAGGAGAGGAGTGGGAAAGGAGGGGTAAGTTAACCACGCAGCATGTTTTGGATGTTTCCAGGTCCGCGGTGCAGTTATTGTTTCGGGATTGCTGCGACTACTCCTGGGATTGTCGGGGCTGCAGGGTCTGACAGCGCGACATTGCGGTCCAATGGTGCTGGCTCCCACGCTCTCGATAATCGGCCTGTCCTGTTACAAGGAGGTGGCTCGTTTCAGCTCATCGCACTGGGGCGTCGCTGCTCTGTGAGTTCAACCAGGCAAAAATACTTCAACACAACTCAGATGAAACAAAGACCATTGTATTATTGTGTAGAATGTGCGGCAAAAAGATTAGACCATTCGTCCCACTTCTGCTCCACATGAGTCTCCACTTATCCCTCTTCACTTCACCCCATCAGCATATCACAGAATCCTTATGGAAAGGCCATTCGACCCATTGACTGCACACTGACTCTCTGAAAGCCCAACGTCCCCACTCTAACCCCATAACCTCACACTTGGACAATCTACACATAACCTGCACATCTCTGGACTCTGGGGGAAGCACAGAAAGAAGTTTCACAACACCAGGTTAAAGTCCAACTTGGCAGCAAATCATGACTCTGGGAGGGAAACTAGGACATAGGTAATCCCTGCAGTGCAGAAGGAGGCCGTTTGGCCCATCGAGTCTGCACCGACCCTCCAACAGGGCGTCCTCCTCGGGCCCACACCCCCATCCCGCAGCCCCACTCATTTAAGCGTGGCCAATCCACCTATCCATCTTTGGACTGTGGGGAGGAGGAAACCGGAGCACCCGGAGGAAACCCACACAGACACGGGGAGAACATGCAGATTTCACACAGACAGTGACCCGGAGCCAGAATCGATCCCAGGTCCCTGCCCCTGTCAGGCAGCCGACCCTTTCTATTCCTTTCTCCCTCGCGTTTATTCAGCTTCTCCCTCAATTCGTGGAGGGCACTGACATCTGGTGGTCAAGTGGTGAAGAGACGCAGCTTGCCCAGGGTGGAGGAGGGCAAGATGCAAAATTCTGCAGAAATCGGCAGCGAAATCCTGGCCATCTAGATTGACCAGAGCCTGAAAGAGAAAGGTCTGCCCCCACGGAATGGAAACATGGGTCCCCTCTGCCCCTTCCCACCCCCGCAACCCCCTGCAGCCCCAGCCAAGATTTCAACCTTAACTAAAATTACCGAAAATCTGGTTAGTGATAATGATGCTCATGGGATCTTGCTATGCGGAAATTGGCTGCCGTATTTGCCTACGACCCCCAGCCTCGTTGGTTGAAAAGTGCTTGGGGCCTCCTAAGTATAAGATAGGCGCTATATAAATGCAAACCCTTGAGAACAAAGAACAGTACAACACAGGAACAAACTCTCTGGTTCTCCAAGTCTGTGCCGATCACATTTATCTATCTAAACAAGCCCGCTTATATACCTTCTATTCCCCATCTGTCCGTGTGCCTATCAAGAGAAGTCTTAAATGTCGCTAACTTATCTGCCTCAACCACCTCATTTGGCAGTGGATCCCGGATCTCCATCACCCTCTCAGTGTAAAAAACATTCCCCGTACATCTCTGCTGGACCTTTCCCTCCTTATCTTGAACTTGTGCCCCCTTTGTAATTGTCATTTCCATCCTGGGGAAAAGCTTCCAACTGTTTACCCTATCCATACCCTTCATAATTTTATAAACTTCTATCAGGTTGTCCCCTCAGCCCCCAGGAGATCAATCCCAGTTTATTCAATCCCTCCTCATAGCTAACTCTCTCCATACCAGGCAACATCCTGGTTAACCATTTCTGTACTCTCTCCAAAACCTCCCCGTCTTTCTGGTAATGTGGTGACCAGAATTAGACGCAGTATTCCGAATGTGGCCGAACTGATGTTTTATACAACTGTAACGTAATTTGCCAATTTTTACACTCAATGTCCCATCCGATGAAGGCAAGCATGCTTTCTTCACCCCTGCTTCCATCTGTGCTACAACTTCTAAGGATCTGTGAGCCAGTACTCCCAGCTTTCTCTGTGTGTCGCTGCTCCCGATGGTTTGGCCATTTATTTTAAAGCTCCCACCTGAATTGGATCGACCAAAATGCATCAGCTCCCATTTGTCCGGATTAAATTCCATCCGCCGTTTCTCCGCCCAACTTTCCAGTCTCTACGTATCCTTTCCTTCTTTTAAATAAATGAACAAGTTTGCATCAAGATAGCGCCGTTCACGGCCATCACAAAGAGCTTCACAGCACGTTTCAATGTCATCAGTCGCATAGATAATGCCGCAGACAAAATCTGCACTGCAAGATCCCACAAGCAACAACGTGATCGTGACCAGAAAATCAGATTTTTAATCGTGTCGGCTAGCGCCTAAACAGCAATAACCCGATCACCTCCTGCAATGTTGACCATAAGACAAAGGAGCAGAATTAGGCCACTCGGCCCATCGAGTCTGCTCCTCCATTCAATCATGGCTAATATTTTTCTCACCCCCATTCTCCTACCTTTTCCCCATAACCTCTTACTGCAGGGTAAATATGGACCAGGAACATCAGCCCCCTTGGAGTAGTGCCATGCACGGAAAAAGTGTCTTGGCGGTAATGTCAGTTGGCTCGTGATCCTACCCCTCTAATGTTTCTTTGATTTGGTTTGATTTACTATTATTGATTTACAGTATTAGTATACTGTGAAAAGTATTGTCAAGTGGCACGGTTGCACAGTGGTTAGCACTGCTGCCTCGCAACAGCAGGGATTTGGGTTCAATTCCCGGCTTGGGTCATTACCTGTGCGGAATCTGCACATTCTCCTGGTGTCTGTATGGGTTTCTTCCCAGTGAGAAAGACGTGCTGGTTAGGGTGCATTGACTATGCTAAATTCTCCCTCAGTGTACCCGAACAGGCACCAATGTATGGTGACTAGAGGATTTTCACAGTACTCCATTGCACTGTTAATGTAAACCTTACTTGTGACTAATAAATAAACTTTAAAGTTTGCTTGCACGCTACACAAAGCATGCAGTACATACAAGGAAAGGTGAGAATGCAGAACGCAGTGTCACAGTCACAGCGAAGGTGCAGAGAAAGTTCAACTTCGTACGAAGTAGGTCCATTCTAAAGTCTGACAGCAGCAGGGATGAAACCGTTCTTGAGTCGATTGAACAAAGAACAATACAGCACCAGAACAAGTCCTTCAGCCGTCAATAATGTGCCAACACAGATGCCTCTCTAATCTAATATTTTCTTGCCTCTGTGTAGTCCACAGTTGGTACTTGACCTCGGACTTTTATCTTTCCCCCAGTGAAAGTATCATAGAATCCCTACAGTGCAGAAGGAGGCCATTCAGCCCATTGAGTCTGCAGCAATCCCACCCAGGCCCTATTCCTGTAACACCATATATTTATGATGTGGAGATTCTGGCATTGGACTGGGGTAAATACAATAAGAAGACTCACAACACCAGGTTAAAGTCCAACAGGTTTATTTGGTAGGTTTGCCCCTTCATCAGGTGAGGCATTTGACAAAGTCACTCAAATCTAAAGATGTGTAGGTTAAGCAGGTTAGCAATGGTAAATTGCCCCTTAGTGTCCCAAGATGAGCAAATTAGGGGAATTAGTTATGCTAATTGCAGGGGATTACGGGGATAGGGTGGAAGGGAGGGTCTCTGTGAGATCTCTTTCAAATGCGATGGGCCAAATGACTTTTCCTGCACTGTGCAGAATCTATGGATTCTGAATTGAAATGGGGGAGAATAGAGAACTGAGAATTCCGCAGTGATTGGTTAGGATGCGTGGTCAGTGCAGGCTTAGAGGGCCAAAGGGCTGTAATCTTCTTTGTTCTTTATTTTTTGATTTTGAATGGACTGAGGACATGGGCACATTCAGTCGCGGATTTCAAAAAATAATTGGATAATTACCTAAAGAAAAACATTCTTAAAGATTAATTAATGGGACATGGGTGTCACTAGATGGACCAGCATTTATTGCCCATCCCTAGTTGCCTGAGGATAGTTGAGTTAAGCACATTGCTGCAGCTCTGGAGTCACATGTAGGCCAGACCGGGTAAGGACAGCAGATTTCCTTCCCTAAAAGGAAGGAAAAGGAAAGTTAAAGTTTTAAAGTTTATTTATTCGTGTCACAAGTAAGGCTTACATTAACGCTGCAAGGAAGCTACTGTGAAAAACCCCTAGTTGCCACACTCCGGCACCTGTTTGGGTACATTGAGGGAAAATTTAACTCGGCCAATCACCTAACTCGCACGTCTTTCGGACTGTGGGAGGAAACCGAGCACCCGGAGGAAATTCAAGCAGACTCAGGGAGAATGTGCAGACTCCGCAGTCACCCAAGCTGAGAATTGAACTCGGGTCCCTGGTACTGTGAGGCAGCAGTGCTAAACACTGTGCCATTGTACCATCCATAAACTATTGTTATTCGAAATTTGGCATTCTTGCATTCGAAAACTTTGAGAACTTGTCTGTCTTTTCAGCATATCAAGTGATTCCTAAAGCACTTCATTGATCGCAGACAACTTAGTGACATCCTGGGGCTGTGAATGGCGCTACATAAATGCAAGTCTTCCTTTCTTTAGACCGATAGGGTTTTGATAAGGTACAGGTTGAGAAAATACATAGGGGAGCACAAGGCATTGTGAATATAAGATATATCATCCATAGGTCAAACAAGGAAACTCCTTTACCAATGAAGTGGTGAGAACGTGGGACTCACTACCACAAGGGAGTGGCTAAAGTGAATTGGTTCATTTAAAGGAAGGCTTGATACATACATGAGGTAGATGGGATCGGGATCTGGGTGTAGAGAGCAGTGGGAGTCTGGTGTGGGCGATAAATACCAGCATGGAACTGCTTCTGCACTGTAGCTTCTACCTCAAAAGCAATTCACCCGATATCAACACACTAAACAGTTCATTTAACTTCCACCAGGTGGAGCATTTGCCTCACTTTTGTTAACTGGTAAATGCACAGAGTGCCTCGGGAATCTCACACCGCAGGAGGAGGCCATTCAGCCCACTGTGTTTTTGCCAGCCTGGTGTCTTTGCTAAATGTATTAAATCTGTCTGCTTTGGTTATTGACACTCTCACCAGGATGAAAGGTTTCTCCGTTAACAAACTCAATTCTGGCCTAGGGTCCCTGTCTGTGTGGAGTTTGCACATTCTCCTCATGTCTGCATGGGTTTCCTCCAGGTGCTCCGGTTTCCTCCCACAGTCCAAAAAGACGTGCGGGTTAGGTTGATTGGCCCCTTAGTGCCATGGCGATTAGCAGTGTAAATACATGGGGTCATGGGGATAAGGTTTGGGTCGGATTGTCGTCATAGAATGCCTATAGTGCAGACAAAGGCCATTCAGCCCATTGAGTCTGCACCAATTACAATCCCACCCAGGTTCTATCCCTGAGGCCTGTCTTCCCTCATCATTATCCTTTATTTATATTGTGCGCAAAGTTCCACTCAGCGACCGGAGTGTGCAAGTCAATCCTCTAATCAGTGAGCTTATATTCTACTCTAGAATCCTCTGTGGCCATCATTGCACCATCCCTAATTGCTCTTAAACTGAATAGTTTGCTCAGCCATTTCTAAGTCATTGCTGTGGGCTCTGGAGTCACGTGTAGGCCAGACCTGGTAAGGACAACAGATTTCCTTCATTAAAGGACACCAGTGAACCAGGTGGGTTTTTTTGTGACAACAGTTTCATGGTCACCATTAGAATTTTAATTCCAGATTTTTATTTAGTTCATCTGATGTGGTGGGATACAAATCCAGGGTCTTTGGAGCACCGGCCCAGTGACAAAACCATTCTGCCATCGCCTTCTGTGTCATAGAGTCATGAGCTGGAATTTTGCCCGCCCCGATTCCGGATGCTGAACGAGACTGGAGAACGACATTCTCCATTGGACTCGGGTGAGATTGTATGAACCTTGGGCGGACATTCCATTAACATTCCGCCCATAGAGTTATAGAAGCTTACAGCATGGAAACAAGGCCTGTGCCCCAAGGGAGGGCAAAGGGCCTCTTTCTGCACTGTATGGTTCCTTCCTCAACTTGGTCCAGGCTGTCCAGTTTTTACCAATAATTTAGTCCCAATTGCCTGAGTTTGGTCCATACCCCACTACATGGTCGAGTTGGACCAATGAGCGGCGCAGGCTTGGAGGGCCAAAGGGCCTGTTGACTGTGCTGTGTTGTTCTTTGTTCTTTATTCATCCTAACCGTGTAACTGTCAAAATGCGTGGTGTAGAAGATGTCAGCATGAAGACAGTATCCATGCAGGATGGAGATGTGCAGAATTATGAGTTGTTGCTATTTGACTGTGGGAGCCTGCATGCCTCTCTTACAGACACCAGAAAGCTCCCCCATCTTCACAACACAGCACTTCACTGGCTGAGGGAGAGATTCCGAGGGCGACCCTATTCCAATGCGAGTTCTTTTTCAATCGTATTGTAATATTGAAGTGATGGACACCATGGTCCCTTCTACTCTTTCTCTTTCTCCTGTTTGTAGGTTGATAATCCTGGTCGTGTTGCTGTCCCAGCACCTACGATCCTGTTACATCCCGATTTGGAGCTGGAAGATGTCCAAAGGCTTTAACCTCTTGACCTACTTCCCGCTCTTCAGGATATTTTCGGTATGGATCGGGAATCCCTACGTCCAGAATTACGGGACAATTGCATGTCTAGAAGAGAAAGCGCATCCTAATGATCCCAGATAACGTGACCACATTCACTTTCGGATAGGAACACATCTGTCCATTCAGCCCTCATGCCAGTTCTGCCCATTCCATGTAATCTCCATCTTATCTCCATCCATAAAACCTATTGAGTCTCTACAGTGCAGAAGGAGGCCATTCAATCCACCAAGTTTACAACAACACTAATCCCACCCTATCCCCGTAACCACACATACTTACCCTGCAATTCCCCCATCCCCAAAATGAGGGTCAATCTAACCTGGCCAATCCATCTAGCCCATACATCTTTGGAGGAAGCTGGAGCACCCGGAGGAAACCCACGCAGACATGGGGAGAACATGCAAACTCCACACAGACAAGCCAGGAATCGAACCTGGTGCTGTGAGGCAGCAGTGCTAACCACTGTGCTACATGAAATCCATAGAATTCCATAAAATCCCAAAAATGCAGAAAGAGGCCATTTGGCCCATCAAGTTTGCACCAACTCTCTGAAAGGACATCATACCCAGACTCTCCACCCCTCCATCCCCATAACCCCTTCCAGTTATCCACCCAACCCGCACATAGTTTGCAAGGGAGCTGGAGAATCCGAAGGAAACCCACACAGACACAGGGAGAATGTGCAAACTCCACACAGACAGTGACCCGAGGCCGGGAATCGAACCGATGTCATTCCTGAATGAGTACTTTCACGACAGACGTCAATAGATTTTTGGATGCGAAGGGAATTTGGGATCTGGACTTAGTGTGGGAAGGTTTTTCTTATTTTTGTGACAGGATGTGGGTGTCACTGGCTGGGCCGGTGTTTGTTGCTAATCCACATGCCCCTGGAGAAGGTGATGGTGAGCTGTCTTCCTCAATCACTGCAGCCCGTGTGGTGTAGGTACACCCACAGTGCTGGTAGGGAGGGAGTCCTGGGGTTTTGACCCAACTTGGGTTCATGTAGAATGTCAGCCATGATCCTGTTGAAAGGCTTGAGGGGCTGAATGGCCTCTTCCTGCTCCTGTCTCTCCTCTGAACAGCGTTTTGTTTCTCATCTCCAAGCTGCTGCTACCAATCGTTTTCCTGTGGGTTTTGTGTGGGGTCCTGCCGGAAGGAGGTGTCCTGAACCCTTATCCAGCCGGAGGATACCGAGGGATTCTTCGCAGCAACAGCACGGATCTCGTGCCCTGGTTCAACATCCCGAACCCAGGTAACCGAGCATCAACCCACTGGGGGGCTCGGGGAGGGGGGTATGGGGGGAGGGAGGAGTGGAGGGCATTGAGAGAGGTTAAGGAATAAGTGTGAGTGACACTGACTAGGGCAGCATTTGTTGCCCAATCCTAATTGCCCCTTGAGAAGGTGACCACACACACTTTAGAAACACATTTCTCTCGGATAGAAACGACCTCTAAGAATAAAATCGCCGCTTTCTTGAACCCCCGCTACAGTCTGTGTGTGGTGTAGGCACACCCACAGCGCTGTTAGGGAAGGAGTTGCAGAATTTTGACCCAGCCTGAGAGGGGGTTGAGTGTAATTGAGGGGACTGATGAGGAGATTGAGGAGGTGTTGAGGGGTGGTTGAGCAGGGTTGAAGGGTGAAGGGATTTGAGGGAGCATTGAGGGAGGGTTTGACAGATAGATGGGGAGTGCTCAGGAGCGTTTGAGGAGACTGGCTGAGATGTAGATTGAGGCATGGTTGGGGGGGGTGTTGAAGGGGTTTGAGGAAGGATTGTGGGGGTTTTGAGACTGGGCTGAAGGGAGTTTGAAGGCGTGGTTGGGTGAGTTTGAGGCATAGTTGAGGAGATGGTTGAGGGGTGGTTGGAAGTTGAGGGGTGGTTTAGGAGTGTTTGAGGGGACTTGAGGGAGGATTGAGGGAGGTTTGAGGAGAGTTTGAGGCTTGGTTGAGGGGTGGCTGAGCAGGGTTGAAGGGTAGTTAGGGGTTGAGGGACAGTTGAGGGGTGGTTGAGGAAGATTGAGTGTTGAGGGACAGTTTGGGATGTTTGAGGGGGTTTGAAGAGGTGGTTTGAGGGTTAATGGATTTACAGTCGGCAAACCTGCCCTCTGAACAAATCCCATTCACCAATTGGGATCATATTGCATCAGCATTTGGGAAAGTGTCAACTGTTAACAATACAGAATATTCTGGAACAATACAGAATATCAATGTGCCATCATCTAAAAGGGAAGTGAAATTTGGCCTTTAGGTTGCGATCAAGGTCCCAGTTTTAGTCAAAATACCAACCTAGTTTTTCTCTTCCAAGCAATGACCAAGACATTGTGTATTTCTGGAATATTCTGTCTGGTCATAGAACCCTACAGTGCAGGAAGGGGCCCTTCAGCCCATCGAGTCTGCGCCTACCATAATCCCACCCAGGCGCTACCCCACATCCTTACATATTTTATCCACTAAACCCTTTAACGTACGCATCTCAGGACACTAAGGGGAAATTTTAGCATGGCCAATCAACCCAACCCACACATCTTTGGAGTGTGGGAGGAAACAAGAGCACCCGGAGGAAACCCACGCAGACATGGGGAGAACTTGCAAATCCCACACAGACAGTGACCCAAGCTGGGAATCGAACCCAAGTCCCTGGCACTGTGAGGCAGCAGTGCTAACCACTGTGCCACAATGCCACGTCTTCTTTTTTTAATGTATGAAAACTTGGTATGGTTTCTGCCCTGATCAAGACTGCAAGAAGCTACAAAGGCTTGTGAACAAAGCCCAGTCCGTCACACAAACCAACCTCCCACTGTGGTAAGGTCAGCATTTGTTGTCCATCCCCTAATTGCCCCTTGAACTGAGTGTCACGCTCAACCATTTCAGACAGAGTAAGTGTCAATCACATTGCTGTAGTTCTAGAGTCACATGTAGGCCAGACCAGTAAGGACAGCAGATTTCCTTCCCTAAAGGACATTAGTGGAGCAGATAGGTTTTTACAGCAATCAATAGTGGCTTCGTGGTCACCATTACTGAGTCTAGTTTCATATTCCAGATTTATGAATTGAAATTAAACTTCCACTATCTGCCATGGTAGGATTTGAACCCACATTGCCCTACACTGCCTTGGTCCCTGGATTACAAGTCCATCATCATAAGACCACCATCTCCCCAGACGCTGTTTCACCATTTAGAGTCCTTAACAAGTGTTCTTTTCTGGTCTTCCACTCAGGTGTCTGGGATATGCCCATAATCAACGTTCAGTCCACATATATCGGAATCACCATGGCTCTGGGCACCAGCATCCGCTCCTTAGGATGCTACGTGATGTGCTCAAAGGTCATAGGCTCCTTGCATCCACCTCGGGATTCCTGCAACCGTGGGATTTGTTTGGAAGGAGTTGGAAGCTGTATTGCCGCCCTCTTGGGAGGAGTCACCTCAATGTCTTCCAGTATCCCCAACATTGGAGCTTTGGCGCTAACGCAAGTAAGAGGATCTTTTGTGCTTCTCTGAAAGACCACAGATCTCTCCTCAATATATCATTTATCTTACATCTTCAACTCTTGAGTTTCAAACACTTCCAAATATCTCATCGGGATGGGACCTGGGTGGGATTGTGGTCGATGGGTCAAATGGCCTCCTTCTGCACTGTAGGGATTCTATGATTCTATCTCCCCCTCTGCTGAGGAGAGATGAAATTCTGGTCCAGTATTGGATTCAGGCTGAGGTGGAAGGGAATGGGAAAATGGGAATGAAGGGGGAAAATGGGGGGCAACAAAGGTCGGGAGAGGGTGTCATTTCAGACTGAGCTGAGGAGAAACTTCTTCACTCAGGGTGGTCAATCTGTGGAATTCTCAGAAAGCTGTGGAGGCCAAATCACTGAATGTATTTAAGAAGGAATTTTTATTTTTATTTATCCATGCAAATGGCTGGCCAGTATTTATTACCTGTCCTTACTTGTCCTTGGAGGGCAGTTAAAACTCAACCACATTGTTGTGGTTCTGGAGTCACATGCAGGCCGGACTGGGTAAGGATGGCAGATTCCCTTCCCTGAAGGACATTTGTGGACGAGATGCGTTCTTCCGACAATGATTTCATGATCATCATTCTTAATTCCAGATCTTTTTTATCGAATTCAAAGTCCACCATATGCTGTGGTGGGATGGGAACCTGGCTCCCCCAGAACCTTAGCTGAGTTTCTGGATTAATAGTGTAGCAATAATGCCACAAAGCCATTTTCTCCCCTAATAAATGGATTTCTAGACTCTAAAGGTCTACGGGGAGACAGAGAATCAGCCGTGATCATATCGAATGGGGGAGCAGGTTTGAAGGGCTGAATGGCCCTCTACTGCCCCTAGTTTCTAGGTTGGATATAACTCTTGTGGCTCCAATGTGACTGACGTTAAACAAACCACTCAGTTCAAGGACAAACCAGCGACACCCACAGCCCATACATCATAAAGCACCTTTCACCATTGTCCATGGTGGGATTTGAACTAAGATTTCCAGAGCGTTATCATGGACCTCCAATCTAATGGCAAGCTCAGTGTGTCACTTTTGACTAGGATCTACTGCTAGTATTGATTTTTATCAGTTTTGTGCCTATCCCTCCTGGGGGACCAAGAATTGGATTCAATTTGAATTTGATTTGTGGAGTAAGCAAGGAATTGGATTCAGGTTAGAACACAGAACATAGAACATTACAGCGCAGTACAGGCCCTTCGGCCCTCGATGTTGCGCCAGCCAGTGGACCCTCTAACCTAAACTATTCCAATATCATCCATATGCCTATCCACCAAACATTTGAATGCCCCCAAAGTAGGCGAGTCCACAACTGCTGCAGGCAGGGCATTCCACGCCCTCACCACCCTCTGTGTAAAGAACCTGCCTCTGACATCCGTCCTATAACTACCACCTCTTAATTTAAAGTTATGTCCCCTCGTGTTGGTCATCACCATCCGAGGAAAAAGGCTCTCACTATCCACCCTATCCAATCCCTTGATCATCTTATACGCCTCAATTAGGTCACCGCGTAACCTTCTTCTCTCTAATGAAAATAACCTCAGGTCCCTCAGCCTTTCCTCATAAGGCCTTCCCACCATACCAGGCAACATCCTGGTAAACCTCCTCTGCACCCTTTCCAATGCTTCCACATCTTTCTTATAATGCGGCGACCAGAACTGTACGCAATACTCCAAGTGCGGCCGCACCAGAGTTTTGTACAGTTGTAACATAACCTCACGGCTCCTAAATTCAATCCCTCTACCAATAAAAGCTAACACACCGTACGCCTTCTTAACAACTTTATCAACCTGGGTGCCAACTTTCAAAGAGCTATGTACTTGTACCCCAAGATCCCTCTGCTCGACAACACTATTAAGGGTCCTTCCATTAGCCCTATATTTCATATGCCTGTTATTCCTACCAAAGTGAATCACCTCACACTTATCCGTATTGAATTCCATTTGCCACCTCACGGCCCAGCTCTGCAACCTATCTATGTCCCTCTGCAAACTGTAACATCCATCCTCGCTGTCTACAACTCCCCCCACTTTGGTATCGTCAGCAAATTTACTAATCCAACCCTCTACACCCTCATCTAGGTCATTTATAAAAATGACAAACAGCAGTGGCCCCAAAACAGATCCTTGAGGTACACCACTTGTAACTGCACTCCAGGTTGAATATTTCCCATCAACCACCACCCTCTGTCTTCTATCAGCTAGCCAATTCCTAATCCAAACTGCTAAATCACCTTCAATCCCATGCATCTGCACTTTCTGCAGTAGCCTACCATGGGAAACCTTATCAAACGCTTTGCTAAAATCCATATACACTACATCAACTGCCTTACCCTTATCTACCTCTTTGGTCACCTCCTCAAAAAACTCAATAAGGTTTGTGAGGCACGACCTACCCTTCACAAAACCGTGCTGACTATCCCTAATCAATTTATTTCTCTCTAGATGCTTATAAATCCTATCCCTTATAATTCTTTCCAAGACCTTGCCCACAACAGAAGTCAGGCTCACCGGTCTATAATTTCCAGGATGGTCCCTACCTCCCTTTTTGAACAAAGGGGTTGGTCTGGTGCACTCAGAATCATCGAATCCCAACAGTACAGAAGGAAGCCATTTGGCCCATTGAGTCTGTACCAATCACAATCCCACCCAGGCCCTACCCTAATCCCCTAACCCTCATTGACTGTAGCTAGTGCCCCTAACACTATGGGTAATTTAGTATGGCCAATCCACCTAATAACTCATCACTTCTTTGGACTGTGGAAGGAAAATTGAACACCTGGAGGAAACCCATGCAGATACGAGGAAAATGTGTAAACTTTACATAGATAGTGACCCAATGTTGGAATTAAGCCAGGCTTTTTGGTGCTAAGGAACGACAAAGAGTTGTGAATGTAGCCCAATCCATACGCAAACCATCCTTCCATCCGTTGACTCTGTCTCCACTTCCCACTGCCTCAGCAAGAGCAGCCCACACAACTAGGGACCCCATACACCCCAGACGTTCTCTCTTCCACCTTCTTCCGTTGGGAAAAAGATACAAAAGTCTGAGATCATGCACCAACTGACACAAGAACAGCTTTTCCCTGTCAGACTTTTGAATGGACCTACCTCACATTAAGTTGATCTTTCTCTACACCCTAGCTATGACTGTAACACTACATAGTGCAGTCTTTCATTTCCTTCTCTATGAACTGTATGCTTTGCCTGTAGAGTGTGCAAGAAACAATACTTTTTGCTGTATTCTAATACATGTGACAATAATAAATCAAATTTTAAAATAAAGTGAGGCAGCAGTGCTAATCACTGCTCCACTCTGCTGTCCACTCTGAGCGCTGACTTTGTAACTGGAGGATGAAGTAAAAAAATTAAAAATAAAGTATCTTTAACGTAGTGCAATGATCAGACAGGAGACACTTTACCTCAGGCTTTTAATGGGTGTTTCTAAGGGTGAGAGATGGAGAGGTTTAGGGGTGGAATTCCAGTGCTTCGGAAGTCTGCAGTTGAAAACACAGCAGTCAGGTCCAGTGCGATGAGATTGGGGGTTGTTCAAGTGTTAGAATTGAAGAAGCGCAGGAGATCCTGGGGAGGTTGAAGGGCTAGAGGAGCCTTTCTTAATTCATTCATGGGCATCAGGGATCGCTGTCTGGGCCAGCGTTTATTGCCCATTCTGATTGTCCCTTGAACTGAGTGTCTCACGGACATTTCAGAGGGCGGTTACCCACATTGCTGTGGGTTTGGAGTCACATGTCTGCCAAACTGAGTAAGGACGGCAGACTTCCTTCCCTAAAGGAACTGGATGGGTTTTTCCATTATTAGGCATTAGCAGGTATAATACGTAGGGATATGGGGGTAGGGCCTGAGTGGGATTGTGTTTGGCGCAGAAGCGAAGGGTCTCTTTCTGCATTGTACGGGTCTATGATTTTCCAACAATCAACAATTTTTTCATGGTTACTATTAGACTTTTAATTCCAGATTTTTATTGATTTTGAATTTTAACCAGCTGCCATGGTGGGATTTGAACAAAAGTTTCCTCAGAGAATTACCCTAGGTCTTTGATTGACAATGTCTCATCCACCAGCCCCCATACAGTTCTGACATGTAGGAATGTGAATAGAAGGATGGGATCTTTGTGCAAGACCCCAATCACACCAGCTTATCAACTGACAGAGAGTCAGGAATATTTGGTCTGATTTATTATTGTCACATGTACTAACATACAGTGAAAAGAGTTGTTTCTTGCGTACTATGCAGACAAAACATACCATTCATAGAGAAGGAAAGGAGAGAGTGCAGAATGTAGTGTTACAGTCGTAGATAGGGTGTCGAAAAGGATCAATTTAATGTGAGGTAGGAACGTTCAAAAGTCTGACAGCAGCAGGGAAGAAGATGTTCTTCATTCGGTTGGTATGTGACCTCAGACTTTTGTATTGGAAGAGAGAATATCCGGGGTGCATAGAGCCCTTAATTATGCTGCTGCTTTGCCGAGGCAGCGGGAAGTGTAGACAGAGTTAATGGATGAGAGTGGATGGGGCAACTGTCGAGATAGAAATGACAGGGCAGCCAAGTCAAAGGTAGACGTCGACAATAAAAATGCAATTGAGAGACGGAGCCAGATAAACAGCTAATTAAGGAAGAATAACAATTCCCTGAATCAAATGACAATCAATATTACTCCAAGTATTCAACTAGGGCCAATAACCTTTAACATACTGGCAAGGAAGTCAAGTGTCAAAGGTATGCGGAGACAGTGCCTCACCGCCTCCCTGAGGAATGTTTATTGGCAGTGATAATTGGAACATGACTGTTTTACAGAGGTCTCGTCATGTGGTTGAGGGAAACTCGTGGCAATAAATGGAAACGCCCTTGGGAAATATTCACAGGGCACTGAGCCCCATGAGGAAACTCAGATATAATGCTCTCAGATATGAGAGCATTGTCTACCGTCTCTTCCTTTGTTATGTACAAGGAGACAAGACTTCAAGGCAGAGTTCCAACTGAGCTGCTCTTGTGTGGCCCACTCTTCCTGCACGCAAATACACGTTTGTTCTTACTATGGATGGAGGTGGAGTTGCCTTATCCATGCCATAGTATTCCGTGAAGCATCATCCCGAGGTGAATAGAGAAGCAAAGGAGGGTGTGGAGTTGGGAACGTCGATCACCTTTTGAAGTGTTACAAGCCGGAATTTTCCAGTGCCCACCTCCCCTGTCCCCTCTGCCACAGCAGATCTTCCCTTGGCAGAGTCACCTGCTAATGGGACCTTCCACGTCCAGCAAAGTCCATGGCATTCTGCATGGCTTGCCCATTCTGGGTCGGTTTCAGCTAGACCGGAAGATCCCATTGGCAGGAAGAGCTGGGAAATTCCCGGCATTGGGTGCAGGAAATGCGGCAGCCAATTTGTGCAGGACAAACTCTCACAACCGCGATGTAACGAACAAACCAGGAATCGGTTCTTTAAGCAACGCTTGTCGAGTGATGAATATTGGCCAGGAGAACTCAATTCAAAACTGGATAAACTCAGTAGGGTCTGGCAGTATCTCACTGAATGGTTTTTAAGGCAAGGACAGATAAATTTTGAACGACGGAGGAATTAAGAGTTATGGTGAGCAGGTGGGTAAGTGGAGCTGAGTCAGCAAAAAGATCAGCCATGATCTTATTGAATGGTAGAGCAGGCTCAAGAAGCCAGATGGCCAACTCCTGCTCCTAGTTCTTATATTGTGATGTGTAGGGTGACAGGGGAATAGACCTATCCAAAGTGCTCTTTTGGAAGGTCAATGATGGGTTGAATGGCCTCCTTCTACTTTGGAGGGATTTGTTGGAACTACACTTCAAATCCAAAGCACTTGATTGGTTGTAAAGTTCTTTGGGAAATTCAGATGAAAGATGCTATACAAATGCAAGGATCTTCCTGATATGTCATTACATGTATGGATGGGTCTAGAATCACATGATTGGCAGAGTGAATAATTCCGTATGGACACAGTGCCCTGTGACAAGCCCCACAACATTCAGCTTGCCTGAGAATACAATTAAACATACCGAGAGAATAGATACACTGATTTCTGATTGACACTGAATAGGAACACATCAATTGCTGCAACACTTCATCTTCTACCCTCAATCACTAGTCCTAAGTGTTGCAAAGTTGAGTTTGTGAAGTTGGAATGTGATGTCAATAAACTTGTAAAAAATTGTAAAAATGCTACAGGAAGGAAAAACATTGCATGATTCCTTAAAAACTGGTCTTTTGGTTCAGCGGTTACAGGTTTAAAATGGAAAGTACATCCAGAATCCAAGTGGAAACATTTGTATCAAAAAAGTCAGTCGTCTTGACAAAGACAACAGTTTTGTATTGAAATATTGCTCAATCAATTTAAAGCAAGCACTCAGCTACCAAGAACCTATAAGATTTGAATTTGATGTTGTTGACAACAGCAGACAAATCCTATTGTAGGATAATTGATAGGTCATCAATTAATAACCTATCAAAGATTAGGTATGAAAGAGTGAGGAAAACAGAGGAAATAACAACTGCCACCTCTCAAGTCAAGAGGGAGAGAGCAGCCCTTCACCCTGCCAGCTTCAGACATCTCTTAAGAGAATGTACCATTTAACCAGCAAAAGGTACCAAATCAAAAAGAATTTACAGACAGAGAAATCAACTGAGAAACTGCTGAAGGTTCTGAAACACACAAAACCTGGTTATACATATTTTTGAGAGTGACTAAATTCTGTTATTAATTTTTTGCTAATGAATGGTCCTTGTATTTATTTGAACAGCATTCCAATAAAATCTTGTTTTATTTGGTACGCTACTTGCTTAGTTAAAGCTCCCAGTTAGTTACATAAATAAATAGTTAAATGTTTATTTTAAAGTGAGTGTTGGATATTTCTGTTAATTACTCACTAAACTTCACTGAAGGACAGTTCACACCTCCCCTCACACCTTTAACAGATTATGAGGCAATGTATTCCTCTTTGGGGGATTCAGTGTTATGTCTTAAAAGAGGAGCGACCTCCATGTCATAACATAACTAATGTTACCACTACCAGCAATACCCAGACACAAGCCCATGGGCTCACCTCATCTGGTCACAGAGGTCTCCTACAATTTATAAATTCTCAAATTTGTTTTCAAATCTCTCCATAGCGTTATCCACTGCTACCCCCCCCCCCAGCTCCGCCAATCTCTGTCACCTCTTCCTACCCTGCAAGATCTCTGCACTCTTCCAATTTTAGTCTCTTGCACGTTCCAGAATTCCATCACTCGAAAATTTCCGGCCTTGTCCTTCTGTGTCCAGACACTAAACCCTGGAATTTCTTCTGAAACCAATCCTACTCTGGATCTCTGTGCCTCTCTACCTCTCTCTCTCCCCACTCTCATTCTCCCTCTCTTTCTCTCTCTCTCTAAGTCGCTCGTTAAGACCTACCTCCATGCCAAACCGTGTCAGAGAATATTTGTGTGAAGTCATGGGTAGGCAATGGCTCAGTGGATGATCACTGGACTATTAATCCAGAAACCCAGCTAATGTTCTGGGAGCTCGGGTTCAAATTCTGCCGCGGCAGGTGGTGGAATTAAGAATCTACTGATGACCATGAAACCATTGCGAATTGTCAGAAAGACCCATCTGGTTCACTGATGTCCTTTATTAAGGGAGTAAATCTGCCATCCTTACCTGATCTGGCCTACACATGATTCCAGAACCGTAGCAATGTGGTTGACTCTCAATGTGGTTGCTCTCAGGTAATTAGGGATGGGCAACAAATGCTGGCCCAGCCAGCGATGCCTGTGTCCCATGAATGAATTTTAAAAAGTGCTTTGCAATGTTTGACTGAGTTAAAGTTGCAGATGATTTCTGAATTCTTTGGGAGTATCGCTACATGGGACCCGCTGCCTTTGTGCTGATATTGACACTCTCCTCTTTTCCCAATAGGTGGAATCTCGACATTCGGTTCAGATGGCAGCGCTGCTGTGCATTCTGGTTGGGATGTCTGCCAAGTTGACATATTTCCTGACGACCATCCCAGCTTCTATCCACGGTGAGTCTCATCCTGCCTCTGTTGATAGCTCGAGTGGGGGTTTGTAGTGCAGGTTAGAATTCATGCCTTCCAACCAAATGTCCTGTGTTATACCAGGAGCATGTTATATTGATGAAGAATGTTATAATAATTGGGGTCTGTTATTTAGAAGGGTAAGTGTTACATGAGTGTGTTTTGTAGAATCATAGAATCAAACAGTGCAGAAGGAGACCATTTGGCCCATCGAGTCTGCACCAAGCACATTCTCACCCAGGCTCTATCTCCATAGCCCCATGTAATTACTCTTGCTGGTCTCCCCTGACAGTAAGGGGCAATCTAGCATGGCCTATCTACCTAACCCACACATCTTTGGACTGTGGGAAGAAACTGGAGCACCCAGAGGGAACCCACGCAGACTCGGCGAGAATGTACAAGTTCCACACAGACAGTGACCCATACTGGGAATTGAACCCAGGTCCCTGGTGCTGTGAGGCGGCAGTGCTAACCACTGTACCACCGTGTCACCCCTTTTATAATGGGGAGGGGGGGAGGTGTGTATTATATTTAAGGGGTTGTTATGATCAGATTTGTGTGATTTGGAGCCCCCTGTTTGACTGGGCCTGAGGGTTTGACTTTGCGAGTGAGTTACCTATTGACTCTGTACAGGTGGAATTCTCAGTGTCACGTACACAATGGCCGTGTCTGTAGGAGTCTCGTATTTCCAATACACCAACATCGACTCTGGTAGGAATATTTTCATCATCGGGTTTACCATGTTCATGGCTCTGCTCACTCCCCATTGGTTCATCCGCAACCCAGATTACATTGTAACAGGTAATAAAATAACTCCAAACAACGTGTAAGTACACAATGTTGTGAGGTTAAGCTGATATACACTTTGTTTTGCTCACAGTTAAAGTTGAGTCTTTCTCAAGGTCAAAGCTACATTTTACAAATTAAACCATTTCTGTTGCTGCTTTCATTTATAAAAATGTTTCTTCAACAAGTGTTTGATGGGGACAAAGTAGATGGAGCTTTACTCTGTATCTAACCCCATGCTGTACCTATCCTGGGAGTGTTTGATGGAAGACAGTGTAGAGGGAGCTTCACTCTGTATCTAACTCCATGCTTGTACCTGTCCTGGGAGTTTTTGATAGGGACAAAGTAGATGGAGCTTTACTCTGTATCTAATCCCGTGCTGTATCTGTCCTGGGAGTGTTTGATGAGGACAGTGTAGAGGGAGCTTTACTCTGTATCTAATCCCGTGCTGTACCTGTCCTGGGAGTGTTTGATGGGGACAGTGTAGAGGGAGATTTATTCTGTATTTAATCCCGTGTTGTACCTGTCCTGGGAGTGTTTGATGGGGACGGTGTAGAGGCAGTTTTACTCTTTATCTAACCCCATGCTGTATCTGTCATTGAAAAGCCGATAAAGAAACAGCTGACATGAAATTTAAGGAGGGAAAATATTGAGAGATTTGAGAAGACACATGTTTCTCCTTGTCCCATTGGCTCATGCTAATTTAGACTGTTGGGAGTCCAAGAATTGGATGGTAAGACCACTGAGCCAGCGTCATTGAATATGTTTAAGGTTGAGTTTGATAGTTTCCTGATTAACAAGATAGTCAATGATTATCAGGTAGAGACAGGGAAGTGCAGTTACAGTCACAATCCGATCATATTAAATGAAGCAGCAAGCTCAACGGGCTGAATGGCCTATTCAAGCTCTTAATTCATTTGTTTGTATGCATGTATGAGTTACCAGACTAGGGGTCACAGTCTAAGAATAATGGGTAAGCTATTCAAGACTGAGATGAGGAAGAACGTCTTCACTCAGAGAGATGTGAACCTGTGGAATTCTCTACTGCAGAAAACCAGTTCATTAGATATAAAGAACAAAGAACAAAGAACAAAACAGCATGGGAAACAGGCCCTTCGGCCCAACGAGCCTGCGCCACCACCCCGATGTTCCCACCTCTACCCGTGATCCCTGTCTACGTTTATAGATCTATGGATTAAAAACCAAATTTGAGACAATTTAGGGAGAATTTGTTTTGCCAATTAGCCTAACAGCACATCTTTGGGATGTGGGAGGAAACCGGAGCACCCGGAGAAAACCCACGCAAGCGCGGGGAGAATCTGATGCAATTGTTCCCCCCAAAACCGCCCCCCCCCCGCCATTCTCTCTGTCCCCACCCCCCACAACCACCATCCACCCCCCCAGCCCCCAACCCCTCCCCTCCCTGGTGATGTAACAGGAACCCTGACATTGAAATTTAGGGATCTCGTAAGAGTAAATTTAAATCTAATTGTCAAGCTTCATTGGTTGGTAATCACCTCCCACCCCTGATTCATTATCCAGTCACACCCACGCACCTTCACACCTACAGGAATTACAGCTGGGTTCCCATGGCTCGCAGACCTGCCGGACAAGCTCAGAGTGTAGCTGTTGGCGGAGATGGTCAGACTTGGACAGTACCCTGGCATTGCTTTGGCATTGCCCCCTAGCCAGGGGTGGGAATGCTTTGTACATTGGGTGGCCTTTAAAAACGGTGCCCTGATCTTTCAAAAACAAATGATGGGAAGGGGGATTGTGGCTCAATCAGTGCCCCCCTCCACCCCCCCCCCCCCCCAACCCGTTCAAGTCCCCTCTAAATCTCTTGTCCCTCACATTAAATCTACATCCCCGGGTTACTGAGCTCTCTATTAAAGGCAGAGGTTTCTTCCTTTCTCCCCTAGCTCAATCCCTCATAATTGTGTACATCTCAATCAGATCCCATCTCAGTCTTCTCTGTTCTAAGGTCAACAACCCCAGTCTACCCAGCCTCTCTGCAGAGCTCAAACGCTCCAGCCCAGCGCCACCCTGGTGAATCTCCTCTGCATCCTCTTCAGTGCAATCACATCCTTCCTATAGCGTGGTGTATAAAGTGAGGGTTGATCCTCCTGAGAACTGACACTGAAACACCCAAAGAGGAGAACCTCACCTTATAATCTGTAAAAAGTGTGTGTGAAGTGGTGTAACTTGTTCTTCAGCCACTCCTAGTGGTTAAGTACAAAGTAAATCCCTGACACTCACCCTGAAATCAAACATAACTATTTATTTAGCTAACTAACAGTGACCAAATTGACTAAACTATTAACGAACTGAATAAATCCCTTCTATTAACCATTCTGAATAAAACAAGATTTTAATGGAATGCTTTTCAAATAAATACAATTCCCACTCATTAACAGATAGAATTAGTCAGTCTCTAAATTACAACCATATATACATATATATATATATATATACATATATATGTTCAATGTTTCATTTTATTTGATTTATTGTTGTCATATATATTAGTGTACAGTGAAAAGTATCGTTTCTTGTGCACCATATAGACAAAGCATACCGTACATAGATAAGGAAACAAGAGAGTGCATAATACAGTATTACAGTCACAGCTAGGGTGCAGAGAACAATCAACTTTAGTGTGAGTTAGGTGCATTTAAAAGCCTGACAGCAGCAAGGAAGAAGCTGTTCTTGCATCGGTTGGTACGCGACTTCAGACTTTTGCATCTTTTTCCTGGCGGAAGAAGGTGAAAGAGAGAATGTCCGGGGTGTGTGGGGTCCTTAATTATGCTGGCTGCTTTTCCGAGGCAGCAGGAAGGGTAGACAGAGTCAATGGATGGGAGGCTGAAGGGGGAGCTGGATGTGGCCCATGTAGCTAAAGGGATCAAGGGATATGGAGAGAAAGTGGGGGTGGGATACTGAAAGTGTATGATCAGCAATGATCATATTGAATAGCAGTGCAGGCTCGAAGGGCTGAGTGGCCAACTCCTGTATCTATTTTCTACGTTTCCATGTTTCTGCTCAGATTTCCATTGTTAATCTATTTTTTAACAGCAACTCTGATTTTCATTTCTCTGCCATTGGTGGCTATACCTTTGCTTGCCTGGGCCCTAAGCTCTGGAATTTGCTCCCTTAACCTCTCTACCTCGTTTTCTGCCCTCAAGACAGTCCTCCAAACCTCCCTCTCTGACCTTTGATCACCTGACGCCTCGTGAGACACGAAATCATCATTTGTTTTATTAAACCCTCGTGAAGCAGCTTGAGTTGTTTCATTACATTTGAAGGTGCTATATAGATATCAGTTGTTGTTGCATTTCATAAAATGTCGCTTGCTTCTGAGACAGGAGATTGTGGGTTCAAAACCCACTCCAGAGACACGAGGGCAGTTCTGGATTAACACTCCAGTGTAGTAGGGAGCGCTGCACTATCAGAGGTGCTACTTTTTGTACTCGGCGTTTAACTGAGACTTTCTCAGTTTGGACATAGGAACATAAAAACTAGAAGCAGAATGGACCATTCAGCCTTTCAAACCTGCTCTACCATTCATTATGTTCATGGCTGATCATCAAATTCAATATCCTGACCTCTCTTCCTCCACATATCTCTTGATCCCTTTAGCCCCAAGAGCTATATCTAATTTCTTCTTGAAATCACACAATGTTTTGGCCTCAACTACTTTCTGTGGGAGTGAATTCCACACATTCACCTTCTGGGTGAAGAAATTTCTCTTCACCTCAGTTCTATAAAGTTTACCCCTTATCCTCAAACTATAACCCCTAGTTTGGGACCTCCCCACCATCGGGATCTATCTTCCTGAATCTACCCTGCTTAGGAGATCCAATCTGGAAAACAAACAGAGTTGTCTCGCGTGTCCTGGCCAATATTTATCCCTCAACCAACATCACACAACTAGATTATTGGGTCATCAGTTACTTGTGGGACCTTGCTGTGCACAAAATGGCAACCATGTCTTCTACATTACAACAATGATCGCAATTTTAAATTTCTTAATTGGCTGTAAGACATTTTGAGATGTCATAGAATCCTTACAGTGCAGAAGAAGGCCATTCGGCCCATCGAGTCTGCACCAAACACAGTCTTACCTAAGCCCCATTCGCATGACCCCGCATATTTACCCTGCTAATCCTCTAACATGAGGGTCAATTTAGCATGGCCAATTAACCTAACCTGCACATCTTTGGACAGTGGGAGGAAACTGGAGTGCCCGGAGGAAGCCCACACAAACATGGGGAGAATGTGCAAACTCCATATAGACAGTGACCCAAGCTGGGAATTGAACCTGGGTCCCTGGCACTGTGAGGCAGCAGTGCTAACCCACAGTGCCATTGCGCCGCCCTAGTTTCTTGAGATAGTGAAGGTGGTATATAAATGGAAGATCTTTATTAAACAAAGGTTAGTGATAGCTTTTCTTCTCTCCGGATTGTTCTGTGTAGGTGTACAGAGCCTGGACATCTTTCTCCTTGCACTATTGATGATGCCTGTCATTCAAGGAGGATACCTGGCCTTTCTTCTGGATAACACTGTTTCAGGTGAACTTGCAAACCTTCCTGTTATAAATGGACTTGTCTCTTTGTAGTATTGGCTCCATCTGAGGTCACAGTGTAAAGGCTGAGTCACTGTTGATGTTACAACACTCACATCGAAAAGAGGTATGTGTGATAGTATAACACCACCTTCTATCACCATCAAAAAGGAAAATTCTTGTTTTAAATCCCTGATTCTTTAATGGGATGTCGGCATCACTGACAAGGCACAGCAATTGCTGCCCATCCCTAATTGCCTCTCAATTGAGTATCCTTGAACAGCTCAATGTCAACCACATTGCCAAGACTCTGGAATCACATGTAGGCCAGACCAGGTAAGGACAGCAGATTTCTTTCCTTAAAGGATATTAGTGAACTTGATGGGTTTTTACAACAATGGTTTCATGGTTGCCATCACTGAGACTTGTTTTCAATTCCAGATTTATTAATTGAATTCAGATTCCACTAATTAGATGTGGCAATGTGGCATACTGGTAGCACTGCTGCCTCACAGCGCCAGGGACCAGAGTTCGATTCCCAGCTTGGATCACTGTCTGTGTGGAACTTGCACATTCTCCCCATATTGGCATGGGTTTCCTCCGAATGCTGTGGTTTCCTCACGCTGTCCAAAGATGTGCTGGTTAGATTGATTGGCCGTGGTACATTGGTACTTAGTGTCAGGGAGACTAGCTTGGGTAAATACATAGGGCCATAGGGTTAGGGCCTGGGTGGAATTGTGGTTGGTGCGGGCTTGATGGGCTGAATGGCTTCCTTCTGCACTGTACGGATTCTATGATGATGATTGCCATGGTGGGATTTGAATTTCTGTCCCCAGAGTATAGAAATAGAATGTTGTCATTTATTGTGAGGGGAATGAGTTACAAACGTAAGGGAGTCACGCATCAGTTGAACAGGGCAATGTAAGGCATTTGCAGTGTTGTGTAATGGTCCCCTTATTTAAAAAAAGGACGTGTTCAAAGCAGTACAGAGAAGGTTTATCAGACTAACGTTAGACTTTGTATCCTGTAGACTTGAGAAGAATGAGGCAAAATATTTAAGGTTCTAAGATGTATTGACAAGGCAACAAGGTAGCATTGTGGTTAGCACAGTACCCTCACATAGCCAGGGACCCGGGGATTGATTCCCGGCCTCGAGTCACTGCCTGTGTGGTGTTTGCACATTCGCCCCGTGTCTGCTTGGGTTTCCTTCGGGTGTTCTGGTTTCCTCCCACAGTCCGGGGATGTGCGGGTTGGGTTGATTGGCCATGCGTGTTGGGGGATCAGCAGGGTAAATGTGTGGGGTTACGGAAATAGGGTGGGATTGTCGTCGGTACAGGCTCAATTGGCCGAATGGTCTCCTTCTATACTGTAGAGATTTTATGATTCACGAGGAATGAATTTGCCCACGCAAGCCCCAATCCTTACAAAAGACCATTTGTATGGACAATCATGAAGATAGAGGTAGAGATTCTAAGGCTGCGACCTCTCAAACTGTTTCAATTTAGTGCATTAACCTAATCCAGTGACTGCTGTTATTTGGGAAAACATGTATCTACACAGCAAGATCCCAAACCATAACCAGTTGCTCTCTATTGGGTTGCGGTCAAGAATGTGGCCCAGGACAGAGTATCCTGCATTTCCAACAGCATTAGAAACAGGAGGAGTCCATTCGGCCCCTCATGCCAGTTCTGCCATTTAATTAGGTGAAGGTTAACCAGTACCTCAACTCCATTTACCCTTCATCTTCCTGGAAACCCTCGCTCAAAAAAACCCAGACGGCCTTCTGGTGGCAGGGAATTACATATCTCAAGCAAAGTTAAAAGTAACAGCTAGTGGGATCTCTAGCATCCACCTGAGCAGGGCCTTAGATTAACATCTCACCCTGGAGATAACTCTTCCCTAAGCCTCGATCGAGCCTACAACTGACTTGGAGGCAAGAGTGAAAACAATCAAACCAAACTGATCCAATTTTCTTGTTCCCCTGGTGCCAGTAGTGGCCAATGAATTTCAGAGATGCAATCCCAACAAAACATCAACTGTGAGATGTGATTCTGTGACTGGGCAGCACCTGTGGAACAATCCCAACTGTGCTAATAGCTGCACCAACAAACCATCTGAGATAATCAGCCAAGCCCATAATGTGGCTCATTTACACATAGTGGAAGAAACACACAGTCACACGCAGAGACCCGTTCTCTGAACACAAAAGGAATAAATTCTAGCCCTGCACTTCTTTTTTTGAATTACCTGGGATCTTGAGAGGGGCCTGTAGTTACCCCATTTCTTCCCCCGTGGCAACATCACAGCCAATCAGAGTTTATTTGCCAAACAGTAGGTACCCTTTTCTCCGGGAATATAAATTGTTGCGATTGAGATTTGATAGTCTTGTCCTGATGAGTCAAGACAAAAAGATTCAACAACACATCTCTCTTTCTAGCAAATTCACAACCACAGGGAATGGGTAGGGTGACAAGCAGCCTTTGACCAGGTTCAGGCAGGCTGGCATTTCCTACCCACTTGGCTGTAGCCAGAGGGAATTGTGAAGTCCGTAAATGTTCATTGTGCCTCTCACTCTCTCTCTGAAATCCCTGGTGATTTTGCAGGATTGCCCTGATATGATTAAGGCTCTTAGTTTTTATTGCTCCCACACAAATCCCAAGGCCCTGAGCCATCGTAAAATAAAAACAGGGAGAGAAAAAAAACTTGTTCCAGTTGATTGGGAATGTGACTGGATAGCCAGATGCACACTCAGTAACCAGCTCAATAACTGCTGAGAGGGAACAGCGCTGTAAAACCCAGGGCCCCGTGAACCAGAACAATCTTTTTATGATTGCTAACAACCTTGTGTTTGTACAAGGTAATAAAAATTAACATCCTTAATTGCATGTGAAGGATACTTGCACAGCTAACAACTGACCGACCTGAATTAGCAAGATAGACCAACTTGTGGGAACTGTGTGTGTGTGTGAGTGTGTGCATGTGTGTATGTGCTTTTCAGTGTATGTGTATGTGCGTGCACGTGTGAGTAAATGTGTGTGTGTGTGTATGTGCATGTATGTGCGTGTGGGTGCTTGTGTGTGCGTGCGCGTATGTGTATGTTTGTTTAAAAAGGGCTGCAGGGAAAAGCCTGGGAACTACAGGCCAGTGAGCCTTACCCGTGTGGATAAACTGTTGGAAGGTGTTTTGAAAGGCAGGATCTACAGGCATTTAGAGACGCAAAGACTGATCAGAGGCAATCCGCATGGTTTTGTAAGTGGAAATCATGCCTCACAAATTTGATTGAGTTTTTTTTGAAGGGGTGACCAAGAAGATAGATGAGGGCAGTGCAGTTGATCTTGTCTACTGGACTTTAGCAAGGCCTTTGACAAGGTACCGCATAGTAGGTTGTTGCATAATGTTAAATCTCTTGAGATTCAGGGTGAGATAACTAAATGGATACAAAGTTGGCTTATTGACAGAAGCCAGAGGGCAGTTGTATAGGGTTGTTTTTCAAATTGGAGGCCTGTGACCAGCAGTGTGCCTCAGGAATCAGTGCTGTGTCCACTGTTAGTTGTCATTTATATTAATGATTTGGATGAGAAGATAGGAGGCATGGTTAGTAACTTTGCAAATGACACTAAGATTGCTGACAGTGAAGAAAGTTACTTCCAACTGCAATGGGATCTTGATCAATTGAGCTAATGGGCTGATGAATGGCAGATGGAGTTTAATTTAGACAAATGTGAGATGATGCATTTTGGTAGATTGAACAAGGGCAGGACTTACTCAGTTAACGGTAGGGTGTTGGGGAGAGTTATAGAATCAAGAGATTTCAGGTTACAGTTCATAGTTACTTGAAAGTGGAGTCACAGGTGGACAGAATGGTGAAGAAGGCATTCGGCATGCTTGTTTTTATCAGTCACAACATTGAATACAGGAGTTGGAATGTCTTGTTGAAGTTGTACAAGACATTGGTAAGGCCACACTTGGAATACTATGCATAGTTCTGGTCACCCAGTTATAAAAAGGATATTATTAAACCAGAAAGAGTGCAAAAAAGATTTACTAAGATGCTATTGGGATTTGATGCATTGAGTTATAAGGAGAGGTTGATAGACTAGGGCTTTTTTGTCTGGGGGTAGGAGGCTAGGGGTGACCTTATAGAGGTCTATAAAATAATGAAGGGCATAGATCAGCTAGATAGTCAATATCTTTTCCCAAAGTTAGGGGAGTCTAAAACTTGAGGGCATAGGTTTAAGGTGAGAAGGGAGAGATAGAAAAGTGTCCAGAAGAGCAATCTTTTTGGACAGAGGGTGGTGAGTGTCTGGAACAAGCTGCCAGGGGTAGTAGTAGAGGCAGGTACAATTTTGTCTTTTAAAAAGCGTTTAGATAGTTACATGGGTACAATGGGTGTAGAGGGATATGGGCCAAATGCAGGCAATTGGGATTAGCTTAGGGGTTTTAAAAAAGGGGCAGCATGGAGAAGTTGGGCCGAAGGACCTGCTTCCATGCTGAAAACCTCTGACTCTATGACTTCATGTGTGTGTGCATGCACATATGTGTGTGTGCACGTGTACATGTTTATGTGTGTATTCATGTTTATGTATGTGTGTACATGCATGTGTGTGTGTGTGTGTGTGTGTATTGGGAGGTACCAAATACTTTGAACAGTCTGGGCAAAGCAGAAAGAAACTCATGCTGAAAGTTACACATGTTCTTGTCTCTCGCTGAGTCCCATTCTTGGTCATCTACATTGGCTTTTGGTCCAACAATATCTCACTTTTAAAATTCTCACCTTGCTTACTTGAGAAAGGCTACACTGGCACTGGAGTGGGTGCAGAGGAGATTCACTGGGTTGATTCTGGAGTTTAAAGGGCTGCCTTATGAGGACAGACTGAGTAGACTGGGACCTTATTCACTGGAATTTAGAAGAATGAGGGGATCTTAAAGAAACATAATGAAAAGAAAAATTTATGAAGGGAATAGATAAGATGGAAACAGAGAGATTGTCCCAACTGGTGAGTGTAACCATAACTAAAGAGCATAGCTTCAAAGTAAGGGGGAGCAGAATTAAGACTGATCTGAGGAGGAACTACTTCATCCAAAGGGTTGTGGAATTCCCTGCCCAGTGAAGCAGTTAAGGTTATCTCGTTGAATGTTTTCAAGGCAAAGTTGGAGAAATTTTTGAACACTAAAGGAATTAAGGGTTATGGTGAGCAGGCGGGGAAGTGGAGCTGAGTCCATCAAAAGATCAGCCATGATCCTATTGAATGGTGGAGCAGACTGGAGGGGCCAGATGGCCAACTCCTGCTCCTAGTTCTTATGTAGATGCAATCTATTGAATGAGATGTTAAACTCAGGCCCCACCTGCCCATTCAGGTGGATTAAGAGATGGAATGACATTACTTTGAGAAGAGCAGGGGAGAGACCAGCCTAGTGTTCTTACCAATACTTAGTTCTCAAACCAGACTTACAAAAACACCAGATCTGGCCACTAAATGCTACAGTTCAGTGGGCAACACTGTTGCCTATGAGTCAGAAGATTGTGGGTTCAAGTCTTACTCTAGGGACTGAGCACATAATTTCAAGATGGCACAGCGGCACAGTGGTTGGCATTACTACCTCACAATGCCAGGGATATGGGATTGATTCCCAGCTTAGGTGACTGTGTGGAGTTTGCATGTTCTCCCCATGTCTGCGTGGCTTTCCTCTGGGTGCTCTGTTTTCCTCCCACAGTCCAAAAGATACGCTAGTTAGATGCATTGACCATTCTAAATTCTCCTTCAGTGCACCTGAAAAGGCACTGGAGTGTGGTGACTGAGGGATTTTCACAGTAACTTCATTGCAGTGTTAATGTAAGCCTACTTGTGACATTAATAGACTTAAACTTAACTCAAATTTAGCACTATTCTGTGGGAGCTTGCTGTATGTAAATTGGCTGGCCTAGATGGAATAGACATGGAGGAGATGTTTCCACTAGTGGGAGAGATTAGAACTCGAGAGCACAACCTCAGAATGAAAGAACGCTCCTTTAAAACTGAGATGAAAAGGGAGAGGTAAGTCTGTGGAATTCTTTGCTACAGAGGACTGTGGAGGCCAGGTCATTGAGCATCTTTAAGACAGAAATAGATAAGTTTTTGATCAATAAGGGGATCAAGAGTTACAGGGAGAAGGCAGGAGTCTGGGGATGAGAATCATATCAGCCATGATTGAATAATGGTGGAGACTCGATGGGCTGAATGGCCTAATTCTGCTCCTATATCCTTTGATCTTTTCGAGAAAAATGTCTCCAACAAAGTGAAATCTTCCCTCAGGATGGCAGGATGGGAGAATCCCATTGTCCCAGTAACACCATTATTTTGCTGCAAAAATATACTTTAAAAATGTCTGAAGGAAAAGATTACAAAGCATCATCAAAACAGGAAGGTGCAGTGAAATTCACACTTTCTGCAGAGATTGAGGGGCACATTGTAGTTCTTCAATATGGCTACGGGAACATTACAAACCTTCGATCATTCCCGTAAACAGAGAGTACAGTTCTGTTTAAATTACATACATTGGTCATGTTGCAGTTTGACATAGTTACCAGACAATCAGGATAGCCCGAGGGTTTTGAAAGTCCCTTGGTGTATGTTGGAGCCCCAATTCCCCCCAACTCTCCATTCCACCAAGAACAGGGACAGGTCAAGCCTTTCATTCGGAAGGACTGTGAGGTTTGGTTCAGGAGGAGCAGCAATTGCTGATGAATCTGTATTTGCAGCTATATGTAAATAGACCTTTTGTCAGGCAAAGGGCTTCAGTGACCTGGAGCCTATCTGAAACTTATTGTTTCAACAGGATATAACTCTGCCCCGCCCACTTGACACACATACACATCTGATGAGAACAGTATCAATGAGTTTACAGAGAGTATGATAAGGTTCTTTGAAGAGGTTTACACTGGGCAAACCACACTAGGCCTGTGAAGGTCACCCACGCCTCGGTTCAATGTAGCTTCTCTTTCCTTCTCGTTCATTGTTGCAAGTTCTCTCTCGCACCCTTCACAACTCCTCATATAGAATCATAGAAAGAGGCTGTTCAACTCATCAAATCTGCACCAACTCTCTGAAAAAACATCTTACTCACTTTTTCACTGTAACCCTGCACATTTACCATGACTAATCTGTCTAATCTGCACATTTTTGGACACTAAGGGACAAATTAGTATGGCCAATCCAGTTAATTTGTACATCTTTGGACACTAAGGAACAAAGAACAAAACAGCACGGGAAACAGGCCCTTTGGCCCAACAAGCCCATGCCGCCACCCCGATGTTCCCACTTCTACCCGTAATCTCATCACAGCACAGCGATAGTCTATGTTTATAGATTAAAAACCAAATTTGAGACAACTTAGGGAGAATTTGTTTTGCCAATTAGCCTAAGAGCACATCCTTGGGATGTGGGAGGAAACCAGAGCACCCGGAGAAAACCCACGCCAGCACAGGGAGAATGCGCAAACTCCCACAGACACAGGCCCAAATCCATGTATCTGCACAGCACAGTGATAGTCACTGAGCTGTCGTGTTGCCCATCAAATGGTCCAGGTCAAGCGTACACTAACGATGTGAAGCACTAGGATAATCTCAAAAAAAAGGGGCAATTTAACATGGCCAATGCAGCTAACCTGCACATTTTTGGACAGATAGGGGTAATTTAGCATGGCCAATCTTCTTAACTTGCACATCTTTGGATACTAAGGGGCAATTTAGAATACAGAACATAGTACATAGAATATTACAGCACAGTTCAAGCCCTTTGGCCCTCAATGTTGTGCCGAGCTACGTCCAATTCCAAGATCAAGTTATCCCACTCCCTTTAACTCTGGTGTGTTCCATGTGCCTATCCAATAAGAACAAAGAACAAAACAGCACGGGAAACAGGCCCTTCGGCCCAACGAGCCCGCGCCGCCACCTCTATGTTCCCACTTCTACACGTGATCCCTGTCCATATTTATAGATCTATGGATTAAAAACCAAATTTGAGACAATTTAGGGAGAATTTGTTTTGCCAATTAGCCTAAGAGCACATCTTTGGGATGTGGGAGGAAACCGGACCTCCCGGAGAAAACCCACGCAAGCACGGGGAGAATGCGCAAACTCCCACAGACACAGTCCCAAATCCATGTATCTGCACAGCACAGCGATAGTCACTGAGCTGTCGTGTTGCCCATCAAATGGTCCAGGTCAAGCATACACTAACGACGTGAAGCACTAGGATACTCTCGAAAAAGATCCAAGAGCAGCCCTCTCACGACCCATCGCGTGTATGTCCCTCGTTAGACAACAAGGTGGACCAAAGCACCTGTAGGATAAAAACAAGTACATCAATATCATCATCTATTTACACACTTCCCAGGGACTCCCAAGGTTCATGATCCCTATTTTAAATCAGTTTTCTATACCCCTCCATTCCCATTCTGTTCATGTGCCCATCTAAGTATTTCTTAAATATCTCCAGAGTACCTGCCTCCACCAATTTACTTGGTAGCGCATTCCATACCCCCACCACCCTCTGTGTGAAAAAACTCCCTCTAGCAACTGCTTGAAAGTTCCTAAAGTGTCTGACAGGCAGTTTTTTCCATGCCACAACACTCTCTGAGTGAAGAATCTACCTTGGACATCCCTTCTATATCTGCCACCATGAACATGGTTATGGTTATGGTTATGCCCCCTAGTAACAGCTAGGAAACTAACAAGCGAGGAAATAGTCTCTGCATGTCCATTCTATCAATGCCTTTGATCATCTTATAAACCTTTATTAAGTCCCCTCTCAACCTCTTCCGCTCCAAAGAGAAAAGCCCCAGCTCCCTCAACTTTTCTTCATAAAACCTACCCTCCAAACCAGGCAGCATCCTGGTAAATCTTCTCTGCACTCTCTCCAATGCTTCCACATCCTTCTCATAGTGAGGCGACCAGAACTGAACACAATATTCCAAATGTGATCCCACCAAGGTCCTGTATAGTTGCAGCATAACCCCACGGCTCTTAAACTCAACCCCCTGTTAATAAACGCTGACACACTAAAAGCCTTCTTCACGGTTCTATCCACTTGAGTGGCAACCTTCAGAGATCTGTGGATTTGAACCCAAGATCTCTCTGTTCCTCCATATTCCTTAGAACCCTGCCATTGACCCTGTAATCTGCATTCAAGTTTGTCCTACCAAATGAATCACCTCACATTTATCAGGGATAAACACCATATGCCACTTTTCAGCCCAGCTCTGCATTCTATTAATATCTCTTTGCAGCCTGCAAGAGCCCTCCACTTCATCCACTACTCATCAGCAAATATACTGACCCATCCTTCAGCCCCCTCTTCCAAGTCATTGATAAAAATCACAAATAGCAGAGGACCCAGCACTGACCCCTGTGGTACACCGGTGGTAGCTGGCCTCCAGTCTGAGCTATTGGTCATTGGCATAGCCAATCCACCTAAACTGCACATCTTTGGACAATAAGGGATAATTTGATGTGGTCAATCAACCTAACCTACACATTTTAGGACTGTGGGAGGAAACCGGAGCACCTGGAGGAAACCCACACAGACATGGGGAGAATGTGCAAACTCCACACAGACAGTCACCCAAGCTGGGAATCGAACCTGGGTCCCTGGTGCTGTGAGGCAGCATTGCTAATCACTGTGCCATCTTGCTATCCCGATAAACTGAAATATAAAACAGTTTATATTTATATAAACCATTTATTCATTATTCCCAGCATTAAGTTGCCTGCTGTTGCTTCAGGCTTCAAGTTCACACAGCATCCCTTCACTGATCAATTGACTTTCCAGTTGGTTAATGTCTTGATTTTAAAATTCTTGAATTCCATCCAGCCTTCCTCCCCTCCCTAACCGTGTAGCTTCCTCCAATGTTGCTGCATTATAGAGTCATAGAGTCGTTAAGGTTTACAGCATAGAAACAGGACCTTCAGCCCAACTTGCCCGTGCCACCCAATTTTTATCATTAAGCCTGTCCCAATTGCCTGCACTTGGCCCATATCCCTCTTATACCCACCTTTCCCATGTAACTGTCTAAATGCTTTTTTGAAAGACAAAATTGTACCCACCTCTACCTCTGGCAGCTTGTTCCAGACACTCACCACCCTCTGTGTGAAAAAATTGTCCCTCTGGACTCTTTTGTATCTCTCTCCCCTCCCCTTAAACTTATGCCCTCTAGTTTTAGACTCCCCTACCTTTGGGAAAAGCTATTGACTATCTAGCTGATCTATGCCTCTCATTATTTTATAGACCTCTATAAGATCACCCCTAAACCGCCTACTCCAGGGAAAAAAGGACCCAATCTATTATAACTCAAACCATCAAATCCTGGTAGAATCCTACTAAATCTTTTTAATTTAAAAACATCCTTTCTTTAATAGAATGACCAGAACTGTACACAATGTCCCAAGTGTGGCCTTACCAATATCTTGTACAACTTCAACAAAATATTCTTACTCCTGTATTCAATGTTCTGATGAATGATCCTCGAATTCTGGACATTGCCACATCCCTGATTCTAATTGTTCCACCATTGGCATCTGTGTCTTTGGTCACCTTATCCCTAAGCTCTGTAATTCCCTTCGGAAACCTCTCTACCTCTCTCTCCATCTCAACATGCGTCTTAAGACTAAGGCTGAGGTTTTCCTGGCCTTGGCTGCCGGCGGGATCTTCCAATCCCATTAAAGTTGACACTGGTCAGGTCTTCATGGTTCTGGAAACAACAAACCAGGCAAATCGCCATTGACTTGAGCGGAGCAGGAAGATCCCAATGTTGGCCAAGGATGATCCAACTCCGCTGCACACAGACCCGCCATGAGGCAGAGGGGTGAGTGGGAAATTCCAGCTGAACAGTTCGGCCAAGCTCTTGGTCACCTGCCACAGGTTACAATGCTGGCTTCAACACGATATGGAAACAGGCCCTTCGGCCCAACCGATCCATGCCAACCATTGGTACCCTCCCAGCTAGTCCCACGTTCAGCCCATATTCCTCTGATTCTTTCCCATCCATATATTTATCCAAATGCTTCTGTGAAGGAATTTCCTTGGGGCATTTGATCCTGTTCAAAGCTGCTCCATACTAAGACCATAAGACATAGGAGCAGAATTAGGCCACTCGGCCCATCGAGTCTGCTCCACCATTCAATCATGGCCGATATTTTTCTTATCCCCATTCTCCGGCCTTTTCCCCATAACACCTGACTTCCGAATTAATCAAGAACATATCTGTCTTTGTCTTAAAGACACTCAATGACCTGGCCTCCAAAGCCTTCAGCAGCAAAGAGTTCCATACATTCACCACCCTTTGGCTGAAGAAATTCCTCCTCAACCCTGTTTTAAAGGACGTCCCTTTAGCCTGAGGTTGCATCCTCTGTTTCTAATTTTTCCTACTAGTGGAAACATCCTCTCCATGTCCACTATATCCAGACCTCGCAGTATCCTGTAAGTTTCAATAAGATCCCCCCTTATCCTTCTAAAATCTAACAACTAAAGCCCCAGAGTCCTCAACCATTCCTCATATGGCAAGTTCTTCATTCCAGGAAATCATTCTTGTGAACCTTCTCTGGAATCTTTCCAAGGCCAGCGCATCCTTCCTTAGATATGGGGCCCAAAACTCTTATGTTTATTATAGCTCACTAGTGCGTGAATCTGTTTGCATTCAGTAGCTCTAAGTTTAATTCTGAGAATCTTGTAATAAAGCTTGAAGACAGATAGTGAGGAACATTGTCAGTGCTTCTTTTCTAGATTGCAACGGGATCTTAATCAATTGGGCCAGTGGGCTAATGAATGGCAGATAAAGTTAATTCAAATAAATGCAGAGTGATGCATTTTGGTAGATTGAATTGGTGCAGGGCTTGCTCAGTTACTGGTAGGGTACTGGGGAGAGCTGCAGAACAAAGAGATGTAGGGGTACAGGTTCATACCTCCTTGAAAGTGGAATCACAGGTGCAGAGAGCAGTGAAGGAGGCATTTGACATGCTTGGTCTCATCGATCGTAACATTGAATACAGGAATTGGGACGTCTTGTTTAAGTTGTGCAAAATATTGGTAAGGCCACACTTGGAATACTGTGTATAGTTCTGATCATCCTATTATAGAAAGGATGTTATTTGAACTGGAAAGGATACAGAAAAGATTTACTAGGTTGCTATCGGAACTTGATAATTTGAATTATGAGAGAGGTTGAATAGACTGGGACTTTTTTCCCTAAAGCGTAGAAGGATGAGGGGTAACCTTATAGAGGTCTATAAAATAATGAGAGGCAAAGACAAGGTTGATAGTCAATATCTTTTCCCAAAGATAGGGGAGGCTAAAACTAGAGGGCATAGGCTTAAGGTGAGAGGGAAAAGATACAAAACTGTCCAAAGGGGCAATTTTTTCACACACACGGTGGTGAATGTCTGGAACAAGCTGCCAGAGGTAGTAGAAGAGGCAGGTACAATTTTATCTTTTAAAAAGCATTTAGACAGTTACATGGGTAAGATGGATATAGAGGGATATGGCCAAATGCGGGCAACTGGGATTAGCTTAGGGGTTTCAAAAAAAAATGGCGGCGTGGACAAGTTGGGCTGAAGGGCCTCTTTTCATACTGGAAACCTCTATGACTCTATGACTTGAGGTGTTGGGCCTTCCCTAAAATCTAGGGCCCTGACATTGCTTGATTGGCATTTGTTGTCCCCCTCTAATTGCCCCTTGTGAAGGTTGCTGTGGGAGGTAATGAGATCAATGCCTACATTCTCCACTTTGATTTTGGGTGGCACTGTGGTTAGCACTGCTGCCTCACAACCGCCAGGGAATCCAGGTTCAAATCCTGGCTTGGGTCACTGCAGAGTCTGCATGTTCTCCCCATGTCTGCATGGGTTTCTTCCCCACCCCCCCTCCAGTCCAAAAATGAGTGGATTGGCCATGCTAAATTGTCCCTTGATGTCAGGGGAGCTAGCTAGGACAAATGCATGGGTTTATATGGATAGTAGTTGGTGCAGACTTGATGGGCCAAATGGCCTCCTTCTGTCGGGATCCTATGAAAGCTCCCCCTCTCCCTACCCATTGTAGGATAACTCCAGTACATAAGGCAGCTGTGGCTCAAGAAGAAAGCCTATTGCTCCCTTCTCAAGGGTAACTGAGATGGGCACAATGTATGGTCTTGATAAAGCTGCTGGACACAGCAGTGCGGTTGCTACTGTTCCCTGTCTGAGGAATCGGGATGCCACAGTTCGGTGCCTGTAAAGCAGGCAGGGGAACGCAGCCACTGAGTGTGGATCAGCTCAGAGGCATACCTTCAAGACTGCCCCACTGGCCTCTGCTAGTTTTTGAACTGTTACGAGCACCGCTGGCCTCTAATCTCTCGCTGGCACCATCTCCCCCGTCAGACTCCAATGTAAACAGGGGCGTCTCCGATCTTTATCAGCCTCAAGCACCTGGAATGACCTGTGGCTGAGTCACGCTGGGCACTAATCAGGGGAAGAAACATCTTTTGAAAGTTAAAAGTTAATCCTGGCATGGCGACTGCAGGGGAGGCCTTCCCCTCGCTCGCTCACTCACAACGAGTGACTACACAATGAGTCAACAGCCTCATCAGGGTAGCGATGGTGAGAGAGGGGGATGGCGGGTGGGGAGGCGAGGTGGGAAAAGAGTGGGCAGGTGGGAGAGGGGTGGGCCAAAAGAAGCAGTAGCTAAGGGAGAGACTGGAAAATGAAACACAGAAACTAGAAGCGGGAGCAGACCATTCGGCCCTTGGAGCCTGCTGCCCCATTCATTTTGATCATGGCTGATCATCAAATTCAATATCCTGATCCCCTCCTACCCCATCCCCCCTTCATATCCTTTGATCCCTTTACCCCCAAGAGCTATAAAGAATCATAGAAACCTTACAGTGCAGATGGAGGCCATTCAGCCCATTGAGTCTGCATCAACAACAATCCCACCCCAGCCCTATCCCTGTGACCTCATGTAATTATCCCCCTAATCCCTCTAACCTACGCATCCTGGGGCAATTTAGCACAGCCAATGCACCTAACTCGCACATCTTTGGACTTTGGGAGGAAGCTGGAGAACCCAGAGGAAATGCATATCTAATCCCTTCTTGAAGTCAGACAATGTTTTGGCCTCCACTGCTCTCTGTGCTAGTGAATTCCGTACATTCAGTTTAGACTGTGGGAGGAAACCGGAGCACCTAGAGGAAATCCAGGCAGACATGGGGAGAATGTGCAGACTCCACATAGACCCAAGCCGGGGATTGAATCCGGGTCCCTGGCACAGTGATGCAGCAGTGCCAACCACTGTGCCAGCAGACCGCCCTGTCAGCACAGACTTGGTGGGCCGAAGGGTCTGTTCATACACTGTATTGTTCTTTGTTCACCCGAATGGGGTGGGCATGACATTGACTCGGAGGTAAGAGCGATAGATACCCCTGAGATCAGGCACGGTCTGTCCTTCCAGTTAGACATGGCACCATCTCAAAAAAAAATGATGGGATTAGCCCTGGTATCCTGGAAAATATTCACCCTTCAAACAATGACAATGAACGAGATTGCTATCTTCTTGTTTACGGGAGCTGGCTGCACGCAAATTGGTTGCTGGATTTTTACATTACAACGGTGATTCCATTTCTAGAGTCTACAGCAAATTACTGCAGATACTGAAATCTGAAACCAAAAGAGAAAATGCTGGAAAATCTCAGCAGGTCTGGCAGCATCTGTAAGGAGTGAAAAGAGCTGACGTTTCGAGTCCAGATGACCCTTTGTCAAAGCTAAAAGGCAGAGAAAATGGGAGATATTTATACAGCAGGGGGAAGGAATGGACGATGAGTCACAGCCACAGAAACCAGGGGAAAGGCTGCTAATGGCAGCTCAGAGAGAATCGAAGGTGTGAATGGCTCATCAAAAAAGTTGAAATCGGGGGCAAACTGTGACAGATGAAGAATTGGGGGGGAGGGGGGATATGAGTGGGAGAGAAGTAAAATTGAGAAAGGGGAAGAAAAGGGGGATAAAATAAGGGGGAAGAAAAATTAAGAAAGATAACTGGTCCCTCACCCTCCACACACGTTTTGGTTTAAGAGTCTACAGATGGTTGCTTGGTAACAAAGAGCACGAGTATTACTGAAAGCAGCGATACCCTGTCGAAGCTTTTCCTTTTGTATTCAGCTTTCAAAGGGAACAATAATTTGCACAGTGTGGCTCACTTATACTTTCTAGAAACAGCATCCATTCATAATCAAGAAGCTGTGCTCTGCATACAAAAGGAACGTGTCCAAGCAGTGTGCCTTCTCTGAATTGAAGAAACGTGTGGGAGACAATTATTCTCTGGTGCATTCTCCATGGCAACCCCTTGACCAATCAAAACCTACTCATCAACCAATCAGCACCCTTTTCTCGTGCAATTTAAATTGCTCCTCCCTTTAAAGTTTGGTATTCTTGTATTTCCCCTGATGAGACCCTGACAGAAATCTTTGCTAATGTGTTCTATTTTTCCAGCAATATTTGAGAAGTAGTTAATTGCCTGTAAAACTCTTTACCTATTTTGAGGTGATGAGAGGTGCTATAGTAATGCCAGTCTTTCTTTCTACCTGAAACTTTGAAGGGAGAAAACTTTCACAAATACACCTTCAGGGTCACCACTTGGGCAATTCTTCCATCATTCCCCACCCACAGCTCCACCCCCCCAACACCTACACACTCTACCCCTCACATCTTCATCCCCCACAGCTCCCCCACCCACCCCAACAATCTACCCCTACTCCCTTCCACCCATTTATACCTCATTCCAGCAAAACTCCATTGTCCCACAGACCATCCCCTCCCATTCACCCTTCCACCCCCAACGCTCCCTCCACATCCTTCCCCCAACCTAGGGCAGCATGGTGGCGCAGCGGTTAACATTGCTGCCTCACAGCACTGGTGAGCCGGATCCAATTCACGGCTTGGTCACTGCCTGTGCAGAGTTTGCACATTCTCCCTGTGTCTGCGTGGGTTTCCCCTGAGTGCTCCGGTTTCACTCCACATTCCAAAAGATGTGCAGGTTAGGTTGATTGGCCATGCTAAATTGCCCCTTAGTGTCAGGGGGACTAGCTAGGGTTATGGGGATGGTGCCTGTGTGGGATTGTACTCGGTGCAGACTCGATGGGCCAAATGGCCTCCTTCTGCAGCGTAGGATTCTATGATCAGTCCACATTCCCCCACCCCTCCCTCGCAGTTGCTCCATCCATCCACATCCCCACACTTGTCCCCCCAACCTTTCACATTCTGCCCCCCCACACCTCTATTTCCCCCACACTTCTCCACAACTCCGCCCTACCCTTCCACATCCCCTCACACCCCTCTACATCCACCTACTCACTCCTCCACTCCCATTCTCCCCACCCACAGCCTTCCCCATTCCCTCAATCCAGTCGTTGGGATATTGCGGATTGACACGATGTCTATTTGTACAGCTGCAGGAACTTTCTTTTCATGCTATAAACATTTTATGGACAGCGTTACCTCATAAACACAACAGTACATCGTTATCATTCTTTTAAGAGTTTAAAAAAATTTTGACGAGAGGTTTTACAGCCAAAACTCAAAACTGCACAGAAGCAGAAACATTGGCTGGGATTTTCCAACCTTGTTGCAGTGGACCCACTCCGGAAAATTCAGCGACCCAGGCAAACAATCACTGACTTTCGACCGGACCGGATTATTTCCAGCGGTGGCCAATGGGCCTGGAAAATCCTGTCTGTTATTGCACCAAACACCGTTTAAAATAGACTGCATTGCCCCATTTCATATGGGTCATATTAAACTCTATTAGAGAAGATCAGTGCCATTGCAAGATAGCGCCAGGGAGCCGGGTTCAATTCCCAGCCTCAGGTGACTGTGTGGAGCTTGTACATTCTCCCCGTGTCTGCATGGGTTTCCTCTGGGCGCTCCAATTTCCTCCCACAGGCTGAAAGATGTGAGTTAGATTGATTGACCATGCTAAAGCTCCCCACCTCATCATTTCTCTCTCCTTCCACCTTTTAGAAGCTATTTACACCCTATCTCTTTGATCATATAACTTTAGGTGGTTCAATGTTTGTTTACTAGCATTCCTAGGAGGGACCATGGGATATTTTGCTATGCCAAAAGCACTATATAAATGCACACTGTTAAACTAATTTTGATTGCTAAGCTTCCAGTTACCAATCAAAAAACTGTCAATTTGTTACAGAAAATAATGAACTGTTTTAGGCTGTGCTAATCCCCCAGGAGGTCCATGAGGAATCACGGATTGATCTCCCTGTGTAGACTGGTTTAATACAAGTTCCCCTGGTAACAGGCAGTGGCCTGCCCAGCTAGAATTCATCATCCTTTTGCAGGGGAGGCCCAGGACCGGGATTCATCCAGACTTGAAATATTGGCTCCTTGGGGAAGGCGATGGCCTAATAGAACAAAGAACAAAAACAGCATGGGAAACAGGCCATTCGGCCCAACGAGCCTGCGCCACCATCTATAATGGTGTTATTACCAGTCTTTTAATCCAGGAATTCAGCTCATGCCCTGCAGACCCGAGCTTGAATCCCCCCCCATGGCAGATGGTGGAATTTGAATTCAATAAAAAATGTCTGTAATGAAGAATTTACTAATGACCATGAAACCATTATAGATTGTTAGAAAAACCCATGTCATTCACTAATGTCCTTTAGGGAAGGAAATCTGCTGTCCTTACCCAGTCTGGCCTATATGTGACTCAAGAGTCACAGCAATGTGGTTAACTCACAACCGACCTTGGGCAACTAGCGAAGGGCAATAAATGCTGGCCAGCCAGCGACACCCATGTATTTATATTTAAAAAATTCTCTCTTTCCAAGAAATGCTGTCAGACCTGCTGAGATTTTCCAGCATTTTCTGTTTTTGTTTTAGACCCAAGTCTGGGCCTGTTGAACTCCACTCTCAGACAGGGACTAGTGTGTGTACACCACGGTAGTGGTTTTACTTTGCATTCTGTAATAAACTATATTCCTTTCCAGTTGGACTTCCTGAGTTATTACACACGTGTTCAGAAAAAGGACCTTGATTGAACATTTCACCATCTTCATGTGACTCTCTCTGAGATGCATTATCTTGTGTGTCCATACCTCTCCTGCCATTTTATTCAGGTGGCACTGATAAGCTGGCGTCTTACATTGCCCAGCATTTATTGGTGGCGGTGGGACATTTTCTTGAACCTCAGCACTCCCCGTGGTGTAGGCACTTCCACAGTGCTGCTAGGGAGGGAGTTCTAAGATTTTGACTCAACAACAGTGAAGGAACGGCGATTTATGGGAGGTGATGATGGCCCGGTGGCTTGATTATTAATCTAGATTAATAGATTATTGATCTAGATTAATATTGCTAGATTATTAATCAAAAACTCAGCTAATGTTCTGGGGACCCAGGTTCGAATCCCACCATGGCAGATGGTGGAATTTGAATTCAATGAAAATTATTTGGAATTAAGAATTTACTGATGACCGTGAAACCATTGTCAAATGTTGGAAATACTCATCTGGTTCACTAACATCCTTAGGGAAGGAAATCTGCCATCTTCACCTGGTCTGGCCTACATGTGACTCCAGCGCAACAGCAATGTGCTTTATTCTCAGCTACCTTCTGAGCAAGACATTCAATTCAAGCACGGCTCAGGATGGGGTAATGAATGCTGGCCAGCTAGCGATGCCCCATGTATGAACACAAAATGCATTTCCAAGCTGGGGTGGTGACTTGAAGGGGAGCCTCCAGATGGTGGTACTCCCATGCCATTGATGTTCTTGTCTTCCTAGGCAGTAGAAGTTGTGGGTTTGGAAGGCACTGCCTGAGGAGCCTTGGGGAGTTGCTGCAGTGATCTTGTCGGTCGTTCACGCACTGCTGACAATGTGCATGGGTGGTAGACAGACTGAATGGTTGAGGTGGATGGGCTGCTGATCAAGTGGACAGTACTTATCACCCCACAGTGGGTTGGGTAGAAGCCGTGGGACCTCATTTCAGTCTTGCCTGATGGTCACACACATGCACCCGCCAACAAGCTAGACATCAGTTGGTATGTTTTTGGGTTGCTGGGTGGAGGCATTTACAATAATGAATGGATTGTTAAAGTCATTGGTGAGAAACTATTTCCTCTGGTATGGGGGGGGAGTCCTAAACAAGGGAGCAGAACCTTAGAATAAGAGAGTGGTCACAGGTGATATCAGGAAACCCTTCTTAGTTGGCTTTGATTTATTATTGTCACATATATTAGTATACAGTGAAAAGTATTCTTTCTTGTGTGCTATACAGACAAAGCATACTGTTCGTAGAGAAGGAAACCAAAGAGTGCAGAATGTAGTGTTACGGTCATAGCGAGGATTTAGAGAAAGATCAATTTAATATGAGGAAGGTCCATTCAAAAGTCTGATGGCAATGGGGAAGAGTCGGTTCGTACATGGTGGCAGACTTCTGTACTTTTTTCCTGATGGAAGAAAATGGAAAGAGAATATTTGGGGTGGGTAAGGTCCTTAATTATGCTGGTTGCTTTGCTGAGGCTGTGGGAAGTGTAGACAGAGCTAATGGAGGGGAGGCTGGTTTGTATGATGGACTGGCCTACATTCATGAGCTTTTGTAGTTACTTGTGATCTTGGGCAGAGCAGGAGCCATACCAAGCTGTGATAGAACATAGAACATAGAACATAGAACACTACAGCACAAACAGGCCCTTCGGCCCACAAGTTGTGCCGAACACATCAAAACCTACCCAGCCATAGACCTATCTATAACCCCCAATCCCATTGGATCCCATATACTCATCCAGAAGTCTTTTAAAAGACCCCAGCGAGTTCGCCTCGACCACCACCGACGGCAGCCGATTCCATTCACTCACCACCCTCTGAGTGAGAAACTTTCCCCTAGCATCCCCTCTGTACTTGCTTCCCTGCACCTTAAATCTGTGCCCTCTCGTCGTGACCATTTCAGCCCTGGGAAATAGTCTCTGAGAGTCCACCCTATCTAATCCTCTCAACATCTTGTAAACCTCTATCAGGTCGCCTCTCAACCTTCGTCTCTCCAGGGAGAACAGTCCCAGCTCCCTCAACCTGTCTTCATAAGGCATGCCTCCCAATCCAGGCAACATCCTTGTAAATCTCCTCTGCACCCTTTCAATAGCTTCCACGTCCTTCCTATAGTGAGGCGACCAGAACTGCGCACAGTACTCCAAGTGTGGTCTGACAAGGGTCCTATAAAGCTGCAGCATTACCTCCTGACTCCTGAACTCAATCCCTCGATGAATGAAGGCCAATACACCGTAAGCTTTCTTAACCACATCCTCCACCTGGGAGGCCGATTTGAGAGTCTTATGGACCCGGACCCCAAGATCCCTCTGCTCTTCCACACAGCTAAGACTCCTACCTTTGATAGTGTACTCATTCATCCCGTTGGATCTGCCAAAATGGACCACAACACATTTGTCCGCGTTGAAGTCCATCTGCCACTTCTCCGCCCAGTCTTGCATCATGTCGATGTCCTGCTGCAACTTTTGACATCACTCCAGACCATCCACAACACCTCCGACCTTCGTGTCATCGGCAAACTTACTCACCCATCCCTCCACTTCCTCATCCTGGTCATTTATGAAAATGACAAACAGCAAGGGTCCCAGAACAGATCCCTGGGGCACTCCACTGGTGACCGACCTCCATGCAGAAAAAAAGCCATCCACAACCACCCTCTGCCTTCTGCAGGCAAGCCAGTTCTGGATCCACAAAGCCAAAGCCCCTTGCATCCCATGGCCTCTCACCTTCTCAAGAAGTCTTGCATGGGGGACCTTGTCAAATGCCTTGCTGAAGTCCATGTACACCATGTCCACTGCTCTTCCTTCGTCATATAACTTCCTTCGTGATATAACTAGAAAGAATGCTTTCTGTGGTGCAACTGTTATTGGTGAGAGTCATAGTTGACGTGCCAAATTTCTTTCATCTTCTGAGAAAGTAGAGGCGTTGGGGGCTTTCTTAACTATAGTGTTGGCATGGGGAGACTAGGACAGGTTGTTGGTGATCTGACATACACAGTCGAGTAGAAATGCAGAACTTTGCTCCACCTTACCCCTCCCCACAGACAGTGTTGAGGCTGGGTGAACTGAAACGTTACGAACTGAGATTGGTAGATTTCTGTTGGGGCAGGTGTATTTATGATCTAATTGATTGGGCGGAACAGGCTAGAAAGGCTGAACGGCCTCTTCTGTTCCTGTGCCTCGAGGTGTTGAATGACTGATTTTCTCTACAAAAGGCCAGCACAGAGCTGGCTGGCCAAATGGCCTCATTCTCTGCCATCGTGACTCCATGAATAGCTCGAGCTTTGGACGAAAGTCTTTCCTTTGCCTTGGATTGTTGTGTTCAGTTGCCGTTGGCGAGGCAGAACAAGCTTGGTGTTTGACTGGTGCACACTTGCCCAGTTTGCTGAGTTAAGGTGTGATGGATGAGGGGATCAAAGAGGGAGAATGGATGCAGGTCAGCCATGAACGGTGAGACAGCGAGGGTGGGGTTGAATGGTCTGGTACAGTTCTAATGTGCCTGTGACTTTAAGTCTCCTTCAGGGCCTAGGTTTGCTGAGTTCAGTTGTAGCGTTCCGAATACTGCCTCTGCTGAAACAAGCCAATCCCATATATTAACAAGGACAGACACAGTGACCTTGCTAGCTGGCAGCAGTCAGTGTCACAACACATTTCAAAACCTTTCCATTTTAAAACGAGTGCCTTTGGAAGACTTACAAAGCTGCTCAAAATAAGTAGACAGCTGCTGGAATGTTCGAAGGTTTTATTCAATGTTCCCTCAATATTTCTATTCATTATCTATCCAATTACCAGTGACTTCAGTCACCCACAGAAAAATCAGAGGAGCTGGGATTACTCTCCTTGGAGCTGAGAAGGTGAAGGAGAGATTTAATAGCTGCGTTCAATCTTAGGAAGGGCTTGTGATAAAAGAAGATAAGGAGAAACTGACTCTGCTGGCAAGAGAATCAGTCATGCAGATTTAATATCATTGTGTAAAGTTGATTTTATTAGCATCATGAGTAGGCTTACATTAACACTGCAATGACGTTACTGTGAAAATCCCCCATTCTGGCACCTGTTTGGGTACACAGAGGGAGAATTGCACATGGCCAATGCACCCTAACCTGCACATCTTTTGAACTGAGAGAGGAAACAGTAGCACCCGGAGGAAACCCACACAGACAAGGGGAGAACATGCAGACTCCGCACAGGCAGTGACCCAAGGCCAGAAATCAAACCTGGGTCCCTGGCGCAGTGAGGCAGCAGTGCTAACCACTGGAGCCACCCAAAAGCAGTGTTCACAGGGCAGAGAGGGAGAGGGTGTGTTTAGTGGAGGATGTCTGGGGCAAGTGCGGGGAAGGGGGTGTTTATTTGTTTACACAGCATGTTCTGATCTGGAAGGCACTGCCTGAAATGATGGAGGAATCAAGCTTAGTAGTGACTTTCCAAAGGGAATTGAATAGATATCAGAATGGGAGATATCTGCAGAGTTTAGGAAAGGACAGGGAGAATGGGACTAATTCTTCAAATCACTTCCTATCCACCATCTACAAGGCACAAGTCAAGAGAATGATGGAATACTGCCCATTGCTCTGCAGAACCAGCAACACTCATGGGGTGGAATTTCGGCAGCATATCACACTGAAATCTAATGTGTGTTTCTCTCTAGATGCAGAGACAAGATTTCACTCCAGATGTTCTGGCATTTACTACACAGAGTATCTGGAGGTGTGGCTATCTCTGGCAGGGCAGGGCCTGATAGAGTCCGCGAGGCCGACTACACAGAAACCAGGGTCCCCGGATCAGCGTTAGAAAATAAACCCCCTCCCTCCCCTGCTTTGCCCCATGACACAGAGGAACCCCCCCCTCACCCCACAAGCACCGGGGCAACCACGCCCATCCCTGCCCACCACCCCCATTCAATGAACATCCCCACATCCCAGCACATAGGTATCAGGGTACTCCCCCACTTAACCACTCATCCCCGAACATGCGCATTTGTATCTCCCCTCCCAACATGGCATTGTGTTTCCCTCCTCACAGATGTCAGGATGTCTGCGCTACCACACATAGGGAGAACCGCTCTGCCCGCTGGGGTTTCCCAGAGAGCATCCCCCTTTCCCTGGGCACTGCCAACCTGAGTTCCAGAGGATGACTATCTTCTGAGAGAAACATATTCTTTCATTCCTGTCTTAGATACGTGAATCTATTTTTAAACAGAGATCCACCACTACCACTACCCACTCCTCCCCCCTCAGTTCTAGATTCTCCCATTAGAAGAAACACCCTCTCCACATCCATCAATACCCCTCGGGGATCTTATGTTTCAATCAAGTCACCTTTTACTCATCTAGATTCCAGCGGATATAAGTCTTGCCTGTCCTCATCAGGCAACCAACCTACCTGTTCCAGATATTAGTCTAATAAACTGTCTCTGAATTGCTTCCAAAGCATTTATATCCTTCTTCAAATAAGGAATAGTCCATTGACGTTACCCTTACAGCATCATCTCCCCAATTACTCCAGATGCGGTTTTAACCAGAACTTTGTATAGTTGGAACATAACTTCCTCCAGTTTATCTTGCAGCGTTCCTCTGAGAGAAAGGCAAACGTTAGATCCAAGAAGCCATTTGCAGAGGAGAAGGAAGACATTCAGCTATTCCATTAAATCTCTACCAATCCTGTCAGCCACATTTCACTGCTCTCTCTGTGCAGCCCTGCGAGTAAATTTCCTATTAGCTTTTTAAGTGGCACCTGTCCAAATCTATTTACTGATTTACACAAGGCATGGTAGTATAGTGGTTAACACTGCTGCTTCCCAGCGCCAAGGAACCAGATTCAATCTCCACCTTGGGTGACTGCGACTGTTCTCCCAGTGTCTGCGTGCATTTCTTCCAGGTCCGATTCCACTCACAGTCCAAAGATGTGCAAGTTATATGGATTGGCCATGCTAAATTGTCTCTTAGTGTCAAAATGTGTAGATTAGAGGGATTAACGGAGTAAATATATGTGGTTGTAGGTTAGGGTGGGGATGGGCATGGGTAAAATGTTTTGTGAGAGAGTTGGTGCAGATTCAGTGGACCAAATGGCCTTCTTCCTCACTAAGACCAAGTGTCAGATCAAGCTCAAGATGAGATGCAATACCTCACCTTGTCAGCTTGGATCTCATTTGTCTCTCTTATTGGGAACCTTGAATTGGATTCAATTGGATTTTGAATTTGGTTTTTGGGGCAAGCAAGGAATGGATTTGGGTTTGCCCAGTCTAAGCATTGGCTTTGTAACTTTAACGATGGCGTAAAACAATCTTTATTTCATTGCCTCCTTCTCCCCTGTAGGGATTAGAGTCATAGAGGTTTCTGGCATGGAAACAGGCCCTTTGGCCCAACTTGTCCATGTTGCCCAGTTTTTAATCGCAAAGCTAATCCCAATTGCCCATATTTGGCCCATATCTTTCTATACCCATCTTATCCATGTAACTGTTTAAACGCCTTTAAAAAGACAAAATTGTACCCGCCTCTACTACTACCTCTAGCAGCGTGTTCCAGCCATTCACCAACTCTGTGTGGAAAAATTGCCCCTCTTTTTGTACCTCTCCCCTCGCTCCTTAAACCTATGCCCGTTAGTTTTAGACTCTCCTATGTTTGGGAAAAGATGTTGACTATCTAGCTGATTTATGCCCCTTGTTATTTTATAGATCTCGATAACTGGCCTATAGATCTTTGATGACTTCAGTACGTAGACCCCTAACCCTCTCTCTCATCCTCCGTGACTGCTCGTTTCCCACCAATTTGTCCACTTGGACCCAAAATGACTCTGAGCATGTTGAATATTATCCGATTCTGTTTATTTTTTTCATTCGTTTACTCATCACTGACCCTCAGAGGGTCAGCTTTCTCCGCCATTCACTCTGAAGGCAGCAGTTGGGTTGAGGAAAATGGACTCTGGGGAGATTCAGTTCTATAAGCTTGAGATAAAGAAAAACATTAAGGGACTTTGTAGGCTCAGAATAGCAGGAATTTAATCTCATCAGAATAAATTTATTGTCTGTGTATAGTCTAGATACTGTGTAAATACAGACAGACCTTGTTGGATGTTGATGATTGTTGCAAGTTCAATTAGGTGAAAATGTGTTCTGCGTGTTAAATTTCAGGGACATCAGAGGAGCGGGGGCTGGTGGTTCACTTTCCTGGTTTCAGATCCAGGCTGGAAGGTCATCATCATCATCAGCTCAAAGACTTAACTGATGTTTATCAGTTGCCGTCGGCACTGCAGAGGTATCTGTGCACTAAGTTCTTCCCTTTCTCCAACCTGTGCCCCAGCCCCGAACCAGTGCAGGAACCCACGGCGGACGGAGAGGAGACAAAGGACTTACTACCAACTCCCGAGCACGTCGCCAGTGGAGGGGAAGTAGTGGTTGCTACCTCTTCCAGAGTTACCCTGGAGTCCTCAGGAATGGAAGGTTAACTCTGTTGGGAACAAAAATCCAGGGCAAAAAAAAAATCACAGGGCCATTAAAACAAAATCTTTTTTTTTAACATTTGTTCTCTTTGCACACATTTACCCACTGTCTCCAAAAATGTTAGATGGCGTTTGACGGAGCAGGGAAGTTGGGGGCAAGAGGTCTGTAAGATCATAAGATGTAGAAGCAGAATGAGGCCATTCAGCCCATCGAGTCTGTTCCACCATTCAATCATGGCTGATAAGTTTCTCAACCCCATTCTCGTGATCATCAAGCCAGCCTCTGATCTGTGTCTCACATGTGTTTCAGTGCCTCGATTCTGCAGACAGAGACTCATGAAGGGGAAATATCATTGGCGCTCAACGTGAAGAATTGTTGAAGTGGCAGGGAAGGAATATAGAAACATAGAAGATAGGATCAGGGAGAGACTATTTGGCCCTTCGACCCTGCACCACCATTCATCACAATCATGATTGATTGCCCAACTCAATAGCCCAATCCTGCTTTCTCCCCATAACCTTTGATGCCGTTCACACCCAAGTGCCATATCCAGCTGCCTCTTGAATATAGTCAATGTCTTGGCATCAACTACTTCTTGCGGTAATGAATTCCACAGGCTCACCATTCTTTGGGTGAAGAAATATTTCCTCATGTTAGTCCGAAATGTCTACGTCGTATCCTGAGACTCTGTCCCCTGATTCTCGTCCGCTCCCCCCACCACCAACCCCCAACCAGGAAATACTCTTTCTGCATCTGGTCTGTCCAGCCCTGTTAGAATTTCTCTATCCAATTTGTCACATCAGCCTTTCCCTCTAATCCTCCTCGTCCCTCCCACCCAACTCCCCACATTGCTATTCCCAAAGGGCTATTCCTTACCAGACATCTTGCTTTATCGTGTGTGAGGGCCGGTTTGACCTTGGTTAGCATCACGATCTGGTCTTGAATTTCCCGTCTGCCTGCCTGCCACAGAATTGCGACCAGGACCCGTTCTTTCACCGCAACAGGCACCCCTGCCCCCACTACTACCCTCAATACCAACACTCCTTCCCCTCCCTTTCCCCTGCCTCACCCTGAGTTCAACACCGTTCAGATGCGTCACTCAGGAGTAACTTCTGTATTTAGACTATAATTAAACTATGGAATTTATTACCAGGGAGAGTAATCAAGGCCTATGATGATTCATTTAAGAGAAAGCTAGCTGAGTACATGAGAGGGAGAGAGAAGTAGCAGGACATATAGGTAGGATGGCATGTAGTAAAGTCGGTGAAGACTCACACACACAGCACAAGTATCACTGGACCTGTTATATATCTTATATCACATATCCAGCAAAGATGATACATTTCTCAGTGAAATAGGTTTACTCACAATGCTTTATAGCGTCTGCTCCGCACTTCTACCTCTGCCTTCCATTCACTCTATAACTTTTTTCCCCCGAGTCATAGAATCATAGGATCCCCACAGTACAGAAGAAGGCCATTCAGCCCATCAAGTCAGCGTCAACCATCCAGGCACTAACCCCCATACACTTACCCCAGCTAGTCCCCCAAACGCTCAGGGGCAACTTATCATGGCCAATCCGCCTAACCTGCATATCTATGGGAGAAAGCACTTGGAGGAAATCCATACAGACACGGGGAGAACATGCAAACTCCGCACAGACACCGACCCAAGCTGTGAGGCAGCAGCGCTAACCACTGTTGCCTGCTGTAAGTAATCAGTCACAGTGAGCGCAGATGACACTATTTTCTCCGTGTGTAACAGGCTTCATTCACAGTGCTTTAAAAGGCTTGCTCCACACTCCTAACTCAGCCTTTTTTAACAACTTTGCTCGACTTTGCAATGAGTCAGCACACCAGCATCACTCAGTCATCAGCACACTCATAATCAAACCCAGAACAATCAACCGTTGAACACTCCAGGCCGAATGGCCTGCTTCTGTGCTGGAGACGATGTAAAGGTCTGTATCCGGAGGTGTCTCTTCACCCAGGTCGATCAGTGCTTGCAATGGTGTGGTGCTTCGGAGAAAGTAAAGTTTATTTACTAGGCTTGCATCAACACTGCAGTGAAGTCACTGTGAAAATCCCCATGGAGGTTGGAAGTAGCAATCCTGGAGTGACTCAATGCACTGTGTGAAGAAGTGCTTCCTGATAGCACCTGTGACAACCCTGGGTCTTATTTTAAGGTTCTGCTCCCTTGTTCAAGACTCTCCCCATACCAGAGGAAACAGTTTCTCCTGATCGACCCTATCAATCTATTTATTATCATAAATCTCGTTACCATTAGCACAAAAACATACCAACAGGTCATTTCTTCTTGATGTCTATCTTGTTGGCGAGTGTATGTGTGTGTGACCATCAGGCAGGACTGAAATGAGAGGACGGCACAGTGGTTAGCACTGCTGCTTCTCAGCTCCAGGGTCCTGGGTTTGATTCCCTGCTCAGGTCACTATCTATATGGAACTTGCATGTTCTCCTCGTGTCTGCATGGGTTTCCTCTGGATGCTCCGGTTTCGTCCCAAAGTCCAAAGATGTGCGAGTTAGGTTGATTGGCCATGCTAAGAAATTGCCCTTTAGTGTCCAGGGATGCGTAGATTAGAAGGATTAGTGGACAAAATATGTAGGGATATGGGGGTAGGGCCTGGATGGGATTGTGTTTGGTGCAGACTCGATGGGCTGAACGGCCTCTTCCTGCACTGTAGGATTCTATGATTCCCGACCCCTGTGGGTGGTACATACTGTCCATTAGATTGGTAGCCTAGCCATTCCATAAGACTATAAGGTAGAGAAGCAGAATTAGGCTATTCAGCCCATCAATTCTTCTCTGCCATTCAATCGTGGCTGATAATTCTCTCACTTCTTCCCTGTAGTTTTTGATCAGCTTACCAATCAAGAACCTATCTATCTCTGCTTTAAATTCACTCGGTGGCCTGGCCTCCACAGCCTTCTGTGGCAATGAACTCCACAGATTCAGCATCCTCTTGGTGAAAAGATTTCTTCTCGTCTCAATCCTAAAAGGTTGTCCCTTTACTCTGAGGTTTTGCCCTTGGGTCCCAGTCTCTCCGACTAATGGCAACTTAAGCATCATTACAGTTCAGCTCTCAGGAGTGCTGCTGGAATTGGTTGAGCGAGTCACTGTGCTGGGAGCCAGGTTCTTGGAATGTGAAATACAGAAGTTTCAATTGTCACACTTCCTTGCAAGTTACTGGTTTGTGCTTTTGTCGCCTTCTGTGTCACTCATACACCTCACTCAGAGTGTCAAAAACTGCTGATGAACAAGAATATGAAGCAATTTATATTACTTCCATCAAGCCTGGTTTCAATGATAATAAGTTGAAATATTTTGATTTTATATCCCTCCCCTCTCACAGTAGGGGAGCTTCATTTGCGAGCGAATTGATATTTACTGATCAATTTAATTCCTGTGATTTGGGATCCCCATCACCACCCATGCTCAGTAGCAGCAGTGTGTACCAACTTTGCAAAGGCTCCTTAGACAACGTTTTCCAAACCCACAACCTCTACCACCTAGAAGGACAGGGGCATCTGTTGCATGGGAACACCACTACATAAAGGATTAGAGTCACAACATCATAGAGGTTTATAACATGGAAACAGGCCCTTCGGCCCAACTTGTTCATGCCGCCCTTTTGTTTTTAAACCCCTAAACTAGTCCCAATTGCCTGCATTTGACCCATATCCCTTTATACCCATCTTACCCATGTAACTGCCTAAATGCTTTTTAAAAGACAAAATCGAACCTACTTCTGACAGTTTGTTCCAGATACTCACCACTCTCTGTGTGAAAAAAAATTGCCCCTCTGGATCCTTTTGTATGTCTCCCCTGTCACTTTAAACCTATGTCCTCTCAAAGAACAAAGAACAAAGAACAAAACAGCACGGGAAACAGGCCCTTCGGCCCAACGAGCCCGCGCTGCCACCCCGATGTTCCCACCTCTACCCGTGATCCCTGTCTATGTTTATAGATCTATTTTAGATTCCCCTACCTTTGGGAAAAGATATTGACTACCTAGCTGATCTCTGCCCCTCATTATTTCATAGAACTCTATAAGATCACCCCTCAGCCTCCTACACTCTAGAGAAAAGTCCTAGTTGAAACAGTCTGGAAATGATCCTGCCCCTCCCGTCCTTCACACATCATCCAATTCTTTCCATTGCGAACATCTTAAATTCAAAAGCATGAGACCAGTCTTGTCACCGATTAGTTAATAGTTTTAATTCATTAAATAGAAGAGACAAAGTACATTGGGAAGGTTAGGATAAGTCACAGGAGATTCCCGAATAACATTGCAAGATAAAAATATCTTTGTTCTTGAAAATCTTTTAAATTAAAACTTTACAGATTGATAGTAGTTCTATATATAATATAATAAAATTCATATCGACAGCCAACTTTTACAATTCTATATTACAATTCACAGGTACAAAAATAAATCTTATAAGTAACACACAAGGGCTGGTGTGTAAATTCACACTAAATTCAACCATCGCAATTGAGGGAAATATATATTCTTTCAAATATCAAATAAAATCAATAAGTCTTTTGTGATGAATAGATCAGCTTTAGCATGGGAAAGGATCGATTGGTGAATAAAGACTTATTATATAGATTTAATTTCTATAAGGTGCCTCAGGCAAGCATCGCTGTGTCCTGGGTTGGGTCATGTGTTCAGTCACATGTTTAGTCATGTTCTCAGTCCTGTGTTCAAACCTGTGTTTAGTCACATGCTCAGTCCTGTGTTTAGTCACGTGTTCAGTCCTGCATTTGCCATGTGTTTAGCCACATACTTAGTCCAGCATTTAATCCTGTGATCTGTCTTGTGTTCAGTCTTTCACGCACAGGAACATACTTGGTCCCATGTTCAAAAACATGTCTGGTCCCATGTTCAGTCCTACTTTCAGCCCCACATGTCAAGTTTGCCCTTGGACTTGACGGTAAATGGACAGTGGGTTCTCTGTAGGGTGGGAGACGGGAGGAAACAGTTTCCTTTGAAGTTCTCCTTCCTGTTGCTGACTCAGAGTAGCACTAGCAGTCAATCGGGAGGAGGAAGCGGGAGAGATGTCTCGTACGGTCAGTAATAAGCAAGAAAATGCAATGGTGAGATTCCCATTTTGAATTGTTGCCCACAATATAGAGAACTGTGCAGTGACATAGCTTTCACTCATTTGTCCCCCTGTCCTCAATATCACAGAGGAAGACACCTCACGATGTCAACTCGCTGCCTCCTCTTGTTTAATCTCCCCCTGGATGGAGGCAGACATGTTGTGTCTTTTCCACTTGGGACTTTATAAACCTACTCTCAATCCACTGCTTTACCCCCCCCATCACAGAAGGAGAAATCTAACACAAAATGGCTGCTTCCAGCAAGTTTACCCTGAAACTGAATGGACAAAGATAAGAAATAGGAACAGGAGGAGGCCTTTCAGCCTATCAAGCCTGCTTTGTCATCAGTAAAATGGCCAACATCTACCTCAACTCCACCTTCTAGCACTATGTCACATGGTTCCCTCCATGCCCTAAAATATCTCGCTCTCTGCCTTGACTATACGCAATGGCCAAGTGTCCACAGTTCAAAGATTCTCAATCCTTTGAGTGAAAAGAGTTCTCCTCATCTGGAGTCCCAATCAATGCTTTACTCTAAGCCTCCACATCAGGAGATGCCCCTTTAGATCTCAAAACAATGACAATCTGCATTGTGCAGCTGCTTTCAGGCCACCCCCTCACACCCCCCCCCCCCCCCAAGCATTGAGAAAGCGATGCCTCGAGTTTGAAGCATTGTCACCATTGTTACTACATCAGATACAGCAGTATAGAGCAAGATCAGAAGATAACTATCTCAGTGATCTTGGTTACGCGATACACTGGAACACTCTCTGCTTATTTGTATTTCAACATTGTCAATAAGAACTTTCACATCTATCCGAATAAGCAAGCTACATGGGTCTGGTCTTAAACCTTTGGTGAAAAGATAACATCTCTGTCAGGGCAGTATCCCTCAGTAGGGCACTGGAGTGTCAGCCGAGATAATGTCAAGGAATAGGGATTGAACTGGCAACTCCAGACTGGGAGTGGTATTCCTGAGCTAAGGATACAGGATATCTGCCTTTCTGATAATTCGGCTTCTTTGTAAAGATTCTGTACAGCGTTGGAATCAATGCAATATACCAGGCCCAGGGAGACTTGTTCTGATTTGGCTGGTCAGATACAAGTGATTGAGATTGTCACCTAGCTTGGTGTAGAACATCACTTATGAGGGTAAATAAATAGCTCATCCAATATATCTTCAGAAGGACTTTTAAATTCATTCTCGGGATGTGAGCATCACTGGCAGCATTTATTGCCCATCCCTAATTGTCCCAGAACTGAGTACCTCAATAGTCCATTTCAGAAGGCATTTTAAGAGTGAATCACATTGCTGTAGATCTGGAGTCACATGAACAGGTAAAGATTCCCTTCCCTGAAGGACATTAGTGAACCAGCTGGATTTTTAATGATTCTCGGACGAGGTGATCATTAGCCTTTTGATTCCAATTTAAATATCACCATCCGCTGTGGCGGGATTCGAACTCGGGTCCCCTCAGCTTTAGCCTGGATCACTTGATTACCACTCTGGTGACTACACTGCTGTAGTCAGAAGCAAAATGCTGCGGTTAGTGGAAATTTGAAACAATAACGGGGGAAGGTTGAGCAGGTCAGTTAACATCTGTGGAGAGAGAAAAACCTAAGTTAACATTTCAGGTCAATGGCCTTTTGGCAAACCTCTGAAGGGTCAGCGGCCTGAAATAGTAACCCTGTTTCTCTCTCCACAGAGGCCGCCAGACCTGATGAGTGTTTCTAGCATGTTCTGGTTTTACTTAGAAGACACCTCTGTCATGGAAAGGGAAACAATATACCTCACAAATGTCTCCACAACGGGATCTTGCAACGGTTAGTATCGAAGTGGATTTGGAGATATCCCGAGGGTCAGGCCCTGAACATTCGCATTGGGAAGAACATTCATTTTGAAGAAATATATTTGCTGTTTCACCACTTTTATTTGGGAAAGGCAGTATAGTCATCCTGATTAATTCCATGGGCCCTTGGAATTCCCAGCATGCTCAATATTTCTGGAAATAGTTTGGTAAAACCGCAAAGGAAGTGAAACTTTTCATTCAAATAAGGCCTCATCATATATTTCTGAGGGTCTCAATTAATGGAAGGAAGGTATTAAACATCCCTCGACCTTCTGACAAGCAATATGCATGATTGAGAGTCTAGCGGTCAGGAGTGGTTGGTACGGTAACAGAGTTTCCAAAAGGCTTCTGAAGGTGGTGGAGATGGAAATGGGAATGTGAAAGGAAATTTAGGGAAAGACTTCCTTCCTAGGGACAGATGGGTTGTTAAATCTGCTCCTTATTCCCACCAACCTTTTGCAAGATCGGCCCTAGTTAAATACCCAGCTGAGATGTCAAACTCCAAAGGGGCTCAACCATTTCCTGTCCTGGGTTTATCCAATTCAAAAGCATGCAGGGAGGATTGGGAGGAAGAGGTATATTCCCCACCATCGACATGGGGTGGAGCAGGCCACCAGGAGATAATGCAACAAGGGAGCAAAATGGAACCGCATCGATAACCATTCAGAAGGGATGTAAGGACCTCAATATAGATGAGAATAGTGGGGACAATGATAATTAAGAGTGGCAAGGTGGTTAATAGTGAGGAAGAAGGTCCTAGGCTACGGGAAAATATAGGCAGGTTGGTCAGATGAGCAGATCAATGGCAGATGGAATTTGACCCTGGAAAGTGTGAAGTGATGCACTTTACAAGGCAGTACTCAATGAATGGCAAGATATGAGGAAGCTCAGAGGAACAGAGGGATCTTGGGGTGCTTGTCCACAGATCCCCGAAGGTGGCAGGAGGGGTTAATGGGGTAGTAAAGAAGATATGTGTGAGACCCTTGCTTGGTTCATAGGGGAAGCAGGGAGAAGTTATGGATGCCTTGGGGACGTGGCGGATTAATAATTCTAATAATCATTGGTGGTCTGTGCGGGGAACCAACTAAAGGGTCTTTGTCTCACGCTTGAGACTTCACTTTGTAAGTTTCGATTGTCAATTTTTAGTAGGCCTGGCCAACATTCTGAGATTAGCTTGGAGTCTCACAGAAGTGCCTGGTCTCCAGGGCTCTGCCACAAGATAAACACCCGAGCAAAAAACAAATCATAGTGGCACTAAAAGGAAATTGTATTTATTTTAATTTTCCTCTGCAGACTTTGGTTTATTAATGCTGAAAGGATTGGGTTGTGGGAAGCCCTGTTGGAGGCAAGAAATCAAATGATGAAGCCTCCAAGAATGCGTCCAACCAGAGTTGGCGACCCAATGAAGCTTTTACCAAGAGTGTAAGTGTAGTCCAGGCACCAAGAGTCTGATTTATTATTTTTACGCCCTCCACATCCAGTTCAATGTTTGACAATGTGGAGACACTGGTTTGGAAGATTTTAATCAAATCGATTCAGCAGCTAAATAAACGCAAGGATTCAAGCGATGAACCCCTTTTGGATTTGCTAACCCTGTTAAAGCCTCCTCTCTGCGATGACAGTTACCTTCTGATATACATACATCTATTATATTAATAATCTTACATCTGCACACACTTTATCCCATTATAAATTCCGAGGTCCACATCTATTAAGCAAAACTGCCCGCAGCACCCCAACTGGTCAGAGGATGCAATTGCAGCGCGACGTGTTTACATAGACAGTTCCCATTCTAAATGGACACATGGCAATTTGTAACAGAAATACGAGAAAAATAATACATATATATAGGCAGAAGAATGCATGACTTTAAAATGAAGTCCGAGATTATGTCTTCATATCTTTGTCCAATTATCTCCCACTATTTCTAACGCCATGCCACTTAAAAGATGATATTTAGGTTTTGATTCCTCTGATTGCAATGTGAAGGAGAATCCAGTGTAATTTAGTCAGAGGTGAGACCAGGAAGGTTGGGGCTTTTGGTCTCCATTTATGCAAACTCCAGCTCTGGCCAGCTGTGTCTTGTCCTGTTTTTAACTGATGGCCAACGAAATTCTGTGTTTGACTGCACAGAGAAAGGGGCATCTCACGTCCTTGGCACTCGTCCTTTGCTGATTTGAGTCCGTGGGCTTGTAAGGGCAGAGAACGCCCAGCCTCGCACCTGTGTGACTCACCCCTGGAGAGGGGGGGAGGAGGAGGAGGGGGTGCCCGCGGGGACAAGACTGGACCTCTGTGCCAGGGCGAGTCACTCCCGGTAAAGACTCAGTGAGTGCCTGCCTCAGCCCTGTGCCACGCCCCACGGGTGAAAGTACTCGGCGCTGAGGAGGAACCTGCCCAGGCGGTACAGGAGCTGGGAGTACCAGTGCACGCCCTCCTGGCGGGACGGGCCCCAGCCGAAGATGGAGATCAGTCGGTAGCAGAGGCGCAGCGGGGCGAAGGCCAACTGCGCCAGCCCGTGCCCGTCGACCGCCGCGAAGCAGGAGGAGAGCACGCCGTTCACCACCAGCGTGCCGTGCTGCGTCAAGGGGGCGTAGGCGCCCACAGCCGTCTGCAACGAGACCCCGGTCACCCGGGCGGGCTGCTGGCCTGAACTGTTCACCACGTACACGTACTGCCCCACCCTCACGTCGCTGGCAAAGGTGGGCCTGAACTGCCCCAGGTCCAACGTGAAGTTGTCTGCCACAAACACCAAGTGGGCGGCAGTCAGGAGGAGCCTCTCGGAGGGGTCCTGCGTCTCGAGCAGGTGGAATATCTTCACCGCCCCGGGGTCCCGGTCCAGGAAGGTCACGATGGTGCTGAAAATCACGTGACCCTCGCGGTCCACAGTCTGTATCCGGTCTCCGGGCTGGAGGTCAGACACCCTCTTCCTCGCCCCGTCTTCCATCAGCACGCTGGCGTTCCCAGGAAAACACCCTCCTGTTTTTGCTGCCATGGAATGATCTGGGGAAAAAAAAACACGCCATAAACCCGTCAGGAGCGGAATAAAAAAAGAACGTCGATCGATCTTCGGTTTTAATTTCGCAGCCAAGAGAGAAAACACGCTGAATCACTTGTAGACAAAAAAAAACCTGCTTCGATTTGAGAGAGAGAGAGGGGCACAGAAATTCATGAGCAGAGACAGACTAAATAAGAGATAGGAGGGAGAGATACAGACGCAGACAGAAAGGTAAGTAAGAGACAGTGAACATAATTGCAGGAGAAGCAAAAAGAGACACAGAGAAAGGAAAGATTACACATCGTGGAATCTTACACTATAGAAGAGGTCATTCGATCCGTCGTACCAGTGCTGGCTCTTGCAAGAAATGATCTAATTGTTGACACTCGCCTGCCCTTTCCCTATTACCCTGTCAATGTCCCATCTTTAAATATCTATCTAACCAATCCCTTTGAAAGTTACTCTTGAATCTGTTTCCATGCCTTTTCAGGCAATACATTCCAGATTAAAACAAGTCCCTGTTTTAGACAAATTCTCCACAATTTCTCCCAATTTGGCCAATTAGTTTAAACCCAAGGATAAGAGAAAAATACTGCGGATGCTGGAATTGGAAAGACAAACAGAAAATCTCAGCAGGTCTGACGGCATCAATGGGGAGAGAATCGAGCCAAGGTTCCAAGTTTGGATGACCCTTCGTCAGAATTCTTTGAGCTCCGGAGCTTTGACGAAGGGTCATCCAGACTCGAAATGTTGGCTATATTGTCTCCCCATAGATGCTGTCAGACCTGCTGAGATTTTCCAGCATTTAATGTTTTTATTTTAAAATGTGAGGTTTATTTACTATTGTCACAAGTAAGGCTTACATTAACACTGCAATGGATTTACTGTGAAACTCCCCTAGTCACCACAGTTCAGCGCCTGTTTGTGTCAATGCACCTGACCAGCACATCTTTCAGAACATGGGAGAAAACTGGAGCACCCGGAGGAAATCCACACAGACACTTGGAGAAGGTGCGAATTCCGCACAGACAGTGACCAAGGGTGGGAATTGAACTGGGGTCCCAGGTGCTGTGAAGCAGCAGTGCTAACCATTGTGCTACCATGCTGCCCTTGTCCCATGTTCTCTGCTTACTGTGATAACTCGAGATGACTCAACGTGGTGACGATTAACTAAAGGGGTTTATTAATAAAAACACATGGGGGGTTCAATAGCACAATTAATATAATCTACTCCAAACAACGCTCTAACTCCAACTGAAACCCTCCAGTCCCGGGACTGCTTGCCCTCACTCCCGATTGGATCAGACTCGCTCGCTCGTGCTCCATTGGCTCTGACCTGGTCACATAGCCAACGAAGGATTGTTCCTTAAAGGGACCATGCAGCCTCACCCCCTTCCCCGTATTTATTCTATCAAAAATCTTCATGGTTTTGAACAGCTCTATTAAATTCCCCCTTAACCTGCTTACTCTGGAGAAAACAATCGCAGCTTCTCCAATCTCTTCACATCACTATATTTCCTCATCCCTGCAGCCATTCCAGTAAATCTTCTCTGCACCCTCTTCAAGGCCACAGTATTCTTTCTTAAGTGTGATGCCAAGATTTGTACATGTTACTTCAGCCAAGACTAAACCATAGACTGATAAAGATTTAGCTTGTGTCTTCTATACCTCTATTTTTTAAGCCCAGATCCTGTCTATCTCTTTAACAATCTTCTCAACTTGCTCTGCCGTCTTCAAAGATTTTTGGAAAATAGAAGAGAATAAAAGTAGGCAACCATAGACAATAGAAGAGTTTGTGAGAGAGAAAGACAGAGATGTCAGTTCATGAGGAAAAATGCTCTCTGTCTCTCCCTTTCTTTCAATAGCTCAGCCCATCACTCTCTATCACTGCTTAACCTCCCTGTCATTATCCTTGTATCTCTTTATTGTGTCTCTCACCTCACCCTGTTTATCTCTCTCCCTCTCAATTTCCTCCTCTATCTCTCCTTTTGTTTGCAGTTTCTCTCTTCCTTTCACTCCCTTTGTAGCTGTCTCCGTATTTCTCTCTAACCGTCTGCTCTTTCTTTTGCTCACAATCTCTCTATTTTACTCAGTCTCATTCTCTGCTATTTCATTCACTGTCTGTCCTCTCTTTTCTCTCCCTTCCTTTTGTTTCTTCTTTCCTCACTTTTTCGCTCGATGTCTTTCTCTCTATTTCCCTCACTGTTTCCTTTTCCCTCTCTCCCTCCCCATCAATGTTCCCCTTTCCCTCACTATTTTTCTGTTCCCCTCTTGTCCCCTCACTATATCTCTGATCCTCTCACTTCCCCTCATTATTTCTTTGTTTCTCTCTCATCCCCACACTATTTCTTTGTTCCTCTCTCGTCCCCACACTATTTCTTTGTTCCTCTCTCGTCCCCACACTATATCTCTGTTCCTTGCTCTTTCCCTCACTTTCTGTCTCTCAGTTCCTTACTGTCAGTCTCGTTCTCTCCCCGTTTCTCGATTACTTTATTTATTACTTTAGAAAGAAATATAAGCAAATAAAAGTTTGCTCAGTGAATAATTCCCAGATATTATGTTTGTTCAAGTTAAGAGCAAACAGCGAAACCATGACGACAGACACATGCGAGGCGATACCACAGCCACTCCCAACCACAGCCCCAGCACACTCTCACACAAGTAGCAGAGCTGCTTTAGCCACCAGCAATTAGCAAACCCAGGCCACTGCCACATTAATATGAAGCAAACACAGCGCAGAGAACAGAAACCCCAAAATAAATTGTAGAGAATTATAGACCTTGTGTATATCATTGACAATAGAAGGCCCTATATATAGTCAAAGGAGTAACAGCCCCTATGAATATTATAGGGAACAGCATCCTTATACATCATAGAAAGCAGCAACCATTATGTATAATTATAGAAAATAGCAGCTCCTGTGTAGTATTAACTGATAATGACTCACTATAAATGTGTTCCAGTTAATAATCAATTGTTTTAAGTTGATATCCGAAACCAAAATACACTCCTTAAATCAATTGACATAACTTTCCTTCTCTGTAGTGTTTAATTCATCGATTAGGGTTCAAACTTCCTCCCAATCCCTTCAGTCAGCCCAGCGTTATTTCCTCAAGTGTATGCTCCGGGGAGAAGGATTGTGTGGCTTACCCACTGATCCCCTCCCCCAGACATCTGGCTGCTCTGCAAGGTGCTTCAGCCAGACTTGGCTATGGCATTAGTTAAGACTCCATGACGTGGTTGGGATCTACCAAAATAAACTTATTGCAGTAACCTGGCCAGGAATGTGTACACACTGAGGGTAAGGGCTAAAACTGAAATTTTTACATGAGGCTTTTAGTTATTTTGTTCCAAAACTATTTGAAGCCACGATGGATTGGGGTTGCCTGTCAACCTGAAATGGCTGTCTATCTGAGGCACTGAATGAAATACTGCAAACAGAATGTCCACTAGAGAAAGAGCCCATCCAACTCAAATACTCCATATTTTTTAAACCCATTTATGGCATGGGCTAACCCTGTTTTCACTGTCCGTCCCTAATTGCTCTTGAGAAGGTGGTCAAGAACTACTGAGGTCCCTGAGGTGTAGGTACACCTGCAGTGCTGTTAGGGAAGGGGTTGCAGGATTTTCACCCAGCAACAGTGAAGAAACAGCGATATATTTTTCCAAGTCAGGATGGCGGGTGACTCAGAGGGGAATCTCCAGGTGATAGTGTTCCCAGGCATCTGCACCCCTTGTCGTTCTAGATGGTGGAGGTTGTGGCTTTGGAAGGTGCTACCTAAAGGAGCCTTGGTGCATGGCTGCAGTGCATCTTGTAGATGGTACATACTGATGCCACTGTTTATTGATAGTGGAGGTATTGAATGTTTTTGGAAGGGTGCTGATCAAATGAGCTGCTTTGTCCTGGATGGTGCCAAGCTTCTTGAGTGTTGCTGGTGCCGCACTCATCCAGGCAAGTGGAGAGAATTCCATCACATTCCAGATTTGTGCCTTATAGATGATGGATAGGCTTTGGTTAGTTAAGGGATGAGTTACTTGCTGTAGGATTCATAGCCTTTGACCTGCTCTACTAATCACTATATTTCTAAGTTTGTTCCAGTTTATTTTCAGGTCAATTCCCAGAGCATAGCAGTGGATTCAACAATGGTAATGCCATTGAATGTCAGGGATAATTGTCAGATTTTCTTTTGTTCAGATGGTCATTGCCTGGCACTTACATGGCACGAACGTTACTTGCCATTTATTAGCCCAAACCTGGGTATAGCCCAAGCCTGAGTATTCATTTGGACATGGATTGTTTCAGTATCTGAAGGATCACAAATGGTGCTTTGTTGGATAGATGCTACTTCATCGAACCTCACCAGCAAGTTCTTCTATTCTTTCCTCCCTCATATTGTAATCTCGTTTCTCACTTATCTCCTTTTCCATGCCTATCAGTTCCTAGTGCAGTCTAAGACTGTTCAGTCCTCCCAGGTGATCAAAACAAGATTCAATGCAGCTTTTGCATAATTTCTCACCTTCCACTTATTTTTATCAACATCAGACTTATCTGTATCTATTTCACATTCGCCTATATCGTCTCGTGCTTGTCTATACGCACCTTATACATACCTATATCTACCTCACATTTACCTATACCAATGACACTTTTACCCATATCATCCTCACACTCATCAATATCCCCCTCATCCTTATCGATATCCACATCACAGTTGCCTATAACTACCTCATGCTTTAATATATATACCTCATATTTTAATATATCCATACCTATCTCATGTTTACATGTATCCTCCTGTCACATATCTACATCCACTCACACTCTACGTTCACCTCGCAGGTTCATTCACATGATTGACCACTTATGTATATTCACCTTAAACTTACCTGTATCACCCTCATTTATCTGTATTGCCTCACACTTATCAAGCTTTCTGTGTTTCATTACAAGTACCCCCAAGTCCCTTTGTGTTGTAGCTTTCTGCAGTTTTTCTCTATTAAAATAATTCTCTGTTCTTTTCTCTCCATTCCAAAATGAACAACTTCATATTTTCCTACATCACATTCCAATTGCCACCTTTCTGCCCACTTTCCTAAGCTCTCAACATTTCCTCATAAACTGGTTGTCACAACTTGCCTTTCCACCTATTTTTGTGTCATCTGCAAATTTAGGTGCAGTATATTTGCTTTCTTCCTCCAAGTGATTAATGGTTTTTGTGAACAGTTGCAGTCCCAGCACTGATCCCTGTCTTCAATCAAATATCTGGGACATGCAATCGATGCCAAGCCTTCACAAGTCTCCTTCGAAGGTCAAAGTTATTAATCAATGTATAGCCATTGCCAAGCCTCTGCTGTCCAATCCTGTGGATGTAGCAGTGCTAACGGTGGCAGGTTTTGCACTTTTTTTCAAGTTGAACGTGTCCCTGCCTTCTCTCCATTTCAGAGTCTGATCCTAACCACCAGTAATACCTTCTCACTATCTCCTTCATTCTCACAATTCCACAATTGCACTTATGTTATTGGTTCAACACTCATTTTCTTAATAGTGGAGGAATGAGAACTCACATTCCCCCCAGAGGAGATATCCTGCCTGTAGGGATAACACAAACCTTTGAGTGAAGTATGACTTCAGATCAGATTTAATCCTGAGGTCTTGCCTCAAAGCACTATGTCCACTATCTCAGAGGGCATTGGATCACTTTGGGTGTACTTCTTGTCCCAAGGTGACAGGAGTATTACCTACTTGTTCACTGCTTCTGCTCAAATGACTCATTATGAACTATTTGGTAAGAGTCGATGGGAAGGGCCATCTGCATTAGCATGAAGGCTTAATTGACAATATCTGATAGTATATGCGTGTGCCAACAATGCCCATCTCTGCTCACTGCCCATCTCTGCTCACTGCCCATGTTGGAATCTCTCTATGGTGTTCAAAAGTTGTCATTAATGGATGAAGATCCATCATTAATGTGAATTTCCTTCTGTGCAGGATTTGGTAGAACCATTTTATCCCAAATATAATTCCTAAAACTTTCTTCTCGATTTGCATGTCATTACTTTCTGCTTTACTCAATGTTCTACATGCAACGGGAATGGGTTTCTCTTCACCTGTAGGGGTGATGTGGGATAGCACTGCTCCAGCAACAAAGGGATGACGTGTCACATGCTAACTGTAGGGGTAGGTTTGGATCAAAATGTATCAGGACTTTGAGTAGCACCTCGTTGGGTTGCATTTCCCACATTGATCCACTTCCTCTTTTTATTTTGACACAGTGGGCTGTGTAAGGTTTTACAATTTGGAACAAACTTTCTGCAGTAATTTAGAATCCTGAGAAAGATCAAAGTTGGTTAATGTTCTGAGGTGCTGGTACCTTAGTACCAACTTTAATCTTTGAAGGAGATTTGGGAAGACCCTTGGCGTCAATGACATGTCATATTCGAATGAAGGCTCAAAAAGTTCACATTTGTCCTCTAATCTTTGTAGTGTGGCATCCAAGTGGTGAAAACGTTCTTCCTCATCTTTACCAGTAAGCAGAATGTCATCCAGGTAACACTGAACTCCCATTAACCCGCATACGATTAGTTCCACTGCTCTTTGGAACAATGCCAGAACTGAGGTGATGCCAAATCGCAATTTTCTGGATCAAAATAACCCTTTAGGTGTCACAATTATCAGGAACTGTGGTGACTCCTGATCTATGTCCATTTGCAAGTATGCTTGACTAAGGTTGATCTTGCTATAACGTTGAACTTTAGCCAATCCTGCAAACAGGTCATCGTAAGGGGTAGAAAATATTGTTCCACACGCAATGTGGATTAATAGTTACTTTGAAGTCACCACTAATCCACATTGAACCATCTTTTTGTATAAGTGGTAAGATTGGTCTAGCTCATTCACTAACATTGACAGCTTCCAGGATTCCATCTTCAACGGTCGTTTCAAATCCGCCCCTACTTTTCATCTGATTGCGTCGGACTCTGTTGAGGCATTTCACCTGACTCCCTTCTTTCATCTTTCATCTTCACCGAGATGTTCTTCAGGAGATTGGTATGGTCTGATTCTGAATCTGTCATTAGGTTTACTTCAGCCCAATTTAGTTGGCTCTTTTCCAACCAAGTTAGACCCAGGACTACATGTCCATCCGTTTAATTCTACTGTTTCGTCAATACAGCCCTTCAACGGAACCACTTCTCCAGGGTGAATCTTCCATACAATTTTCCAGGGTCTCAGAGGAATATGTCAGAGCTTTTCTTTGTAGAGAGTATCTAGCACCAGTCAGCTCCAGTATCCACCTCCATGTATACCATCCAGCAGTGGAAAGATCTATTTGTAGGACCAGCAATGGCGCTTATATTCAACAACAATCCATGCTCAGATTGTGAATCAAGTCACTTCTCTCATCCTTTCAGTGATACTTGGATACTTCTTCCATCGTTTTATTCACCAGTTACTTTAAACAAAGAACTGTACAGCACAGGAACAGGCCCTTCGGCCCTCCAAGCCTACACTGATCACGTTGTCCTGTCTAGACCAACCGGTTGTATCCCTCTATTCCCCATCTGTTCATGTGTCTATCCAGACAATCTTAAACGTCGCTAATCTTACCTCAATTGGCAGTGCATTCTAGCCACCACCACCCTCCACATAAAAGACTTCTCCCACACATCTCCTTTACTTAGCTCTGGCTTTTGTGGCATTTTCCCAAAGATTGCTTCGTTTTCCAACATGCACGCTCAGTGTGGCCCTTTTCCCAGTTACTGCACATGGTATCTTTGCACTAACAATCTGCTGCTGAATGTCTGGTATTTGTATATCTATAGCGAGTACGGGTCTATGTTTGCATTTGGGTTTTGGTTGACATCTTGTGAATCCTTGTGTTTGAACTCAACTGCTTTGCTTCTTTAGCTGCTACTCCATTGAAACAGCAAGTTCCATGGCTTCCTTTACAGTTAAGTTGCTTTCGATAGCAACTGCTTTTGAACTGCCTCACTCCACAGACCAGTCCATCTTGGATTGTATTGTTTAATACATCCCCGAACTCAGTGTTCTGCCAGCCTTTTTCACATTGCCACAAATTCCACAATAGATTATGCCTCTTCTTGATGGTGCTTACGAAATCTAAACCTTTCTGCAAGGTTATGGTGGATAGCGGTCCTGCAAAATATCCACTATATCTTCGTTACCAGCTTTGCCAGCTGCACCAGACTCCAGGGAAGGTTAGACATTTCCTTCCATTATGCTCAGGAATGTGAGAACTGTTATGTCCTCTGCTATCTTCTTAGCTTGTACAAAATAGTCAAACCATCCATTTGTAAGCTCCATTGCTCTGTGTCCATATCTCCTGCCATTTTCTCCCTATGGAAGGACTCAGGTGTGCACAGCATACCACAGATTTTAGCACTGTCTTGCTTTTTCTCTCTTAAAACAAGGCACAGCCTGAGCTTCAATCTGTTTTTGTTTGTTTTAATTACTCCTCCAGCTCCTGAGTTGTTGCTGCAGTGTAATTGTTACTCATGGCGACCAAGTTCTTTTCATCCAAAGCACGTGTGAAGAACATCATTCAAAGTTCTTTCCTTTGAAATTTTTGATGATTATTTTTATTTGTTTACCCTGAGTGGCTGCAAATGTTGTTCGAGTCCCTCATCGCCAGTTTTTGTGTTGGTGTTCACAGGGTTGAGGCTAGGAGGTCCATGTAGGTTCAACTAACTAAGGAACTTTATGAAGGAGATGTGCTCAGTACAGATTGCAGACTGCTCTACCCGGTTGCTCATTCAAATAGTTGGGAATCATGCAAGCATTATCTTAAAGAGTCCTGTCCAGTATAGCTGATTAAGAATCACAATAAAGACTATAAATACACAACATTATCCATATCCAGCTCACACTTATGTATGAGGGCAGCACGGTGGCACAGTGGTTGGCACTGCTGCCTCACAGCTCCAGGCACCAGGTCAATTCTGACCTTGGCTCACTGTCTGTGTGGAGTTTGCACATTCTTCCCGTGTCTATGTGGGTTTTTTTTCCACTGTCTAAAGATATATGAGTTAGGTTGATTGGCCATGGTAATTTGACCCTAGTGTCAGGGAGATTAGCAGCGTAAATATGGGGATGGAGCCTGAGTGGGATTGTGGTTGGCACAGACTTAATGGGCCAAATGGCCTCCTTCTGCACTGAGTGATTTGATGATAATTCTATTTCACCTCACATTTACTTACATCCACCTCACACTTATCTACATCCACATTATACTTATCTATATCATTTTCATTCTGATTTATATCCACTTCGCAGCTATCTATATCCCCCCACACTGTATCTATTACCCCTCCAGATTGATCTGTTACCTCTCATACTTATCAAATTCCTCTCACACTAACAAAAATATACCCTTCACGGGTATCTATAACCCCCTCACAATTATCCATAACCCCTCAATATCCCCCTCACACTTCTCTGTAATCCTTCACATTAATCAATATCTCCTCACACTAAACTATATCCACTCCTCAGTTATCAATATCCCCCTCACACTTCTCTGTAATCCTTCACATTAATCAATATCTCCTCACACTAATCTATATCCACTCCTCAGTTATCAATATCCCCCTCACACTTCTCTGACTCCATCTCACATTTATCTACAGCTTGGAGCTCTCACTTAGCTATACTAGCCCGGCCCTTCACCCCCAATCCCTCCATGCAGCATCAGGAACTTTTGGGGGTGTTGGGGGGGGGGGGTACATGCTGGGTGGGAAGACTTTTGAGATTTCCGCTAGTCTTGGTGTGCAGTAGCACTTCTTAACATCGTCTCTTAACTGTCCAGCTCTAAGTTTAAGCATACTTCCTTTCAGATAGGTCTCAATCCAACTGATCAAACTCTACACTCTGTCAAACTCTCCTGAACAGCTCAGATCAGACCAGCCCTGAACATTCTTTGCTGCAAGGGGAGACAAGCTCAGCCCATGCAACAAGTTTAATGTTCATTTACTAGTCTAACAAGTAGGCTTACATTAACACTGCAATGACGTTACTGTGAAAATCCCCTAGTCGCCCCACTCTGGCACTTGTTCGGGTACATTGAGGGAGAATTTAGCATGGTCAATGTATTTAACTGGCACGTCTTTCAGACTGTGGGAGGAAGTCGGAGCACCCGGAGAAAACCCAAGTAGACACGGGGAGAATGTGCAAACTCCACACAAGCAGTCACCCAAGCTGAGAATTGAACCAGGTCCCTGGCACCATGAGATAGCATTGCTAACCACTGTAACGCTATGCCATCTTCTTTAATTAACCCCTTTCATGCTGAATCACCCAGAAGTAACTTCTGTTGAAACTTAAGTGGCAGAAATATATTCATCCCCCACCTGCTGCCTTAGGAGTTACAATGAACGAAGTGCTTCAGTGTCTTTAAGCAAAGTCTTTGAATATATATGGAATCAGAGAGATCAGGGGGCAGTTTTCAAGCAGGTTTGAAATTGTTTGGAGGACTTTTACACTTTTTGAGTACAATTATCAACTATGATATATAAAAGCCTGTTGCATTAAACAGAACTGCACAGTGGTTAGCACGGCTGCCTCATAGATCCAGGGACCCGGGTTTGATTCCTGGCTTGGCTCACTGTCTGTGTGGAGTCTGCACATGCTCCACGTGTCTGCGTGGGTTTCCTCCCAGTGCTCCAGTTTCCTCCCACAGTCCAAAGGTGTGCAGGTTAGGTACATTGACCATGCTAAATTCTCCCTGAGCGTACCTGAACAGGTGCCGGAGTGTGGTGACTAGAGGATTTTCACAGTAACTTCATTGCAATGGTTTCTTTATTCGTTCGTTGGATATGAGCATTGCTGGCTGGCCAGCATTTATTCCCATCCCCAGTTGCCCTTGGAGGGCAGTTTGAGAATCAATCACATTGCTGTGTCTCTGGAGTCACATGTTGGCCAGACCAGGTAAGGATGGCAGATTTCCTTCCCTACAGGACATTAGTTTTTTTGACAATTGACAATGACTTCATAGTCATCAGTAGATTCTTACTTCCAGATTTTTTTTTGAATTCAAATTCTCCCACCTACCATGGTGGGATTCGAACCCAGGTCCCCAGAACATTCACTGAATTTCTGGAGTAATAGTCTAGCGATAATACCACTAGGCCATCGCTGTAAATGTGTTAATGAAAGCCTACTAGTGATACCAATAAACATTAAAAACCGAATTTGCTCTTAAATCCTTTACCTGATTTCACTGAGCAGTGAATATGAGCTTTGGACTCATAATAGACCCAGTCAAATCCTGCTTCTACTGCCAGGCGTGCCAGCATGCCATATTTCGAGCGGTCTCGATCTGAGGTGGTGATATCTACAGCTCGACCCTCATAGTGTAAGGATTCCACAGAATGGTGACCATCCTCATCCCAGCCTTCCGTCACTCTCAGCCTCACGCCTGGCCATTGGTTCATGACGGAGATCGCCAGAGCGTTCAACTTGTCTTTACAACGCTGGAACAGGAAAGGAAACAGTCATTAGTCCACAGTCCAACACATCTCACCACTCTCCCCAACTCCCTCTTTGTTCTGGATAGGCAGCTCAGGAGGGAGTTTGGTCACTCTTTTAGGGAGAGAATAGGTTCTTCAGCCACATTAAGACACAGATACCAGTAACATTATCGGAGAGACAGCACATATCACCAGGAAGAAAATCAAAGGAGAACAACAGAGCACAGGAATAGGCCCTTCAGCCCTCCAAGCCTGCACTAATTCCTAATCCTCATTCAGGCCCACTATTTATAGCCCATACAGTTTCCATCACTCTGCATGCCTCCCTTCACATGTCTACTAAGATGTTGCTAAGCTGCCTGCTTCCAACACCTCTACTGGCAGCTCGTTCCAGGCACCCAACACCCCCTCTGTGTTGAAATCTTACCCCACGCATCTCCCTTAAATTTTCCTTGAAATTGTTCCCTGTACACCAAGGTCTAGGTCATTAAAATATGTCAGGAAAAGCAAGAGTCCCATACTGATCCCTGGGGAACACCACTATAAACCTTCCTCCAGTCCAAATGCTATCCATTTACCACTACTCTCTGGCATTCAGCCAATTCTGCATCCATGTTGCTACTTTCCCTTGTATTCCATGAGCTATAATTTTACTCTATGCTGACACTATAGTTAAGAATGACTCTACTTTCTCAGAAGTTGAAGGAAATTTGGTATGTCAGTTCCGACTCTCATCAGCTTTTGTTTTAATTCATTTGTGGGGATTTGTGCATTGCTGGCTGGCCAGCATTTATCACTAACTGCCCTTATTGGGCAATTGAGAGTCAACGACATTGTTGTGGCTCTGGAGTCACATGTAGGCCAGATCATGTAAGATTTCCTTCCTTAAATGACATTAGTGGCCCAAATGAGTTTTTCCGACAATCGCAATGGTTTCATGGTCATCAGTAGATTCTTATTTCCAGGTGTCTTTTATTGAATTCAGATTCCGCCATCTGCAGTAGCGGGATTTGAACCCGGATCCCCAGAACATTAATTGAGCTTCAGGATTAATAATCTGTAGAAAGCGTTCTTTCTAGTTGTATCACAGCTTGGTATGGCTCCTACTCTGCCCAAGACCGCAAGAAACATCAAAAGCTCATGAATGTAGCCCAAACCATCATGCAAACCATCCTCCCATCCATTGACTCTGTCTATACTTCCTACTATCTTGGAAAAGCAGCCAGCATAATTAAGGATACCATGTACCCTGGACATTCTCTCTACCACCTTCTTCCGTCAGGAAAAAGATACAAAAGATTGAAGTCACGTACCAACTGACTCAAGAGCAACTTCTTCCCTTTTGCTGTCAGACTTTTGACTGGATCTACCTTGCATTAAGTTGATCTTTCTCTACGTCCTAGCTATGACTGTAACACTACATTCTGCATCTTCTCCTGTCCTTCTCTATGAATGGTATGCTTTGTCTCTATAGCACGCAAGAAACAATGCTTTTCACTGATAATAATACATGTGACAATAATAAATCAAATCAAATCACAAACTATCACAAACACGTTATGGAACTAGTGGTTTTTAGATCAAGTAATATTTGCAATTGGCCAGTTCCCTAGCATCACTGCTGAGTCTAAGAAAGACTGGTAAATTATAGCCAATGCCCCCACAATTTATACTTTTATTTCCTTCAGTACTCTTGGATGAATCTGATGTGGTCCTGCAGCTATAAAGACCATAAAGACTGTAAAACATAGGAGCAGAATTAGCTACCCGACCCATTGAGTCTGCTCCACTATTCAATCATGGCTGATATTTTTCTCATTCCCATTCTCCTGCCTTTTCCTTATAACCCCTGATCCCCTTATTAATCAAGAACCTATCTATCTCTGTCTTAAAGACACTCAATGACCTGGCCTCCACAGCCTCCTGAGGCAAAGAGTTCCACAGATTCCCATTCTCTGGTTGAAGAAATTCCTCCTCATCTCTGTTTTAAAGAATTGTCCCTTTAGTCTGAAGTTGTGCTCTCTGGTTCTAGTTTTTCATACTAGTGGAAATATCCTCTCCACGTCCCCAGGCCTCTCAGTATCCTGTAAGCTTCAAGAAGATCCCTCCTCATCTTTCTAAACTCCAACAAGTACAAACCCAGACTCTGCAACTGTTCCTCAATGACAAGCTCTTCATTCCAGGGATCATTCTTGTGAATCTCTCTGGACTCTTTCGAAGGCCAGTACATCCTTCCTTAGAAATGGGGTCCAAAGCTGCTCACAATGTTCCAAGTGAGTTCTGACCAGAGCCTTATAGAGCTTCAGCAGTACATCCCTGCTGTGGTCTGCTCTATCTTCCCCACTATTTAAATGGGCAACATGACCTTTAAGGACACTGTAGCTCTTCAAAGACCGGATGCCTATGAGCATCATTCACGTGTAGAAACTGAATGCTGAAATATGGTGGTTGGGTAAGAGACCCAGTGGAACAGCTGCGGGGAAGGGAAGTCAGAGGCACAAGGCATAGGAGAGTCATAGGCTGGAAATTTACCATCACGTCTACCACAGGAATCGGTGCAGGGCAAGGGAGGGACCATGAAAAAGGTCTGATGGCATCACGTGGGATTTTATGGTTTCAGGACAAGCGAGGCCATAAAATTCCACCCAAAGAGTCATAGAGACATAACGCACAGAAACAGGCCCTTCGGCCCACTATGTCTATGCCGACCATCAAATATCAAGCGATACTAATCCCATTTACTTAGTCCTTAATCGACTATGCTTTGGCAATTTAAGCGATCATCCAAATGCTTCTTAAATGTTATGAGAATACCTGCCACCGTCTAAGACAGCATATTTCCCCCACCCTCTGGATGATAAAATTTTCATCAGATCCCCCTTTAAACCACTTACTCCTCACCCTAAACCTATATCCTTTGGCCTTAGAGACCTCTGTCACGGGGAAAAGATTCTCACGATTTATCTTCGTGATGCTTCTCATAATTTTTAATACCTCCATCAGATTTGCCCCTTGGACTCCTCTGCTCGAGGGGAAACAAACCCAGCCTAAGTAATTCCATCCCAGGCAATATGCTGGTGAATCTCCTCTGCACCTTCTCCAGTGCAATGATGGCTTAGCACTATTATTGCTGGACTATTAATTCAGAAACTCAGCTAATTTTCTGGGGGACATGGTTCGAATCCTACCGTGGCAAATAGTAGAATTTGAATTTAATTTAAAAAAAAATCAGAAATTAAGAATCCACAGGTGAGCAGGAAACCATTGTCAATTGTCAGAAAAAAAATCTATCTGGTTTACTAATGTCCTTCAGGGAAGGAAATCTGCCATCTTTACCTGGTCTGGCAGATATGTGACTCAAGAGCCACAATACAGTTGACTTTCAACTACCCTCGGGCGACCAGGGATGGACAATAAATATTGACCAGCCAATGACATCCTGTCCCACAAATGAATAATAAAAAAAGATAGTGTGGGACCAGAGCTGCACACAATATTCTATCTGTGGCCTAATCAATGTTTTAGAAAGTTGTACCCAGGGCCCAATGCGCACACACTTATGCAAGTGTGAACAAGGAAGGGATTTTCCAGATGAGGTCATGTCATTACCTGGAAAGCAGTGATTAAATAAAGGCACCTGGTAGCTGGAATAGGGTCCTGAGTTCCCTTCTTCACTCATAGCCTACCAAAGGGTTTGTTTAAATGAGCAGTAATAAACAAGCTGTGCCAATTCCCAGATAAAGCCGCATACCTTTGAGTTTGCCATTGCTAATAGGTCACCAGGGCAGTTACACTTTGAAGAGCAAATATGTACTTATGGATCTCAGAGCTGCGCTTAGCCAATCCCACCTGAACACCAGCATTCTAATTCACATTATTTTCCACAGAAGATTGCCCTGGTAAATCCAATTCTCACAGATTAGCCAATCAAAGGGACTTGGCCTCCTGATCAAGGAAGCCAGTTGGTGGATTTTGAGTTAAGATTTTGACGGCAGCACACACAATGTACAGTGGTGTACACTGGACAATCTTGCGGAGTACAGCTGAAATGCAACCTTTCTTCAAGGAGATGGACAAGTCACTGGTCATCCCATTGTCACTAATAAATCCAATCGGGAATTCAGGAGAAACATCTTTACCCAGAGAGTGGTGAGAATGTCAAAGTTGCCAGCACAGGGAGTGATTGAGGTGAAAAGGAAAGGTGCATTAAGGGAAACAGAATGAAAGAGAAAGGAATGCAATTCTAAATTGATTGCTGGTATAGGTGGTACAATGGATAGCACTGCTGCCTCACAACACTAGGAACCCAGGTTTCCTTCCAGCCTTGGGACATTGTCTGTGGGTAGTTTGCACATTGTCCCCATATCTGCTCGGGTTCCTCCAGGTGCACCGGCTTCCTCCCGCAATCCAAAAATGTGCAGGTTAGGCGTATTGGCCATGCTAAATTTCCCCTCAATGTAGGTTAGGGGGATTAGTCATGAGCAATGTGTGGGGTTATAGAGATAGGACAGAGAGAGGGTCTGGGAAGATACTCTGTCAGAGAGATGGTGCAGATTTGATGGGCCAAATGGCCTCTTCTCCATTGTAGAGATTCTATGATTCTATCAGTCGATAGAATTGGGAACTTAGAAATAGGAGTAGGGATAGGTTAACACAGTGAATCTGTGTGCTTTAGTTTCACCCACAGTCCAAAGATATGCACGTTGGGTGGATTGGCCATGCTAAATTATCCCTTAGTGTTCCAAGATATGTTGGCTCGAGGAATTAGCAGGGTGAATTTCTAGGTCAATGGGGATGTTCTGGGTCAGATGTTCTGTCAAAGATTCAGTGCAGAATCAATGGGCTGAATGGTCTCGTTCTACACTGTAGGGATTCTACAGTCTATGAGTCTATAATATAATTTGATGCAACTGGTGGAGATAACACAAAGTCGAGAATATTGAATCATTTGAAAGAGTCCTTCACTAGCCTGCATGAAAGGCTCAGAAGGTCAGAGATGGAATGAGAGAGAAGTGCTGGGAACTGTGGCCGTAATTTTCTGGTTTTGCACACCCCTGTCGCTGCCAATGAGAATGGAGAACTTGGCACTCAGCCGAATCTTCATTCATGGCACAGGACCAGAGAATCCCAGGGTGGATGAGGTAGAAACTGCCAAGCAGTTACCTCAGGAGGACAGCAGATTAGGGTAATAGCATTAGATAACCTTCCTAACAATTTGCTTCTACACTGTGCATGTTAGAAAGCTGAAATAAAAATAGAAAATGTTAGAAATGTTCAGCAGGTCAGGCAGCGTCTATAAGAAGGTAAACAGCGTTAACGTTTCTGGTCAATGAATTGGAATTTATTGGAACAGGAGAATGTGAGAGATGTTTAAAATCAGTACAGAGGCTGGGAGGACAGATAGGGAGATAAAAATAGCACTGTAGCAAATATAAGATTCTGTGATAGGCTGGAAGGAGGGAGAGGTTAAAAATAAAGTAAAATATCTCCAATATTGATTTGTTAAAAAAAGTTAAACCTCCATTAATAGTTTCCCAACTTCATAGAATTCCTACACTGCAGAAGGAGGCCATTCAGCCCATCAAATCTGCACCAATCACACTCCAGGCTCTATCCCCGCAATCCCACGCATTTACCCTAGCTACTCCCCTTGACACTAAGGGGCAATTTAGCATGGCCAATCCAGCTAACTTGCACATTTTTGGAGTGTGGGAGAAAACTGGAGCAAACTCACGCAGACATGGGGAGTACATGCAGACTCCACACAAACAGTGACCCCAAGCCAGGAATCGAACCTGGATCCCGAGCACTGTGAGGCAGCAGTGCTAACTCCAGGCCCCAGGATGTAGGTTGTCACTGGTAAAGCCAGTATTTATTCTTTAAAGGGCCTTAAGTAGGTGGTGGTGAGCCAGCCTTCGAACTGCTGTCATTGTTTGTGTGGATTGTAATTTTCACTTAGCATCAGTGAGGAGAATGGTGAGATGTCTCCAAGTCGAGATTGGGATTGGAAACTGCAGGTGGTGACGTTGCTGTCTCTCTGCTGTTTTTGTCTTTCCAATTAGTAAAGCTTGTGGATTTGGAAGGTGCTGTCAAAAAAAGCATTGGTGAGTCGCTATAATGCGTGCTGGCGATGTTACATACTGCTGTCAGTGGTGGAGGGAGTGAAGGATTAAGGTAGTGAATGGGATGGCAATCAAGCAGGTTTATCTCAATCTTGTTTTCCAATCCCTCCACAACCATTTCCTTCCCTTTCTCTGTAATTCCCTAAAGCCTCACAACTCTCTGAGATCTTTGCGATCATCTAATTCCAGCCTTGGACATCCCCGATTTGCGTCACTACACATTTGGTGTCTGTGCATTTTACTTGGGCCTCAAGCTTTGGAATTTCCTCCCTAAATCCTCCCCATCTCTCTGCTCACTTTCTTCTTTCAGGCCCTGTTTTAAAAAAAACTTTTAATCATCTCTTTAAAGGGTTTGACATCATGTTTTGTCTTACAATGATCCTCAAAAGGACCTTGGGACATTTTGTTGTATCAATAGCATTGTATAAATATAAATTATTGTTACTGTTGCATTTTCCTGGATGGTTTTGAATTTCTTGAGTGTTAGAACATAGAACATAGAACATTACAGCACAGAACAGGCCCTTCGGCCTTCGATGTTGCGCCGACCAATATAAAAAGCAATGCCCCTCCAAACTAAACCATTCCCTTCTCTTCCATATACTTATCAACTAACCTCTTAAACGCCACCAAACTTGGCGCATCTACAACTGCTGCAGGCAGGGCATTCCGCTCCTGAACCACCCTTTGGATTCATCCAGACAACTGGGAGGTATTGCACCACATTCTTGACTTATTACACTGCTGCTTCACAGCACCAGGAACCTGGGTTCGATTCCCAGCTTGGCTCACTGTCTCTGTGGAGTTTGCATGTTCTCCCCATATCTGCATGGGTTTCTTCCAGGTGCTCTGGTTTTTCTCCCACAGTCCAAAGATGTGAAAGTTAGGTGCGTGGGCTAAATTCTCCCTCAGTGTGCCCGAACAGGTGTCAGAGTGTGGTGACTAGGGGATTTTCACAGTAATTTCATTGCAGTGTTCATGTACGTTTATTTGTGATATTAATAAATAAACTTTAAAATTTTAAAAACTCTCTCACATTTTCCAGTTCTGATGTCAAAGTGTCACTGATTTGAAACTTTAAACTCCTTTATCTCTCTGCAGATGCTGCCTGACCTGTTGTGTGTTTCCAATATTTTCCACTTTCATTTCTTAGTGACCTTATTGGTTGTGTACAAGTTAGGATAAGGAATGGGAGGCATAAAGTCTGGAGAGGTAATGGCCTAGTAGGATTATCGCTAGAATATTAACACAGAAATGCAACTAAAGTTCTGGGGACCAAGGGTTCAAATCTGGCCACAACAGATGGTGGAATTTAAATTCAATAAAAAATATCTGGAATTAAGAATCTACTGATGACCATGAAACCACCGCCGATTGTTGGAAAAACCCATCTGGTTCAATAATATCCTTTAGGAAAGGAAATCTGCCATCCTAACCTAGTCTGGCCTGTATGTGACTCCAGAGCCACAGCAATGTGGTTGACTCTTAACTGCCCTCCAAGAGCAACTAGGGATGGGCAGTAAATACTGGCCAGCCAGTGAAGCATTGTCCCATGAATGAATGAAAAAAGAATTATAATGGTTTTCTGCCATTCCATAGATTCTCTATTTTAATAAAATGTGCGCAACCAAAAACAGCCAGTGATTAAGTCACAGTCACAGAGGCTTACAACATGGAAACAGGCCATTCGGCCTAATTTGTCCATACCACCTTTTTTTTAACCCCTACATTGGCCCCAGTTACCCACATTTGGCCCATATCCCTTTACACCTGTCTCAGCCATGCAATTGTTCAAACACTTTTCAAAAGACAAAATTGTACCTTCCTCTACACTAACAGCTTGTTCCAGACACTCACCACCCGCTGTGTGAAAAAACTGCACCTCTGGCCATTTTTGTATCCCTGCCCTCTCATCTTAAACCTATGCACTCTTGTTTTAGACTTCCCTACCTTTGGGAAAAGGTATTGACTGTCTAGCTGATCTGTGCTCCTTATTATTTTATAGACCTCTGTAAGATCACCCCTCAGCCTCCTATGCTCCAGGGAAAAAAAGTCCCAGTCTATCCAGTCTCTCCTTATAAATCAAACCATCGAGTCTCAGTAGCATCCTTGTAAATCTTTTCTGCACTCTTTCTAGTTTAATAATATCGTCTCTAAAATAGGGTGACCAGAGTGACTGGTTGAGTGAGCCCCCCATTCTCCGTGCTTATCTTGACACAGTGATTATGAAGGTTGGGTGAGGGAATAAAAGGGTGACAATGGGCTTTGTGTTCACTGTCAACCAAGAATTAACTGTGTCCTCCTGACATGTAAACTTTCCGCAAGTTCGCAAGCTCACATGAACACCTGCAACCATTATCCACTAAATTTCACATAACACAGCTATAATAAGGATTGTAAATATAAGTTTTATGATGTACTGTGCTTGCACTAAACTTTGACCGACATGGACTGAGTCACTAACACCTTTCTTTCTGTCAGTATGTCAATAACCTCATATTTACCACCCGAAACTTGCATTATCTCACTCCAGTTTAACTGCTACTGCCTTGTTTGTTAGTACACGATCACACCTCAGTAAACCAACGTATAAATATTATAGTCTTTCCTGCGATATACCAGCGGGCAGGAAGTAGCTGGGTCTGGCCAACGCAACCGGTGTTGCGGGAATTCAGCAAGGGAGAGGGACAGTGTCCAAGGAAACCAGCTCACATTGGTATTCAACATCATTTGTTGTCAGTCTTCAATCACTACTGAACGATAGAGGTTTAAAAGGAGATGTGAGAAGAGTAATAGAGGGTGGTGGTTGATGGGATATATTCAACCTGGAGTTTAGTTACTAGTGGTGTACCTCAGGGATCTGTTTGGGGCCACTGTTGTTTGTTATTTTTATAAATGACCTGCATGAGGGTGTAGAGGGATGGGTTAGTAAATTTGCTGACAACACCAAAGTTGGAGGAGTTGTAGACAATGAGGATGGATGTTACAGTTTGCAGAGAGACATAGATAAGTTGCAGAGCTGGGCAGAGAAGTCGCAAATGGAGTTTAATGTGGAAAAGTGTGAGGTGATTCACTTTGGTAAGAGTAATATGTGTGCAGAATATAGGGCTAATGGTAGGACTCTTAGTAGTGTAGATGAGCAGAGAGATCTCGGTGTACAGGTGCATTGATCCCTGAAAGTTGGTACTCAAGTTGATAAGTTTGTTAAGAAGGCGTACAGTGTGTTAGCATTTATTGGTAGAGGAATTGAATTTCAGAGCTGAGATGTCATGTTGCAACTGTACAAAACTCTGGTGCGGCCACACCTGGAGTATTGTGTACAGTTTTGATCGCCACATTAGAAGAAAGATGTGGAGGCATTGGAAAGGATACAGAGGAGGTTTACCAGGGTGTTGCCTGGTATGATGGGTAGGTCTTATGAGGAAAGGCTAAGGACTTGAAGTTATTTTCGTTAGAGAGAAGAAGACTAAGAGGTGACTTAATTGAGACATATAAGATGATCAGAGGGTTAGATAGAGTGGATAGTGAGAGCCTTTTTCCTCTGATGGAGATGGATAACACAAGGGGACATAGCTTTAAATTAAGGGATGGTAGTTATAGGACGGATGTTAGAGGTGGGTTCTTTACTTAGAGGGTAGTAAGGGCATGGAATGCCCTGCCTGCAGCAGCTGTGGACTCGTCAACTTTAAGGGCGTTCAAATGGTCAGTGGATAGGCATATGGATAGCATTGGAATAGTTTAGGCTAGAGGGTCATAAAATGGGTTCCATTGGTCGGCGCAACATCGAGGGCCGAAGGGGCTGTACTGCAATGTGATGTTCTATGTTCTATTATAATTAGTGTAAAACGAGTCTCATTAGCTTTGGAATAACATCTGACCTTTGCCCCCCCACCATCCAAGCATCAACAACAACAACTTGCGTTCATATTGACATGGCTTGAAGAATCCAATTCCTGACGAAGGCACAAATGCCGAAAGCTAGCAGATTTACTATCAAATAAATCGGTTGGATTTAAAATTGGTGTTGCCAGACCTCTTACTGAGTTTAACCCAGTCCAATGCCGGCATCTCTACATCTTAAAGAATCCAAGCCAGGTCCCTGGTGCTGTGAGGCGGCAATGCTAACCACTGTGCCATTGTACAGACTTTGTGGGAATGTGACAAACAACCCTAGCATTTGCCAAACACTAACAGGTCCAGTATCCACTGTATCTGCAGTCCTCTTCCTTTGTCGCTGTCTTGCATTTAAACACAAACGCAATCCTAAGGAAACCAAAGAAAGCTGGCCAGGCTTTGAGAAGCCCATTAATGCTTGCAACATCCACTGGAAGACTTGTGTTGACCTGTAATTTACTGTCCTTATAAAATATGCACAGTGTTATAAATATTTGATTTGAAAAGTACAAAATGTTTTCTGCCAAATAACTTCATGCTGCATTTCGGGAATGGGATTATTTTTAGAGGGCTAGAATCTGCAACCTAGAAGCTCGCGTGCACAATATTAGCAGGTTTGTTACATGTCGATGGCCTAGTGGTATTATCGCTACTCTATTGATCCAGAAACTCAGCTAATGTTCTGGGAGACCTGGGTTCGAATCCCGCCATGGCAGGTGGCAGCACGGTGGCCCAGTAGTTAGTACTGCTGCCTTCCAGCGCCAGGGACCCAGGTTCAATTCCCAGCTTGTATCACTGTCTGTGTGAAGTCTGCATGTTCTCCCCATGTCTGCGTAGGTTTCTTTCAGATGCTCTGGTTTCCTCCCACACTTCAAAGGACATGCTGGTTAGGTGCTTTGGCCGTGCTAAATTCTCCTTCAGTGTACCTGAACAGGCATCAGAGTGTGGTGACTAAGAGATTTTCACAATAATTTCATTGCAGTGTTAATATAAGCCTATTTTGACACTAATAAATAAAACCAAATCTAAAAACCATTCACAGTAGAAGAAGACAGAGAATTCTGGCCAATATCTCTAATCCAGAAAGTTAACACTTAACTTTAAGTTAAGCTTCATGACTAGACTTCATTCACACTGCAATGAAGTTATTGTGAAAATCCCCCAGTCGCCACACTCAGGCGCCTGTTCGGGTACGCTGAGAGAGAAGTTAGCATGGCCAATGCACTTAATCAGCACATCTTTCAGACTGTGGGAGGAAACCCAGGCAGACACCAAGAAGATGGAATCTTATTCCATTAAATTTCAAAAGAAGTTTTTAAAATGTTCTTAATTTTCTTTTCTGTGTCTTTTCTTACTCTCTCCTAATCCCTTCACTTCTAATTTCATTTTCTGCACTCGATTTGACTTTACATTCACCTCCTTCTCTGCCCTTCCTCTATTTATTTTTCAATCCTTTGATCTCACTGCTTGAAAGAACCAAGCCGATTGTGCTGTTGTGCACCAAGGCCCCAGCTGCCCTTTGGCCTCACTGCACCTTGCCAGCTCACACCTCCATATTCCCCCCTCAATAAATTCCAACAAAACACAGCTTTGCTCTTTGTGAGGAAAGTTTCATACTTGCTGTTGTGGTGACAAGCCACTTTGTGAAAAAAAATGCCATTTGCCTTCTTTAATTCATTCATGGAACATGAATGTTGCTGGCTGGCCATCAATTATTACCAATCCCTAGCTGCCTCAGGGCAGTTGAGAATCAACCACATTTCTGTGGCCCTGGAATCACATGTAGGTTAAACCAGGTAAGGACAGCAGATTTCCTTCCCTAAAGGACATTAGTGAACCAGATAGATTTTTCCAACAATCAGCAACGGTTTTAAGATCATCAGTAGATTCTTAATTCCAGATGTTTTTTTAAATTGAATTCAAATTCTGGCATCTGCCACAGCGAGATTCAAATCCAGTTCCCCAGAACATTAACTGAGCTTCTGGATTAATATTCTAGTGATAATGCCATTAGACCATCGCCTCCCATGGGATTTGAATACAGATTCACAAAGCATTACCTTGGCTTTGTGGAATAGTAGTCCAGCTATTGCACCATTGCCTCTCTCAATAGCTGCTGCTAGTGATCTTTACTGATCCTTACTGGTTTTCAGTGTATCCTTCTATTCCTTTCTCATACACCCATCTATCTTCCTGCTGCATCTAACATTGGGCTGCAGGAAATGTGCCATCATTTGCTTAATTTTCCCAATGATCTCAAATATCAGCCAAGAGCACAGCTTAAAAAACTTTTGATTTTCACTCACTCTGGACAAATCCTCAAACATTTGCAGCTCTGTTTTGTTCAGTAAATCTTCACACAAACAATTTTTCCCTTATGGTGAATAGTGGGAGAAGCGTGGAAGGATTCCCAGGCTGATTATCAGCCCGTTGAACTGTGTTATAAACATTCCCTCCATGTCCGACAAGTGCTGGTGTTGGACTTGAATCCAGAGCTTTTTGTTCAGTGATAGGGATACTACAAAGCCTCAATGTAAGATAGTCACCAGGAAGCGAATTGACATTAAACTTTTTTACCCAGAGGTAGTGAGAACATGGAACTCATTATCACTTAGAGGATTCTTTATCCCAGCTCTCTTCAGTTAGTGTTAGAAATTCCATAGAATTGTCCCTGTAACCTCCTGAATGACTATTTGGGTCAAACAGTCTATCCCAATGTTTATGCTCCACTCGTGTCTCCTGTCATTCTTCTTTATCTGTGTCTAACATTCTAACTCTCTGTTCCCATTCTTCCTCAAATGTTTATCTAACTTCTCCTTAAAAACATTTATACTTCAATTGTGATTACGGGGAGGTCTTGTGATGCAGTGGATAGCATTCCGACCTCAGCCATAAGCTCTGGGTTCAAGTTCTGCCTGAGACCTTGATGGCCAATGGAAGTGCATTCATAAGGCGGTTCAACAGGCTGAATGTCAACTTGTAAATCATTCACAAGTACCTTGGCAGGTGATGCAAGCGGAGAGTTTCCTTCCCAGCCTTGCCTGATGTGGAGAGACGCCCCTCAACCTATACGGGTGACAGGCTGACAACCTGTTCCATGCAAAGCCAGCTGTGGAGATAAACCTGGAGCATGTGTGCTTGGTCTACATCATGTGGCACCAAGGCATGGGATAAAGAAGTTGCTACATGATGATGAGTTCCACATTCTCACCACTTCTGGGTAAAAAAGTCTCATGTGAATTCTATTGCTGGTGTCTATCTTACACTGATGGTCTCCAGTTATGCTCTTCTCCATAACAGGAAACATGCTCAGTGTACCCATTCTATCAAAAACATCAATAATACTAAGGACCTCTATCAATCTCTCTTTCAAGAGAAGATTGTTAATCCCTTCAGGATAGGGATAACATTTCACTTCCAGAGTCATCCTCGTAAAACTTCTCTGCACCTCCTCCAGTGCAGTTTGATTCATGCTATAACATGGCGTGCAGAATGGTACATAGTATTCCCAAATGGGAATGAAACTTAATACAACATCACTCCTTTCAAGTCAATTCCACTAAATTAAAGCTGAAACCATCGTTAGCTGCCTGATGATTTGTGCATTTGAAGATCTGTAGAACCCATTGAATGTCTACAGTGCAGATGAAGGCCATTCAGCCTATCAAGTCTGCACTGACCACAATCGCACTCAGGCCCTATCCCCACAACCCCATGCATTCACCCTAGCTAGTCCCCTTGACACCAAAGAGCTATTTAGCATGGCTAATCTACCTAACTCACACCTCTTTGGCGTGGAAACCAGAGCACCCAGAGGAAACCCATGCAGACATAGGGAGAATGTGCAAACGCCACACAGACAATCACCCGAGACCAGAACTGAACCTGATTCCCTGGTGTTGTGAGGCAGCAGTGCTAACCACTGTGCCACCGTGCTGCCCTGTGTTCCACCTCAACATCCAGCTTCTTACTGTCGAAGTAAGATGCAACCTTTTTATTTTTCTTACCAAATTCTAATACTCCCCATGCTTATTTGTGTCATTTGCTCCTCGATGATCGATTAAACAATCCCTTGAAGTTGTGTTGAGTTGCAGGTGGTTTATGGGACTGAAAGGCTGACCAAGTCCGCCTGCTGCCATTGCTAATCTTTTCACAGAAAGGTGTGAGCAAGCAGCCTCTGGACAATCAGGTCTCAGCCACCACTGAATATAGAATCATAGAATCCCTACAGTGCAGAAAGAGGCCATTCGGCTCATCAAGTCTGCATCGACAACAATCCCACTCAGGCCCTATCCCTGTATCCCTACATATTTACCCACTAATCGCTCTAACCTATGCATCCCAGGACACTAAGGGGCAATTTAGCTTGGCCAATCTACTTAACCCACACATCTTTGGACTTTGGGAGGAAACCCACACAGACACAGGGAGAATGTGCAAACTTCGCACAGACGGTGACCTGGGCTGGGAATCGAACCCAGGTCCCTGGAGCTGTGAAGCAACAGTGTTAACCTCTGTGCTACCGTGCCACCAACTGTGCTTATCCAGTGGAATTCTGACTTTTGGTTGCCACTACTGAAAACACACTGCAGTCTCTGAGCCCCCTCACTGTGTAACTCTCCAAGAGAACCTTCATTTCCAGAATGGTAGCTGATTATTTGTTTGAAATTGTTGGATACTTTGCCATTGTTAGCTGACACAATCAACAATCATTTGCCAAATTTCAAAATTCTCATCTGTGGTTTCAGTAATAATCGTGGTCTCATCTTTCCCGGTCTCCCTCTCTTCCTCCAGCTCTACAATCCTTCAAGATCTTTGCACTCCTCCAGTCCTGGCCCCTTACATATCCCTGACTTCTTTTGCTGCACCATTGACTGTCATGACTTCGTCTGTCTAAGCTCCGGAATTCCTTCCCTAACACACGCTGCTTCCAGGCCACTCCTTCCTCTTTTCAGATGTTCCTCAAAATCATCTCTTTGACCAAATTTTTGATCAACTATCCTAATATCTCCCTATGGCTCTCTTTCTCAAATTGTGTTGGATGATTGCCCCTCTGGGTGTTTTATTGTGTTGAAGAAGCTGTCTTTATGTAGGTCGTTAGTAGTATGGATACCGATCCTTCAGGGGAAATCATTGTTATCTCATTACTCTTTAACTAATATGGCTTCATTAAACCTTGTTTTGCAAACCTCCCCAGTTGCAATTCCATAAATTGTGTTGTAACGACTCGCAAAGTGACCTGCTTTGCGTGTTGAAACTGGTGAAAGGGGATGGGGGCGGCTCTGTGGCACATTGGTCAGTGCTGCTGCCTCACAGCACCAGGAATCTGGGTTTGATTCCTGGCTTGGGTCACTGTGTGGAGTTTGCATGTTCTCCCCATGTCTGCGTAGGTTTCCGATGGGTGCTCTGGTTTCCTCCCACAGTCCGTAATTCGTGCTGGTTAGGTGCATTGGCCTTGCTAAATTCTTCCTCAGTGTACCCAAACAGGTGCCGGAGTGTGGCAACTAAAGGGTTCGCACTGTAACTTCACTGCATTGTGAATTAAGCCTACTTGTGACACTAATAAAAATAAACTTATGAACCTGAGAATGTAACCTAGGCTCTCGCTCCCAATGCAGTACTGAGAGATGCTGTCAGTTGGAGTGCTGGCTTTCAGATAAGATGTCAAACCAAGACCTTATTTGGCCCCTTAGACGAAAATGAAAGATCCCACGAACACTATATCGAATTCCCTCTGGGGTCCGAGTCAACATTTATTCCAGTCATTGACATTAAAGCAGATTATTGTGGGTTTAATTGCTCTTTGTGGGATCTTGCTGTGCCTAAATTAGCTGCTGCCTACCCTTCACTACAATAGTGACTACACTTCAGAAAGTGCTTCACTTTCAAGTGCTTTGGGATGTCCTGAGGTGGTGGAACACGCTGTATAAATACATTATTTCTTTCAGAAAAGACAGATCAATGTCCCTGGTACAGATTCCTCATCAGAATTGAGTTCTGACTTATAGCCTGGACTCAAAGCATTGACTTGTCCTTTCTCTATTAGCTGCTGACTGATCCATTGTACATTTCCAGAGTTCTATGTTCTGTTTGACAATATCCTTTTGTTGTCAAACTATTGATTTAGGTTGTTACTGATAAGAGATAACTAGGGAAGATGAAAGGAAGATATTGTGAGAAAGTCCCAGAGAAATGCACATGAATTACCTCCTCACTCCTATTTCTTCCACAATTTATATATAGAAAGACTGTTCTATCACACCTGCCTTCTGAATCAAATTCCACAGCCTACGTACAATTTACCCTACCCAAGACTGCACCCACTCATTTAATCTTCTTCCATAGTCCAAATACAATCGAAACTACAGACATATTGGCACAGATGGTAAGTAGAAAAATAATCACCATAGTCACAGGTGACGATAAACCCCCTTTAAGGGGGAGGGCTGACTCGTAGTGATTTCACCGGAGGGTCAACATGCCTCAGGCGAGGGGCAAGGTTGAGAAGGAGGGGCCTTCATGAATAACCTCTGCCACTATGGGAATTGAACCCATGCTGTTCATCTCTGCGCCACCCACCCAAGTCAACTAAGCTAACCGATTCCATGACTCATTGATCACATGCTGGCTCTCTGTAGAGCAATCTAATCAAGTCACATTTTCCTACCTGGTCTCCATAAATGTCCTTTAATTCCATTAAGGGCCCATTTAACTTTCTTTCCAAGTTAATTTAGAATCCTACAGTGCAATGCAGAAGTAAGCCATTTGGTCCATCAGACCCTATCACCTTAATTCCTATTTACCTTGTTAGTTCCCCTGACAAAAAAGAGCAATTTGGCATGGCCAATCAATCTAACCCACACATTTTTGGACTATGGGAGGAAACCGAAGTCTAAAACATGGAGAGAACATGCAGATTCCACACAGACAATGACGCAAGGCCGGAACTGAACCTGGATCTCTGGTACTGTGGAGGCAGCAGCGCTAACTACTGTGCCATCGTGCTACCCCTGAATTTAAATTTGGTATCTATCTTTCCACTTCTCTCGTGAGTAGCAAGTTCTTGATTATTGCTGCTGTCTGCGTGAAAAAGTTCTCCCTTACATTCTCCCCTCTTTATCAAAAGCTTAGACCCAACTCTTCTATGTCTGCCTGATCTAAAGCTCACTTAATCATTGATACTTCAATCAGATTCCTCCCTCAACCTCCTTTGCCCCAAGGATAACGAACCCTCACATTGTAGCTAAAACTTCCCTCATTCCAGGAACTATTTCTGGTAAATAAAACTACTCACAATCATCAACAAAAGTGATGGAAGGAGTCATCAACAGCACTATCAAGAGACCCTTTCTGAATAATGACTTGCACACGGATGCTCAGTTTGAGTTCTGCTCAAATCATTAAATTCCTGAGCTCATTACAGCCTTCGTTCAGACACGGACAAAAGAGTTGAATTGCCAGAGGTAAGAGTGACTGTCCTTGACATCAAGGTAGCATTTAACAGAGCATTGCATCAAAGAACCATAGCAAAACCTGGAGCCAATGGGAATCAGGGGAAAGCTCTCTGTTCATTGGACTCATACCGCAAAGAAAGATGGTTGAAGGTTCATTATTTCAGCTCCAGAACATCACTGCAGGCGTTCCTGAGGGTGGTGTCCTAGGTTGCTTCATCACTGACCTTCCTTCCATCATAAGGTCAGAAGTGGAGGTGTTCAGTGATGATTGTGTAATGTTCAGCACTAATCATAACCCTCAGATACTGGAGCAGTCCATGTCTAAATGCAGCAAGTTCTGGACAATATCCGGGCTCAGGCTGACAATTGGCAAGTAACATTTTCCCACACAAGTGCCAGGCAATGCCCATCTCCACAGGAGAGAATCTAACCAATACCTCATGATATTCAATGGCATTACCATCTCTGAATCTCCCACTACCAACATCCTAGTAACTAGAAACTGAACTGGACTAGCCATATAAATACTGTGGCTATGAGAACAGGTCAGAACTAGGAATCCTGTGGCAAGTAACTCACCTCCTGACTCCCCAAAGCCTGTCCATCATTCGCAAGACACAAGTCAGGAGTGTGATGGAATACTCTCCACTTACCTCGATAGGTGCAACTCCAACAACACTCGAGAAAGTCGACACTATCTAGAATAAAGCAGCCTTGCTTGATTGGCACCACATCCACAAACATCCTCCATCACCAACAGCAGTGTTTACCATTTACAAGAAGCGCTGCAAGAACTCACCAAGGCTCCTTAGACAGCACTTTCCAAACACATGACAACTACCACATAGAACAAGGGCAGCAGATCCCTGGGAACACCACCATTTGCAAGTTCCTCTTCAAGCTACACACCATCCTGACTTGTTCCTTCCTGAATCTTGGAACCCCCTCCTTCACGGCATTGTGGGTGTACCTACGCCACATGGACAGTGGTGGTTTAAGGAGGAGACTCACCACCACCTTCTCATGGAATATTAGAGAAGAATAACAAATGCTGGCCTGACCTGCAATGCCAACATTCCAAGAATGAATACAAAAGCAAAAAAGCTAAGACAAGAGACTATCCCACACATTGGCTGTGGATAACCTCTATCACAGACTGTATCCCATTCAATACTTTCTAGTGGCTCTCTGGAATATTTATCTATGTTCGGTCCTTTAATAGTAGAGCCTGAGCTGTCACACTCACACATTTCCGTGTTCATCACTGCATTGGCACCATTGTTTCCAATACAGCACTGAATTATTTGTGACTTCATCTATTCTGTAATAAAAGACTATCTCTATCCAATTATCTCTATCTATCTCTACCTAATTATCTCTATCTATCTACATCTACTTCTATCTATCTATCTATATCTATCTATCTTTATCAATATCTATCTATCTTCATCTATATCTATCTTTATCTATCTCTATCTATCTATCTCTATCTATCTCTATCTATGCCACTAAAAATAACATTCAAAGCCATTCCCTTTTAAAGAGGCTATGTTCCTGCTGCTGTAGATACACCTCACATTTTTGAGAAATAAAATAATCCAAACTCCAATTGCATTGGTAAAGTAGGAGCTGCTATGGAAAGATTTAGTTATTAAAATTGCTGCATCACTTGAAAAGCAACGTGCCTTCCAGTTGCATGTTACAAACCTCTGACCCAAGGCAACAGCACATCATCTAGGCTGACAGTTAGACCATAATATCATTAAATGTAGGAACAGAAGTAGGCCATTCGGCCCATCAAGTCTACTCTGCCATTCAATGGGACCATGACTAATCTGATGTGATAACCCTCAACTCCACTTTTTCGCTTTGTAGAACCACAGAATTCTACAGTGCAGGAGGAGCCCATTTGACTCATTGAGTCTGCACCGACCCACAATGCCACACAGACCCTATCCCCATTACCCCATGTTTTTACCCACGCTTGTCCTCCTCACACTAAGGGGCAATTTACCATGGCCAATCAACCTAACTCACGCATCTTGTTCTATGTTCTATGTTCTATGTTCTATCTTTGAACTGTGGGAGGAAACTGGAGCACCTGGAGGAAACCCATGCAGACATTGGGAAAACATGTAAACTCCGCACAGTCAATTGAGACCAGAATTGAACACAGGATTCTGATCCTGTGGGGGAACAGTGCCAACCACTGTGTCACCGTGCTGTCCACAGTGTTATCCCCAAGGGTTATCCCCATAACCCTTGATTCCCTTACTGTCTATCTCAGCCTTGAACATACTTAATGACCCAGCCTCCACAGCCCTCAGCAATAAAGACTTCTACAGATTCACTACTCTCTGAGAGAGGAAATTCCTCCTCATCTCTGTTGTAAATGGGCGACCCCCTTACTCTGGGATTATGCCCCATAATCCTAAACTCACCCACAAGGGGAAACAATATCTCAGAATCTACAATAAAAGCAAATAACCATGGATTCTGGAATCTGAAATGAAAACATGAAATGCTGGAAAACCTCACAGGTTTGACAGCAATCTGACAAAGGTCATCCAAACTCGAAATGTTAGCTCTGTTTTCTCACTATGGATGCTGTTGTTTATCTCTCTCAGTATCTACCCTGTCAAGCCTCCTGAGAATCTGATATGTTTCAGTAAGGTCACTTGTCTGTGCTCAAGCCATTAAGTGCTGCATCATTGGAGGTACCATATATAATATATATATACAAGCATTATTCATGACCTCAAGAAGATCTGAAATGCATTATAGTCAATGAGACTGTGGAAATGTGCAAGTCCCTTTGCAATCGCTCAGAAATGTAACTCTTCACTTTGAGGAAGGACTCAGAAATAGATTCTATTCAACCCCAAGAGTCTCTTCTACCTTCTGGCTAAAGCAAATTCAACCTTGGCTTTGTGGGTAGCACTCCTCACTCTATGTCCAAATGTTCAGATACAGAAACCTGTGTCACTGTAGCATTGAGGGAGTTCCGTACTGTTTGGAGGTGTTGCTATTTGGAATCAATGTTAAATCAAGTTTCTGTCTGTGCCTTCAGGGAGCTGTGTTAGATACCAAGGCACTGTTATGAGGAAGAGCAGCAGGATTTTCTCAGTGTCTTGGCTGGTATTTCTCACTTAGGAATAATTCTCCCGCTGTTGTTTGTACCACGTGCAAACTTGCTGCAGCATTTCCCACATTAACTACACTTCAATATGACTTCAGTAGTTGTAAAACAGATGGGAACATTATAAAGTTGTGAAAAGTGCAACATACATGCTATCATACTACTACCTCAGAGGATTAAGGAAATTTGGCATATCAGCTACAACTCTCACTGACTTTGACAGATGCACTCTAGCAAGCATTTTTTCTGGTCGTATCACAGTTTGGCATGGCTCCTGTTCTGCCCAAGACCCTCAAACCAAACTGAGTTGTGAACAAAACCCAGTACATCACGCCAATCAGCCTCCCATCCATCCATCGACTCTGTCTACACTTCCCGCTATCTCAGAAAAGCAGCCAGCATAATCAAGGATCCCGCGCATCCCAGACATTCTCTCTTCCACCTTCTTCCATTGGGAAAAGGATACAAAAGTCTGAGTTAGCAACCAACTTAAGAACAGCTGCTTCCCTGCTGTTGTCAGACTTTTGAATGGACCTGCCCGGTATTAAGTTGATCTTTCTCTACACCCTAACTATGACTGTAACACTACATTTTGCACTCTCTCATTTCTTTCTCTATGAATGGTATGCTTTGCCTGTAAACCACACAAGAACAATACTTTTCACTGTAAATGCATGTGACAATAATAAATCAAATCAAATAAATACAAGCTTTTTTCCCATTCAAGGCAATCAGAAATAGCTAGTTTCCAATCAGACTCAATTAGCACTGAGTGCAACAATTAAACATCGAAAAGTAGATTGGCAAAGGGTGATCATCCATAGGAACAGGAATCAAGCTCCACCAATCTGCTCCACCATTCACTTAGATCACGGCTGATCTGCATCTTAAGTACAGTTGTCCATCTTGGACCCATTATTAGAAAAGATTTCCCTGCAATAATTCAAAAGTAAATTGAAAGGGTGGACATGCCAAATGTCCTTAGTCTTCTGAGAAAGTGGAGGCTTTGGTGGGCTTTCTTTACTAAAGTGTCGGCATGAGGGGAATCAGGACAGGTTGTTGGTGATCTGGACACCTAAAAACTTGAACCTCTCGACCTTTTCTACTTTACATCTTCTGATGGAAAAGGGGCATGTTCTCCTTTGCGCTTCCTGAAGTCGATGACAATCTCCTTCGTTTTGTTGACATTAAGAGAGAGGTTATTGTGGCACCAGTTCCCCAGATTCTCTATCTCATTCCTGTACTCTGTCTCCTCATTGTTTGAGATCCAACCCAATACGGTGGTGTCATCAGCAAATTTGAAAATCGAATTGGAAGGGAATTTGACCATATAGTGATAGATGTATAAGGAGAATAGTAGGAAGCTGAGAACACAGCCTTGTGGGGCACCGGTGTTGAGGATGATCATGGAGGAAGTGTTGTTGCCTATCCTTATTGATTGTGGTCTGTGAGTTAGGAAGTTCAGGATCCAGTTGCTGGGAGGCAGCAGTGCTAACCACTGTGCCACATCTCAACAACGATAGTCATATTTCCTTTCAGTCCTCCCCATTGCATTTGCCTGTCACAAGCTTCTCAAAGGCAACTAATGATGAACAATAAATGGACCAGTGGTGGCATGGTGGCGCAGTGACTAGCACTGCTGCTCACAGTGCCAGGGACCTGGGTTTGATTCCCAGATTGGGTCACTGCCTGTGTGGAGTCTGCACCTTCTCCCTGTTTCCGTGGAGGTTTTCTCCAGGTGCTCCAGTTTTGCCCCACAGTCCAAAGTTGTATAGGGTAGCTAGATTGGCCATGGTAAATTCCCACAGTCTGAGGAGGTTATATGAGGTTATGGGGATAGAGCCTGGGTGGGATTGTTGTCACTGCAGGCTCGATGGGCCAATTGGCTTCGTTCTGCACTGTAAGGATTCTATGAACCTTGCCAGGTTCACTCAAGTGCTTGGAATGAATGGGAAACACTCTGTAGAAGGGTAGCGAGCTGCAAAGTTGCTGTTGTGGCCACAAAAGGGTTAACATCACCCGCAATCGTTACAATGAAACCTTTCTGATTATAGAAGTGTAAAAAAATTCCTTGATGGTGTTGGCGATAGCGGAGCAATTTACACCTGGTATTTTTATGTGTGTGTCGGCACTAATCCATTTCAAGGAGGGACTGATAAGGTCTGTGCGTAGCTGCTTCGTCACTTGTACTTTAGCCAGAACTGACGTGGAGCTCATTCTGACCACATTAACTGAGGAACAAAATCCATGCAGGCCAAAGCCTTTCACCCAAGATCCTTCAAGGTGGGCAACACTTGTCCTCTGTGATCTCAGCTTGTGTATATTCCTCCTGCACCTGTGCTGCGATGTGAGTCCACATGTCACAGTCACACCATGAGATGTATATTCCATCTACCACTTCCTATTCACTTTGGCTTTGGAAAATGTTTATGCCAAGAGCAAATTTAGAATTTTATATATACCCTTCAATCAACAGTACTGTTAAAAAAAAAACAGGATAATCTATTCATTTATCTCATGACTGACAAGGAGAATTTCCTGCTCACAATTTAAACTTGAAAATCACCCTTCAGAAATACTTCCTTGGTTGTAAAGTGCTTTGAGCTGTCCCCGGGTTGTTAAAGGCATTTAATCAATATTTTTGTCCCCCATAAACTTACAAAACAGTCACATGCACAAATTAACACAGAATCGGCTTCACTCGTGAGGTTATAGAAGCTCATAGAAGAATTTAGTGTGAGTCTGCCCTGGAGGATTATTCAAGTTCCAGTCAGAAAAAGTCCTCAAAACAAAGCTAACAAAGCAAGCGGATGAATGGCCTCCTCCTGCTCCTATTTTCTAAATTTCAATGTTTCTAAATAGTTCAGTATAACCACAGGAAAAGATGCGAACTCTCAACAAAACTCTCTTCTGAACACCGAACAACTCACACAAACCTCCATCTCAGCCTTGGGTAAGAAGTGTCAAAAAACAGGCCAGTTGCCTGCCTATATGACAAGCGCTAAATTTTCATTTATCACCCATCCCTAATTGCCCAAGGGAAGTTGAGAGTCAACCACGTCACTGTGACCCTGTAGTGATATATAGGCCAGGTCATCTACTGTGGTGGGATTTGAACCCAGGTCCCCAGAACATTAGTAGAGATTAATCATCTGGCGATAATACCACTACACCATCACAAAATCTGAATCAGTCGAGTTGTCAATTGACTAAACTGTCCACTTAATTGTTAGTGGGTACGCTTCTGTCTCCTGTGCATGGCTGAATGCCACGTTGTGCATGAACGCAGTGACATCGGGACGTGCGTCCAATGTCTTTTTGCACGATTTCATGCAATTTCAGGTTGGTCCAATGTTGCAAAGCAAAGTGAAATTCTATGCAAGGAAATAATAGGATAGGTGAGTCAAAGTGGTATGTTAGAAGGAGTGTCTTATAGGAGGAGAGAAGTTCTACACTAGTATTATTGAGAGGACAGCACAGTTATACACATAACATCACTAGGTTCGTTCCACTGATTGTTTTCCACTCCTGTCCATTATTCCCCGCTCTTTTCCATATCCCATTTGTTTCATGCCCTTGTAACTTATTCCTTAATTGTCTCTCACCTTCAATTAATGACTCTGGAGGCACCAGAGCTTTTTCAAAGAAAGTGGGTGGGTTTCAATCTCCAAAGGCTTCTTCTGCATTCAGTTGCAATTAGAAGATGGTTGTGTCACCCTGTTCACTCTCTGCCCTATTGTCTCTTGTTCAAACAGCAAAGTGTTGGCCAATAATTGATATTAGCCCGCAGGCTAAGGGGCCAAAGGATTCCTGGATCAGTAAACAGACTTGTGGCAATCTAATGGTTAACACCCTTCACTCTAACATCTCCTGAGACTTCAGCTCCGTCACCAAGTCTAATTGCTTGCAATGTTAAATGCATGTCACAGAATTGATGATTAAATGAAACAGTAACACAAAGGTTTGTTTCGAACTAGCTATCTTTGGTTGAAGTTCATGGAAATCTGAACACAAGTGCAGTATTTCTTGGCAAGCAAACATTGGGATTCAAGAGCAACAGATTTCAGCCTTGGCAGCATTCTAAGCAGATTAAGGGACATCTCCATCTTTGAGCAGATGATGACTACAGACGGAAGGATCCTTCACTGGTGTTTTTAATACTCTGTCTAAGGGTTTCCCTTTTCTCAATACACCTTTGGCCATTGCTCCTACAATCATAGAATCCTTACAGTGGAGAAGGAGGCCATTTGGCCCATTGAGACTGCACTGATCATAATCCCAACCAGACCCCATCCCTACGACCCTATGGATTTATCCTAGCTAATACCCCTGGCACTAAGGGAGAACTTAGCATGGCCAATCCACCTAATCTGCACATCTTTGGACTGTGGAAGGAAACTGGAGCAAACCCACACAGACATGGGGAGAACATGCAAACTTCCCATAGACAGTGACCGAAAACGGGAACCGAAGCCCGGTTCCTGGTACTGAGGTAGCAGTGCTAACCATTATGCTATTGTTCTGTCCCCTCTTTGTTTTCCTTTCTTCTTTTCGCTATATGCCACCTTACAGGTGTCAGTTACTGCTTCATTGGAAGCACTACTGCCACTGATTCAATGCGTTGTGAGAACTCTCCAATGACTGAGCAGATATTCTAGGCTGAGACCTCAGTACTGAGGCAGTCATAAAATACTGGGCTGTAGTTAGTATACAGGACATTTGAATGTAGCCTAAATTCACGTAAAGGCAACTGGATTGAGATCCAACTCAGTCAAACTGTGAACGTTAGCCAAGATTCTTACAAGATTCTTTATTTTCACATGATGTGGGCATCATTGGCTAAGCCAGTACTTATTGCCCATCCCTAATTGCTCTTTGATAAGTGGTGTGAGCTGTCATGAATCCGTCGCAGTCCACACAGTGAAGGTACACTCACAGTGCTGTTGGGGACAGAGTTCCAGGATTTTCACCCACAGTGAAGGAACAATGATACATTTCCAAGTCAGGATGGCGAGTGGCTCGGAGGGGAATTGAGGTGGTGGTGTTTCCATGTCTCTGCTGGGATGGTTGCTCTCTACTTCCGGCCAGGTTTGCCTGCTCTGTACGTGGCAACTTGCACCAAGTTCTCTGGCAGCATCATTCTACCACTAGGATAGTGTCCTATCAAATATACAAATTGCTTGCTTCCATTGGAAAAGAAAGCTAGATTTGCATTTATATAGTGCCTTATACAGCCTCAAGATATCCCAAAGCACTCAGTAGCCAATGGAGTACTTTCGTGATGTGTTACAACTCCTACATTACTGCAGTAACCAGATCTCCAAAAGTACAAAGAACAAAGAAAAGTACAGCACAGGAACAAGCCCTGCAGCCTTCCAGATCTGTGCTAATCATGATGTCCTAACTAAACTGCAAAAAAATACCCATTTTGTCCTTACTCATTCCATATCCCTCCATTCCCTCCCTATTCATGTAGCCATCCAGGTGCCTCTTAAATGTTGCTGACGTGTCTGCTTCCACCGTCTCCTGTGGCAGTGTGTTCCAGGTAACCACTAGTCTCTGCATGAAAAACTTTCCCCGTACACCTCTCCTGAACTTTCCCCCTCTTACCTTGAACCTGTGCCACCTTGTAACTGACACTTCCACCCTAGGAAAAAGCCTCTGATTATCCACCCTGTCTCTGCCTCTCATAATACACTTTGAACTAAAACATTTTGCACATAAGAGCAGGATTGGGACAGTGAGCCCATGAAGCCTGTTCCACCTTTAGTTTTGGGATGACCCAAAGCTATGGAAAATATATCTTTATAACATAATGCTGTATAAGACCCTGGTCAGACCCTACTTGGAGTACTGTGTTCAGTTCTGGTCGCCTCATTACAGGAAGGATGTGGAAGCCTTTGAAAGGGTACTGGGGACATTTACAAGGATGTTACCTGAATTGAGTGGCATGCCTTATGAGGATAGGTTGAGAGAGCTTGATCTTTTCTCCTTAGAGAGACGAAGGATGAGAGGGGATCTGATGGACGTGTACAAGATATTGAGAGGTATTGATTGAGTGGACTCTCTGAGGGTTTTCCCCAGGGCTGAAATGGCTACCACAAGAGAATAGAGGTTTAGGATGCCGGGAAGTAGGTACAGAGGTGATGTCAGGGGTAAGTTTTTGACTCAGAGGGTAATGGGTGACAGGAATTGGCTGCCATTGGTGGTAGTGGAGGCAAATCCGATAGGGTCTTTTAAGAGACTTCTGGATGGGTACATGGGACTTAATAGGATTGAGGGTTATAAATAAGCCTAGTAGGTAGGGACATGTTCGGTGCAACTTGTAGGCCGAAGGGCCTATTTGTGCTGTAGTTTTTCTATGATTCTATGATATTGTTTTCATTAATTGAATGGGCGAGCATTTATTGCCCTTCCTTAAATGCCCTTGAACCAAATGGCTTGCTAGGCCACTTCAGATGGAACTGCTGCACATCTGAAGTCGCATGTAGGCCAGACCAGGTAAGGAGAGAAGATTTCCTTCTCTAAAGGGATATTGGTGGATTTTTACAACAATCATTATCCTTAGACTATTAATTGCAGATACTTATTGAACTCAAATTATACCATCTACCATGGTGGGAATTCGAACCTGGGTCTTCAGAGCATTACCCTGGGTCTCTGAATACTAATCATCACCTCACCTAGACTGATACTTATGAGAGACAGGCGGCCAGCCAAAGGCACATCTTTAACCTGGTTCAGCAGCTACTAAGTTGGAAAACTGAGAGGACATGAGAAAAAGAATCTTAAATGATTCTTTTTCAGACTGCTCTCAGTATCATATTGCAACATGAAGCTTAGAAACCACCAATTATATTCTAGCCTGTATCACATTCCCAGGTACTATTATTCTATATATAAACCATGCAAAGCACCCCGCTCCCCCCAACAATTAGATTGCAGTCTGGAACCTATTCCTAGGCAATGGTAAATGCTATTTTTCAAGCATTTAATTAGCATTCCTTCAGAGAGTCGCATTTCTTTCATCCATACACTGTGTTGTCTCGCGTGAGATATCTGCCAATCACCCATGATGTCTGGATTAGTCTAAAACCTCCCAAGGTGCTGCCCCATCGTTGCAATCTATTACCCAGCATTACAGATAACTACCATTGTTCTGCGCCTTGACAAGCTTCAGCGAGGATGGCATAAAGATTTATGAGAACAACCCTTGGGATGAGGGACTTTAGTTAGGAGGATTGGAGAAGATGGGACTGTTTCCTTAAAAAGAAGGTTCCGGTAAGACTTGATGGAATTGTCCAAAATCAGGAGTGATACGAGCGATGTGGATTAGGAACTATTTCCATTGACAGAATGACCAAGAATTGAATGACACGGATTTAAGGTGATTAAGAAGAATCAACGACCACATAGAGGTTTACAGCATGAGAACAGGCCCTTTTTTTAACCACTAAGCTACTCCTAATTGCCCGCGCTTAGCCTATATCCCTCTACACCATCTTCCCCATGTAACTGTCTAAATGCTTTAAAAAGACAAGATTGCCATGAAAAAAGGTTGTTTTTTTTTAACTACAATGAATCTGGAACACACTACCTGACAGAGAAGCAGATTCAATCACAGCTTAACAAGGATAAGAAACCTGAAGAGGGAAACGCTGGCAGGGCCACAGGGTAAAAGGGTGAGGGAGTAGGATGGGCTGAGCAGATCTCTCAGAGAATAATACAGATACAAAGAGGCAGAATTATTTTCTGTGCTGTAACCGTTCAATGATTCCATGGTGCTTTTTTCCTATATGGCGACAACATTGGCATCTACTCAACAATGTGGAAAATTGCTCTGGGTTACCTTATTCACAAAGAGCATGATAAAACCAACACGGCCAATTACCATCCCATTAGTCATATCTGGCACAAAGGGAGAAGTTTGTTGGAGGCCAAACATTTTGGAACTTCATTGCAAGAGTTCACCAGGCTGGTGTCCTAAGTCAACAGGTTTCAGCTGCTTCAATAATTCCCTCCATCATAAGGTCAGCAGTGGGGATGTTTGCTGATGATTGCACAATGTTTAGCACCATTTACACCTCTACAGATATCGAAGCAGTTAATGTCCAAATGCAGCAAGAAATGGATAATATTCAAGCATGGGTTGATAAATAGCAAGCAACGTTCATGCCACTCAAGTGCCAGGCAAAGACACCTCCAACAGGAAAGGATCTAATCATCTCCCCTTGACATTGAATGTCATTAGAATCTCTGGATCCCCCATGATCAACATCCTCGGGTTAGCATTGACCAGAAACTGAGTTGGACTATCCCATATAAATACTGTAGCTACAGGAGTAGTTCAGAGGCTGGGAATCCTAACTCTCCAAAGCCTGTCCACCATGTACATGACACAAATCAGGAATGTGATGGAATACCCTCCATTTGTCTGGACGAGTGTGGCTCCAACAACATTCAAGATGCTCGACATCACCCAGGACAAAACAGCCCCCAACCAACACATTCACTCCATCCACCACTGACTGTGTTTTCTATTGACAGGACATAGAATTGTTATGGTTCAGAAGAAGGCCATTTGGCCCATCATGTTTGCACTGCGGCAACATACTAAGGTTCCATCAACAGCACCTCCAAGCTGCAATTTCTACAACCTTGAAGATGAGGGCAGCAGAAAGCTGGGAACACCATCACCTGCAAGCTCCCTTCCAAGTCACTCAGGCTTAGAAATATATCACTGTTCACTCTCTGTCACTGGGTCAATACCCTGACATTAATGATATCACTATAGTTTCTGTAATATGTGGTAGCGTGGCCCCTTTAAGGAGGTGTTCCCTGAGGGTCAGAAGATGGGGCCAGACCTTCTAGCATGTTGAGGCGGGAAACTGAGCCAATCGAGTGCGAGAGGACATATCCTGGGTCAGAGAAGAATCCGCGGTTGGAGATAGGAAGGATTAGTGTACAATCACATACTGATTCCAACTGACCCTGATTGTAAATATAGTTATTTATTTGCTGGCAAATAAATTTTGTTCTTATGCCTTATTAGCTCACTCTTATATTACACAATACATTTCAGATGGGACTGGAGTCCTGTCATCGTATTGTGTCAATTCCTATGAAGCAACCATGTTAACCTTGGTGGTTCTGTTGTTGAATGGAGGAAGCTGGGATTTCTTTCAATGGTCTCACACCTTAGATAGAATCCATTACACACTGATGCCCTTCAATCTGGAACTCCTGTGATTGGAAATTCAGGACCCTTGAACGTCGATAGTGAGAGCGATTACAGAGTATTGGAATAGAGCTGGAAGGTGGAATTGGAAATCAACTGTGATCATATTGAATGGTGGAGCAGGCTCGAGGGGCTGAATGGCCTACTCCTGCTGTTCATTTTTTATATCCTTATGTAGGTGTGTCCCTTGCTTGCATCGTAAATTGTGAAATGTCCCATTTCGTACCCAATTGCAATGGAGAAAGCATTCAGCTGCAATAATACAGCCTGGAATATCTCAGAGTGCTCTTTGGCTTGCTGAGTATTTCTAAAGTGTAGTTGTTGTGTAGAAAGTGTGGTAATTAACGTCGCCACAGCAAACATCAATGATAGAAATGGCCAAATCATCTTCTTCAGGGACAGCAAGGTGGGACAGTGGCTGGCTCACAGCTGCAGGGACTCAGGTTCAATTCCCCACTTGGGTCATTGTCTGTGTGGAGTTTGCACGTTCTCCCTGTGTCTGCTTGGGTTTCCTCTAGATGCTCTGGTTTCCTCCCACAGTCTGGGAGACATGCTGCTTAGATGCACTGGTTGCGCTAAATTCTCCATCAGTGTACCCGAACAGGTGCCGGAGTGTGGCAACTGGGGCATTTTCACAGTAACTTCATTGCAGTATTAATGTAAGCCTACTTGTGACACTAATAAATAAATTTATAAAACATTGCAAGAAAAAAAGACTTGCTTTTTTATACAGTGCTTTTTATGACTACCAATATTTTACAGCCAATGAAATATTTTGTAGTGACTGCAGTATTATAGAAAGTGCACAAACCAACAGCAAACTCCCAGAAATAACAATGTGATAATAACCAGATTTATCAGTTTTTGTGATCTTGATCAAAGAGTAAGTAACGGCCGCGTAGGGATCACTCCTCTGTTCCTGTTGAAAATAGTGCCCATGGGATCATTTATATTCACCACAAACAGGCAGATGTGGTCTCAATTTCATATCAATCTGAACAACCCTCCAACAGTAACACCATGACACCAAAGTCGGAGGAGAGGTAGATAGTGAAGAGGGGTGTTATAGTTTGCAGAGAGACTTGGACAAGTTGCAGAGCTAGGCCGAGAGGTGGCAAATGGAGTTTAATGTGGAAAAGTGTGAGGTAATGCACTTTGGCAGGAATAATAAATGTGTAGAGTATAGGGCTAATGGTAGGACTCTTAATAGTGTTGATGAACAGAGGGATCTTGGTGTATATGTGCATAGATCCCTGAAAGTTGGCAATCAAGTCGATAAGGTTGTTAAGAAGGCATACGGAGTCTTAGCTTTTATTGGTAGGGGGATTGAATTTCGGAGCCGCAACGTCATGTTGCAACTGTACAAAACTCTAGTGCGGCCGCACTTGGAGTATTGTGTACAGTTCTGGTACCCGCATTATAAGAAAGATGTGGAGGCATTGGAGAGGGTACAGAGGAGGTTTACCAGGATGTTGCCTGGTATGGAAGGCAGGTTTTATGAAGAGAGGCTGAGAGATTTGAGGTTGTTTTCATTAGAAAGAAGGCAGCTAAGAGGAGACCTTATTGAAACATGTAAGATGATTAAAGGTTTAGACAGGGTGGACAGTGATAGCCTTTTTCCTAGGATGGAGAAAGCTAGCACGAGGGGACATAGCTTTAAATTAAGGGGTGGTGGTTTTAGGACAGATGTCAGAGGTAGGTTCTTTACCCAGAGGGTGGTAAGGGTATGGAATGCCTTGCCTGTGTCAGTTGTAGATGCGCCAAGTTTGGTGGCGTTTAAGAGGTTAGTAGATAAGTTTATGGATGAAAGGGGAATGTTTTAGGTTAAAGGGTCACTGCTTGTTCCTAATTGGTCGGCGCAACATCGAAGGCCGAAGGGCCTGTTCTGCGCTGTAATGTTCTATGTTCTATGTTCTACGTTCTAGTATTGCACTCCCTCAGTACTGCACTGAAATGGCAGCTTTGATATTTCATTAACTGACACATGGCCCAGACACGAGTGTTTCAGAGCCAGGAGATTTACCAAGCAAGCCACACTTGAGACAGGGATAAATACTGGTCAGTGCACATGGAGAATCTCAGATGATGGTGCAGAACTTTCTTTTCCACATTCACCTGAGAGGGAAGGTGGGTTTACAATCTTACAGGGCAACAATCCCTCAATGCTTGCTTCAGTTTATTTATTTGTGTCACAAGTAGCTTACATTAACATTGCAATGAAGTTACTGTGAAAATCCCCTAGTCGCCTGTTTGGATACAATGAGGGAGAATTTAGCAAGGCCAATCCAACTACTCAACCAGCACATCTTTCAAACTGCGGGAGGAAACCAGAGCACCTGGAGGAAACCCATGGAGATACAGGGAGAACATACAAACTCCGCAGAGACAGTGATCCGATTTGGGAATCAAACCTGGGTTCCTGGCGTGCTGCAGCAGCAGCACTAACCACTGTGCCACCATGTCATGGTACTTGGAGCATAAATCAAGATTACACACTAGAATCTCTGCAGAGGGATTTGAACCCACAACTCTCAGGCTGTAGCTGCTGCTCACACTTGACACCTGATTGCTATCACAAATTAATAAATGACAAGCAGTGTCAGGCTTTCATTCTTATATTCATTTCATTTATCTGTGTTATAACCTCTCTGTCATCATAACCTCTTTATATAATTGTTGTGGAAGTTGGTCTTTCAGAACAAATATCTTTCTACGGAATTAAGCCAGTGGTGATTGAATCTTGCAGGTTGTGCTGCTGTCTAAAAGCCGCTTGAGTTTAGTTTTAGCAGCGCATGAGATCATTAGGGACTCCCGATCAAATTACTAGCCTCTGCCAGCCATCTCCCATTCTATATATAAATTCCTACAAAAAGAAACACAACATCCTCTCATTCTTTCTTCAACCTTTGTAAACATCTCAAGATTTTGAATAGGATCTGAGAATGATCTGCTGACCTACAGGTGCATTGCAAGCTTCTCCTTGTATTATAGCAGACTATCCTTTCTCTCTGAATCATAATCTAAGTTGACTGTGGTTTGCATTTCCCTCTCATTTGTGATTAGGGCTGTAAATAGATGCCCCTCAGTCTTTCCCCATTTCTGTACGCCTCAGATCCATTGAAATTAAGACGTGCCGCTTCTCTTAACTTGTTTGTTCCCACAGCCTCAATTCTGTGGGACCTCTTAACTCCCAAGGTTTTGCAAGGACTTTCAAAACTAAGTTCGAAATCATCATGTCACTGTTTCTTTACTTACACCACCCTCTCCCTTTTTCAATTAAATCTCAGCCTATGGGCCTTACCCAAAAGATTTCTCTGGTTTGTGCCCCAGAACCAGATCGGCATTCACCCCCAACCATATCATAGAATCATAGAATCCCTTTAGGGCATGTTCTCCCTGTGTCTGCATGGGTTTCCTCTGGGTGCTCTGGTTTCCTCCCACAGTTCGAAAGGTTAGGTGCATTGGCCATACAAAATTCACCCTCAGTATATCCCAACTGGTGCTGGAGTGTGGCAACTAGGGGATTTTCACAGTAACTTCAGCGCAGTATTAATGTAAGCCTACTTGTGACACTAATAAATAAGCTAAACTGAACTGTGCATAGGAGTCCATTCGGCCCATCAAGTCTGCACCAACAACAATCTCACACTGTCCTTGTAACCCTGTATATTTACCTATTAATCCTCTGGTACTAAGGGGCAATTTAGTATGGTCAATGCACCTAACTTGTACATCTTTGGACTCTGGGAGGAAACCGGATCACCCGGAGGAAACCCATGCAGACATGGGAGAATATGCAAACTTGACACCGACAGTCTCTCAAGTCGGAATCGAACCCGGGTCCGTGGCTCTGTGAGACAGCAGCGCTAACCATCATGCCACCATGCCTTCCTGTACCTTGGCCAATATTTACCCCTCAACCAACATCAGTAAAATGGATTAGCTGGTCATCATCACATTGCTTTCCATGCAATCCTGCTGTGTATAAAATGGCTGCTGTGTTTTCTACATTGTAACTACAATAGAGCCTTGAAGAGTTACTTCATTGGCTGTAAAATCCTTTGGCATTGCTTGAGGAAGTGAAAAGCACTGTAGAGGACAGGCCTTTCTCCATTTTCTTCCCAATGACTTGCCTCCAACTCTGAGGAGTTTGTAACCTCCCAGATTGAGGCTCTCATTAATTTCTCGAGGTTCCATTCAAATACAGCTTCTGCACTTCTCCTACCTGTAGTTTCTCACAGCCTATCATCCCATCACTACCTGGCACATTTCCACACTGAAAACTTCAATGCATTAGCGTTAACTGTCAGTATTTAAAAAAAAACTTGATTATCCAACTCCGACGAATGGATAATGTTACCACTGCAGAATATGATGTTCAGAAGGAGTCTGACCCACACGGGTTATTTTCAAGACTACATCCTGGCATCAGGTTCCTTTTCTGAGTCTCAATGTCACACTTGCTTTAAAGAGGGAATCTCTCCTACAGAATCCCTCGAAAGAGAGAGAGAGAGAGAAACATCTTGAGGCTTCTCACTCCGGGGACCCCTTTTTTAAAAGGAATTCGTGCTAATGGTACCTTTTTTGTAAAGGGAGTTTCATTTGTAAAACACCTTCAAAGTGGGCGCTGTACCAGCCAGATACTGGCAGGACGATGTATAAATACAGATGTAATGGGAATCTGGAATGTTTGCTCCTACAGAAAGCTGCTGTGGCTAGAAATCGATTGAAAATTTCAACTTTCAGATCGATAGGTTTTAGTGATGCCAAATGTATCAAGGCTTACAGAACCAAGGAGGATACATGAAGTTAAAGATCTAGATTATCCCTCAGATAAATGAATGACAGAACAGGCTGGAGAGTAAGTACGGTCTCCTCCAGTTCCTCTACCTAAGCCCATATCAAAACCTCTGATAATCAACAAGGATTATTAAGAGATGTAATTCGATTTACATCAGACTGTTGGAAATTGGAATGGGAGTGGACCATTAGGCTCCTTGAGCCTGCTCTTCCATTCAATAAGGGCACAATTGAGCAAATGCAGCTCTGTCAGAGATGCCGCTTTTCAGGTGGACATGCTAAATCGAGGCCATGTCCTTCCTTCTGAGGTGGACACCAAAGAGGAATCAATTTCAGAGAAGTGCAGGACAGTTCTCCCCCGTGTCCTGAACAATAACTATCCCTCAATCAGCCTCACAGCAAGCAGATTACCAGTGCAGGTTTTCTTTGCTGTGGGAGCTTTTTGTGCACAAATTAACGGCCGTGATTCCTCCATTTTTAAAACTTCTTAAAATTCATTTGTGGAACATAGGTATTGCTGGCTGTCCAGCATTTATTGCCCGTTGCTTGTTGCTCGAGAGCAATTGAGAGTCAACCACATTGCTGTGGCTCTGGAGTCACAGGTAGGTCAGACCAATAAGGACGGCAGATTTCCTTCCCTAAAGGACATTAGTGAACCAGATAGTGTTTTCCAACAATCAATAATGATTTCACGGTCATCAGCACATTCTTAATTCTAGATATTTGTTATTGAGTTCAAATTCCACCATCTGCCAGGGTGGGATTTGAACACCCATCTCCAAATCATTAGCTGAGTTTCTAAATTAATAGTTTAGCAATAATACCACTAGGCCATCACTTTGGAACTATGTAATTGGCTGTAAAGTGCTCAGGGATGCCCTGTGGGCATGGAAGACACTATAAAAATGCAAATCCTTTTTTATTGGTCTATTGTGCATGCATCTCTGGAAGAGAAATTGAGCTGGTTGCAAAATTGGGCAGGCAGTTCACAACTGGTTGTTCAATCTACCATCCCAGGCCTATTTTACCACCTGACTGCATGTGCGAATTAGGAATGGATTTAATTGTGATACTCTTTTGGGTAGAAGTGCCCCCAATTCAGTATCCATTGGTCACCATAAGGAAACAGTGAAAATTTCACAACACCAGGCTTGAAGTCCAACAGGTGTGTTTGGAATTATGAGCTTTCAGAGCGCTGCTCCTTCATCAGGACTCACCCCCCCTGTTCCGCAAGCTCATGATTTCAAATAAACTTGTTAGACTTTAACCTGGTGTTGTGAGACTTCTTACTATGCCCACCCCAGTCCAACACCAGCATTACCACATCCTGGCTACCACACAGAAAAGAGATGATCATACAGGTTGGGAATTAAGAGCTGGAAAGCGATGTTGGGGCAGCGTAAAACGCACCTCTTCAAAGCAGAGGGAGCGTCACTTTGCACATTACCCAACCTGTTAACTGGGGATACTGGTTGATGGATCCTACCTCCCAAAAACCAACAATCTAAAGTGTGAGGATCACAGAACTCACTGGAGAATCGAGCTGGGAGTTTATGGAGTCGGAGAGGATAAAAGAGCCCAGATTAACTCACACACTCAATCCATTCATTTAAATCACACTTACAAGTTCGCTAACTTCTCATTGCCAATTTCCTCCCAATGATATAACCAATTTACAACGACTTAGGCTGCTTATCGAGAGTGTTATGCGTTTGCCAGACCAAACAATAACTACTTCCAAAGCTCTGCTATATAAATAGGAATTTCACAATAAGGTTCAAACAGAAACATTATTACTTCTATTAATCTAACAATTCAAATAAAGCAAGTGAAATGAGAAACAGCCTTGTGGGCTGGAAAGACAAAAACATGGAGTCCCAGTTTGCTTACGCACCACTAGTTAATTGAAAATGCTACTACTGATCACGGCAATACTCTAGTGAAGTGCCAGCCCAAATGATTGGCCTTTATTTGCTGGATTAGAGAACTACCTAACTCCTAAAGAACATCTATCAAGCAATGAAGGTAAAGCGTATTCTTTCGATCATAGGAATTGCAGAGGAGGGGAGTGGTGTTTGTACACCCTGGACTTCCTCCCTGACATTACATAGTTAAGCAGAAAAAATATTGTAACAGAAATCCACAGGAAAAGAAGAAAGTTCAAGATAATACTTGAGTAACTTTGTTTTTTCTCTAAGATGGGAATAAAGAGGGAGATTCTCTGTACTGATGTCATGCACTATGTCATCAACTGTGACAAGGGAGGAATGTTTCTAATATCCCTTACATTTCAAAAACTCAAGGTCCACACAAATCATAGAACATTGTAATACGGGAGACCATTCGGCCCATTGTGTGTATCAGCCTCTATCATGACTTGGTAGAAACTGTTTCCATATGTATTTACTTAAAATTTATTATTCACATGTAGGCATTAAATGGCACATTTCTCTTTATTCATTCATGGGACATGTATGTCACTGGCTGGCCTGCATTTATTGCCCATCCCGAGTTGCCCTGGTTCTGAGTTTGCTAGGCCGTTTATCATAGATCATAGATCATAGAATCCTACAGTGCAGAAAGAGGCCCTTTGGCCCATCAAGTCAACACTGAACACAATCGCACCCAGGCCCTACCCCCCTATTCCTACATATTATACCCACTAATTCCTCTAACCTCCATTACCCTAAAGACTAAGGTTCAATTTCTTAGTAAGGCCAATCAAAGGGCAGTTGAGAGTCAACCATATTGCTGTGACTCTGGAGACATATGTAGGCCAGGCCGGGTAAGGATGGCAGGTTTATTTTCCCGAAAGGGAAGCAGATGGTTTTTTTCCTGACAATCGACAATTGTTTCATGGTCATCAGTAGATTCTTAAATCCAGATATTTTTCATTGAATTCAAATTCCACCATCTGCAGTGATGGGATTCAAACCCAAGTTCCCAGAACATTAGCTGAGTTCCTGGATTAATAATTTAGTGATAATACTACTAGGCCATCACCTCCCCGTGAAACATAAAGCATAGAATATAGAACATTACAGCACAGTACAGGCCTTTCGGCCTTCGATGTTGTGCCAACCAATGGAACCAATGCTATGACCCTCTAACCTAAACTATTCCAAAGGTATCTATATACTTATCCACTGCCCATTTGAACGCCCTTAAACTTGATGAGTCCACAACTGCTGCAGGCAGGGCATTCCACACCCTTACTACCCTCTGAGTAAAGAACCACCTCTGGCATCCGTCCTATAACTACCACCCCTTAATTTAAAGCTATGTCCCCTCATATTATCCATCTCCATCCAAGGAAAAAGGCTCTCACTATCCACCCTATCTAACGCTTTGATCATCTTATATGTCTCAATTAAGTTACCTCTTAGCCTTCTTCTCTCTAATGAAAATAACCTCAAGTCCCTTAGCCTTTTCTCATAAGACCTACCCATCATACCAGGCAACATCCTGGTAAACCTGCACCCTTCCCAATGCCTCTACATCTTTCTTACAAGGTGGCGACCAAAACTGCACACAATACTCCAAGTACGGCCATGCCAGAGTTTTGTACAGTTGCAACATGACGTCTTGGCTCCAAAATTCAATCCCTCTACCAATAAATGCTAACATACTATATGCCTTCTTAACAACCTTATCAACTTGAGTACCAACTTTCAGGAATCTATGCACCCATACACCGAGATCTCTCTGCTCATGTACACTACTAAGAGTCCTACATGGAGCCACTGAATATTTAACACACAGTGGGAAGCCATTCAGTCCATTGCGACTCAATTAGCTCTTTTCTGGAGCACCCCATTGTCCCCTACTCTCTCTCTCTCTCTCTCTCCCCCTCTCTCTCTCTAGCTCTGTGTCATTCCAAAATAACGATACCTCTGTAACCCAATTACCCTATTTCTTTCTCTGCTTCAACTATTTATTCAGGTTTCCTTTAATGATACAATGACTTAAACCTCAAATATTTTCCATGACAAAGCATTCAACCCTTACACTAACAACAGCAGCTGTGTAGGAATGGTTTCTCTCATTGCTTTCCTCACTCTTGCACTGGTGGTTTTAACCCAATGACTGGGGGCGATTACAGCCTCCCCTACAAGAGGAAACAGAATTTCCTTACTCAGACCATCAGAAGCTTCCAGAACTTTAGAAACCTTGATTAACATGACTGTGGGTGGCCCGATGATACAGTGGTTAGCACTGCTGCCTTGGGTCAGTTTCAGTGATAAGTCTGCACATTCTCCCCGTGTCTGCATGAGTTACCTCCGGGTGCTCCAGTTTCCTTCCACAGTCCAAAGATATGCGGATTATGTGCATTGGGTGTGCTAAATTGCCACTTAGTAACCCGGGTTGTGGAGGTTAGAGGGATTATTGGAGTAAATATGTGAGATTACGGGGATTGGACCTGGTGGGATTGTTGCTGGTGCAGACTGAGTGGGCCAAATAGCCTCCTTCTGTACTGTAGGATTCTATGGTTCTATAAATCTCCGTTTGCATCTCTGTTCTAGTGTGAATTGATCTTATATCATAACTTTATTATAATAGGGGTGCTTATAGACTCAAATTTCAGCCTAACCTTATTCTTGTCAATATCCCTTTTTTTTGTCTGTCAGATGTAGCACCTGCCTCTGAGTTTAAGGTCCATTTCCATAATTGGTGTCTCGCACTCTGGTGCTGCACTGAGGGTGTGTTGCACTGTTGAAGATATCATTGTTTGCTCCAATTCAAGAAGAGTGGGGGAGTTCTACCTGGCGTCCTGGCTGATATTTATCCCTCTATGGAACTGGTTTATTTTTCACCCCCCTTGGCCCACTTTTACCTCTTTTAGCTGAGGCAAGTAGATCCAGCATGGATCCAGGAATTGAAACTGGCACCATGGACTCTGCACTTGAGCTCTGTGCAACATAAGTAAAAACTCAATCATTGGAGCATTGTGCACAATTTTGGTCTCCTTATCTAAGGAAAAATATAGAGGGAGTGCAGCAGAAAGTTCATTTGACTAATCTTTGGGATTGTCTTATAAGAGATTGGGGAGATTGGGTCGATATTGGCTGGAGTTTAGAAGAATGAGAGGTAATCTCATTGAAACATACAGAATTCTTACAAGCAATGACAGGGTAGATGCAGATAAGATTTGCTCCTTGGCTGGTGAGTTCAGACCCAGGGTACACACACTCAGTAAGGGTAAGGGCAATTTAGGACTGAGATTAGGAGGAATTTCTTCACTCAGAGGGTGGCAAATCTTTGGAAATCTCTACCTCAGAGGACTAGTGGACACTTGAGTATATTCAAGACAGAAACTGATAGATTTCTGGATATGAATGACTTCGAGGAACATGGGGATGCTGGTGTTGAGATGGATAATTGGCAATGATCTAATTGAATGGTGAGGCTTGATGGGCCAAATGGCATAAGCCTGCTCCTATGTTCTTATGTCCTACGTCCATTGCGGACTATGCTCAATGTAACATTTTCAACCAAGAAACCACCACAATTTGTATTATAATATGTAAATATCAAATCAGCAAATGTTGCCGGAATTCTCTGACATCACCTCGGGTTGGGAATATTCAGTCCTGCTGCAGTGAATGGAGATTTGGCAGAATGCCAAATTATCCATTTCCATTGGCAGCAGTAGCGGAGTGCGCGAGACTGGAGAATTCCAGTCCTTAAGTCAACTCTACCAAGGTCACAAAAATGTCATGGAAAGACAGCACAGAGACACTGTCAGCCATAGCTCAGTGAGGAGAGCTCTCACCTCTATCAGAAGGTTCAAGTCCCACTCCAGAACCTTAAAGACAAAATCTGAATCAAGACTTAAGCTGCAGAGGGCGGAGATGCTAAGCGAGATTTTCCGGCTATGATCACCCCAAAACTGCCCAAGGTCAACAGACCTTTGCATCTTCTGCCCCCCTCTGTTTGCTATGATTCCTGCTTCAGGTGGGATGGCAGAATTCTCCCTGCCTTCCAGAAAGGATATTCACGCTACTCAAAATATCCCATGGCATTAATTCAAAGATGATCAATGGAGTTGCCGCCCCTCTGTCATAATCAATATTGATAACAGATTATCTGATAGTTAGCACATTGCTGTTAGAAACATAGAATCCCTACAGGATAGAAGATGGCCATTCAGCCCATCAAGTCTGCACTAATTCCACCTAGGCCCTATCTCTGTAATCACATATATTTACCTCACAAATCTCTCTATCCCAGGACGCTAAGGGGCAATTTAGTATAAACAACGGACCTGGATGATGGGTTTCATAGAAGTATAAATTCTACACTGCAGAAGAAGGCAATTTGGCCCAACGAGCTTGCACCAACAACAATCCCAGCACCCAGGCCCTATCTCTGTAACCCCACATGCATTTACCCTGCTAATCCCCCTGACACTAAGGGGCAATTTAGCACAGCCAATCCTACCCTGCACATCTTTGGCATGTGGGAGGGAACCTGAGCACCGAACGAAACCCATGCAGATACAGGGAGAACGTGCAAACTCCACACAGATCGTGACCTGAGGCTGGAATTGAACCCTGGTCCTTGATGCTAAGAGGCAGAAGTGCTAACCACTGTGCCATCGTGTGTTTGTGGGTTCTTGCTGTGCGCAAATTAGTTTTCTACATTACAATAGAGATTATGTTTCAAAAGAGATATTTTGTTTGCTCTGCGTTGTTTTGAGATATTGTGAGGCGTGCGATTATAGATACAAGTGTGTTGTTTCTTTGAAATCATTATGTCTTCATTGCGAAAGAGAAGGAAAAGGAGACTCAATCGACCAATGCTACACAAGACAACAACATTCCTTAACGTTTTCATTTGATGACGGGGGAATGGGTGTGGAGGAGGGAGCAGGAGGAGGGATAGCGCTCTAAAAACAAACAAACATTCTAGAGTCATAATCAAGTTTTAAAACAAACCAATGATTTCCATCAGACTGAGGTCCTGGCACAAACATCTCTATCATGTTCACTGCCACTTACATTGCCTCAGAAATTCCAGCCTGCAAATTACACTGCACCAGATCCTCCGCACATGTACCCTCAGCTGTCTAGGCCCCAAACTCTGGGATCCTGTCCTCAAACCTCTTTGCCACAACACCTCCTTCTCCTTAAAACCTCCCAGGTTTTCAGCCTCCTGTCCTATCGCCACTTTATGTGGCCCAGTTTCAAATATTGACTGATAATGTTCGTGTGAAGTACTTTGGGAGTCTTCTTTCCTGGAAGGAGGTACTATATAAATGCTGTCACCACAAGCTTTCTGAACTATAGGCAGATTATAGTCTCTGTCTGAACCAATAGCTGGAGACCGGTGGATTTTATATTTTGCACCTTACATTGAACTGCAGTGTCCACTAATCCCATGGAGCTGTTAACTCAGTAAAGCTAAACTAGTTGACATCTGCACTAAGGAAAGGCTTGCATTTATATAGCACCTTTCACAACTTCACAAAGTGCTTTACAGCCAATTCATACAATCCCTAAGAGGTCGCTTAACCCATCAAGCCTGCACCAATCACAACCAGGCCCTATCCCTGTAACCTCATGTATTTAGTCTGCTAGTCCCCCTGACACTAAAGGTTAATTTAGCATGGCCAATCAACTTAACCTGCACATCTTCGGAGCGTGGGAGAAAACTAGAGCACCCGGAGGAAACCCACGCAGACATGGGAAAAATGTGCAAACTCCACACAAACAGCGATTCAAGCTGGGAATTGAACGCAGGTCCCTGACACTGTGAGGTAGCAGTGCTAAATACTGTGGCACAGTGCCATTCTTAAATAATTTTAAAGTACAGTGTCTACTGTAATGCAGGAATTGTATCAGCCAGTAAGAATGCCACAAATAGCAGGGTGATAATGGAGTTGGCAGAGGGATGGATGTTGGCAGAGGACAGCGAGGAGAATTCCATTGATCTTCTTCCTATGGTGACACAGGATCTCTTACGTGCATCTGAGATGCCCAAAACATGGCCCTGGTGTAACATTTTGTACAAAAGATGGCACCTCTAACAGTGCAGCATTCCCCCAGTACTGCACTGGGAGTGCCAGCCTAGATCTTGTGAGGTTACAAAAACACAGTGGCTTCTCAGCAGGAACCCAGGTTTGATTCCAGCCTTAGGTCACTATCTGTGTGGGTTTGCACATTCTCCCTATGTTTTCTCCGGGAGCTCCGGTTTCCTCCCACAGTCTGAAAATGTGCGAGTTAAGTTGATTGGCCATGTTAAATTGATCATTGGTTTCAGGAGGATTAGCAAGGTAAATACATGGGGTTATGAGGATAGGACCTGGGTGGGATTGTTGTCTGGGCAGGCTTAATGTGCCTCCTTCTGCATTGTAGGGATTCTAAATCTCTGGAGTGGAATTCAGACTTAGAGTTGATGCTTACTGAATGATGGAAGATTCAAGTAGAGAAAGAAACTTATTAAAAAGTTTTAGATATTCGTGTATAATATTGCTGATACCTTTATTTGCAATGGGCCTGGATGACTACAGGAATCAAGAAATCAGACATTCCCTTTAGCAGATATTCTACACAAAGTGATAGAATCATCGGGGATGGGGAGAACAGGTATTTTATCTAGTGAAGCCCCTGTCATAACATAATGTTATTCAGACTCACGTCCATAAAGCATCCAAGAAGTCTTGCAAGAGATTTAAGCAGTGGCCATAGCATATAAATGTGTACATAATTCACATCCATTCCCTCCAGCCACTACTCCAGTGTGTACTTTTAAAGGGGCGCAGTGTCACAATTCACCAAGGCATCACCAACAAAATGGCCCAAATCCCAACACCTAGAAGGGCAGAGGCAGCGTGTGCATGGGAACACCACCAGCTCCAAGCTACGCACCATCCTTCTTTGGAGCTTCATCACTGTCCTTTCATCATCAATGAGTCAAAATCCTGGAACTCCCTATCCAACAGCACTCTGGATGTACCTACACAATGCAAACAGCAGTCGTTCAAGGAGACTGCTCACCATCACCTTCTCAAGGGCATCTTGTAATGGACAACAAATATTAGTCTAGCCAACGACACACGTATTCTGGGGTGAATTTTTCAAAGGCTAGCGAACGTCCTTTGGATTGTTGAGGGTGAACTGCGGCAGACAGGGTTTTATAAGCATACAGCCACAGTATTCAATACTGAATGTAATTAACATTTAGAACTGGTGTTCTGACATGTAACTGAAATCTTCAACTGAGTAATATCCTTGTGTGAAATCTGAGCCAATAATGATTTTCTGTGAAGGACAATCTTATGCCGTGCATACAATGTACACAAATCCTTATGTGTATGGAGTAAGCATACAGTCACTCACACACACAACCAAATTCAACATGCAATCACACACAAATACAGTACTAACAGACACAGATACTGACATACGCATGCATAAATAAATATATACACACAACAAAAACGGTGGAAAAATCTCAGTAGGTCTGACAGCATCTGTAAGGAGGGAAAAGAATTGATGTTTCAAGTCCAAATGATCCTTTGTCAAAGCTGAGATTTTTCAACCTTTTCTCTTTTGGTTTCAGATTCCAACATCCACAGTAATTTGCTTTTAACACACACACACACAAACATACTCAAATGCATTCACATACAACCAGACTCAATGCACTCACACACAAATACAATACTAACAGACAGACAGATTGAGATATCTATGCACAAATAAACACACACACAAAACCTAACAATGCTCACACGCTAAGACATACATACAATCACACACAATACAATACCAACAGACACACATACTGAGACATACATGTACATTTACTTGAACATATACAACTAAATACATACATGTACTCACACACAACCAACCTCAACACTCACACATCAACACAATACTAACAGACAGACATGCATGCCCAAATAACCATACGCACATAACTAAATATTCACACACAAGTGTATTCACACACAACTAAACTCAACACTTGCACTCACACACAAACACAGTATTAACAGGCGCACAGCAGGGACACACATACCTGGACCCACATGCACAAATATTTGCACAAATGCACACGCGCTCAGACTCATTTACACAAACACAGACATTATTTTCCAGGCGGATCTGTCTCCATTGAAAAACAAAGGTGAACCCCCAACTCTGTTTCCCCCCTCCCCTTCCCACGCTTCCAGCCGCTTTAAGCAGCGATGGTGGGGCTGAGGGAAGGGACCCTCAGCCCAGTCGCCTCCCCTTTGACTTGTGCACTAAATTTAAACAACTCAACCCTGAACTCCGGCCCGGCTCTCTGACAACAGCCCCTGGTTAACTGTACAAAGGTTATTGTCAATTTATCACAGTGAGGAGTGGAAATAGACCATGCCCTTAAAAACAGCACACAGACCCAACATTTCCGCTTCACTTCAGGGAAAGTAAAATAAAGACAGCGCGTTCTTGTTTTGGAATAACCCAATGAACGCTTAAACAAATTTCCTGTTATATAAATAATATTTTTTTCTTTAAAAAAATACACACGGCCATGGAGTGGAAATATTGAATAATTGGGATCATTTTTTGGTCTGCTTTAGGCGCCTCTGAGAGTAATTGCATGAATATAGATAAATGAATGAGGTTTTTTTTCTCTTGCTAACTCCGGCGTGCCGGCCACTTTTCTCTCTCGGTAACCGATCAGTGAAGGTTCAGGGAACTCAAGAGATATAGGCGAGAGCAAAGGGCAAATGTTGTTTGCAAAGGAGCTGAGTAAACAGGGAAACCTAAAACAGTGACCCGGGCTGGGGGGGGAGAAATGTTAACACAGCAAAACAAAAAGTGACTTCTATCATTAAAAAATATAATGAATGTTCCTTTCCCCAGTATGTGGACCCGCTCCAACAGGGAAATAATTGGTACCTGCTTCAGTGGCTAAGGCACATCAGAGAGGGAAGAAAACTACACGAAAGTTAAGGACGATAGTGTTTGGGGGGAAGTATGAGGTGGCAGGGCCGAATGGTCTGCATCTGGGGCTGTTAAATTCGGTGTCACTCTGTGCGAAAAGAGACAGGAGATATGGAACTCTTTGCCCACAGGGTAACTAACACCCCGAGTCAAATAAAAGTCAAAGGCATCTCTCTCTCTCTCTCTTTCAAAGTTAATTTCTTTGCTCTTTTCCAGGCAAAGGTTAGGGCCGCTGAGATTTTTCTCAGTTAACATAGTGAGTTGTTAAGGATCTGGAACCATTCAATTATTTTTTTTAAAAAAACTTGCAAAACGAAAAAGGGGAAGAGAAATTGCAGGGAGCTCTAAATTGAAGTTTTTCCTAATACTTATTAGTCACAAGTACATTAACACAGCAATGAAGTTACTGTGAAAATCTCCTAGTCACCGCACACTGTTCGGGTCACTGAGGGAGAATTTAGTACGGCCAATGCACCCTAACCAGCACCTCTCTCACACTGTGGGGGGAAACAGGAGCAAACCCACACAGTCACGGGGAGAACGTGCAAACTCTACACAGACAGTGACCCAAGCCGGGAATTGAACCTGGGTCCCTGGTGCGGTAAGGCAGCAGTGCTAACCCTCTGTGCCACCCATACAGCAGGTCTTTGGGAGGAACCCAGAGCATCCAGAGGAAACCCATAAAGACATGGGGAGAATGTGCAAAGCCTGCATAGACAAGTCACCCAAGCTGGGACTCAAACCCGGGTCCCTGGCACTGTGAAGCTGGCTTGCTAACCAGGATGCCACCTTATACAACAAGTCTTTGGGACTGTGGGAGGAAACCAGAGCGCGCGGAGGAAATCCACACAGACATGGGGAGAATGTGCAAACTCTACATAGACAAGTCACCCAAGCCGGGACTCAAAGCCGGCTCCCTGGCACTGTGAGGCTGGCTTGCTAACCAGGATGCCACCCCTAGTGTAACAAGTCTTTGGGAGTGCGGGAAGAAACCAGAGCACCCAGCTAGCCAGGATAGGAGAGGGAGAGGGGCTGAATGGCAGCAGTGATGGTGGTGGGATGGGAGGGAATGGAGGGGGTCATTTCTCTTTCTCTCTCTTACCTGGGTCATCAGCCTGTCGGCTCCGGATTTCTCCTCGTCCTTGAAGATGATGTCTGGGTTGTAGTTGGGGATCAGCTCCTTGAAGCGGGACGCGTTCCTGTTGATCTTGCTCTCGGATTTGCCGCTGGCCCCCAGGGTCTTCTCGGCCACGTTGGGGATGAACTGCTTGTAGGAGAGCGGGGTCAGCTTGCGGTTGTGCCTCCTCCTGCTGCCGTAGCCCCTGCCCGGCCCGCAAGCCATCACCGCGGGGCTGAGGAGCAGGGAGCCGCTGGCTAGCACTAACAGCACACCCCAGCCGGCTCGCATGGTCCCCCCACCCCAGTCCTGTCCCCCCTCACAGCTCAAAGCCAGTGTCCCCCCCTCCCTTCCCTAACCCTAATCCAGGGGGGGGTTAATCTGTCACCACCCACCACCCCCCCGCCACCCTTCCCCACCCCCTCCCTCCCTCCCTCCCAGCCCCCCAGGGGGAAAACGCTTTCAGTCTCAGTTGCCCGGAGCCGCACTTCTTCTCCCCATCCAGGGCGCAGAGACGGGAGCGCAGCCCAGGGCTCTCTCCCCACCCCTTCCCCGGCCGCCCTCAGCACCTCCTCCAGCTCCCTCCTTCCCCAGCCCCCCCGGGGCGGGGGGGTGCTGGCGGTGGTAAAATCAGTGCTCCAGCCGGACACCAGCCCCGGTCACTCGCTGCATGGGTGGGGAAAGGGCTAAAATCCGACAGGGGAGCCGGAGGCTGGCAGCGGGAGGGCAGATAGTTCCCCCGCTGGGGGAGAGAGAGAGACGTGAGAGATAGTCTCCCCGCTGGGAGAGAGAGAGGTGAGAGTTAGTCTCCCCGCTGGGAGAGAGAGAGGTGAGAGAGTGCTCAGAGTGTGTGTGTGTGTAAGAGCAGGACTGAAAGAGAGAGAGAGTTACAGAAGGGTAGGGATGGAGAGATAGGGAAAGAGGTATACAGAAAGATAGAGGGATAAAGAGAGGGGGATAGATACAGAGGAAGACAGCAAGATATGGAGACACAGGGAGAGAGGGGGTAGGTAGGGAGAGTAAATACAGAGGAATAGATACAGCGAAACAGAGAGACACAGGGAGAGGGAATATATATGGACAGTGAGGGGAGATAGATACAGGGATAGAGAGAGTAGAGTGATAGAGACAGAGGGATAGAGAGAGCAAGGCTGGGATGGAGGACAACACTGGAGAGAGAAGCAGAGATAGAGGATGCAGAACTCAGGGTCAAGAAGAGGGTCACAGACACAGCGGTCAGACAGAGCCTGAAAGAGAGAGAGAGAGCTCAGTGAGATTCACTGAGGGGGACAGACACAGAGACACAAGAGGGAAATCCTTCGAAGGGAAATACAGCTGGCAAGTGACAGATCCTCAGAGGTGAACGAATCAGGAAGAGAGAGAGAGAGAGAGGAACTCGAAGCAGGTGAGACAGTGACGGAAATGTACAAAAGTGGTGAGAATGTGATAGGAAAGGGAAGAGAATTGATCCAGAGACAGCCAGGAATACACAGAGAGAGAGAGAGAGAGGATGGTTAGAAAAGGTGTTAAATGGACAGGGAGTGAGAGAGAGAGAGCGAGGGATGGAAGTGGGCAGCGGGCAATGGGAGGGAGAGTCGCAGAGAGACGGAGCTGAGAGCCAGGCTGCTGTCAGCGGCCAGTTCCCCAGCTCAGGGGCGGGGAGAGTGGGAGCGGGACCTCCGCTTTGAGCTGCTGCTGCTGCTGCTGTATTCAGCTGAGAAAGTTGCCTTCTGAGATCCGAGTGTGCAGAGACCGCACCCTCCCCTCCAACCGCGCCCCTCACCACTCACTCACTCACTCAGCCAGCCAGCTCCCCCTCTGCCCTGGCACTCACACACACACACACACACACACAGGGAGGGGAGAGGGCATTGCACCTCTCTCTCTCTCTCCCATTCCGCAGCACACATTCAAATATCACCCCTCCTCCTCCTCCCTCCAGCACCTCCATCCTCTCCTCCTCCTATGAAAAGCCACACCTATCTCCCCCCCCCTCCTCCCCACCCCTTCCCCACACTGTCCCAAATCCACTCTTGTCCTGGAACCGGAGTGTGTGTCACTATTAGGGAGTCTCCTTCTCACAGCAGTTATCTTCCAACCAGAATCACCTTGTGGGATTTATTCCTTCCCGTGCCAGCCTCTCTCTCTCTGTCTTCCCCACATCACCGTTCTTTTTGAACGGATTCGTCAGTGTCCGAATTAATTATCCCGGGAAAAGCAGGCGGCAAATAATCCCTTTTCCCCAGACCTGGCTCTGGAGTTACCCTCGGCTCAGACACTGTGACCAGTCGCTGAATAATCAGTAATTTCTCCCTCAGTCTGTCCCGTGTTAAAGTGATCCATCAGCCTGAGCAACCTACTCAATTAAACACTTACTGTCCCTCAGTGTGGGCACTGTATAGTACTGGGGTATCAGACACTGTCCCTCAGTGTGGGCACTGTGTAGTACTGGGGTATCAGACACTGTCCCTCAGTGTGGGCTCTGTACAGTACTGGGGTATCAGACACTGTCCCTCAGTGTGGGCTCTGTACAGTACTGGGGTATCAGACACTGTCCCTCAGTGTGGGCTCTGTATAGTACTGGGGTATCAGACACTGTCCCTCAGTGTGGGCACTGTATAGTACTGGGGTATCAGACACTGTCCCTCAGTGTGGGCTCTGTATAGTACTGGGGTATCAGACACTGTCCCTCAGTGTGAGCACTGTATAGTACTGGAATGTCAAACACTGTCCTTCAGTGTGAGCACTGTATAGTACTGGAGTGTCAGACACTGTCCCTCAGTGTGAGCTCTGTACAGTACTGGGGTATCAGACATTGTCCCTCAGTGTGAGCATGTATAGTACTGGAGTGTCAGACACTGTCCCTCAGTGTGGACATTATACAATACTGGAGTGTTACACACTTGCCCTTAGTGTGAGCTCTGTACAGTACTGGGGTATCAGACATTGTCCCTCAGTGTGAGCATGTATAGTACTGGAGTGTCAGACACTGTCCCTCAGTGTGGACATTATACAATACTGGAGTGTTACACACTTGCCCTTAGTGTGAGCTCTGTACCGTACTGGGGTATCAGACACTGTCCCTCAGTGTGGGCACTGTATAGTACTGGAGTGTCAGACACTGTCCCTCAGTGTGGGCACTGTACCTACTGGGGTGTCAGACACTGTCCCTCAGTGTAGGCTCTGTATAGTACTGGGGTTCACACACTGTCGCTCAGTGTGGGCACTGTATAGTACTGGAGTGTCAGACACTGTCCCTCAGTGTAGGCTCTGTATAGTACTGGGGTTCACACACTGTCCCTCAGTGTGGGCTCTGTAGAGCACCAGAGTGTCAGACACTGTCCCTCAGTGTGGGTTCTGTATAGTACTGCAATATCAGACACTGTCCCTCAATTTGGAGACCAGTTTATCCTGTATGGCTGAGGAATCTCCCAAGTTATTAGGTAATATGTCCCAATCCTAAACATTATTTCTTTAAACATAAACTTTGTTTAGTTGGTACTTGGTGCAACAAGCACAATGTTTTCCCCTTAAGGGCTGAACAGCCTCTTACTGTGATGTAACACAAGCTCGTAGTTAGTTGTCTTACAACTTTAATGAATTCAAACCTTGTCTAATTCATGTTTTAATGCAAGGACTTTGTATTATGAGAAGCAGATAGTGCTTACAAAGAGAAAGACTCCTGCCCCGATATATCTTTTGGAGATAGTCCAGTAAGTACATTGTAAAATCCTTAGCATAACCTGAATAGTAACTGTTAATACTATGCTGATTTGGATCTTCTTATAGTGTTTGAAGTGCTCTCTGATTGGCTGGGTGATGGTTGGCTAGATCTCTGCTTGATTGGGTGCTGATTGAAGAGTTCTTTGATTGGTTGAGTGCTGGTTTAAGAGCTCCCTGATTGGTCAGATGCTGGGACTGTATATTAAAATTGGATTCCAAATTTAATAAATTGGATAGGTCTTAATATCACCCAAAATAAACCTTCCTAGATTTATAAAATCCTAAACCACAAGTAGTAATCCCGGAGTGGCCTCTTTTGAAAGTCCCATGCAATAAGTCCCACCCTCTACTCTTCTCCCATTGCTATGCATTTTATTCTCTTTCCAAAAATATAACCCAAGATTTCTTTTGAAAGTTACTGTTGCATCAGTTTTCACCACCAGGCAGTGCATTCCAGATCACAACAACTCACTGCGTCAAAAATACTTTCTCCTCATCTCACCTCTGGTTCTTTTGCCAATTTTCTTAAATCTGTGTTCTCTGGTTACCGAGCCACCTGCCAATGGAAACAGTTTCTCTTTATTTACCCTATCCAAATCCTCCATGATTTTGAACCCCTCCATTAAATCTGCCTTTAACCTCCTCTAGTGTAAGGAAAACAAGCCCAGCTTCTCCATCCTCATCACCCAATCAAAGAAGCTCATCCCTGGTCCCATTCTAATAATTCTCCTCTGGACTTCCTACAATTCCTGTAATCTTTTTGAAAGTAAAGTGCTCAGAAAACACCAGCTGAGGTCTCTCCTGGATTTTGTATTTTGTCTCTATTTAGAAATCTGTGGATTCTTTCTGCTTTTAACAGAATAACACATTTAGCAACTTGTCCTGCCAATTAGAAAGTGTGCACATATTCGAACCACTAAGCTCTTTGCTCCTGGACTATTGTAAATATCATCTCATTGGACTAATTTGAACATTGCAACTTATTCTCTTCTATTTCCTTGCAAGCTTGTGATGAAGGTCATACACTGAGTCAGATGACCATCCTTTTCTGGTCAACCAGTGTGGCTAAATCCCTGTCATTGGAGCCTGCTTCTTGTCCATGCTGACCGACACTGAGATTTTACATTAGGGATCGGGCTCTAAGTCTCCAAGACATAGAATAGCAGACTCATAGAATCCCCACAATGCAGAAGGAGACCATTCAGCCCATCGAGTCTGCACCACCTCTCCAATAGAGCATCTTTACCCATGCCCTACCCTGTATTTACCCTGCCAATCTTCCTAAAATAGATGTCTTGGAAAATTAAGAGGCTACTTTGAAAGCCATGGTGGCCCAATGGTTAGCACAATTGCCTCAATTGTGAGGCAATCTGGTTGCCTCACATTGCCAGGATCCCAGGTTCAATTCCATTTTGAGTCACTGTCTGTGTGGAGTTACATGTTGTCCCCGTGTTGGCTTGGGTTTCCTCCAGATGCTCCGGTTTCCTCCCACAGCCCAAAAGATATTAGGTGGATTGGCCATGCTAAATTGCCCTTTATTGTCAGGGGGATTAGCAGGATAAATGCATTGGATTATGGGAATAGGGCTTGGCTGGGATTGAGGTCGGTACAGACTTGATGGGCCAAATGGCCTCCTTCTGTACAGTAGAGATTCTATGAATTTAGCATGGACAATCTATCTGACCTGCACAACTTTGGACAGTGGGAGGAAATCCATTCAGACCTGGGGAGAATGGGCAAACTCTATACAGTCACCCACAACTGGAATTGAACCCGCGTCCCTGGCGCTGTGAGGTAGCGGTGCCACTGTGCCACCCTGAGACATGATGATGGTTCCCTCTTTCTTTCTAAATCATGGACTAATTGTGGATACTGATACAACCAGTCATCTGAGACCCTGTAACAGAATGAAACCTATGGCTTTTACAATCCGTCAGTCCAGTTCCACACCATCCCACCATGGTTCTATTCTCTAAAGTATAGCCACACAGATTCTCACCTCACATGTATTTAAAGGGAATTTCTTGTTCCGGTTCAGATTCATGAAGTAGACATTGAAACATTTACTAACTACATGTATTTAGGTGTCAAAGTAGATGGTGAGTAGATTTGGAGAAGAAGTGTGCAGATGTGATGTCTAAGGGACATGTTTATACCACCTCAGAAAATTAAAGTCCTTTTAAGTAGATTGTGCAATCTGACTGTTGTTAAGAGTCCTTTCCTATCTGGATGTTTCTTCTGATACTGCTGTCTTAAGAAAGTAGATTCTTTAAGGGGACAGAGATTACTGAACCAGACAGGAAGGGCAGATCTCTTCGACAGAATTTACTCTTGAAGCATTTTGACAAAAATAAGAGCATCACAAACAATGAGAAGCATCTCCTGTCACAGCGGTGTGGAGATGCCAGCGTTGTACTAGGATGGCACAGTAAGAAGTCTCACAACACCAAGCTAAAGTCCAACTGGTTTATTTGGCAGCATGAGCTTTGCGAGCGCGGCCCCCGACTCACCTGATGAAGGGGCAATGCTCCAAAAGCTCATTATACAAAATAACCTGTGGAACTTTAACCTGATGTTGTGAGAGTTCTTACTGTGTCTTGTCTCAATGTTACTACTGGTACATTCAGGGAAAAGGCTACAATCCTTCAGATGCTGCACAAATCGGTTTCTGAACTCATGTGTGCCCCTCTCTATCAGAACCTTTCAGAGGAGTTTGATGTGTGCATGAAGATATGGACTCAGGGTGGAGCTCATTGACTAGTTATTTCAATGCACTGGCATAGTTTTTGATACATATTTTAATTGAAGTTAGATTTTTGCAATGGGGTCACTTTCTTTCTTCTATTGTTGTTACCCATTTGTATATCATTTCCTAACAAATGAGCAATGTATCCAAAACTAATTTCTATATGGATATCAAAGTGAAATTGAATTGCATTGTAGAAGAGGATCCAGTTCTACAAATCTGCAAGATCTCTGCACTCCTCCAACTCTGGCCTTTTTATGGCCCCTGATTTTCATCACTTCCCATTTGACAGCTGTGTCTTCAGCTGCCTGAGCCCCATGGCTCTGGACTTCCCTTTCTAAATCTCTCCACTCCTCTGCCTCTCATCTCCTTCAAATGTGCTCCAATGACCAAGGTTGTGGTCTCCTGTCTGAACGTCGCCTACTGTGGCTCAGTGTCAAATGTTTGGTGGAAATGTTCTCATGCATTGCCCCATGGTGTTAAAGGAGTGGCACCATATAAATGTAAGTCATTGCTAACAAGATCCAGTCTCTGGGGTCCTCCAAAGTATCCCTGTACGGAAATTACAGCCTTTGTCCTGTTCATGTGCATGTGGGATTTACAATGTCCTTTCTCAACTTTATTGTTGAATTAACTAAACTAAATTTCTATTTAAGGTCTTCAAACAGATGTCTTACATTTCTTTTTATTTCCCATAAGTGTGGAACTCACCAACAATTAAGGAAGCGTTTTGGTAATAAACAAAAGGGGTGTCATTTCCAGAGTCTTGTTCATGTCCTTTCCCTGACAAACTTAGTAGTTTACTTATTTCACACTTACTCCATCAGTTTCACTAACCACTTGGACAAACACACACCTGATGATACTGTGCCTTTAGGAAATGTATGTCATCATATTTCTTGTAAAGGGTATGTTTAATATTCAGCTCTGTTTTACATGATGCCAATTTGTCTGGACAGTAGACAGCTCAAAGTTCAAGGAAATGACTGATTTCAGTTAATGATGTGTTTGTCCAAACATAGTTAATGCATTTGTGTTTATTTAGGTTTCCTTGAGGTTTCAGAGTAGGGTTTTGATTAGATTCATTGAAAGGCTAACAAGATGAGCTAATTTTGCAGTGAAGATAAATAGTTTCTCATTTGTTTTAAAAAAGTTTTCTGCCCGATCTTCTCTCTGTCTGAAGGCTGCTGTTTGTGGTTTTCAGAAGACAGTATCCCTCCCTGTTTCCCTCTCTGTCTCTCAAGAAGTGTTCAAAAGTCCAATGATGTGCAGATTAGGTGGATTGGCCATGCTAAATTACCGCTTAGTGTTCCAAGATGTATAGGTTAGATGGATTAGCCATGGTAAATGTGTGGGGTTACAGATATAGAGCGGATGAGAGGACCTGGGTAAGATACTGTGTCAGAGAGTCAGTGCAACTCGATGGGCTGAATGGTCTCTTCTGCACTGTACGGGTTCTATGGATCTGGAAAAGCTCTAGTGCTATTAACAAGTCAAAACTCAAAAGCCAGGGATTTGCTAACTGATTTTGAAGAGGGAATTTAAGAGCAGTATTGCTTGAATTAGAACTCCCATGGATAGGTTAACAATTAAGAACTGTTTCTAATCACATTTAATATTGTTCAATTGGTAAAATGTTAAGTTAATTCATTTAAGATAGTTAAACTGTGTTGTTAAAATTTGTTCTGAGCAAGGCTTCCTGGTGTGTCAATAGACTCGCTCCTGGAATGAAACACCTTATCCTCACATTAATGCCAAAATTATTTGCTGGCTTCATAATATACCTTGACCCTAATAAGACACACACATTCACTCACATACACACACTCATTCTAACACACACATACACACAAACATACATAAACTCACACACGTATACAGGCACACAAATGCACGCACACATTCATTCGAACACACATGCACACACACACACGCACATTCATATATACACATATAATGTAAACAGGCACAAATACACATACACACATACAGATACACACACACATATGCACTCACACTCCATACACACTCAGATGCACACACATCACACACACACATTTACACGTACACAGATATAAGCACATACTCTGAGATGCATATGCAGACAAAGACACACACATACAGACAAACACTCTCACATACTCTCTCACTTAGGGTGAAATTGAACAGCATTAATTGACAGCTTGGCCCAGTTTAAGGCTCTCAACTCGCTTAGACAGCAACTTTTGGGGCTCCAGTCTCAGATTAGTACTCAAGCAGATCATTCAACATGGCGGTAAACTCATACCTGTTCAGGTGAATCCGGAAAATTTCCTCATTTTCTATTTTTGGTCCTCTTACAATTCACCTTGATCTAGCCTTCAACAGTGAGTATCGTAGCCCCTCCAATTCCCCTATAGAACCATAGAATCCCTAAAGTGCAGAAGGAGGCCATTCAGCCCATCGTATCTGCACCGACTTGCTGCAAGAGCATCCCAAGCAGACTCTCCCTCTGCCCTATCCCCATAACCCCGCTCTTTTACAATGTAGGAACAGAGGAATTAGGAGCAGAAATCGGCAAATTCAGCCCTTCAAGCCTGCTCTATCATTCAATCAGATCATGGCTGATCTCTCCCTGGTCTCAAATTCACCTCCTGACCTGTTCCTCTTATCCCTTTTTCTAATGAGAAAAAGATCTATCTCCTTCTTGAAACCATTCAACGAATCAGACTCCACCGCACCCTGGGGCAGCGAGATCCACAAATTCACCACCCTCTGCAAGAAGTTGTTTCTCCTTATCTCAGTTTTAAATCTATCGCTTCTCAACCTATATCTATTAGCATGGCTAATCCACCTAATCTACAGATCTTTGGACCAAGGAGCAATGGCCAATCCACCTAAGCAGCACATCTTTGTGCTGTGGGAGGGAGCCTGGAGAAATCCACACGGACATGGGGAGAAAATACAGACATCGCACGGACAGTGACCCAAGCCGGGAATCGAACTCGGATGCCTGAGGCACTGTGAGGCAGCAATGCTGACCACTGTGCCACTCCACATCACATAATGAGAGCATCTCAGTCTCAAACTCATGGCCACTATTCCATTTCTATAACTTCACCAAACAAGTAAATCAGGTTAGAGATACAAAATCAGGCTGCATTTGAGGGAGATGTGGAGATGTCGGCGTTGGACTGGGGTAAAACAGAAAAGAATCTCACAACACCAGCTTAAAGTCCAACAAGTTTATTTGTAGCAAATGCCCCAAGCTTTTGGAACACACCTCCCAGCCACCTGACGAAGGAATAACGTATTCCAAAAGCTGGGGGCATTCGCCACAAATAAACTTGTTGGACTTTAAGCTGGTGTTGTGAGATTCTTTTCTGTTTTAAGGCGATAGCCTTCTCTTGCTCTGGAAAGGGAACTCAAGCAATATCAACACTCAAACGAATTCATATATTGTCCCAATGAGTTTGCGACTTTCTTCTCCATCTCCTCACTACCTTCTCATTATCACTCACTACCCTTCACTTAATTTTTTAAAAAATCATTCCATTTTAATTCTTTGTTTTATTTTTCCTTTCCCACTTATTTTCACAATGACCGTTGTGCTCTTAACTCTTTTTCCTCTCACCAAACTCCACATCTCCCTCTTTCTTTTCCAGCCTCGTTCCTTACTTTCTCTTCGTGCTGGCTGTGTCCTTCAGAAGCTGTCCAGCTTTGTGTGGCTCTGTCAGCTGATGGGAGTTTTTCACACTGTGAGATAGTGTTGCTGCGTTTGGCCTTTACCACCCATTCCATAAATTGCGTGGGGAGAGACACACAAGCAAACTCCGCTCCAAGAAAACATCCCGGAGAACTGTGTCTGCTCTGAAGCATGGCAGAGAGGTCTCACGCACTGGAAGAAACAGGTTCTTTTCTGCAGGTTCTTTACTGTCTTTTCCTGAGTGAAATAAAGAAGGAAAGAAGGAAATAAAGACAAAATACTACGGATGCTGGAATCTGAAACAAAAACAAAATGCTGGAGAATCTCAGCAGGTCTGACAGCATCTGTGAAGAGAGAACAGAGCCAACGTTTCGAGTCTGGATTATCAGCTCTGACGAAGGGTCATCCAGACTTGAAACATTGGCTCTATACTCTCCCCACTGATGCTGTCAGACCTGCTGAGATTCTCCAGCTTTTCCTGTTTTTTGTTGTGCATTGATATAGCACCTTTCATCTCCTTACAACATCCCAAAATTTCAAGTGTAATAGTCACTGTCACACTGTTGGGAAAGTGTGACAGCCAATGAATGCAAGCTACCGTAATCATCAATGTGATAATGGTCAGATAAAAAGATTCCTTTTCCATGATGTTGGCTGTGGGATTGATATTGAGTGAAAACTCTTTCGTACTTCCTCAAAAGATTTTAAACTTTACTGTTCCATTGGAATTGTGTGTGGCTGACAAAGCTTATCTTTGTTGCCCTTGTGCTGAGTGTCTTGTTCAGCCACTTCAGGATCAACCACAATGCTGAGAGTCTGGATCATGTGAGGACCAGGTCTGGTAAGGTCGGCAGATTTCAGCAGCATTGGTAGCCCAGTGGTTGGCACTTCTGCCTCAAAGTGCCAGGGACCCAGGTTCGATTCCACCCTCGGGTTACTGTCTGTGCAGAGTCTGCAAGTTCTTTTCACGTCTGCGTGGATTTCCTCCGGGTGCACCGGTTTCCTCCTACAGTCCAAAGATGTGTTGGTTAGGTTGATTGACCATGCTAAACTCACTCTAGTATTGGGGGATTAGCAGGATAAATGTGTGGGGTTACGGAAATAGGGCCTGGGTGGGATTGTGGTCGGTGCGGACTCGATGGGCTGAATGACCTCCTTCAGTACTATACGGATTTAATGATTTCCTTCCTGAAAGGACATTAGAGAACTAGATGGGTTTTTACTACAATCGATGATGGAGTCATAGTGCGGGACTTTGAGTCCGCACTCTCCATCCACAAGATCGCTGGCACGGGCTCAGAATTCATGAACATCTCCGCTGGCGAGATTCAGGTATCTGATTTTCGTTGTTCCTCGTTGGTGAGGAGATGCACACTCATAATGGATGTGAGGTTGATTCCAATACTTTTAAATCAATTGACATCTAATTAACCCCCCCCCCTTGCCCCTGCCAGATTACTTACGAGATTTTCAAACATATCAGGGTTCACAATGCATTCACCCAGACACAAACCTGCCGTGGGGAACCCCTAGAAACGCAAAGGACAGTATAGCTCCCATTGGAAGGGTGTGCGGCTGACAAAGCTTATCTTTGTTGCCCTTGGGCTGAGTGTCTTGTTCAGCTATTTCAGGGGGCGAGAAACAGGGGGCAGGAAACAGAAGGTGGGAAACAGAGAGGGAGAAACAGAGAAGGAAAAACAGGGGTCGAGAAACAGTGGCTGGGAAACTATGGGGAGAGAGACATTGCTGGCAGTGCCTCATGGCATGGGAACCACCATCTCTCCACTGTGCCATTCCTTGCATTCAACTGAGGGTAAAGATTGGGTTTTGGCTCAACACATCACACTCACGGCAGACAAAGGCATCTGCTTGGCAATCACTTCCATTAGTAAATGATCGACCCACCTAATAATATTCAATCTATTTACCACTTAGCAGATACTGACTGACCAGCTGAGTGCTTGCAACACTTCTGACTCTTATTTCAGTTTTGGGGGAGATAGTGGAAGCAGATACCATCGTGTCTTTTAAGGGGTGTCTTGACAAATACATGAATAGGATGAGAATAGAGGGATGGAAGAGGAGGGGGTTTTAGTTTATTGGGGCAGTGTGGTAGGTACAAGCTTGTAGGGCCGAAGGACTTGTTCCTGTACTGTAACTCTCATTGTTCTTTGTTCTGTCCATGGTATTTTTACTTTTGAGATAGCGTTAATGTCGACACAGATTCCATATTTTCCCTGGCCACACCCAACAATGTCAATAAACTCTTTTTTTTCAAAAGGGGCCACTTCTTAAAAACAAGATGTACAAGTTGTACAGTAGATTTTTATTACATTAAAAATCTAAAGATCTGCGTCCACTCACCAAGATTTCTCTAATTTTGGAGGTGGCGGGGGAGGGTCAGTTGCCTGGGGAAGAGGAATGCAGTCGCACGGCATGATTCTCGGGACCATTCGGAACGCAGGAGCCGGAGTTTTCCGATTGCTCATGCCAGTGGGATTTTCTCATCCTGCTGCAGTGAACAGAGATTTAGCTTGTCACCGGAATCTCCCTCTTCGCTGCAGTGGGAGCGTTGCGTGAATGGAAGGTACGATCTCGAATGAATCGTCTGAAAAAAATGGTGGAAGCAAATTTGACAGAAATTTCCAAAAGGGAAACTGCTGGAAAGAAAAAAATATATATATATGGTGGAAAGAGTAGGAATGTGGGACTAATTGTTCTACTGTTCCTTTTCCCAAACAGATTGCGGTCACAGTGGGCCTTCTTTTGAGTTGAGTTCAGATAGAATATGGGAATTTCACATTGTCAAGCTAAATTTAACTTCATCTTGGGAAACCAATAGATGAGACATTGAGGCACAAAAGTTTACAGCATGAAAAGAGGTCCTTTGGCCCAAATTGTCCATGCCATCCCTTTTTTTAACCACTAAGCTAATCCCAATTGCCTGCTTTTGGCTCATATCCCTCTAGATCCACCTTACCCACGTAACTATCTAAGTGCTTTCTAAAATTGAACCAGTTTCTACTATTACATCTGGTATCTTATTCCTGACATTCACCACCCTGTGTGTGAAAGAATTGCCCCCTTCTGGACTCTTTTGTATCTCTCCCCTCTCACCTTAAACCTATGCCCTCTAGTTTTAGACTTACCTACCTTTGGGAAAAGGTGTTGACTATCTACCTTATCTACTATGTTCCTCATTATTTTATAGACTTCTATATATAGACTGCTAAGCTTCCTACACTCCAGGGAAAAAAGTCCCAGTCTATCGACCTTCTCCTATAGGATAGGATTATGGGATTGATCCCGAAAGAAACTATTTAAAAATCCGAAAATTGCTGCATCTGATCAGACTTAAATGAGTTATTGTGGTTCAGTTCAAAGAGGAAAGCTCGATACTTGAGGTACTTACATTTGAAAACAATTCTATTTATGGTAGCAGTACAGTAATTTACAATCAATGTTTAACTCCACGCTTATTGTTCAAATCAGATTGATTTGCTTTTAATGTTTTCAATTGTTTTACAGACATCAAGTTGCGATATACAATATCACAATTTCTGCACATTGAGTTACCATTTGTATCTAGGGGTTGACACAGCAAATACTTAAATGACAATTTCATCTGGCCACTGGTGTCTGTAGCAAATACTCAATTCACAAAGTTGCTGCGTTGCTGGTCCACTGACTCCATTTTGGAAATACTTCATTGGTTGCAAAGCACTTTGAGCAGACCAAAATGGTGGTGAAAATTCAAGTCTCCCTTTCAAAAAGTAGATTGGAATAAAATCTCCATATCATAAAATCCCAACTGTGCAGAAAGAGGCCATTTGACCCATCAAACCTGCAATCCTATGTATGTACTCTGCTAATCTCCTGGTATTCAGGGGCAATTTATCATGTCCAATCCACCTAGCCCGAAAGGAGTGTTGGAGGAAATGGCAGCACCTGAGCAAAACCCACGCAGACATGGGAAGAACATGCATACTCCACACAATCACCCAAAGCAAGAATTGTACCCGGGTTCCTGGCACTATGAGACAGCAGAGCTCAGCACTGTGCCACCGTGACAACCCAAGTCCCACAGCTACCAATTGGTAGCTCTCTGGCTTCTCTGATAGAATGGTTTTGCCAGAGGAATTATTGAACCTGAATCCTTTAGTGTTTAGGAGAGCAAGAGGTGATCTTATTGAAACATACAAGACCCTGAGGGGACTGGCTGGGGTAGATATTGGGAGACTGGAACTAAGGGGAGACAGTTTAGAAATAAAGGAGCTCCCATTCAAGGAGGAGGTGATTTTATTTTTTCTGACATGGAATTCTGTTCCCCAGAGCGCAGTGGAGGGAGAATCTAAGGTCAATAGATTCTTGACTCACAACGGAATCAAAGGCGAGAAAAGGAGGCGAGAAAATGGAGTCGAGGTTACAAGGGCCAGAAGCTACAATCTTATCAAATGACCGTGCAGGCTTGAGTGGTCAAATGGCCTATTCCTGCTCTCAATTTGCTTGTTCATATGGGCTTTGGATTCAAGATCAGCTCCATCGACCTGAGAACAAAACCCGAGGCTCCATGAGGGAGTGCTGCACTGTCAGGGTGAGGCGGTAAATTGAGACCCTGTGTGTCCTCTTAGATGGCTATAAAGGAAACTCTGACACTCTTTTGAGAAAGAGTGACCCTAATCAATTTTTATCGCTCAACTGAAGTCAGTGAGCAGTTTATCTCATTGCTGTTTGTGGTAGCAAAGTGAATGCCACACTTCCCAAATGTAACAGTAACTGCACTTCGAAAAGTATTACATTTATGAAGAGTGCTGTATAAATGCAATACTACCTTTTATTGGTCATTTAAGTTTATTTATCAGTGTCACAAGTAAGTCTTAATGTTGGGTGGCATGATAGCACAGTGGTTAGGACTGCTGCTTCACAGTGTCAGGGACTTGGGTTTGATTCCCAGACTGGATCACTGTTGGTGTGAAGTCTGCACGTTCTTCCCGTGTCTGCATGGGTTTGCAGGTTAGGGGCATTGATTCGAAGAGGCTGTGGTGACTAAGGGAATTTTACAGTAACTTCGTTGCAGTGTTAATGTAAGCCTTACTTGTGACTAATAAATAAACTTTAAACAACACTGCAACGAAGGTACTGCGACAGTCCCCTAGTTGCCGTCCTGTTTGGATATACTGAGGGAGAATTCAGCATGGCTAACACACCTAGCCAGCGCGCCTTTTGGACTGTGTGAGGAAACCAGAGCACCCAGAGGAAACCCATGCAGACATGAGGAGAACATGCAGACTCCATACAGACCGTGACCCAAGACAGGAATTGAACCTGGGTTCCTGGCACCGTGAGGCAGCAGTGCTGAGCACTGTGCCAAACCCTTTCCAGCTTCTTCGATGAGATGAGGAAAGAACATTTGAGGAGATCTGTTAAAAGTGGCAGTGCCTGAATTTCTGTCTTAGATAAATGCTCACGTGGGAAAACAAACCTGGAATCAAAGCACAGCAGTGTGCTCATTGTTGATCCTCTCGTCCTGGTTAAATACGTTATACTAGACTGTGTCAGTAGGTGGCACTAAATCTTTCCCCAGGTAAAGCACACATTTCAAGGTCTTTTTTCAGAGAGAAGGCGTTAGAATTGAGGCTCCCTGCAGTGTCCTGCTCTCTCTCCTATTAAAGGACAAGCTCTAGGCTTTAAATAACTTTTATTTAATACACAGAACACCCCAGTACAAGCTCAGAGTGTAATTTCACTGATTTAACTGCAGTTATACGTATCCAAAGTAAATAAAATAAATCTTCTCGGTCAACGTGGTTAACAAGGGTGAGCTACAGGCTCCAAGCAGCTCGCATTTAATACACTTAAAATAATCTCAACCGATGTTTAGTGCTGGCCAATGCTGTTATCTAGCAGGGCAGACCTGGGTCAGAATGCAGCCAAACCTTGCTGACCTTCATTCCTGCCTTAATCCACTGCTTTCATCCACCCAACAGCGGAGGTCAACCCTTCAGTCTTCACATTTCTGTTCATTAGTGTTTCTCCCAGAGCCGCTCCACTTTGCTATCTCCCTCTGCTCCTGGCTTTCACACTGAGGCCTCAACTCCAGGTATAAAGCTTCTGTGCTGGCAATTCAACCTGGAGGCTTGAGTGTGTGATCCAGGTTGGCACTTTGTGCACCCAGTGTTCTTTAACTGTGATGTCGAACTGTGCCAATCCCCACCCGGGGAAATGGGAAAGACTCCGTGGAACTGTTTGACTTTAAGCAAGTGAGTCCTTCCCGGTCACCAATCCAGTAGTTTGACCAGGACACACTAATCGAGAAAGGTGGTGAGCTCTTCGAGGTTGCCATTCTGTGACTGAGCTCTAAGGTGCGCAATCTTGGGCAGGAGGCTTTTCTATTATCTTCCTGGCACCGGGGCTTCCAATTCCATTTGGGCTCAGATTAGGTAACACCTGGCACCAAGCCTTTTTTTGGGCCTCTCCAATTAGAGCAGCATCGCACTGCATAACGTAACATTCTCCTAATTCATTGTGAAGCAACTATTCTGACATAAACTGGATGCATACACACCAGATTTCCCACTAATCAACAATACAGTCGTAATTCCTCACGACTCTCCCAGGTCTGATGCTACATAAAACCAATGGCAACATATGATGGGTCAGCTGATCAGTTGATGTGGTAGAAATCGGAAGTAGTTGGGGATTGGGGGAGAGCAGTTATGGTCTAGGGCCTGGTGCAAGTGATGGGATAACAAAGGACCTTTGTTGAACCTTTACTTTGTTTTTACTTTTTGAAGGTTTTTTTGTTTATTATTGCTTGCTACTGGAGGACTCTAAAGTTAAAAAAAAGTTTATTAATTAGTCCCAGGTAAGGCTTACATTAATACTGCAATGAAGTTACTGTGAAATTCCCCTAGTCAGCACAATCCAGTGCTTGTTCACGTAAATACACCTATCCAGCAGGTTTTTCAGACTGTGGAAGGAAACCAGAGCACCCGGAGGAAACCCACGCAGAGAGAGAGAGAACATGCAAGCTGCATATTGACAGTGACCCACATTGGGAATTGAACCCAGGCCCTTGGCGCTGTGAGGCAGCAATGCTAACCACTGTGCCATTATACCACCCCTTACTGCTGGATAAACATCTGACAACCCAAATTGAGATGGCACCATTCTTATCTCTTCACTCTGGGAAGGTTCTCCACTCCGTCTTGTCCTTTGACCTCCAGTGGAACTCACTACATATGCTCTGATGCTGTTTCATTCAGGATACTCTGAATTTCTCTTCGTAAAATATCTTCCCTCATCAACAACTTTTCATTCCTGCTGAACCTCTAGCGTGTCCAAGCCGCGTGATCTGCTGCAGGTTCTTCTGGTTTTGATCAGGGGAGGGTGCAAAGAAGGTTTCTCATTTGACATACAATTCTTCACTTCCCCATTAGTCTCATTTCTCCAAGCTCATTGCTCCTCTCTCTTTTCTCTCATCTTCGGCTGATAAAAATCCGTTCTACATACTCTTCCTCTCTATATATCTGCAGTGTTAAGATCATCAAGTTGTCTTCTGCTCTTAGCTCATTACAAAGAATAAAGATCAAAGAAAATTACAGTACAGGGACCGGCCCTTCAGCCCTCCAAGCCTGCACTGACCATGCTGCCTGACTGAATCTCCCAGGGACCATATCTTTCTATTCCCATCTTATTTGTGTACTTGTTAAGATGCCCTTAAAAGTCATTATGGTACCTGCTTCCTCTACTCCCCCCCAGCAGCGAGTTCCAGACACCCACCCCCCTCTGTGTAAAAAGCTTGCTTCATATATCTCCTTTAAACCTTGCCCCTCATAACTTAAACCTATGTTCGCCAGTTATTGATTCTTCCACCCTGGAATAAATCGTCTGACTGTCCACTCTGTCCATGCCTCTCATAGTCTTATAGACTTCTATCAGGTCGTTCCATCGTTCCAGCGAGAACAAATCAAGTTTCTCAAATTACCTCAAAATAGAGGAAGCATCTACCTAGGAAAGACAAAGTTGTCGTATTCCCAGATGATCAGAGACCGCTGTCCCCTTCGAGGGGGGAAGAAAGCTGACTGGTGATGAGATCACCACACTTCAGGGCAAGGTTGAGAAGGGGGGGTCCTTCATGAATAACCTAAGCTGGCATCGCGAACCAGCCTCCCAGCCAACTGAGGCAAACCCAACCCCCTAAAGACTCTGTCTAAGAACATAGGAACAGGAGGAAGGCCATTCAGCTCATTTAGTCCTTCTGCACCAATCACTCAGACCATGGCTAATGTGTTCCTCCAATTATCTCTATTATCCTTCATACTCTTACCCAATAAACATCTATTTCTCTCAGAAAGCTTCAATTGGCCTTTTGAGGCAGAGTAGGAATTTGATAAAACACATTAATTTTTTTTAATAGCCAGACTATGGAGAAAGAGCTCTTTCAATGGGTCATTTTGGTCTTATTGGCCTGCTTCTATGATTTGATTTGATTTGATTTTATTGTCACATGTATTAGTATGCAGGGAAAATATTGTTTATTGTGCAACTATACAAACAACAGATACCGTACATAAAGAAGGAAAGGAGAGAGTGCAGAAAGTAGTGTAACAGTCATAGGTAGGAAGTAGAGAAAGATCAACTTAGTGCGAGTTAGGTCCATTCAAACGTCTGACAGCAGCAGGAAAGAAGCTGTTCTTGAGTCAGTTGGTACTTGATCTCAGACTTTTGGATCTATTTCCTGATGGAAGAAAGTGGAATAGAGAATGTCCAGGGTGTGTGGCGTCCTTAATTATGCTGGCTGCTTTTCCGAGGCAGCGGGAAGTGGAGACAGAATCAATGGATGGGAGGCTGGTTTGCGTGATGAACTGGGCTTCATTCACAACCCTTTGTAGTTTCTTGCAAACTCAGTCAGAGGAGGAGCCCATACCAAGCTGTGATATAATCAGAAAGAATGCTTTCTCTAATGCATCTGTAAAATCTGGTGAGAGGGATAGCTGACGTGTCAAATTTCCTTAGTCTTCTAATTTCCACAACACCTTGTGATGGAGGGTGGGAGGGGATTTCTGATTTCATGCCTGGTTCTAATTAGAAAGACAGCATCCAGAGATCTCCAGAACAAATTTGCTCCGGAGATTCCTCCCTGTGACAGAGGGAGTCAGTCATCAAAGGACAGAGAATTGAAGCTAAAGAACCAGGGGTAGAGTGAGGAACACTTTTTTTAACACAGCGAGTTGTTGTGATCTGGAACATACTGCCTGAAATGACAGTGCCAGCATATCCGATAGGATCATTAAAGAAGAATTTGATAAATACTTGCAGTGATAAAGTATTGGGCCAACGTGTGTAAAGTGCAGGGGAGTGGCACTAAATGCATTATTCTATGAAAGACCTACCACAAACCTAATGGGGCTGAATGGCCTCTCCTCTGAATTGACAACTTTGCTCTGAAAGGTACAGGGAAGATGAAGTGGGGAGTGGAAAGGTCACACTTTTTACTTCCGTGTCAAAAGATTTTGAGTGGGATTGTTAATTCTGTTCTCGAGAGTCATAGGGAGGGTGCAAGGGCAAGGAAACTTTATTGTGCATCTGCAGCACACCTTTTTTAAATTTATTCTTTCATGGGACGTAGCTGTCTCCGGTAAGGCCAGGATTTGTTGCCCATCCCTAATTAAACTTGAAATGAGTGTCTCGCTTGGGTCATTTCAGAGAGCAGTTAAGAGGCAATCACATTGCTATGAGCGTGGAGTCACACGCAGGCCAGAGCAGGTAAGGATGGCAAATTTCCTTCTCTAAAGGACATTAGTGAATCAAATCACCATTTGTGAGACTAATATGCAATTCCGGATTGAAATTGAATTCCAATTGACAATTCCCAATGCGTTCTTCTGCACCTCGGGGTTATTAATCCAGTGACATTACCACCATCTCCCCCTGGTCCAGGAGTGTTGGATTCTGGCAAGTACAAAAAAGTTAAGGCTGTTCCATTCGCCAGGGCTCATAGCCTTCACTTTAGTCAAACTCCATTTAGAAAATCTTACATTTTTTAAATGTGACCTTCTACTTTTTGATTTATTCATCTTGTTGAAGCTGCTTCATCCATCTGAGCTTGGCTCTATAAATTAGGCTTGCATTCTCCAGAATATGGAAGGTTCGGGGAGGTGAGTTCCCATTGATTCTGGAAGAAATTGATAAGTTAGGGGAGATGATGGCTGAATGGTATTATCACTAGATTATCAATCCAGAAACTCAGCTAATGTTCTCGGGACCTGGGCTTGAATCCCACCGTGGCAGATGGTGGAATTTGTATTCAATAAAAAAAAACTGGAATTAAAAGCTATATATAATTATTGCAATTGTTGGAAAAACCTATCTCGTTCACTAACGTGCTTCAGGGAAGGAAATCTGCCATCCTTATCCGGTCTGGCCTACATGTGATTCTAGATTCTAGCAATGTGGTTTACTCTAAAACTGCCCTCAGGATCTGGCAATGGATAAGAAATGTGGGCAAGCCACATCCCATTAATGAATAAAAATAATAAAGAAATATTTTCGGCTGATAGGGCAATCTTTGAGAAAGGCACGTAACCTTGAAATCGGAGGAAGGACTTTAGGACGGTACATTTCTTTACAAAAACAAGACAAGAATTATGAAATTCCCTAATACCAGCTTTATTGATCATTTTAAATTTGAGAATGATCAATTTTTAACTGGTCTAAAATGTGACAGGGTACGGTTTTGATGAAGCTAAATAGCAGATCAAGTACGATCTGATTGAATGGCAGGCTCGAGGGGCCAAACAGCCTCTTCCTTCGCGCAGCTTGATGGGCAAATGTTGCTGCAGTAGGGAAACTAGCAACTTGCTCCTGTATCAAAAGTGCACGTAAAATTTAAAATATAGGCAAAGTTTTAACATCAAGCATTTTAAAATTTCAAACAACAATTAACACCTGAAGGAATGAGACTTCATAGTTGTAATTGTTAATTATGAATGGCAGAGAGCTTCTCTGTAACAATTAATACTTAGACTGAATTAACACTTAGACTGAAATGAAGAAGACTTAATTTCCTGTGGTGAGTTAATTCGCAACTACTATACATATCAGAATGGTCATAGAATCCCTACACTGCAGAAAGAAGCTATTCAGCCCATTAGGTCCGCACCAATCACAGTCCCACCCAGGCCATATTCCCATAACCCCTCATATTTACCCTGCTAATCCCCTGACACTAGGGTCAATTAGATGTGGAGATGTTGGTATTGGACTGGGGTCAAACAGAAAGAAATCCCACAACACCAGTTTAAAGTCCAAACAAGTTTAGTTGTAGCAAAAGCTGCAAGCTTTCAGGACAACCTGTCCCTTCGTCAGGTGTCTGGGAGGTGACTAGTGTTAATTTAGCATGGCCAATCCACCTAACTTGCACATCTTCGGACTGTGGGAGGAAACCGGAGCATCCGGAGAAAACCCATACAGACATGGGGAGAATTGCAAACTCCACACAGACAGTGATCCGAGGCCAGATTGAACCTGGGTCCCTGACACTGAGGCAGTAGTGCTAACCACTGTGCAGGCAATAAGAGAATGAGAAGGAGCTAGCTAGAAATGTAAAAATGAATAGCAAGTGTTTATTCAGGTGTTTAAAAAGGAAATTAATAAATGAAGTGGCTGTTGGTCTTCAATTGAATGAGAATGAGGAGTTAATAGTAGATAATAAAGAATGATGGAACAAGTATTTTGTTTCTATCTTCATTATAAAGGATACAAAAAAGTTCCAATAACATATGTAAAGGGAGAGGGGAATTTGGTGAAATTACAATCACCAGGGAAATGATACTGAACAAACTGATGGAGCTACAGGCTGACAAGTTTCCAGGTCCTGATGGACTTCATCCTAGAGTTTATAAAGAGGTGGCTGCTCAGAAAGGGCTGCATTAATATTAATTTCCCCTTGATTCTGAAAAGGTTCGCTCAGACCGGAAAGCTGCAAATACTCAGGAAGGGAGGGAGTCAAAAAACAGGAAAACATAGGTTAATTAGTTGATTTGATTTATTATTGTTACATGTATTAACATATGGTGAAAAGTATTGTTTCTTGGTGCTATAGACGAAGCATACTATTCATAGAGGAGAGGAGAGAGAACAGAATGTAGTGTTACAGTCAGAACTAGGATGTAGAGAAAGATGAACTTAATGCAAGGTAAGTTGATTCAAAAGTTTGACGGCAGCAGGGAAGAAGCTGTTCTTGAGTTAGTTGCTACGTGACCTCAGATTTTGTATCTTTTTCCTGATGGAAGAAGGTGGGAAGAGAGAATATCTGAGGTGCATGTGGTCCTTAATTATGCTGGCTGCTTTCTGCAGAAGCAGAAAGTGTAGACAGAGTCAGTGGATGGGAAGCTATTTTGCATGATGGACTGGGCTTTGTTCATGACCCTTTGTGGTTCCTTGCAGTCTTAGGCTGAGCAGAAGCCATACCAAGCTGTGATACAATCAGAAAGAATGTTTTTTGTGGTGCATCTGTCAAAACTGGTGAGAGTCGTAGTTCTTAAATTGTCATAGTCCTCTCAGAATGTAGAAGCATTGATGGGCTTTCTTAATTATAGTGTTGGTATGGGGGGACCAGAACAGTTGTTGATGATTCTGGACACTTAAACTTGAAGCTCTCAATCATTTCCATAGTTAGTCTGATGTCCGTCATGGGGAAGGTGTAAGAATGTATCATTAGGGAGGTTATAGCTGGGCACTTAGGAAAACTCTAGGTAATTGGAAAGAGTCAGTATGGTTCAGTGTAAAGGAAATCACGTTTAACCAATTTATTGAAGTTCTTTGAAAGAGTAACTTACACTGTAGGTGAAGGGGAGCCTGTAATGTGATTTCCAGAATCATTTGATGAGGTGCCACATCTCAGTTATTATGGAAAATAGAAGCCCACGGTACTGGGGGTAACACATCAGCCTGGACTGAAGATCGACTGTCAGGCAGAAAACAGAGAGTATGTATAAATGGGTCCTTTTCTGATTGGCAAGATGTGATGAGTAGAGTCCACAGGGATCTGTAACCTAGATGAGGGAAGCAAAGACATGGTAGCTAAATTGGCAAATGACACAAAGATTGGTAAGAAAGTTTGTTATGAAGAGTACAGAAAGAGTTTGCAAACAGACATAGATAGTTTGAGTGAGTTGGACAAGTTGAGAAGGTTGTTAAAAAAGCATCTGGAATCTTTAGCTTTAATAACTGAGGAATGGAATACAAAATGCAAAGAGTGTTTTGCTGAACTTTTACAAAAACACTGTTTATCAGCTAGAGAACAATTCAGGGGATTGTACATTCAAAGAATCCTACAGTGCAGAAAGAAGGTCGTCGGCCCATCGAGTCTGCACCGAACATAATCCCACTCAGGCCCTACCCCTATATATCATACCAACTAATTCCTCTAACCTACACATCCCTGGACACTAAGGGGCAATTTCTTAGCACAGCCAACCAACCTAACCCACATATCTTTGAACTGTGGTAAGAAACCGGAGTACCTGGAGGAAACTTATGTCGACATGAGGAGAACATGCAAACTCCACACAGACAGTGACCCGAACCAGGCATTGAACCCACGACCTGGAGCTGTGAAGCAGCAGTGCTGACTACTGTGCTACCATGCTGCCCAGACTTTTAGTAAGTTTTTAGTATTAAAATGGTTAGTCAAATACATTTGTGTTTGAAGTCTGTGGGGAAAAATGTTTTGTGTAGTAAAATTTTCTTGTATACAAAATTCAATGCATATGTTACATAGTGGTGTCACCTGTAGGCATTAAAACAGGTTTGTGTTAAAATGGGTTTCAAATTACCTGATACAGTGGGGAATATGGATGTATGTTAGGAAGGATTTCAAGGCGCTACAAGAATGTAAGAAATAGGAGCAGGAGTGGACAATATAATCTGTTGACCCTGCTCCATTCAATATGATGATGGCTGATTGTGGGCTTTAACTCCACATTCCCCATAATCCCTTAATTTCTCGAGAAATCAGAAATCTGACTGTTCCAGCCTTAAATATATTCAACAATGGAGCATTCACAACGTTTGAGGTCAAGAATTCTAAAGATTTACAACTCTTTGAGTGAAGAGATCGCTCCTCATTTCAGTCCTAAATGATTGTCTCTTACCCTGAGGCTGTGGCCCCCGTATTTTAGATTCCCCGAGCAGCAGAAACAACCTCTTGGTGTCCACCCTGTCCTGCCCCTTCAGAATCTTGTGATGTCTCTCATTCTTCTAAACTCCAGGAAATATGGATCCAATTTCCATAGTCACTCACCAAATGGAACAACCCCCTCATCCCAGCATCCAATCTAGTGAATCTTTGCTGCCGCCAGTGCATGTATGTCCTTCCTTAAATATGGAGACTAAAACTGCACACAGATTTTCCAAACCTGCCCCCTTGCACCCGGCCCCATGGCAAGTTTCACAGCGACAGAGGTGGCCCACCACTGACTGGCAGTGGGATTTTCTGTCAACAAGGTTTCTGTTCTATGCACCGCCTGCTGCCGGGAAACCCATGGTGTAGGTTTGCTGTCAGGAGATCCCCCTAATGAGAATGGCCACAAAAGTTTGGCCAGTATTCCAGATGTGGCCTCGTCAAATCCCTGTACAATTATAGCAAGTCTTCGATATTCCCATAGTCGAGGACCTGATGATTCATTCCTGAGGATTGTGTAAGAGATAGCTACAGTGATAACGGATGCGCTAGCTATTGTTTCCTTAGATTTGGGAATGGTCCAAACAGATTGGATGTGGTGACTTCAGGAAAGGAGTGGGAGAGTGAACAGTGAACTACAGGCCAGTTATCTGATATCAGCTGTTGAGAAAATGCTGAAATAAAAGTTGACATGCCATTTGTCTTCCTAATTTCATCTGTGTACTAAATTTCTCCATTTCTTGTATGAGTACACTCAAGTCTCTCTGAAGATTAATGTTTGCAAGTTCCACATCTTTAAAAAAAAAATGACTTTGCCATTCTAACAATCAAAGTGAATAACTTCACATTCCCCACATTATACATGGGCTTCGCTGGCCAGTCCAGCATTTTATTGCCCATCTCTGATTACCCCTTCAGTAGGTTGTGATGAGCCACCTTCCTGATCACTGCAGTCCACTGCAGGACAAGTTGTTCTGGACGCCTAAAAACTTGAACTCTCTGATCAAAAGCTTGATTAGAAAGATTGAGGTGGGATATTCATAGAGTTTAAAGGGTTTTGACAAAATAAATAGTAAGAAACTATTTCTCTGAAAGGAATGCCAGTTGCCAGAGGAGAAAGATAATTGGCAAAAGGACCAGGGGATGATGAGGATAAATTATTTGACGCAATGTGTTGTGATGAGCTGGAATGGAACAAGTACACGTTTAAGGTATGAAGATATCCCAAGGTGTGTTACAGGAACAATATGAAGCAAATGTAATCATCGAGACACATAAACCAAGGTTAGGACAGACACTGCCAGGACAAGTGAACCTGAGTTATCGGGAAAAGTTGATCAGGCTGGGACTTTATTCCTTGGAATGTAGGAGAATGAGGGATGGCCTTATTGAGATGTATAAAATCATGAGGGGCAGAGATGGATAGGAAGAACACACATAGTCTTTTTCCCAGGGAAATTAAAAACCAGAGAGCATGGGTTTAAGGTGAAAGGGAAAAGTTTTAAAAGCGACCCAAGGAGTAACTTTTTCATGCAGAGAGTGGTGCATGTATAAAATGAACTGCCAGAACAAGTGGTTGAGGGAGATTCAATAGCAACAGCTAAAAAACATTTGGATAAATTCATGGATGGAAAAAGATTAGAGGGATATGGGACAAACACAGGCAACTGGAACTGGCTGAGAGGGCACAATGTCATATGGATTGGTTGAGGGGTAGGACCTACTTCCATGTGTATTGTTCCATGACTCTTGTGATTTGATTCAATTTGATTTATTATTGTCAGATGTATTGGGATACAGCAAAAAGTATTGTTTCTTGCACCTTATACAGACAAAGCATACTGTTTATGGAGAAGGAAAGGAGAGAGTGCAGAATGTAGTGTCACAGTCATAGCTAGGGCGTAGAGGAAGATGAACTTAATGCAAGGTAGGTCCATTCAAAAGTCTGACAGCAGCAGGGAAGAAGCTATTCTTGAGTTAGTAAGTATGTGACCTCAGACTTTTGTAATTCCCAAAGAAAGAAAGTGGAAGAGAGAATATCCAGGGTGCATGGGGTCTTTAATTATGCTGGCTGCTTTACTGAGACAGCGGGAAGTTTAGACAGAGTCAATGGATGTGAGGGAGGGGGGCGGGGATGCTGGTTTGCGTGATGGACTGGGATTCGTTCATGACCTTTGTAGTTTCTTGCAGTCTTGGGCAGAGCAGGAGCCATAGCAAGCTGTGTTACAACCAGAAAGAATGCTTTCTATGGTGCATCTGTAAACATTGATGAGAGCCATAGCGGACATGCCAAAGTTCCTTCATCTTCTGAGAAAGTAAAGGCATTGGGAGGCTTAATTAACTATAATGTCGGCATGTGTGGGGTGGAGAAGATACCGGGACAGGTTGTTGGTGATCTGGACACCTAAAAATTTGAAGTTCTATAATAAAATGCTCAGTCAGAAAGGTTAAGGTGGGATATTCATAGAGTTTGAAGGGTTTGATAAAATAAATAGTAAGAAGCTGTTTTTCTGAAAGGCATGCCAGTTGCTGGAGGAGAAAGATTTAAGATAATTGACAAAAGGGCCATAGGGATGATGAGGATAAATTGTTTGACGCAGTGTGTTGTGATGAGCTGAAATGGAACAAGTTGAGGCTTTTTATTCAATTAAAAACATGATATAAATGCAATGCTGAGCTGGGAGATCCAAGCTTTTCCACTGGGCCCCCAGTATCAGCATCAAGCAATGACAGCTGCTGAATAATCCCTCCTCTGCATTGTGCTAGCAATGTACCTCGACCTCAACCAAGGACATTGTATTTGTGCCAATTCCAAGTCCTGTCTACAATTCATTGAGATTGCAACTGATACTTGAAGCATTGCTCAGAAGAAAAAGCATTTTGATTTGGAGTAGGAGCAAAAGGGAACAAAAAACAAAAGGCAATAAGAAAGCAAAAGTAGGAAACAAAAGGGAACCTAGACAAAGGTCATAGGTAGAGGAGGACAATCATAAGGTTAAAATGGAGGCGCGGGCTCGTTGAGCTAAAGGGCCTGTTTCCTGTGCTGTATTGTTCTTTGTTCTTTGAACTGGTGAGCTATGAGGAAAAGGGATTTTTAAAAGTTCATTTTTGAAATGCAGCGTCACTGGCTAGGTCAGCATTTATTGCCCATCCCTCATTGCCCTTGAGAAGGTGACAGTGAGCTGCCACCTTGAGCTGCTGCAATCCATGTGGTGTAGGTACATCCACAATGCTGTTAGGAAGGGAGTTCATAGAATCTTAGAAACCCTATAGTGCAGAAGGAAGCCATTTGGTAAATCGAGTCTGCACCGACAACAATCCCATTGAGACTCTATTCCCATAATCCCAATTTACCCGCTAATCCTAATTTACACAGCCCAGGACACTAAGGAGCAACTTAGCATGGCCAATGCACCTAACCCATACATCTCGTGGGAGGAAACTGGAGCATCCAGAGGAAACCCACGCAGACACGGAGAGAAAGTGCAAACTCCACACAGACGGTGACCCAAGTGGGGAATTGAATCCAAGTCCTTGGAGCTGTGAGGCAGCAGTGCTCATCACTATGCCACCTTTCTGCCCATTCCAAGACTTTGTTCCAAGAGTTGCCAAGAGCTCCAGGACTTTGGCCCAGCAACAGCAAAGGAATGGTGATGTATTTCCAAGTCAGTATGGTGAGTGACTAGGAAGACAGGGCTGAATTTGCCATTGATGTGTCATTTTTGTTTCCTTTGTAGCAAAGATACAACTGGATACAACTGAGTGTCTAGCTTGGCCATTTCAGAGGGTATATAAAAGTCAACCACATTGCTTGGGCTTGGAGTTACATGTAGGCCAGACCAAGTAAAGACAGCAGATTTCCTTCCCTAATGGACATTAGTGATCCAGGTGGGTTTTTACAACAATCAACAAGGGCAGTATGACAGTGCAATTGGTGCAAGCAATTTACAGACTCTATTCAGAAGAACTTCAAGTGTGGATGTTGACCAGACCCTTTGCCAATATCACTCCACCCACTGGATACAAATACAATTATTGAGTTAATTTCAGAAATCATCTCACGTGATGCTGAGCTGTGAGGTTAATGCCGTAACCAACAGCAACTTGATTGTTTTTGGCACATTACAAAAGAACACATGAAATAGAAGCAGATTAGACCATGCAGTCTGTCGAACCTGCTCTGCCATTCAATATGATTGTGGCTCACCTTCTGCCTCTCCTCCACTTTCCAGCCCGCTCCCTATATCCCTGTATTCCTTAAGAAACCAAAAACCTATCTGTTCCAACCTTCAATACATTCGAAGATGGAGCATCCATGCACCGCTGGGATAGAGAATTCTAAAGATTTGCAACCTTTTTAAGTAAAGAAATTCCCTCCTCATTTCAATTGTAAATGATCGAGCCAATATCCTGAGATTCTGCTCCCCCCCTCCACTGTGTTTGGGATTTGAAAGCAACCTCTCTATTCATGGGAGACACTGTAGCACAGTGGTTAGCACTGCTGCTTCACAGCACCAAGGACCCAGATTTGATTTCCAGCTTGGGTCACTGTCTGTGCTGAGTCTGCCTGTTCGCCCAGTGTCTGTGTGTGTTTCCTCCGGGTGCTCTGGTTTCCTCCTACGTTCTGAAAGATATACGGGTTAAGGTGCATTGACCCAAATAGGTACTGGACTGTTTGCGACTAGGGGAATTTCACAGTAACTTCATTGCAGAGTTAATGTAAGTTTATTCTGTGACTAATAAATAAATAAGCTTTTAACTTAAACAATCCACCAGGTCAAGCCCCTTCAGAATCTTAAACTCCACACTGTCTGTGTGGAGTTTGCACATTCTCCTTATGTCTGCGTGGGTTTCGTCCAGGTGCTCCGGTTTCCTTCCACAGTCCAAAGATCTGCAGGTTAGGCCATATTAAAATTGTCCCTTAGTGTCTTGAGATACGTAGGTTAGAGGGATTAGTGGGTAAAATATGTAGGGATATGGGGGTAGGGCCTGGTGGGATTGTGGTCGGTGCACTTTCAATGGGCCGAAAGGCCTCTTTCTGTACTGTAAGGTTCTATGATTCTCTGATTTCTATGATATTTCGATGAGATGATCTCTCATTCTCTAAACATCAGAGAACATTGACCTAATTTACTCAATTATAGGATATGACTATTAAAGAGTAACCCTCTCATCCCAAGGGCCTTTGCTGTACCTGCCCCATTGCAGGTATATCCTTCCTTAAATATAGAACCTAAAAGTACACATAATATTTCAGATGTGGCCTCACCAAAGCCCTGTACAGCTGTAGCAAGACTTTATCCTTGTATTCCAATCTCCTTATCATGAAGACAAATGTACCATTTGCCTTCTCAATTGTTTGCTGTATTTGCATGCCAACATACTATATTCCTTGTCAGAGTACAACCATTCTGAATATCAACACTTACATGCCATTTAGAAAATATTCTGTTTTTCAATTCTTATGACCTAAGTGAATGACCTCACATTTCCCCGAAATAAACTCTTATCTACCTACTGCCTGTTATCCACTCACTTAACCTGCCAAAATCTCTTTGCAGCCTTTTTGTGTCTTCCTCACAGTTTGAATTCTCATCTGGCTCTGTATTGTTAGCTGTAAGATAAATAAAGTGCATTAAATGCATTGCACAATCATCATAAACATTTTCGACTGAAAATTTGGCCAAAAAGATACATTTTAAGGAGTTTCTTAAGTGAGGGGAAAAAGTTAAAGAAGATTGCGGAGGAATTTTAGAGTTCGGGGCCTACACAGCTGAAGGTATGGCCATCAATTAAATTCAGAGATGCAAAAGGGTCCAGAATTGGGCAGTGCGGATACCTGAGGGTTGTAGAGCTGGAGGTGATTACAAAGATAGAGGTGAATGAGGCCATGGAGAGATTTGGAAAAAAATCAAGACATTGTTAAACCCTGAGCCAGCAAGTAGTGAGTGAACAAGTCTTGGTGCAAGTTGGATACAAGCAGCACAATTTAGGATGAACTGAAGTTTCTGACGGGTGAGAGGTGGGAGGCCAATCAGGAATGCACTGCAATAGTCACATCTGAAGTCACAAAAGGCACAAAGGAGAGTTTCAGCAACTGATCAAGAGAGAGACAGCAGCGCAAGGGCAAATGTGGAAGTAGGCAGTCTTAGTGATGACACAGATATGTCATCAGAAGCTCAACTCTGGGCCAAATACACTAAGGTTGCAACCTCAGAGAATTGCCAGAGAGAGGGATTGGGTGGGGTAGGATTTGAACTCACAACATTGGGCTGACAGGCAGAGACACTGCTCACTGCACCCCATTGTCTAGTTTCTACTGAATGCAATGTAATGCAAATTTTAGATCGCTCTGACCTGAGGATCTGAACATAGATAAATTAGATTGACATTTATTTCATATTCCTTACAGGTGGCATCAAAATTTTCATCTCATTCATCCAATAAGTGTTTGGATATGTTAATAATAGTGGTTATCAGACTTTTTTTATATTCATTCATGGAATGTGGGTATTTCTGGCAAGGCCAGCATTTGTTGTCCACTTCTAATTGTCCTTGAGAAGGTGCTGGTGAGCTGCCTTTTTGAACCACTTCAGTCCATCGTGCTGTTAGGGAGGATGTTCCAGGGCTTTCACCCTATGACAGTAAAGATAGAGCGATATATTTCCAAGCCAGGAAGTTGAGTGGCTCAGTGGGGAATTTGCAGGCGGTGGTGTTCCCATGTACTTGCTGCCCTTGTCCTTTGAGGGTGGTAATGGTCATAGATTTGGAAGGTGCTGCCTGAGGAACCTTGGTGGGGTGCTGAAGTGCATCTTGTAGATGGTACACACGGCTGCCACTGTACATTAGTGGTGAAGGGAGTGAGTATTGAAAATGGTAGATGGGGTGCTAAATGGACTGTTCTGTGTTTGTTTGAGCTGCATTCATCCAGGCAAGTGGAAATCTTTCCATCACATTCTTGACTTGTGCCAGGTAGACTTTGGGATTCAGGGGCTGAATTCTTCTATTTGCTCTTGTAGCCACAGTATTTGTAAGTGTGGTCCAGTTTGGTTTCTGGTCAATGGTAACCCTTAGAATGTTAATAGTGGGGGATTCCAAATTGGTATTGCCTTGAATATCATGTGGAGAAGGTTGGAGAAAGTCATTGCTTGGCATTTGTGAGGTGCGACTGTTGTTTCCAATTAATTAGCCCAAGCCTGAAAGTTATCCAAATTTTGCTACACTACAGACAGGCACCTTCACTATCCCCTCTTGTGAATTTATAATGGAGAGAAGGTGATTGATGAAGTAGTTGAAGGCCTAAGACATGACACCGAGGGGCAAAATCCAGGAACTCCCTCCTTAACAGCACATAGACAGCAACAGCTTAAGAAGGCAGTTCATCACCTCCTTCTCAAGGGTAATTATGAATGGGCAATAAACACCAGCCTAGCCGGTGATGTCCACACCCCATGAATGTTTATATAAAAATAGACAAAAATGTCCTGAACTGAGATGATTGACCTTCAACCATCCTCTTTGTGCCAGGTATGACTCCAACCAGTGGAGGGCTTACTCACTGATTCTCACTGGCTCCAGTTTGGCCAGGGCTCCTTGATGCCGCACTCGATCAAATGCTGCCTTGGTGTCACGGGCAGGCACTCTCAGCTCACTTCTGGCATTCAACTCTGTTGTCCATGTTTGAACCAAAGTTATAATGATGTCAGAAGCCGAGTGGCCCTGACCCGTGTCAAACTGAGCACCAGTGATCAGGATGTTGCTGAGTACTTGCTGCTCAGTATTACTGTTGATGGCACCTTCACTTTTCTGATGACCTAGCGTAAATGGATAATTGATTGGGTTGGATTTTCCCTAATTTTTGTGTGTAGGACATAGCTGGGCAAATTTCCACCTTGTCGAGTAGATGTCAGTGTTGTAGTTGTACTGGAACAGCTTGCCTAAGGGCCCAGCCAGTTCCAGAGCACAAGTCTTCAGTGCTATTGCTGGAATATTGTCAAGGCTCATAGCCTTTGCAGTATCCTCTGCCTTCAGCCGTTTCTTGACACCACGTCGGGTAAATCGAATTGGCTGAAGACTGACATCTGTGATGCTGGGAATTTCTGGAGGACGCTGAGATGGTCTAGTTTGCACTTCTGGCTGAAGATTGTTGCAAACATTCGCCCATGTGTTTTCCATTGATGTGCTGGGTTCCTCCATCACTCAGGATGGGGATATTTGTGGAGTCTCCTCCTCCAGTGAGTTTGTTTAGTTGCCTACTGTCATTCTCAACTGGATGTGGCAGGACTGCAGACCTTAGATCTCATCCATTGGCAGAAAACCCACAACCAATTTGAATAGTGTCTGAATATTCATCTCAAGGGCAGTAATCTGCAGAGCCACAGACCAACTGCTGGAAGGTGGGATTAGGCTGGGTGGCTCATTTCCAGTCAACAAAGACACGATGGACCAAGTGGCCTCTTTCTGTGCCGTAAACTTTCTATAACTTGACCACAGTACTGTGCATCTGGCATTACATGAAGCCAGATCGGGCAAGGATGGCAGATTTCCTTCCCTAAAGAGGCATTAGTGTATCAGATGGCTTTTTACAACAATCAATGATGGTTTCATCAACAACATGACTGAGACTTTAAATTTAATAAATTAATTTAAATTCCACCAGCTTCTGTGGTATTTTTGAACCCATGTCCTCAGACCCTTAACCTGAACCTAAAGCAAAGTTTATTTATTTGTCACAAGTAGGCTTACACCCACACTACAATGAAGTTACTGTGAAAATACCCACTCTGGCGCCTGTTTGGGTACACTGAGGAAGAATTTAGCATAGCCAATGCATCCAACCAGCACGCCATTCAGACAGTGGGAGGAAACTGGAGCACCCAGAGGAAACCCACGCAGACACGGGGAGAATGTGCACACACCGCACAAAAAAAGCCACAAGCCAGGAATCGAACCCGGATGCCTGCACTGTGAGGCAGCAGTGCTAACCACTTTGCCACCAGCACAATCCAGAGGCATGAGTTCAAATCCTCCCATGATATCTGAGAAGATTAAATTTAATTAAATAAAACTGGAATGAAAAGTTAGCTTTAATAATGGTGACCATGAGTTACCTTATTGTCATCTGGTTCACTAATATCCTTTCATGAAGGAAATCTGCCGTCCTTACCCAGCCTGGCCTACATGTGACTCCAGAGCCACAGCAATGTGGCAGACTCTAACCTTGCCACCCTCTCAAAAAGCCCCACATCATCATTCACTTGTACAAAAAGAAGTGACAACGGGGGCAATCTGGGATTGATCAACACACAAACCTTATGAGGAACAATTACGAGGTGACTGAATAAACTTAAAATAAAGTTATTGAAGCGACATCATGCTAAATTCAAACTGAGGAAAGACTCTGGGACACAGTCTCACACACATCGCTACCAACTATTGACTCCTCACATTTCAAACAACAATTGCATTTACATTGCACCTTTCTGAAAGCACAGGGCATCCCAGTGTACTTTACAGCCAGTGTAGTACTCCTGAAATGTGGTCACTGTTGTAGTGTAGGAAACACAGCAGCCAATTATCGCACAGAAAGATCCTACAAACAGCAATGTGAAAATCTATACTTATGCCAATTGAAGGATAAATACTCGTCGGGCACTGGAATCGTAGAATCAAAGAATCATAGAATGCGCAGTGTAAAATGAGGCCATTCGGTTCATCGAGTCTGCACTGATCACAATCCCATCCAGGCTCTATCCCCATAACCCCATGCATTTACCCAAGCTATGACCCCTGACTGTAAGGAGCAATTTAGCATAGCCAATCCACCTAACCAGGTCATCTTTGGAGAGTGGGAGGAAACCGGAGCACTCAGAGGAAACCCACGCAGACACGGACAGAATGTGCAAACTCCACAGACAGTGAGCTAGGCTGGGAATCGAACCTATGACCCTGGCGCTGTGAGGCAGCAGTGCTAACCACTGTGCCACCATGCCACCCCCACTACCGTGCTTCTTCCAAACATTACTGTGAGATTTGCTTCATCCATTCAAGAGGCAGATAGTACCTCAGCTTTACAGTCCTCCCTTACTGCCATTGGAGTACCAACCCTGATTTTTAACAGGACTTAAAGCCACAACCTTCGAACTTGAGAGGTGAGAGTGCAGTCCACAAAGCCACAGCTGACAAGACTACCAAATGGAAACAGTGAACTCAACTTGTCACTATTCTTGTTTACTCTTCAAGCACGTACTAAGGAAGGTGAAAGGGTAGTTTGTTCTATTCCTCTAGGCAATGTAATAAAAGGCCATCTGGCCAATTAAGCCCTGCTTTCAAGGATTTTGCGCTGCCCCTTTTACGAAAAGAAAATCTCCATAGCTTCCTAATGGTTCACTGATTATCAATCTGCAAATACAGATCCTTCCTCACATCTCTGCTTTTCCATTTTAATCTTCTGTTTTCCAGATGCTATATCCATACTAACCCCAGTGGCACAGGAAGGACTGAATGTTTAATTATCTCGGTCTACACTCATCGCAGCACGGCAAATAGCTGTTGCATGAAACACGCGGTTGACTCCAAACAATTTGCACCTATAGTGTGTGATTATAGAAAACATGTCACTCTACATGTCACATGTAAACTCTGGCTACACTTCCCGCTGACCTGGCAAAGCAGCCAGCATAATTAAAGACCCCACGCATTCTCTCTTCCATCTTCTTCCATCAGGAAAAAGATACAAAAGAATGAGCTCACGTACCAACCGACTCAAGAACAGCTTCTTCCCTGCTGTTGTCAGACTTCTGAATGGACCTAACTCGCAATTAGTTGATCTTTATTTATATCCTAGCTATGGCTGCAACACTACATTCTTTCCTTCCCTTCTCCATGAACAGCTTTATCTGCATAGTGCACAAGAAACAATACTTTTCACTGCATATTAATGCACGCGACAATAATAAATCAAATCAAAATCACTGCGATCCACAGAGACAGGACAAGCTACAAGGCATGCTGGGAGGAGGAGGCATTTGGTAAAATATGGAATTGAGGATATTTTTAAAGGTGAAAAGAGGAAGTAGGGAAGGATTGCATTTATTTAGCACCTGCAATAATCTCAGGATAATCCAAAGCCAATAAAGTCTTCGTTGAAGAACAGTCACTGTTGAAACATTTAAAAAAAAACCTGGTGACTAATTTGCACAGAGCTAGATCCTTCAATGTGATAATGAAGAGCATCACAGCGGCAGAGCAGTTAGCACTGCTGCCTCACGCTGCCAGGGACCCAGGTTCAATTCCGGCCTCGGGTGACAGTGTGGAGTTTGCACTGTGTCTGCTTGGGTTTCCTCTGGGTGCTCTGGTCTCCTCTCTCAGTCCAAAAATGTGCAGATAAGCTGGATTGATCATGCTAAATTGCCCCTTAGTGTCTCAGGATGCCTAGATTAATGGAATAAATACATGGGGTCATGGGGAAAGGGTGGGGAGAGTGCCTGGGTAAGATGCTCAATGGGAGATTGTGAAGATTTTACAAGGGATAAATATTGGCTAGGACACACCACTGCTCTTTGAAACAGTGCCCATGGGATCTTGTACATGTACTTATAGTTAAAGATACTGTCACCAATGGGATACTTGTATGACCAAGATCAAGAATTCAGAGTGTTGGAGGGAACACAAGGTTAGCTCTTAGAGTGTGGTTTGATGAGGAAGGAAGTTTAAAATATGAACAGTGGAGAATAGCTGAGGGTGTGGATGTCAGAACTAATGGAGAATGGGAGATTGGCAAGAGGAAATTAAGCTTTGAGGTGACAAAGGAATAGGTAAGTGTTTTAGTAGCTGCCGAGATGGACAATATAGAGGTGCACAGGATGCACAAATTGAACAATCAGCTGAAATCCAGTCAGTTTCGTCGGCTGGACGAGCTGGATGTGAGTGGCCCAGGAACATAATCAACGATAGAAGGGGTTGAAAACAAGGGAGGAAGTGAATTTTCTCAGGGCCATTTCTGTCACTGTAACTTTCAGCTTCATGTTGTGTGGCTGGAGTCAATGTCAACTGTTTGTTTCATTTATTCGTGGGACATGCGTGTTGCTGGCTGGTCAGCATTTATTGCCTATTCCTTGTTGCCCTCGTTCAGAGGGCAGTTGAGGGTCAATCACGTTGTTCTGGATTTGTAGGCACATGTAGGCCAGACTAGGTAAGAGTGGCAGATTTCCTTCCCTAAAGGGCATTAGTGAACCAGATGGGTTTTTCCGACAGTCACCAATGATTTCATGGACCCAGCTGATTCTTATTTCTGGATACTTTTAAAATTCCACCATCTTCTGTGGAGAGATTCGAACCCGCGCCCCCAGAACACTGGAGATGAGGGGGTTAGTTTATGAGGAGAGATTGAGTAGATTAGGCCTGTACTTGTTGAGTTTAGAAGGCTGAGGAGAAATCTTACAGAAACATATAAGATAATGAAGGGGCTAGACAGAGTAGAGGCAGAGAGATTCTTTCCACTTAGAAAGAAAACAAGAACTAGAGGACACTGCCTCAAAATAAGGAGTCAATTTAGAACAGAGTTGAGGAGGAACTTCTTCTCTCAGGCAGTAGTGAATCTTTGGAATTATCTGTCCATTGAAGTAGTGGAGGCTACCTCGTTAAATATGTTTAAGTCACAAATAGATAGATTTGTGACCATTAAGGGAATTAAGGGTTATGGGGAGCAGGCGCGTAAGTGGAACTGAGCCACTATCCAATCAGCCTTCATCTTACTGAATGGCGGGGCAGGTTCAAGAGGCTAGATGGCTTACTCCTGCTCTGATTTCTTATGTTCTTATGTTCTTATTAGCTGAGTTTATGGATTAATAGACTAGCAATAATACCACTAGGCCACAGTCTCCAGATTGATCTGTGACTTAATGTTGGTTGAACGGTCAAAACAAGTGGTGGTAAATAGAAAGGGCATTGTGAATATAGAGACAGTAGCTGAAACTGTGCCTTAGAATAATGAGAGGGATTACTGGAAGTACAATTGGACGGTTTATTTCTGCAGAGAGTAGGCATTGCGATAATTGGGGCGGTGGAAAAGGAACTGTGGGGACACTGGGCAGGAGACAGCAAGATTTACTGTGCAAAAAGCAAGGAGAGAGGCCCCTTGTTAAATATTCTCTAGGTGCATTATAGCAGTAGTGATTTGAAAACACTTGACACTGAGCCGCATAAGTGATGAGCAGAATAGATAATCTAAAACTTGGTCAAATCAGTAGGCTTTAAGAAGTGTCTAAAAAGAGGAGAAAAAGATGAAGAGAAACTGAGGGAAGGAATTCCAAAGTTTTGGTAGATGCAGACATGGCCACTAATGATCGAGCAATTAAAATTGGAGATACATAAGAAGCCAGAATGTGAGGAGCACAGAGATCTCATAAGGTTGCAGCATCCCAGGAGGTTAACGAGACAGAGAAGGAACAAAGTCAAGGAGGGATTTGAACAGAAGGATGAGAATTTGAAATCTGAGGCATTCCAGATCAAGGGGCACAAAGAATGATAGGTGATCTGAACATGGGATATGGACAGCAGAACTTGTTCAAATTTGCAGAATAGGAGGAGGAAAGAGACATAGGCAGTCAGAGGAAGGTCTCTCATGATTGTGGAAGATTCTCAGTGAAGTGAGAAGAATGCAAGACAGACTAACGGGATTCACATGGAAAGGGAGGACAAAAAGTTGATGAGTAGGATTTGAGAGAGAAAACTCATGAAGTATCATGAAGATCTGACACAGTATTCTAGATTAAATTCCATTACATTTGTAGCACAACCTCATTTTAACAGTTGCCTGTAAGACACACTAGCTTATGTGATGAACTCTCATATATTTGAATCACATTGACAGAAGTAAGATATTGTGGCTTATTCACCAGATTTAACTATACTTGAGGTAATTTAAAGGTTGAGAAAGTACAGTATCATTTCACTGTAGGCCTTTGATGCAATGCTTTTTATGGCTACATCCGCAATACAGAAGCCACATACAACAAGTTCTCTTGACTATTTTTTTGTATGAAAAGGCAGTGTTATGTAAAGGCTCCACAGTTTCAAATTTCTTATGAAAAGGTTACTGTTATTTTCCTTCAGTCATTAAGTCGCCAACTTCAATTTTTACTTTTACACATAAGTGTGGAGAGAAGAGCAGTGCTGAAAATGAATTCTTCTCCATTTGACCTCCTTCCAACCCTCACCCCATTGGTCTCAACCCTCAGCCAAGGAAAGAGCTGTGCTTCCTGGTCTGAGTTGCTGCTGCTTGTACCTAAGCGCGAGACACCGAGAGGGCGAGGTTTACCTCCAACAGAGAGTGGGAATAAAGGGGTCTTCTTAGGTTGGCAGCCGGTGACTAGTGATGTGCCTCAGGCACGTCACTCCAGTTATAGTGCTGGAACCATAACTTTTCACAATATACATTAATGATTTGGAGGAAGGAACTGAAAGCACTGTTGCTAAGTTTGCAGATGATACAAAGATATGTAGAGGGACAGAAGGTATTGAGGAAGCAGGGGGCTGCAGATGTACTTGGACAGGTTGGGGAGAATGGGCAAAGAAGTGACAGATGGAATACAATGTGGCAAAGTGTGAAGTTATGCACTTTGGAAGGAGGAATGGAGGCGTAGACAATTTTCTAAATGGGAAAATGCTTAGGAAATCAAAAGCACAAAGGGACTTGGGAATCCTTGTTCAAGACTCTCTTATGGTTAACCTGCAGGTTCAGTCAGCAGTTAGGAAGACAAATGCAATGTTAACATTCATGTCAAGAGGGCTAGAATACAAGAGCAGAGATGTACTTCTGAGGCTTTGGTCAGACCCCGTTTGAAGTACTGTGAGCAGTTTTGGACCCCGTATCTAAAGAAGGATGTGTTGGCCTTGGAAAGGATCCACAGGAGGTTCACAAGAATGATCCCTGGAATGAAGAGCTTATCGTTTGAAGGCACTGGGTCTGTACTCATTGGAATACAGAAGGATGAAGGGGGATCTTACTGAAACTAACAGGATACTGCGAGGTCTCGATAGAGAGGATGTGGACAGGATGTTTCTATCAGTAGGAAAACCTAGAACCAGGAGGTACAACCTCAGGCTAAAAGGATGATCCTTAAAACAGAGATGAGGAGGAATTTCTTCAGCCAGAGAGTGGTGAATCTGTGGAAGCCAGATTGTTGAGTGTCTTTAAGACAGAGATAGATAGTTTCTTGATTAATAAGGGGATCAAGGGGTTATGGGGAAAATGGAGAATGGGAATGAGAAAAAAAAACCATGATTGAATGGCACAGCAGACTCAATGGGCCGAGTGGCCTAATTCTGTTCCTATGTCTTATGGTCTTCTGGTCATTAGTGCCCTGTTGGGTGAAGTCAAACCTTCTGTCTGTTACATACTTCAATCACACAGAGTGTAAAACTTTGCTGATGTGCTATTGCTTTTGATGTAGGAACAGGAGGAGGCAATTGGCCAATTCCACCTATTACCATTCACTCCAATAATGAGGGAGTGATCTGTCTCTTAATTCCATCTACCCTCTGCTGCACAGTGGAGGGGTAAAAAGTGCAGAATTGTGAGGGGAATAGATAGGCCTTTCTGTGGCCACAAAAGAGACACCAGAATGGTATGTTGTCTCCTTAGTACTAGGGTCAAGGATATCTCAGAGCAGCTGCAGGTCATTCCGAAGGGAGGAACCGCTGGCTGCTGTGGTACACATTAGTACAAACGACATAAGTTAAAAAAAAGGAATGAGGTCCTAAAAGCAGAATACAGGGAGCTAGGAATCAAGTTTGAAATGTAGGACCTCAAAGATAGTGATCTCACGATTACTGCCTGTGCCATGTGCTAGTCAGAATAAAAACAGCAGGATATATCTGGTGAATATGTGGCTGAAGAGGTGGTGTGAAGGGTAAGAGTTTTAGATTCCTTGGGCACTGGAACCGCTTCTTGGGGGAGATGGGACCTGTACAAACTGGGCAGATTACAGCTGGGAAGAAGTGGGATTGATGCCGTAGGAGGGCGTAATTGCTTGAGTGGTTGGGGAGGGTTGTAATTAATATGACAGGGGAGTGGGAAGCTATGAAAGGTTCAGAGAAGAGGAAATCAAGAACAGGAGAAAAGGACAGCAAGGAGAATAAGAATGATAGGCAGAGAAATCAGGGGCCAAAATCAGATAAGCACACAGTAAAAAATAGTAGGAACTAGTCAAGGAATGTGGAAAGAACTAGCCTTAAGGTTTTGTATGTGAACACTTGGAGCATTCAAAACAAAATGGATGAATTAGTCGCGCAAATGGATGTAAAATGGTACAATACACTTGGGATTACGAAGACATGGCTCCAAGGATGGGAAGTAAACATTGTGCACTATTCAGTGTTTAGGAAGGATAGATAGAAAAGATGGAATTGCATTGTTGATTAAAGAAGATATTGACACAATATCGAGAAAAGATAATAGCACAAAGTGTTAAGAAGCACCAAAGAGCAAAAACTATTGGTGGGGTAGTATACAGACCACCAAACTGTCATGGTAATGTTGCAGAAATGCATATGTTAAAGGAACACCTCTGATTATAAGCAATTTTAATCTGCTTATCAATTGGGTGGGTCAAATTAGTCCCAGTATAATAGAGGAAGAATTACTGGATTTTATATGGAATGGTTTTCTGGATCAATCCATTGAGGAAATAACGAAGGAACACGCTATCTTGGAATGGGTATTGTGGAAAGGATTAATTGGTATCATAGCTGTGAGAGAACTCTTGGTACAAGTGACCATCATTTGATAGAATTCTTTATCAAGGGAGAATAATGAGGTAGTTGACTCTGAAACCAGGGTCCTGAGTTTCAATAAAGGTAACTATGATGGTATGAGGCATGAGGTGGCTATGAGGGACAGGAAAACATTACTGAAAAGGACAGTGTACATGCAATGAAGAGAGGAATTCCAAATTGTCTATTCTGATTTGGTGCAAGAGTAGAAAGGGAACAGTGATGGCCTAATCATGGCTTACAAGGGAATTAGAGATTGCATTAGATTCAAAGGGACATACAAATTGGCGAGAGAAAGCAATAGACCTGAGAATTGGAGGGATTGGATGGTTCTGAACAGACAAAATTCCAAACTTTACCAGATCCATGCTGCTCTCTTAATCCTTGACTGTAGAGATGGGAGGGTTACCAAATTTAAAAACAAAATGAAGAGATGGAGTTTTTTGTTTTCCGAAGGTGGAGTGTGGACAAGAAGTTAGTGATATCTAGTATTGCATCAACAGTCCTTGAAGTAATGATCTATTTATTTTTAATCTTGGGTGAAAGATTAGAATAAATGAATGGAAAGAATTTTCTTTAGCATCTTTTGCAGCAGAGCAAAGTCCAATTTATATTGAAATACGTATTCCTTTCAAGTATTATCGAATCTCTGAAAGTTCTGAGACTTATCGCAATCTCACGAGAAGTCAGTGATAAGTATGCAGATAGCGAATCTCCTTTTGAACTGGGTTTGCATTGGATGAGCTCAGAGATAGGGCAGTCTACGTCGGCTCCAGCGAGTCCTGAATGTATGCTCAAACTGGTTGAAACAGATTGAGACCCGACAACGAGTCAAGTCATCATGTTGTCTGGTCAAGAGTTGGGATTTTGTTCTTTGAATATACGAAAGGTGACAGCTTTGTTACTTTCAAGAGAAAGACTTGCATATGACGCTGCCTTACAGAGGCAAGAGGTGTCCCAAAGTACTTTACATCCACTGAAAGTACTTCTAAAACATAGTCACCGTAGTAATGTAGGGAATGTGACAATTTATACATTGCAAAACAGCAATGGCATTGAAATCAGATCATTTGTTTCTAATGATGGCAGATAAATGTTGGCTCAGCATTGAGAACTCTCTAATAAAACTAAATTACTGCAGATGCTGGAATCTGAAACCTAAAGAGAAAATACTGGAAAACCTCAGCAGGTCTGGCAGCAACTGTGAAGAGAGAAAAGAGCTGACGTTTCCAGTCCAGATGACCCTTTGTCAAAGCTCAAAGATTTGTCAGTGCTCACATGTTCTGGAGTGGGGGCTTAAACACAGGAACAGGTGAGTTTCAGATTCTCAAATTGCCACAATATCTGAATCAAGAGGTGTAATATCCAATGAATCACACTCACCTCCATTTCATTGTAGACAAGTTGATATCAGAAAACCTTCATTTTGCTAGCTACCCTTGCTATCCATTTGATCTGCCCCTTTCATTCAGAGCACAACGTCCCCAACAACTCAGCTTTGACCTTCCATGCATGATCTTTCTTCCAGTGGATTCCACTCCAAAGTCTTGCAAGAACACATTTTCCCAGCTGCAACAGGCTCTGTTCGTGTACATGGGCTGCTCCTCACAGTTCTTCATTTCGTGCTGCGAGCTGATCTTTAGTACTGTCCCCTTCTCATTCTGTATTGTTGCCAAGGCAGCATTGTGGCACAGCCGTTAGCACTGCCACTCTCAGAACCAGTGACATGGGTTCAATTCCCGGCTCGCGTTACTGTCTGTGTGGAATTTGCACTTTCTCCCCACGGCTGCGTGGGTTTCCTCTGGGTGCTCCGGTTTCCTCCCACAGTCCGAAAGACGTTCTGGCTGGGTGCATTGGCCATGCCAAAGTCTCCCTCAGTGTACCTGAATAGGCGCTGGTGTGTGGCGACCAGGGGATTTTGTCAGTAACTTCAATGCAATGTTAATGCAAACCTACTTGTGACTAATAAATAAACGTTAAAGATTCAACACTGTGAATTGAATACTAAATTCAAATGCTCCACTTTTCATACCTTATCGCTGTAACATTAGAGGAGGCCTTTCAGCCCATTATGTTAGTGTCAGCTCTTGGAAGGATCAATTTATTTGGTGCCATACCCTGCCTGTTCCCCATAGTCCAGCAATTGTTCCTTTGTGGATAATGTCCTAATTCCTTCTTGAATATCTTAATTAAATCTGACTTATTATTATTATAAAATGACAATTTGAAAAACAGACCTATTTAGCTCTGATGAGAGAACAGAAACCGAGAAAAAAATGACTTGGCCAAATTGTCTTTTCTCAGTTGGAGGGATTGATGCCAAAGGTCCCCCAGCCTCATTCTGTCATTCTTAAGATTCTTTCCAAAGGAATATGGGTAAACCTTTCATTCTACCACTGAATTAGAAATCAGTACTTCTCAGAGGGTGGCCTGCAGACCACTTCTGAGGGTCTTCCAGCAGGCCAAGGGGACTTGCTCAAAAATCCATTTTATGGGATGTGGACATCGCTGACTGGGCCAGCAAATATTACCCATCCCTAACTGCCCTACATTTCAGAGGGCATTTGAAAGTCAAACACATTGCTGTGGATCTGAATTCACATGCAGGCCAGACCAAGTAAGGATGACAGATTTCTCTTCCTGAAGGACATTGGTGAATCAGATGCGCTTTCATAGAAACATAGCAGATAGAAGCAGGAGGAAACTCTTTGAGCCTACCCCGTAAGGGAACTTCACAATACCTTCATTGCAGTGTGAATATAAGCTTACATGTGACTAATAAATAAACTTTTAACTTTTTTTCCATCATGATCATGGCTGATCATCCAACTAAACAGCCTAATTTTGCTTTCTCCTCATAACATTTGATTCCATTCATCTCTACTGCTATATCTAGGCTCTCTTGAATACATCCATGACAACTGGCAATGGTTTCATGGTGGTTCTAACTTTTAATTTTAGACCATGGCCAAAGTCATAATGAGAAGACAGGCTAAAAACTCCCGCCGCCCCCTCCACCAAGACCCAATACGATTACAGCTCATCTCTCTCTACCCTGCCTTCAGTGTATTTAATAACAGAGAATCCACAACTCTCAGGGGTAGCAAATTCCAAAGATTCACAACCCTTTGAGCGAAGCAATTTCTCCTCATCTCAGTCTTAAATGATTCACCGCCCCGCTCATCCCGAGACTGTGCCCCCATGTTTTAAATTCCCTGACTAGCGGAAACAACCTCTCAGCCTGCAGCTTGTCAAACCCCTCAGTCATTTGGCTGTTCCAGTGAGTTCGGCTTATTGGAAGAGTGCTGCACTTTCAGAGGTAGTCATCTTGTGTGGCTAATACATTAAACTGAGGGCCTGTTTGCCCTCTAACGCAGATGTAAAAGATCCCCTTAATCACCATTTCTAGAGAAGACTTTTCCCAGTGTCCTGGCCAATACTTACCCTACAAGCAACCTGATTAAACCAGGTTATGTGGTCAGGATTTTATTGCGCTTTGTGCGAGCTTGTTGTGCTTGACTTGGCCATTGTGATTCATAAGAACACAAGTAACAAGAGCAGGAGTAGACCACTTGGCCCATCAAGCCTGCCCTGCTATTCAGTACAAACTTGTCTGATATTAGGCTTCCACTCCATTTTCCACCTGCTCCCACATCCCTCAACTCCTGGAGATTCCAGCAATACATCAGTGACTATGTTTCAAAAATCATATAATTAGCTGTTAAATGCAGTGGTATGTCCTGAGATTGTGAAAGGTACTTTTTAAACACAGTTTCTTTCACACATGGCTAGATAGTTGCTTTGCAGATACTGACAGAGGTTCTTTTAAATAGTCTTGATGCGTAATCACTACTTTCCTGCAGTAATGGATTTCAGCGCTGATCAGAAGTTACACAATGGATCACAATGGTAAACCTTTCAATTTTCTCTCCTTTCTTCCAAATTCATGTCACTGGAACAAATTTGAGCGTTTGGCTAAGCAGATGTTATAATGAGAACTTCAGAACCTAATTAGTTCGCTATCATACTGCTAGGAAGTGTTTAAAACTAAAATAGAAACATAGAAAATAGAGCAGGAGGAGGCGACTCAGCCTTCGAGCCTGCTCCACTGCCACTCATTACGATCACGGCTGACCGTTCAATTCAATAGCCTAATCCTGCTTTTTCCCCGTGACATTTCATCCATTTACTTCAAGTGCACTATCCAGCAACCTCTTGAATACATTCAATGTTTTGACATCAATTACTTCCTGTGGTAATGAATTCCATAGGCTCACCACACTTTGGGTGAAGAAATGACTCCTCACCTCTGTCCTAACTGATGTACCTCGAATCCTCAGACTGCGACCCCTGGTTCTGGGCTCCCCCTACCATTGGGAACATCCTTCCTGCATCGAACTGTCCAGTCTTATTAGAAATTTGTAAGTCTCTATGAGATTCCCCCCAACGTTCATCTGAACTCCAGCAAAAACAATCCTAACCTAAATCAGTCTCTCCTCAGATATCAGCCCTGCCATCTCCTGAAGCAGCCTGGTAAACTTTCGTTGCACTCCCTCAACAGCAAGAGCATCCTTCTTCAGAAAAGGAGACCAAAACTGCACACAAAATGACAATTCAGTTCAGCTGTTGGAACAGAAGTAACAGGCAGCTGCATTCATCGAGATGAAAGGTTCTCTGGGGACCATATGGAACAGTGTGTTAATACCTCTGGGACAGAATCCAATTTAGACAACGTGGAGTGGGGATGTCCATCTCCGCCCTTTGACAGCTGAAGTCCTCGGTATGGATGGTCTCCAATTCCCAGTGGAATCCCCCTTGCTTCTTGTAGTAATTGGTACTAATTGGGCAAATGCCTGTTGGGTAAACCACAGAGATTATACCAAGCTGTTGTGGTAGGATGGGTGGTTTACCTCTGAGCTTTGACACAGGCAGCCCAGACAGAGAGGCGACTCTGACCTGCGACTTAAGGTACCATGCCCGATTTTTTTGCCTTTGACTGTGCCAGGAATTGAGGGACTTCCCCACCATCCTCCACCCCTCCCCCCGACAAACACTCCACCCCTCAAATCTCTTCCCGTCCTCTTACCTTGTGCTGCTGGCTGCTCTTCATAAATTTAGGATCAAATTAGCTGCTTAACGATGGTCAACAATACTTTCCAGAACAGGGACGTAAAGTTGAATTCGTGGAAGAGAGCATACCATCTGGAACAGATCTAGAATCACTCCAAAAAATGTGGAAGGGCAGAATTAACACTCCGAGTGCTTCAATTCTGGCACAGCCATGGAAAATGTTAAAGAATACATCAACACGCATACCTGAACAAAAAGTAGTTTGCGAATTATAAGATTAAAGAGTTTTAATTTTGACATTGTTTTATTTTCATAGAATATTAGAGTCATAGAACCATACAATACAGAAAAGGCCCTTCAGCCCATTGAGTCTGCACCAACACATTAGAAACACCTGAACTTCTACCTAATCCCATCTGCCAGCATTTGGCCCATTGCCCTGAATGTGCCAAGTTTTTATCCAGATAGTTTCTAAAGGGTGTGAGGCAACCCACCTCCATCGCGCTCCCTGGCAGCACAGTCCAGGTTGTCACCACCCTCTGGATAAAAATGTTTTTTTCTCACATTCCCCCTAAACCTCCACCCTTCACCTTGAACCTACGTCTCCTTGTGACTGACCCTTCAACTAAGGGGAAAAGCTGCCCCTTATCCACTCTGTCCATACCTCTCATAATCTTGTACACCTCTCTGTTCCAACGAAAACAACCCAAGATTATGCAAATTCTCTTCATAACTCCATGTGCACTTTTGGTCCCTAATTACAGGAAAGATATTAATATGGTTGAAAGAATACAGAGAAGATTTACAAGATGTTGCCGGGACTTGAGAAATTGTGTTACAGAGAGAGGCTGAATAGGTTAGGACTTTATTCCCTGAAGTGTAGAAGAATGAGGGGAGATTTGGTAGAGATGTATAAAATTATGAGGGGTATAGATAAGATAGAGTGAAAGCAAGCAGGCTTTTTCCACTGTGGCTAGGGAAGAAAAAAACTACAGGACATGGGTTAAGGGTGAAGGGGAAAAAGTTTAAAGGGAATATTGGAGGGGGGGGGAGTTCTTCACACAGAGAATGGTGGGCATATGGAATGAACTGCCAGATGAAGTGGTGAATGCGGGCTCACTTTTAACATTTACGAAAACCTTGGACAGGTACATGGATGAGAGGGGTGTGGAGGGATATAGTCCAAGTGCAGGTCGGTGGGCCTAGACAGAAAAATGGTTTGGCACAGCCAAGAAGGGGCAAAGAACCTGTTTCTGTGCTGTAGTGTTCTACGGTTTCTAAGTTAAATATTCCATCCCAGGCAGCACCCTGGCGATTCTCCTCTGCACCTTCTCCAGCGTCATCACATCCTTCCGATAATTTGGCGCACACTACTCTAGCTGTGTCCTCACCAAAGTTCGAAACAACTCCATAATGACATCCTTGCTGTTGTAATCTACATCCCAATTGATAAAGGCAAGTGTCCCTTTTTCACTATCCCACTAACGTGCCCTTCCACCTTCAGTGACTTGTGGACAAACACACCCAGGTCCTTTTGTTCCACAGAATTCCTAATGTCATTGAGTACTTTGTCATCAAATTATCCTTCCAAAGTGTATCACCTCACACTTTTCAGGGTTAAATTCCACCTTATCTGCCCATTTGACTATTCCGTCTGTATCTTCTTGTAGCCCAAGACATTCCGCCTCACTGTTAATCACCTTTCCAATCTTTGTGTCATCTGCAAATTTATTAATCCTACCTGCCCCCCCACCAGTCACCTATGTCATTTATACAAGTAACAAATAATAGGGGGCCCAATACAGATCCCTGTGGTACGTCCCTGGACACTGGCTTCCAGTTACTAAAGCACTGTCATCTCCCTCTGTCTCCACCCATCAGTCGATTTTGAATTCACTTTATCAAATTATCCCACACGAATTTAAAAGTAAAAGCAAAATTAGTAAAAGCAACATTTTTAATTTTTAAAACAAAGAAGAACATACATCTATAGAAATCTTTAAAATGAAAATGGGACATTAAAAGCAGAAATATGGAAAAATTCACACATCATTCCACCGTGATGGTGCACATGAGCCAATTTCAGGAGGAGGGAAAAGGGAAGGGAATGGGGGTGGGGGAATCCAGGGAAATTTGATGATGTTAAGTAAAGTACAGACACTTTAAATTATTAAATTAAATTATTTCAAAAGCAAAGGAAAATGAAGCCAAACTTCAGACGATATTTCTGATGCTGCAATCAACTTTCCGTGGTATTTAACACAAAGTCAGTCCTGTACAAAATGAACCAAAAAGCAACTGCTTGCCAAATTCATACCATCTGTTATCCCCAAGTTGGTGATCTTGCAGACCCTTTAATTAATTGGACAAAGTAATTACTATTGCTGGTACACTGGTAATTTGCAAATGTTTAATCTTGATTTGGAGAAACAAATGCTGTACCTATAAATTTTGCTGTCTCACCGGATTAGAAATAAAGAGGGGGGTGAGGGAAAGAAATAAAATTGCTAATGCAAAAATAGTGATTATGGGACTATGAAATTAAAAAGTTCTTGCGACTTCCGAACTAAGTGGGAGTTTAAAAAGCACTAATGCTCTTTTAAAACAGATGATAAAATTATGGCATTAAAATGACTGACAAGTTCATGGAGAAGTACTGCCCATCCCTCAGCAATGAATACGGTTACTGCTCACTGACCAAAGTTAAAAGTTACTGAAATAATAAATTATATACTGCCCAAAACAGGTAACAAAGATAAAACAGTTGGGGTAGGAAACAGAATGAAACAGAATGAAAGAAGGGAATAGGGAAGGAGAGAATGCGAAAGAGGAATGAACAAATGCGAGATTGAGAGAGGAACAAAGGGGAGGAACAGATTACAGAAAGGTGAGCAAAAGCAAAGAGAGAGATAAGGACAGACAGGAGGCAAACTGGTAGTCAGATGGATCCTGTGATATCAAAGTTATTGCTAACAAAATTGCAGGTTAACTGCTGGCATTTAGTTCACACCCTGAATGGATGGGAAACTGCAGGGAAGGTCCTGCTCGCAGTATCGTTTTGCTGGATATCACTTTAAACAGAACCAGGAAGGAGCAAATGGAGCTGGGCAGCAAGTCTGCTCCAGCCACAGATCACAAGGCAATAGAAACAGGTACCCCAGCTCCCTGCTCCTCAATTCCTTCTCCACTTTGTTTTGCCATTCTGTCACTTTGGATTTTAAAGTTAATTCCTGCTCCTTTGCTGATATTACCAGTCAATTTAAGGTAAAATCACCCAGTGACTTTGAGTCCTTTGGAAACAATCCTCGTGGCAACCATCAGCATGATCACCCAAGCAACTTCCTTCATTCAATGGCAGAGTCATAGAACTGTGCAGTCTGACAAATCGGTCAAGAACTTGGCTCTTCCTCCATTTAAATTAGATTGCTGTGGATCCCACTTATGGGGTGGGGGAGAGAGGAATCAGTTCCTGGCACTGCAGAGTGCGGGTCTTCTCTGGGAGTTTACTGATGACATCGTTAATGTTGGCAACCTTGGAGAGTCTGGTGAAGTTTTAGCTGCAGCAGGAATGGCTGGTGTGACTCTTAGCCGATCGTGCAATGGCATTTTAAATAAACTTTGGGTGCAGAAAGATATATTTTGGCAGTATAAAATGTATAATAATGCTGCTGTCACCATCCATTAGACTACAATATGGAAACAGAAAGTCATAAGAAATAAGAGGTAGGTGGAAAGTAGAAGGGCGGCAGGGGCGGTGTGAAGGTGATAGGGTGGGGAGAAGATGGTAGGATGGGGGGAAAGTTGATGGGATGGTGGGGGGGGGAGGTGGGATGATGACAGCAAGTACATCTTTTCTTTGCTTAAAATGAGTTATTGGCTTTAAAATCAACTAAAAATTCCTTTGCTTTTCTTTTTCTTGTGCTTTGCGACGGAAGGAACTGAGTTTCTCAGAGTTGCTGAAGGGCGAAGACTCTGAACTGTCTGAAATAAAATGGAGAGAGGAGATTAACACAGAACTGAACAATTCTAATTACTTTTGCAATCTTATCTCATTGCACGGTGGCACAGTGGTTAAAGCTGTTGGCTCACAGCTCCAAGGGCTCGGGTTTGATTCCTGGTTGAGTCATCATCTGTGTGAAATCTGCACGTTCTCCCCGTGTCTGCCTGGGTTTCCTTTGGGTGCTCTGGTTTCTTCCTACAGTCTGAAAGATGTGCTGGTTAAGTTCATTGACCCGAACAAGTGCCGGAGTGTGGCTACTAGAGGACTTTCACATAAACTTCACTGTGGTATTAATGTAAGCCTTACTTGTGACTAATCAATAAACTTTAAGCTTTTTAGAACGTAGGACATACAACATTACAGCGCAGTACAGGCCCTTTGGCCCTCAATGTTGCGTCAACCAGTGGAACCAATCTAACGACCCTCTAACCTAAACTATTCCAGTGCTATCCATATGCCTATCCACTGACCATTTGAACGCCCCTAAAGTTGGCGAGTCCAAAACTGCTGCAGGCAGGGCATTCCACGCCCTTACTACCCTCTGAGTAAAGAACCCACCTCTAACATCCATCCTATAACTACCACCTCTTAATTTAAAGCTATGTCCCCTCATGTTAGCCATCACTGTCCGAGGAAGAAGACTCTCATTGTCCACCCTAATTTGTTTCATCCTCATCTAGTTGCCATCATTAAAGTTTATTTAAATTGCCCCTAGTATCAGAGAGATTAGCAGTGCAAATATATGAGGTTATGGGAATAGGGCCTGGGTGGGGTTGTGGTCAGTGCAGACATGATGGGCCAAATAGCCTCCTTCTGTACTGTAAGGATTCTATAATTATGGGAGATCTTCCTTTTATGTAGGAGGTTGGAATGGTTTGTCAGAAACTCTTCAAAAGTGAATCAAATAAATACATGAAAAAGGAAATTAAATTCAGTATGTGGGAAGAGCAGAGAAATTTTAAGTTTAAAAAATGTTTATTTGCTATTGTCACAAATAGGCTAACATTAACACTGGAAGGAAGTTACTGTGAAAATCCCTTAGTGGTCCTACCGCGGCACCTGTTTGGATACATTGAGGGAGAATTTAGCATGGTCAATCCACCTAACCAGCACATCTTTCAGACTGTGGGAGGAAACTGGAGGACCTGAAGGAAAAGCACGCAGATACGGGGACAACACGCAAACTTCACACGGACAGTGACCCAAACCGGCATTTGAACTAGGGTCCCTGACGCTGTGAGGCAGTAGTGCTATCGACTGTGCCACTGTGCTGTGACTACATTGCCGACTTCTTCAGAAAACTGCAACATGATGGGCCAAAGGTTTTGGAAAATATTCTGTCAGACGCTGAAGTGGATCAACTGATCTCTTGTTCATTTCAAATCATTTCCCTATTTTATGACATTCAAACAGGAGGCGGCCAATCACAGTCTTCCCAGATTTTTCACCTACCTGCTTTTTAACTTCTGAACTTTCTGCAGGAGTTGGCATGATCACTTCTTTCGTTTCAATTGAAGGTTTGCTTTGTGATCCTTCAAGACTGGGCTGTGGATTCTGACTGTCATCCTCTTCTGAAAATATCAAAAAATGTTGCAATGAAGTGGGATAGCTTCAGGAATAACAATTAATCACTTATTCATCCCTTTAGAAAATAAACCATTGAATGAACCACAACCCATCACAACTTGCTGTCTACGGATACTTAACAGGGAGAAAGTAAGATTCTGACATTTGTGTAGATGTTTAACAATGACAGAAGAATGATTGCGAGAATTGTGTGTGTGCGTGTTGTATGTTTGTACGTATTGTTGTGTGTGTGTGTGTGTGTGTGTGTGTGTGTGTGTGTGGGGCAACTTAGCATGGCCAATCCACCTAACCCATACATCTTTGGACTGTGGGAGGAAACTGGAGCACTTAGAGGAAACCCATGTAGACACAGGGAGAGCATGCAGACTTCACACAGTCACCTGAGGCTGGAATTGAATCCGTGTCCCTGGCGCTGTGTGGCAGCAGTGTTAACCACTGTTCCACCATGCTGCCCCTCAAAAGAAGGAACTTTATATTAGCCGGGAATTGAACCCAGGTCTCCCCCACGGCAGGCGAGAATTCTACCACTGAAGCGCCAATGCACACAGCATTGTGGTGTAATCAGGGAGTTTGACCCCCTGGGAACTCGTGTTGGAAGCAGGGCATGAGCACTTTGCACTTGTTCAGTTACTGTAAATGTGTAACTGTGTGGCAGGTATCTGAACTTCCATTGCAATCTGCTGGTGGATGAGTGTCCTCGTTAATGAAAAATCTACTTCACCTTGTGTCGATTCATGACAGGAACTGCGCACATCTTCAGAAAAATGCCAAAAGCACTCAAATCTCACACCAGCCACCATGTAGGGCAAACCTATCCACCTCAATACTTTAATATTTCATATGCACCGTTTCACTTCTTTTATTCACATTTAACAAGGCTGTTAATCATTATGCAATGTAGAATGTGATGTACTAAAATGAGATGCGAGCCACTAGCTGATATCTTATCAGTATCTCACGCTACAAGGTCAGCAGGTGTCAATGAGGCTTTGATCAGAATTCACTAACATTAACTTTTTCTCTTATTCAAATGGGAGTTGAGTATGGGGTCACTTTCCACATGTACATTGATGACCCAACTCTACCCTTCCATCACAGTGTGTTCAATGTCTAAGCTTGAATGAGCAGTAACTTGCCACAGATCACTGTGACAAAGTATTCACTGGATTGGAACAGGCCATTTTGCCATCAGTTCAATGCTGGTCTTGATGCTCCATATAAGCCTGCTCTCATCTGACTTCTTCTTGTGCCAATGTATCCCTCTATTCTGTTCTCCCTCATGCATTTAAATGTTCTCCCTTAAATGTGTGTATGTTACAGAATTCAGCTCCTCCTGATGATAGCATATTCCATATCCTCATTACTCTGTGGGTAAAGGATTTATTCCTGAATTCCCTATTGGATTTCTTAATGACCTTACATTGATGGTCCCCAGTTTTGGTTTCCTTCACAAGTACAAACATGATCTTTACATCTACCCAACAAACCCTCTGAGAATCTCGAACGCCTTACATCATTCCAGCCTGTTGTATTCTTATTGATGAATTAACCTCCCAGTTGTGGTAGCGACTGTGTAACACTTTTTTTTGCACTTCTATTAGCAGCTCCTAAATTTCTCTGACACGATCAAGCAGCTCAAGTATTTGATCTGATTGAGCCTGGGGATCAGTAGATTTGTCACTCGCTCTCTCTGACCGTAACATGTGTTTCCCATTCCCTCTTTCATTATTTGAATGTTATCTCATACAAACGCAATTCAGCTGCCCTAATATTGACCTGGTCTTAGCGTCTCAGAGACTGATTTAATTTATTACTGTCACACATATTAACATACAGTGAAAAGTATTGTTTTTTGCACGCTATATAAACAAAACATACCGTTCATAGAGAAGGAAATGAGATGCAGTATGTAGTGTTACAGTCATAGCTAGGGTGTAGAGAAAGATCAACTTAATGCAAGGTAAGTCAAACAGAAGTCTGACAGCAGCAGGGAAAAAGCTGCTCTTGAATTGGTTGGTATGTGATCTCAAACTTTTGTATATTTTTCTTGAAGGAAGAAGGTGGAAAAGAAAATGTCCAGGGTGTGTGGGATCCTTAATTATGCTGGCTGCTTTGCCAAGGCAGCGAGAAATGTGGACAGAGTCAATGGATGGGAGGCTGGTTTGCGTGATGGATTCGGCCACATTCACAATCTTTTGTATTTCCTTGCGGTCTTGGTCAGAACAGGAGCCATACCAAGCTATTATACAATCAGAAAGGATGCTTTCTATGATTTCTCAGCTGTCTTACTCTCTTGCAATCCATGTGACAATCTTCTTCATGGGCTTCATTAACAATTCTCTACAGCTGCCTTCCACTCTTAAGTTTCCTTTATTGACCATTCTGCTTGGAACTAACTTCAATAGAAATAATGGCATCAATCATACTTCCAAAACTTGAATGAACAAATGAACGAAAGAGAGGGAAAGAACAAGGGAAGAGGACGAAAGAAAATAGGGAAAGCTAGAGAAAGAGGAAGGAACAGAAGAAAGAATGGGTGGAAGGGAGAGTGAATGCAGGGATGTGACTAGTGGTGTTCCTCAGGGATCAGTGCTAGGACTTTTGCTGTTTGTAATACATACAAATGATTTGGAGGAAAATATAACTTGTTTGATTAGTAAGTTTGCAAATGACATAAAGGTTGGAATTGCAGATAGTGATAAGGACTGTCAGAGGATACAGCAGGATAGAGATTTGTTGGATACTTGGGCAGCAAGATAGCAGATGGAGTTAATCCGGACTTGTATGAAGTAATGTATTTTGGAAAGTCTAATAAAGATAGGAAATGTACAATAAATAGCAGAACATACATAAGAGCTAGGAACAGGAGTAGCCATCTGACCTCTCGAGCCTGTTCTGCCATTCAATAAGATCATGGCTGATCTTTTCGTGGACTCAGCTCCACTTACACACCTGTTCACCATAACCCTTAATTCCTTTACTGTTCAAAAACTTATCTATCCTTGCCTTAAAAACATTCAATGAGGTAGCTTCAATTGCTTCACAGGGCAGGGAATTCCACAGATTCACAACTCTTTATGTGAAGAAGTTCCTCTTCAATTCAGATTTAAATTTGCTTTCCCTTATGCCCTCCAGTTCCTAGTTTCACCCACCAGTGGAAGCAACTTCTCTGCTTCTATCTTATTTACTCCCTTCATAATCTTAAGTGTTTCTATAAGATCTCCTCTCATTCTTCTGAATTCCAGTAGTCCCAGTCTACTCAGTCTCTCCTCATAAGCCAACCCTCTCAACTCTGGAATCAACCTAGTGAATCTCCTCTGCACATTCTCAAGTAAGGGTATCCTTTCTTAAGTAAGACCTGATAGAACTCTGAGGAGTATTGATAGGCAGACGGATCTGGTTGTATGGGTACACAGGCCACTGAAAGTGGCAAAGCAGGTGGAAAAGTAGTCAAGAAGGAAATACTTGCCTTCATGGCCAGGAGTTTAACAATTGGCAAGTCATGCGCAGCTGTATAGAACCTTAGTTAAGCTGCACTTAGAATATGGAATTCAGTTCTGGTTCCGCACTACCAGAAGGAGATGGAAGCTTTGGAGAGGGTACAGAAAAGATTTACCAGGATACCGCCTGATATGGAGGGCAGTAGCTATAAAGAGGGGTTGGAGAAACTTGGTTTGTTCTTCCTGGAATGACAAAGATTGAGGGGCAACCTGTTAGAAGTTTACAAGATTATGAGGGGCATGGACAGAGTGGATAGTCAGAAGCTTTTTTCCAGAGTGGAAAGTCAATTAGTATGGGCATAGGTTTAAGATGCGATGGGCAAGGCTGAAAGAAGATGTATGAGGCAGGTTTTTTGCACAAAAAGTGGTATGTATCTGGAACTCACTGCCAGGGAAGGTAATAGAAGCAGGTAAGATAGTGACTTTTAAAAGGCATCTTGACAAATACAATGGGAACAGAGGGATATGTTCCCGGGAAGGATAGGGCATATTAGTTCAAACGAGCAGCTTGGAAGGTGAAGGGCCTGCTCCTGTGCTGCAATTTTCTTTGTTCTTTGTAAGTGCACCACCACCGTAATGGGTTATATCTCAAACAATGATGAAACAGAGTACAAGAATAAGATAGAGAATCTGGTGAATGTGTGTGGCAACAATAACACTCCCTTAATGTCAATAAAACGAAAGAGACTGTATTGACTTTAAGTATAAAGGAGAACATGCCCCTAAGTAGGCATGGGTCGAGAGCTTCAAGTTTTTAGGTGTCCCAAACACCAACAATCTGTCTTGGTTCTCCCCATGCAGACACTATAATTAAGAAAGCCTACTGACGCCTCTACTTTCTCAGAAGATGAAGAAAGTTTGACATGACAGCTACGACTCTCACCAACTTTTATAAATGCACCATAGAAAACATTGCTTCTGCTTGTATCTATCTTGGTATGGAGGGACACAAGAATGATCCCTGGAATTGAGGGCTTGTTGTATGAGGAATGGTTGAGACTCTGGGTCTGTAGTGTTTCGTGTTCAGAAGGATGAGGAGGGATTTTATTGAAACTTACAGGATACTGTGGGGCCAGGATAGAGTGGATGTGGAGAGAATGTTTCCACTAGTATGAAAAACTGGAACTAGCGGGTACAAACTCAGGCTAAAGGGACGATCCTTTAAATCAGAGATGAGGAGGAATTTCTTCAACCAGAGAGTAGTGAATCTGTGGAACTATTTGCCACAGAAGATGTGGGGGTCAGGTCATCAAGTGCCTTTAAGACAAAGATAGATAGGTTCTTGAGTAATGAGGGGATCAGGTGTTGTGGCGAAAAGGCAGGAGAATGGGGATGAGGAAAATATCAGCCGTGATTGAACAGGGGAGCAAACTCGGTGGGCCGGATGGCCTAATTCTGCTCCTATGTCTTGTGGTTTAACCGACTACACAAGAACACTAAAACAGAAGCAGGAGGGGGCCACTAGGCCCTTCAAACCTGCCCTACAGCACTGGGGCAGCACTGAGGGCAACACGGTAGCACAGTGGTTAGTACTGCTGCTTCACAGCTCCACGGACCTGGGTTCAATTCCCAGCTCGGTCACTGTCTGTGTGGAGTTGGCACATTCTCCTTGTGTCTGTGTGGGTTTCCTCCAGGTGCTCTGGTTTTTTCCCAGAGTCCAAAGATGTGCAGGTCAGGTTGACTGGCCATGCTAAAATTTTAGTATCCTTTAGTATCCTAAGATGCTTAGGTTAGAGAGATTAGCAGGTAAAATATGTAGTGATATGCGGATAAGGCCTAGGTGGGATTGTGGTTGGTGCAGACTCGATGGGCTGAAAGGCCTCTTTCTGCACTGTAGAGTTCTATGATTCTGCCATTCAATACAATCATGGCTGATCCATGCCGGAGATCCTTTTCTCTGCCATTTCCCCATGGCCCTCTATTTCTCAATCTATCAAATACTTATCCAACTTCATTTTGAGTACTTGAAATGATCCAGCTTCACCACTCTTTAGGGCAGAGAATTCCAGAGATTCACCACCTGCTGAGAGAAGAACTTTCCATGTTCTCAGATTTAAATAACTGGCCCTTTATCTTGTGTCTACGTCCCCTTGTTCAAGACTCTCCCACTGGTGAAAACATTTCATCATCTATCCTGTCAAGCCTTCTCAGGATCTTATATATTTGAATAAAGTCACCACTCAGTCCTCTAAATGCCAAGGAATACAGAGCCAGATATTAAGTCTTTCTGGATAGGACAACCTCTCAACCCAGGAATTAGTTTGGTAAATCTCCTTTGGACTGCCTCCAATGATATTGTAATCTTTTTCAGGTAAAGGCATCAAAACTGTACACAGTATTCCAGGTGAGGCCTTATCAACACAATTGCAACAAAACCTTCCTATTTTTAAAATCCAACTCCATTGCAATAAAGGTCAAAAAAAGTCAATAAAGGTCAAAAAACCTTAATATTCTCTTAAGGTTAACGTGGAGGGTCAGTCGGCAGTTAGGCAGGTAAATGCAATGTTAGCATTCATGTCGAGGGGGCTAGAATACAAGAGCAGGGATGTACTTCTGAGGCTGTATAAGGCTCTGGTCAGACCCCATTTGGAGTATTGTGAACAGATTTGACCCCATATCTAGGAAAGGATGTGCTGGCCTTGGAAAAAGTCCAGAGAAAATTCACAAGAATGATCCCTGGAATGAACAGCTTATCATATGAGAACGGTTGGTCTATACTCGTTGGAATTTAGAAGGATGAGGAGAGAATTTATGGAAACTTACAGGATGCTGTGAGGCTTTGATAGAGTGGAGAATGTTTCCACTAGTAGGAAAAACTGGAACCAGAGGGCACAATCTTAGGCTAAAATGACAATCCTTTAAAACAGAGATGAGGAGGAATTCTTTCAGCCACAGGGTGGTGAATCTATGGAACTCTTTGCCGCCAAGGGCTGTGGAGGCCCAGTTATTGAGTGTCTTTAAGACAAAGACAGATAGGTTCTTGATTTATAAAAGGATCAGGGATAATGAGGAAAAGGCAGAAGATTGGGGATGAGAAAAATATCAGCTATGATCGAATGGCAGAGCAGACTCAATGGGCTGAGTGGCCTAATTCTCTTCCTTTATTTTATGGTCTACAGTCTAAAATGCCATTTGCTGATTTGCTGAACCCGCCTATTAGTATTTTGCGATACAATCTGCCCTTTGTTGTTTCATAGTTGCCACTTGGGTGAAACGGTACAAAGATGGCGGAAATATTTCCAGGAGGTGTTGCACATCAAAATGCTACATAAAGTGAAGTTTATACAAAATGTCTTCTTTCAGGTCGCTCAAAACTCAGTAGTAAATAATTTCTTCACAGCTTCACTCTCCCATGTCTGTACCTTAGCCCAGGCTTACAGTCCCTGCAAAACTCTGCCATTCTTCAATTCTTAGCTCTTGCCCCTGCCGCCCAACTCCCCAAACAATTTTCTGTCTGGTTACATTCCTGTGAAGCATCTGACAATTCCAGGTGCTAGAAAATTAAAATTATTGTACATAATATGGAAATCCTGGAATTCTACAGTGCAGGAGGAGACCATCGGGCCCATCGAGTCTGCACCGACCACAACTCACCCAGGCCCTATCCCCATAACCTTATGCATTTATCTTAGTTAGTCCTCCTGACACTAAGGAGCAATTTAAAATGTCCAATCCACCTAGCCCGTTTATCTTTGGACTGCAGGAGAAACACACTAAGAAGTCTCACAACACCATGTTAAAGTCCAACAGATTTATTTGGTAGCAAAAGCCACTAGCTTTCGGAGCGCTTGCTGCTCCTTCGTCAGATGAGTGGGAGTTCTATTCACAAACAGGGCATATAAAGACACAAACTCAATTTACAAAATAATGATTGGAATGCAAGTCTTTACAGGTAATCAAGTCTCAAAAGGTATAGACAATGTGAATGGACGGAGTGTTAAGCTCAGGCTAAAGGAATGCGTATTGTCCCCAGGCAGGACAGTTAGTGAGATTTTGCAAGTCCAGGCAAAAATCTCGCCAAGGCCATCCCCATATCCCCACTTCTTACCTTCAAACAACTGCACAACCTCGAAGAGACTACTGTCTGCAGCAAACTATCCAGCCTTCAGGAGAACAGTGACCACGACACCACACAACCCTGCCACAGCAACCTCCACAGGACATGTTTGATCATCGACACAGATGCCATCATCTCATGTGAGAACACCACCAAGAGAGTACATGCTATATACTCTCGCAGCTTGGCCAATATTGTCTACCTGGTACGCTGCAGGAAAGGATGGCCCGAGGTATGGTATGTTGGTGAGACGCTATGACAGCGGGTGAACGAACACCGCTCGACAATCACCAGGCAAGAGTGTTCTCTTCCTGCTGGGGGAGATTTCAGTGGTCACAGGCATTCGGTCTCTCATCTTCGGGTAAGTGTTCTCCAAGATAGCCTTCATAACACATGACAGCGCAGAGTCAAGTTCCATTCATGGAGACGGTCTCAACTGGGATCTTGAATTCATGTCACAGTTACTGTAACCTCCATGACTTGCCTGGGCTTGCAAAATCTCCCTTACTGTCCTGTCTGGAGACAATATACATCTCTTTAACCTGTGCTAAACACTCTCTCCACTCACACTGTCTGTACCTTTGAGACTTGATTACCTGTAAAGATTCGCATTCTAATCATTATCTTGTAAATTGAGTTTGTGACTTTATACGTCCTGTTTGTGAATAGAATTCCCATTCATCTAATGAAGGAGCAGCAAGCGCTCTGAAAGCTGGTGGCTTTTGCTATCAAATAAACCTGTTGGACTTTAATCTGATGTTGTGAGACTTCTTATTGTGTTTACTCCAGCATCTCCACATCCTAACTACTGTAGGAAGAAACCAGAGCATTGGAGGAAATCCACGCAGACATGGGAAGAACGTGCAAACTCCACACAGACAGTGACCTGAGCTGGAATCGTATTCAGGTCCCTGGCGCTGTGAGGCAGCAGTGCTAACCACTGTGTCACCATGCTGCCCTGCCAGATAACAAAAAGAGATAACTGAGAGTTAAGAGCAAAAATATAAATGTTGTTCTTATAACGATTAGTTTCAGGGGCAAAGGAAGAAATTCAATGCAATGCACCATTATTTTAAATGCCCTGTCTGTGCCATCTAACCGACACACAAGAACAAGTGATCAGTCCAACCAGTGACTGGTTTTCAATCACACAAGACATACCTATATTCACCTACCTGGTTCATGTCCTCTCTTCCGCTTTGCCTTGGCTGTTGTTATTGTTGTGTAGAGACGCTGGAGCTCAGTGTTAAATACTCTTCCATCTTGCACACTAACAGCCTCAGATAGATTCTGAAACAAAACAGATCCCAAGGTGACACGTTATGAGTGCATGTCTTTCTCCCTGATTTGCCACGAGTTGTAACTGTTGAACGGAGGCTTGCAAGCTCCCCTTGTACTGGTGCTGTACAAGGTGATTCAAACAGAGACTAGTCTCCTTTCAAGTGTGCTGAGAAATAACAGAAAGCAAACATGATAATGAGAGTTAGAACATTAGGAGAACCTTGGATTCCTTGCCTTCAGAATAGTGTGAGACACATAGGAGAGGTTCAAATGAATTACATAGAATCTTACAACAGGCCATAACATGCCATTTACATCCAATTCTTAAAAATTCCTCATTTACAGAATGTCAGCATCTCTGGCAAGTCCAACATTTATTTCCCACCCCTTGAGAAGATGGTGGTGGGCTGTCTTCTTGAACAGAATGTCTTGCTTGGCCATTTTTGAGGGCAGTTAGACCACCTTGTGGTGGTTCTAGAGTCACATAACCAAAGGATTATCCTTACTCAAAATGCTAACTCTATTCTCCCTCCACAGGTGCTGTCAGACTTGCTGAGACTTTCCAGCATTTTGATTTCCGATTCCAGCATCCGCAGTAATTTGCCTTCAGTTAACATTGGAATGCCACCCAACACTTATTTCTCAGCCAGTATCACTCTCACATTATTTAAAAGCAAATTACTGTGGATGATGGAATCTGAAACCAAAAGAAAACTTCAGCAGATCTGGCAGCATCTGTAAGGAAAAGAGCTGATGTTTTGAGTCCAGATGACTCTTTGTCAAAGCAAAAAGGCATTGAAAGTGGGAGATATTTATACTGGGGGAGGGGGAATGAATGATGAGTCACTGCCATAGAAACCAGGGAAAAAGACTGCTAATGGCTGTCCACAGACAGAATAAAGGGTGTGAATGGCCAAACAGCAGAGAAGCTATGTGAAGATGTTGGGGAAGAGGGGGTGGGAGGTGCAGGAAATGGGACAGAGGTAGAATGCAGAATTGTCTTTCTTCATTTTGCATCCCCTCCCCTTATTTTTTCTCCCCCCACTTCCCCTTTTCTATATTCTACCCCTGTCTCTTTTCCCCATTTCATCCCCTTCTCTTGCTTTTTCTCCCCCCACTTCCCCTTTTCTATATTCTACCACTGTCCCATCCCCCCTACCCTTCCTCCCCCACTCAACACCTTCATCTGTCACAGCTTACAGCTTCTCTGCCATTGGGCATTCGCATCCTCTATTCTCTCCATGGGCTGCCATTAGCAGCCTTTCCCTGGTTTCTGTGGCTGTGACGCATCTTTTATTCTCTCACCCCACAGTAAAAATATCTCTCACTTTCCATGCCTTTTCACTTTGACAAAGGGTCATCTGGACTTGAAACATCAGCTCTTTTCTCTCCTTATACATGCTGACTGAGGTTCTCTCATTCACACATTATCTTGTAATTTATTTAAAATGTTATTTGTAGATCTCATTGTGCTTAATTTGGCTGTCTTGCACCCCTCCAGTTCTCCAAAGAGCTATTGAGCTGTTTTGGGATACCCTGCAGACAGACCAGACGCTGTATCAATGCAAGCTGACTCAATCTTCCCTTTGAAGATCAAGATGACTCTCATGGGGTGGAATGAGTTAAGTCACCGGCCTTTATACTATGGCCACCTGGGCCAACAGTAAAATAATAAAACAATTAACACAATCCTCCGGTAAACAACAGGATTTTTTTGCTCAGATAAAGTTGCAAAGGTTCTCCTTAAATGAGCTCTAATGCTCACTCTGTCACCCCGAGCACAAGGGGCAAAGTGTAACAGATAGCGCGGTCATATTGTACACTCAGCATCCCCCCTCCTGGAATACCTGCACAACCGAATACCACATTGCTCAGCCAGGCTGGAGTTTAGACACGGGACGGGTTGTAGGTGCGGCAATGTTTTTCCAAAGACAGGTGCTGTTAAGTTTAAGTGGAAGGTGATTTCCAGATCCAGGAATGTTGGCATTCTTCCATAGATTAAAAAATACCTTGTAGTGATATCAGTGAAGTGATTTCACCTTGAGGTTCTGGTGATGGCCATAAAGTGCTCAAGCTTTGCTCTCATAATTTATGAGACTATCTGAACCCCTGTGATTAGAGTAACCTAGTCTCAGGAATTAGATATTCTATATATAAAACATCTGAACTTCCTGATTAGATTCCAACCTGTAACTCGCTTTTAGGTAACTATTTCTTCTATATATAAATTGCTCACTCTTGGTATCCATTATTCTGTGGATAAATCACCCAAACTCTTCATTTACATTACAGCCTGTGAATCACTTCTAGAGTATTTTTTATTCCATAAACCCTCCCTACCATCCCTCTCAAACCCATCAATTAGATTCCAATCTGTAACTCATTCCCGGGAATCTGTTATTCTATATATAAACCACCCTGAACTGCTTCATTAGATTCTAGCCTGTAACTCATTCCTGGGTACCTGTTATTATATATATAAACCATCCAAACCTCTTGAATTAGTTTCCAGTTATAACTCACTTCGGTATAGAACATAGAACAATACAGCACAGCACAGACCCTCTAGCCCTCGATGTTGTGCCGAGCTTTGTCTGAAACTAAGATCCAGCTATCCCATCCCCTATCATTCTGTTATTAGATAGCATGTGCCTATCTAATAACTGCTTGAAAGTTCCTAACATGTCTGACTTCACTATCACAGCAGGCAGTCTATTCCACAACCCAACGACTCTCTGAGTAAAAAACCTTCCTCGGACATCCCTTCTATATCTCCCCCAATGAACATTATAGTTATGCTCCTGAGAAACAGCTACATCCACTTGAGGAAATAGTCTCTGAATGTCCACTCTATCTATTCCTTTCATTACCTTATAATCACCACTAATCACTGATCATTAACCAGAAAACCACCCATTTATCCCCACTCTTTGCTGTTTGTTAGTTAACCAATCCTCTATCCACACTAATACATTACTGTGCACCTTTATCTTATGCAGTAGCCTTTGGTGTGGCACCTTGTCGAATGCCTTCTGGAAATCCAGGTACACTACATCTGTATGTTTCCCACTATCCACCGTGCTCATAATGTCCTCAAAGAATTCCACTAAGTTAGTAAAACATGATCTGCTTTTTATGAACTCATGCTGTTGCTTCCCAATGGGGCAATTTCTATCTAGATGTTCTTGGTATTTCTTACTTGATGACAGATTCAAGCACAGCAGAAGCTAAACTAATTGGCTTATAGTACCTCCTTTTCTTAATGATGGTGTCACATTTGCTATTTTCCAAATTGCTGGAAATCCAATTTTCCAATTTGCCGGAACTGCCTCAGAATCCAGCGAATTTTGTTAAATTACCACGAGTGCATTTGTTATTTCCCCTGCCATCTCTTTTAGTATCCTGATGCATTCCATCAGGCCTGGAGACTTGTCTATTTTTAGACCGATTAGTTTGCCCAATACCGCTTCTTTAGTGATAATGATTGTTTCTAGATCCTCACCTGTCATAGCATCAATTTTTGGCAAGTTATTTGTGTCTTTCCCTGTGTCTTCTCACACTCCATCTATATTTTAAATTCAACCACACTGTGATCGCTCCTTTTGAGAGGATCCCTGACTGTGAGATCATTATTCCTGTTTCATTACACAGGATCATATCTAGGATAGCTTGCTCTCTTGTAGATTTCATTATACAAAACTATCGCAAATACATTCTATGATCTCCTCCTAAAGCTGCCTTGACCGATATGGTTTGACTAATCAACGTGCAGATTAAAGTCCCCCATGAAAACTGCCGTACCATTTTTACATGCATTAGTTATTTCCTTGTGTATTGCTCAGCCCACCGTGATATTATTATTTAAAGTTAAACTTTATTTCTTAATCACAAGTAGGCTTACATTAATACAGCCATGAAGTTACTGTGAAAATCCCCCAGTCGCCACACTCCGGCACCTGATTGGGTACCCAAAGGGACAATTTAGTACGGCCAATTCGTCTAACCTGCACATCTTTGGATTGCAGGAGGAAACTGGAACACCTGGAGAAAACTCATGCAGACATTGGGGAGAATGCACAATCTCCACACAAACAGTGACCCAATCCGAGAATCGAACCCAGGTCCCTGATGCTGTGAGGCAGCAGTGCTAAACCATTGTGCCACCGTGCCGCTGAAGAATCTCAAACACTTCAAATCAACATCAAAGCATGCAAATTGCATCACCTGCAGGATGACCACATATAGAATGTGATAACACAAAACCGTTCATCTGGATTTATCTTTGCCTCACCTTGAATGCTGTGTTTTCAAATCAATTCCCTATATCACACACAACTTTGACAGGGTCTCAAAACCAGGGAACTCTTTAATGCCTCGGTCCGTCCTTCTCCCTTCAATCCAGCTACTAATTAGACTAATTTGAAATCTCTTACACTGAAAATTTGGGAGGCAAAGAGAGGGCAGAGTGCCGACTCTACACGCCCACTTGTCCTTTTGAAAGAGACATTAAACCAAGCATCTGTCTGCCCACCTGGATGAATGTAAGTGATTCCATGGTGTTACTTAGCTCACCTTGAAGCACTGGCCAAATTTTTGTTCTCAATCAACATTCCCAAAATGAGATTATCTAATCATTAATTCCTTACAGCTTGTTTGTTGTATGCAAATTGGTTACTACATTTCCTGCAGTATCAACACAGCCATATCCCAAAATGTATTTGATTGGATGGGTGGATTCTTGGAGCATCCAAAGGTTGCAAAAAGAATTGCACAAATGCAAGTTCTTTCTTTCTTTAATTTGGACGCAGTCTTCTGTACAGATTACAGTGAAGTGTTAGCATAAAGAAACAACAGCTGTCAACTGACTGCTTAGCAGTGGCTGTAATTCATAGTGCTCAGAAGTTAACTGGGGTGTGTCGCTTTTATTCTGCAGCTTGTTACTGTGCGACCCGGGCAGCATGCGTGGCTAGGTCCATGCAATGTGCCGCTGGACAATTTTATCTCTAGGGACATCAGGAAATTCCACTCCCTCCTCCTTCCCCGCGGCCGTTGGGTGTGCTTCAGCGGGTTCTGTGCAGCGGAGTTTATTGTTGGGTGGGGGAGATGCTTATCTTTTGACTCTCTGCTCAATCCACTGGAATGCCAGATAGATAAATATTACAGCACGCAAAGAGGCCATTCAGCTCAACTGGTCCATGCTGGTATTTAAGTGCCACATGAGCCCCCAACCTCATGCCTTCTTCATCTCTCCCGATCAACAGAACCTTTCTATTGCTATCTCTCTTCCATATTGATCCAGTTTTCTCTTTAATGCAACCATGGCAGTGAGTTCCACATTCTCACCACTGTTTAACATACAAATCAGCTGCCTCATTTTCTGTCACAAACTCAGAACTCTTCCGCAAGTGCAAACATTTTCTAGCCCATCAAACTTTTTCATAATTTTAAAAGCCCTCGACCAGCTTTTTCTTTCAGTCTGCAGCTTTTTCTTTCTTAGAGAAAAGTTTAAAGTTTATTTTATCAGTGTCACATTAACACTGCAATAAAGTTACTGTGAAAATCCCCTAGTTGCCACACTCCAATGCCTGTTCGAGCAAACTGAGGGAGAATTTAGCATGGCAAATGCACCTAATAGCACATCTTTCGAATTGTGGGAGGAAACTGGAGCACTTGGAGGAAATCCATGCAGACACAAAGAGAACATGCAGACTCTGCACAGAGAGTGATCCAAGCCGGGAATCGAACCCGGGTCCCTGGTGTGTGAGGCTGCAGTGCTAATCACTATGCTGCCCAAGTGGCTCAGACTACTTAATCTTCCTTAGTCGGCATAATCTCACAGGTCTGATATCATTCTAGTAAATCTATTTTCATTTTCGTCAGTTCCTCCACGTCCATTTTTGTAACATTGAGAACACAATATAATTTTGAGACAATACTCCAAATGCGATATAATCAAGTTCCTATACATACTTAACATGACTTTCATCCCTCTCAAAATCAATCATACTGTTGTGTTTTCTTTTTTTAAAATGAGTTTAACAAAGCTACATTGCTTCTTATAGTGATTGGGTAATGTTTGCTTCCTTGCTGATCTTGGGTAGGATAAGGATTTGGCTTTCTACAAATAAGACCACAAGACATAGAAGCAGAATTCAGCCTGCTCCGCCATTCAAGTATGGCTGATATTTTTCTCATCCCCATTCTCCTGCCTTAACCCCTGATCCCCTTATTAATCAAAAACCTATCTATTTCTGTCTTAAAGACGCTCAATGACCTGGCCTCCACAGCCTTCTGCACAAAGAGTTTCACAAATTCACCACGCTCTGGCTGAAGAAATTCCTCCTCATCTCTGTTTTAAAGGATTGTCCCTTTAGCCTGAAATTGTGCCTTCTGGTTCTGGTTTTTCCAACTGGTGGAAACAAACTTGCCACATCCATTCTATCCAGGCATCACAGTGTCCTGCAAAAGTTTCAGTAAGATCCCCTCTCATTCTTCTAAACTTCAATGAGTACTGACCCAGAATCCTCAACTGTTCTTCATTCTCTTCATTCCAGATCTCTGCACTGGACTAAGCTGAGAGCAGGTGAAGTCAACCAGAATTCCTGTTCCAGACTGCTACCACCTGGCTTCTGCTAGAAGATGCGAAAATGTGGGCAGATTGGGTTTAACTGTGAAGCCCTTCATGGTCACGCAGCCATTACCTAGGTTCGCACAACAAGAGGATCCTTGCTTAATTGTAACCCAGCATGAATCAGAGCCTTTTAAAAAGGAAGATGTTTGTTTTCTTTCAAAAAAAAGGATTAACAGACATGAAACCAGATATTAAGTCATATAATACAGTCGACAAATGCTGCCTGCTTTGAGACAATTAACTCCCGACTGCCCTTGACCCCATCTCCCTGTGATATATAGCAAGTTTCTACGTCTCTGCACTAATCCGGGGAAGGATGATTTCCGAGATTGTTTCATGGTCCAGGCACTCGTCACACCTCATCGATCAGATCAAAATAATAAACCCAAGAGCTCCCGGTACACCACATTTTACAGCTGATGAGAATTGCTGACAGCCGCTGTATCCTGTAACCTACTTTTCGCAGAGACAGCTAAAGTCAAAGTAGAAATGCATCCTTAATGAATTAGCGGGGATAACTATAGCCAGTGGACTGACATCAACAGTTTGGATTTGTAAAGCAGTTTTAAAAGAACATAAAGGGCACCACCTGAGCATTATCATAGAATCCCTGCACTGAAGGTGGAGTCCATTTAGCCCATCAAGTCTGCACCAACTGCCTGACAAATTAACTTATACCACTCCCCATCCTATCCCTGTAACTCCACACATTTATCATGGTTAATCCCCCTAACTTACCATTCTTGGGACACTAAGGGATAACTTAGCATGGCCAATCTACCTAACCGGTACATTTTAGGATATGAGAGGAAACTGGAGCTCCCGGAGGAAACCCACACATACATGGAAAGAATGTACAAACTCCACCTAGACAGTCACCCGTAATTGAACCCAGGTCCCTAGTGCTGTGAGGCAACAGTGCTAACCACTGCTAGCCAGAGCTAGTCACTGTGCCACCAGATAAAACTTGACAGTGAACCACATTTAGAGGTATTCTTACAAAAAAGCTTGCCTAGCAAAAGCTTGGTCAAGTCTTTTAAATCAGGGCTGCACAGTGCCACAGTGGTTAGCACTGTGCCTCACAGCACCAGGATTCGAGTTCAATTCTGGCCTCGGGTCACTGTCTGTGTGGAACTTGCACATTCTCCCTTTGTTTGCGTGGGTTTTCTCCAGGTGCTTTGATTTCCTCCCACACTCCAAAGATGTGTGGGTTAGGTTAATTGGCCATGCTAAATTGACGCTTAGTTAGGGTATTACCAAGATAAATATGTGGGGTTATGGGAAAAGGGCCTGCATGGGATTGCGGTCAGTACAGATGCGATGGACCAGGTCTCCTCCTGCACTGTAGGGATTCTAGGATTTGAGGGAAGTAGTGAGGCAGAGAGGTTTAGCGAGCAACCTCAGGGCTCAAGCAATTGAAGGCATGTCCACCAGTATTGGGGCGATTAAAATCAATATTGTTTAAAACGCCAGAATTGGAAAAGCACAACGATTTTAGAGGGTTGTAGGATTGAAGGAGACTGTGGCGATAGGGAGGGGCAAAGCCATTTTAGGATTTGAAAGCAAGGATGAGGATTTTACAATTGAAGCACTTTGGAACTGGGAACCAATGAACTCAATTAGTGCAGGGGTGAGAGGTAAGTTGGACTTGGTGCATGTTGGGATATGGAAGCAGAGTTTTGGATGAGAAAGTAGGAGATTAACCAGGTCAGCACTGGAATAGTCATGTCTAGAGGTAACAATGATCAGGGAAAGTATTAAAGTAACAGTATCAACTATTAAACACCAAGAATAATGAGACTGGAGGAGACTAACAATACAGCAAATGGGTCTGAGCCTGCTCTTTAATAATGGGAGAAAGGAACATAATTTCAGAATGCAAGCATAGCTAATTGGAAGAAATCATGGAAGATTTCTTAATTCAAAAGGTCATGAGAAGGCCACTTCTGCAAAATTAAAAGGGAGACACGCAATTACTTAGGTTGATAGGGCATTAATGGGAAATAGGCAACAGATTAAAAAGGGTTAACTGCATTGACTAACAATAATGGAAGAACAAACCCAATGAGATTCGTGTTTCCACCTTCAATGTTTCCTTCTTATCCCTGCAACTATGTCCCTTCCTGATACTCAGGGGGAGGAGGGGAGCTAAGTTCAAGTTCAACAAGATCACTGAATGGAATGGCGTTGAGGCGTGGCAGAAACATTTCACGGTCTATTGCTCCCAGGGGACTAGTCCTGACTCTTGAAGGTAAAAAGGCCAAGCAACATGATCCTGGCAATTTGTTACCTGTGAACTTGAGCTCTGTGTTATGAGTATTCAAGCTGATTACCAATTAAGTCATCCAGCCCTGTTAAACACAAGTGGGGATGATGATTACCATGAACTGTCAAAGAGAACCAGAAGAGCTTTGCCTGCCATTATTTCCCCAACAAATCCCCCTTCACAGTAACTTCATTGCAGTGTTAATGCAAACCTACCTGTAATACTAATAAATAAACTTTTTAAAACTTTGCCCATAGGAAAATGAGTAAGATGGGGTGGGATCACAAGAGAGCGAATTACATGTGGGAAGAAGTCGGCAAGTGAGCTTGTTTAATTTTATATCATTGGACCCTTGCTACGCCAATATAGGATCATAAAGGAGAAGGCTATTTGGCCCAATGTATCTGTGCTAGCTTTTTGTCAAAGGCAACTCACAGCCAATCATACTGCATTATTTTCTTCTATTTAAAACAGTTCTACTCAGCGCAGAGGCCCTTCTGCCGAGGATGTCTGTTCCACTCCTTATATTCTCGTAAAGAACGGAACAGTCACTACCTCAACCACTCCTTCCAAGAGTCATCTTGCGGAAAATATATTTTTAAAAACTCTTGCAATGGCGGCTTTAAGTTGATGACTTTTTGTCACTGATTTCCAAGTGGAGGAAGTAAGTCATTCTCTCAAAAACATCTCAAAAATACTTTAGATACAGAGAGTTACTCTGTAGAACAGGAATTTTGTGAAATGAGGTATGCAACTAATTAATCTGTTTCAATAAAGAGAGAAATGATAACAACAGTTATATGGGCAAGATGGGTATAAAGGGATATGGGTCAAATGCTGGCAATTGGGATCAGGTTAGTGATTAAAAAAAGGGCAGCATGAACAAGTTGGGCCAAAGGGTCTGTTTCCATGCTGTAAACCTCTATAAATGATAGCTGAGATCTCCACACTCAAATAATATTTTCGTCAAATAGATTTTTACTAACAAGTGCCACACAGAGCTTGAGTTCAGTATATCACCTCAAAGGTTTCTCACTCAATAGTGCAGTTCCCCTCAGTACTACAATAAAATATCAACCTGCTCCCAGAGTGGGATTTGAACCCACAACGCCAGGTATTTAATTAACTGAAATGACTTTACATATAAGTGTTATTAACCAAAATTTGACAAGGAAATATTAGGACAGGTGGCCAACAGTTTAATCAGAGAGATAAGTTTTAAGGATGAGGGAGAGTTAGGGAAGGAATTCCAAAGTTTAGGACTAAAACAGACAAAGGCATTGCTGCCAATGGTGGAGCAATTAAATTCATGGATGTGTAAGAGGTCAGAATTAGAAGTGCACAGAGATCTCCTGGCGTGGGTGGTTAGGACAGGAGAGAGGGAAAAACTTGGAAACAAGAATAAGAATTTTGAAATTGAGGTTTTGCTGGTATCGAAATCAATGTGGGTAAGTGAATACAGGGAAGATTGGTGAACAAGGCTTAGTGCGAATTAGGATAATGGCACCAGTGTTTCTGACTCAGAGCTGAGGGTTTTACTAATTGAGCTAGCTGCTTCTGAATACAACAGATATAATTTATTGAATTTTCAAAAGCCATTAATCCAGAACATGTTTAGAAAGTGTAACTCACTTTTTCTGTTGAAAACTGAGCATTTGATGTACAATATTGAAAGTGTTTTGCTGGCTTGCATTTGTTGGCTGGCTTGCATTTGTTGGAAAGTTAAGTTTTCTGGTGGATAAGTTGCAACTAGGAAAGGCAACGTACCTCCTGGTGCTCTCTGTGATCAAGATGTCCCGATTTCCACTGCAAAGGTCAATACCAGCAATGAGCACATTATTCAATTCTGTGCATCACCAATGCTGAGCTGCTGGAGCTATTTCAATAAAACTTGATTTTGATTTGATTTGTTATAACACGGATTAGCATTCAGTGAAAATTGTTTTTTGCATGCGATATAGATGAAGTATACTGTCTATAGAGAAGGAAAGGAAAGAGTTCAGAATGTAGTATATAGGGAAAGGTCAACCAAATGCGAGGTAGGTCCATTCAAAAGTCTGATGGCAGCAGGGAAGAGTTGTTTTGAGTTGGTTGCCACGTGTCCTCAGACTTTTGGCTAGCACTTCCTTCAGAGAGAAAAGGAATTGGATTGAAGTCCCAACCCAGAGGCTTGGGCACAAAGTCTTAGCTGAAACTTGAGTACAATATGGAGGCACTGCAAATGTTAAATTGAGGACCCATTTACCCTTTCAGGTCGCATAGGATTGTGAAACAGGAGAGTTATTCCTGATGTCCTGGGCAGTATTTATCCCTCACACTGAAAGAGATACTCTGACTGCTTACTGCAGTTTGTGGGATCTTGCTGCATGTAATTTGGCTGTTGTGTTTGCCATTAGTTATGTTCATGACAACTGCCTGCCAATGATTAACTCCAAAGAGAGAGTCTAACCACCTTTCCACAGCATTTAACTGCATCATCATTACTGAATCTCCCATCACCAACATCCAAGAACATAGAACATAACAGCGCAGTACAGACCCTTTGGCACTCGATGTTGCGCTGACCAGTAGAACCAATCAATGACCCGCTAACCTAAACTATTCCAATATTATCCACAAGTCTATTCAATGACCATTTGAATGCCCTTAAAATAGAAAACCATAGAACCATAGAAATGCCATGGCATAGAAAAAGTCTATTCAGCCCATCATGTTTACATCCAGTGAAAAGGAAACAATAAAAATTTAGCTGATCATTCTAATCCCACTTTTGATTCGTAGCTTTGTAGATTATAGTACTTAAGGGATAGAGCCAGGTATCTTTTAAATGAATGGAGGATTTCTGCCTCCACTGTCAATCCAGGCAGTAAAAATTCCAGACACCCAGCACTTTGAGTTTTTCCTCATGTCCCTTCTAATCCTACCATCAATTAAATCTATAATCCATAAATCTATGTCCTGTGGTAAACTGACCTCTCCGCTAGAGGGAATAGGTTTATCCTGTCTATTTTATCTCTGCTCTCATAATCTTGTATACCTCAATTAAGTCACCCCTCAGCTTCCTCCTGTACCAAAGAAAACAACGCTAGACTATCCAATCTTTCCTCATAGCTGCAATTCTCAAAGCCTGACAACATTTGTTATCACTGAATAGAAATTGACTAGACAAGCCATGTGAATACTGTGGCTACAACTGCAGGTCAGAAGCTGGGAATTCTGCAGCAACTGACTCACATCCTGACTCCCCAAAGCCTGTCCACCATTAACAAGGCACAAGTGATGGCGTACTCTCCATTTGCCTGGATGAGTGCAGCTCTAACAACACTCAAGAAGCTCAACACCATCAGGAAATACAAGATGACGCTGGAGTGTGACGACTTCTTGTGAACTGTGCTAACATACTCTCTAATTCTATCTATATTCTTGTTCTATGCTTCTAAGACTGCTACATTCTACACCCCCTTCTTCTCCATGTAATGAGTGTTTTGTCTGTATAGCACGCAAGAAACAATACTTTTCACTGTATACTAACACATGTGACAATAATAAATCAAATCAAATCAGGATAAGACTACCTACTTGATCATATTGACCCCCTTAGCATTCACTCCCTTCATCACTGATGCTCAATAACAGCAATGTCTCCCATTTACAGAAAGTAACTTGCTTCTTTAACAGCACATCCTAAATCTGCACTAGGAAAATAAAGACAGCAGATACGTAGAAACTCAGGAGACACATAGGAACACCACCACTTTCGGTTTCCTTCCAAGTCACACGCTGTTCTGATTTAGGATTACAGTACATCACTTTTTCTTAATCACCAATGGGTCAAAACCTTGGCACTATTACCCAAACAACACTGTGGAAGCATCTTTAGCACATTGAAATAGTTCAAGAAGGTGGCTCGCCACCATGTTCACCAGGATATACAGGGACCAGCAATAAATGGTAGCCTCGCCAGCGATGCTCACATCTCATTAAAGTATCAAACAATTACCAAAACCTCACAGTACCTATTTGGTTGTAACATGTTCTGAGACACCAGAAATCAGGAAAAGACAACTGTTCTGTGAGAGGTTGTCTGCAGTTATCTAGTAGCAATGGGTAAAATGGGTGGCGAAGGCAGTTTGGCCCAGTCTCTTGTAACGTTATGTAAACTAGCATTAGCTGGAGCTGGGTCTGTGGAGTATACAGAAGTAGGAGCAGAGTAAGCTATTCAAGCCTTGCAGGCTGCTCGATCATTCAGCAAGATCATGGCTGATCTGATCGTGGTCTCAACATGACTTTCCTGCTTGCTGCTTCATAATCTTTTGACTCTCTTGAAGTTCACAAGTCTATGCAATCCAACCATGAATATTTATGACACAGCCTCCACATCCTCTGTGGAAGAGAACTCCAAAGATTATCAACCCTCTGAGAGAAGAAATTCCTCCTCATTTTAACAGAAATCCATTTATTGTCAAATTGTGCAGCTTAGTTCTTAGTAGATTTGCCTGAGAGTAAGACCACCTTTCATTCTTCTAAACTCTAAGGAGCACAGGTCCAACCTGTGCAACCTCTTCTCGCAAGGCAACCAGGAATCAGCTGAGTGAACCGTCTCTGGATTGTTTTACGGACTTAATTGGGGCAGCTGCGGCACATGTAATCAGAGCAGGGGTGGGGAAGGTAATGGGGGCAGCAGTGGGGCACGTAATGGAGCAGTGGTGGGGAAGATAATGGAGACAGTGGTGGGATAGGTATGGAGCAGCAGTGGGATAAGTAATGGGGGTAAAGGTGAGCAGTTATTTGGGGAAGTGGGGTGCCCCCTCTGCAATCCCCACAACTGATTAAACATTGCCACCATCCTCATGCTCTCCACGATGGAAAAGAGCTTTAAATTTTACCCCTGAACTCCGATGGTGGAGTGGGGGTAGAAAGAAGGGGGAAAGCGAAGATGTGGGAAGAAAGTTTCTCTCCTCAAATCAAAGTGCTTCATTATTCTTTAAAGGACATTGGTGGTGGCAAGTGCTAGGTGGGACATGAGAGTTAAAGGATTGGAAATCGATTTCCAGTATCCATGACCTGTCACCCAATACGTGGAGAGTATTTTTCGATCTGAGCTGCCCGCTCCCACTGCTATTGCTGCTTTCTGCCTAAATCAGGTCACACGATGCCTCTGTGCATTCCGAGACTAACGCGGCTGCCTGTCACACGCGCCAGTGGAATGGCACTCATCCCCAGATCGAATTGCACGTATCACTTAAGGGTCACCCAGAGTACTATGGAGCAGGTCAAAGTGCATGCGAGAAAGTGTGGCAAGTTCCGCTAATCATATGTGTGTTACCAAAGTAGCAAGGTGATTCACAGAGATGTATTAAAGTTAAATCTTCCATTCTTTATTTTGTAGAGAATTAAAAGTTGATGTTGGAACCCTTTAAGAAGTTGTAATCGTTTTAGCAAAATTAGAACAAAAGAAACAAGAGGTGCCAGAAGTGAGGAGGTAGCAAAATGCAAATTGCAAAAAACAGAATTCATAGAATCCTCCAGTGCAAAAGGAGGCCATTTGGCCCACTGACTCTGCACCGATCACAAACCCATCCAGACTCTATCTCCTAGATCCCATTCATTTATTCTAGCTGGTCTCCCTGACACTGAGGGACAATTTAGCATGGCCAATCCACATAAAGTGCACATCTTGGGAGGAAACTGGCACACCTGGAGGAAACCCACACAGACACAGAGAGAATGTGCAAACTCCACACAGACAGTGGCTCAAGCCAGTAATCAAATCCAGGTCCCTGGTGCTGTGAGGCAGCAGTACTAACCACTGTGCCACTCTTGTGAGAATTATTGAGCTGGATGATCTGTATAGTGTGATCTCCCCGACTATAGCATCATTGCACTGCGGAGAGATAGCAGGGGATTTGCACAGGATTTCTGCCACTGAATACAATCCTTTGTTAAAACTTGACCAAGTGGAAGGCTCCTGGCTCAGTGATGATCTTCAATTGCTCCAGTTAAACAGCAAGCTCAAAGTCACTATTCCGACTCACACAGGAATAATGAACGTTTAATTTCCTACTGCATCTCAGAAGTATTTAATTAGCTGCAAAGCACTTTGTGACATCCCAAGATTGTGAAATATACTGGATAGAGTAGTCAGAAAGACTTTTTCCCCAGTTGATGGGTCAATTACCAGGGAGCATAGATTTTAGGGTGACTGGGAAAAGGATTAAGGGGACATGAGGAAAATCTTTTCATCGAGAAGGTAGGATATCTGGAATTCAGTTCCCAACTTGGTGGGTGAGGCAGAAATATTCAACTCATTTAAAAGGTCCCTGGATCTGCACCTGAAAGTTTAAAAGTTTTATTTATTAGTGTTACAAGTAGGCTTACAGTAACACTGCATAGAGACATAGACATAGATTCAGACAGCGCAGAAGCAGGCCATTCGGCCCACTGAGTCTGCACTAACCTAAGCCCTATCCTGATAACCCCTTGTATTTACACTAATTAATACCCCTGACACTAAGCAACAAGTTAGCATGGTCAATCTACTTAACCAGCACACCTCTGGAGTATGGGAGGAAAGTGGAGCACCTGGAGGAAACCTAGGCAGACACGTGGAGAATGTGCAAACTCCACACAGACAGTGACCCAAGCCGGGAACCAAACCTGATCCCCGCGGCTAATCACTGTGCCACCATGCCGCCCTTGCAATGAAGTTATTGTGAAAATCTCTGAATCACCACATACTGGCACCTATCTGGGCACACTGAGGGAGAATTTAGCAGTGCTGGAACTTGCAAGGCTATGGACCAGATGCAATATTTTGGTTGGCACAGACATGATGGGCTGAATGGTCTCTTTTTGTGCCTCTAACTTTTTTATGGTTCTATATATGTCAGCCTTTCTTTCTTTTTATCAATCCCATGAGCTGTAATCTCCTTAAAAAAGCCTCACTTATAAACCTCCATCAAAAATAACTGCTGAAAATCTATGTAGACATTTAAGCACTAGATGGGTTTCATCTGCAAATTCAGTTTTGGCCTCAGAGCATTCCAGTAGGTTTCTGAGGCATGACCCACTGCTTATAAAACCATGCTGACTACTTCTTATGGCCTCGATGCTCTTTAGATGAACCCAGTTCAGTTTTCATAAAATGCTCTCGAGCGTTTCTCCATGATTAACATCAAACTAACTAGTCTATAATTCCACAATTAATGTCTCATTCCTTTTCCAATATTGTTTACTTTAGCTGCAGTCCACTTCCCAGGTACAGTGCTTGGCCCATTTTATTTAATTGACAGAGTTTTTGGTTTGGAACCCCTGGATTACATTCCAACCTGCAATTCACTGCTGGGTATCCGTTATTCTACATATAAACAATATTTGAATGTCTTGGTTAAGTTTTAGTTTGCAACTTACTCCCAGGCATTCATTATATAAAAGCCACCAGATTCCCCAAATATGATTGCAGACAATAACTTACTCCCGGATTAACACCAAGTTTAAACCTGGTGTTGTCAGACTTCTTACTGTGTTTACCCCAGTCCAACGCTGGAATCTCTACATCATTACTCCGGATAGCCATTATTCTGTGTGTAAACCATTGATTATCTGGTTGTTTCACAACCTCAGGATGCCAAAAAAGGTTCTAAGGTCAATGAAATACTTCTGAAGTGCAATAACTGTTGTAATGGAGAGCGCAGCAGCCAATTTCCATACAGCAAGATCCTAAGTCAGCAAGATGATAATGATTAGATATTGTGTTTTGTGGTAATGGTGATTGGAAGGTAAATATTGGGCAGTTGGATGACCTGGGTGTAAAATCATCTCCTTCATTGAATAGTGTGACCATGACACTGAAATTATCTAGTCAATTTAGTGCTGGTATGAATGTGGCTGATCACAAATCTGAGTGGACTTCAAGAGTATTTCACCGCAACACAATTTTGTCCAGATCATAAGACCACATTTTGCATTGTGAGCAGTAGCCTTGGATATAACTGAAAGAGCACTGATTTGGATAGTTTTTAAAAAATTCATTCATGAGACATGAATGTTGCTGGTTGGCCAGTATTTATTTCTCATTCCTTATTGCCCAAGGGCAGTTGAAAGTCGAATACATTGCTGTGGCTCTGGAGTCACATGTAGGTCAGACCAGGTAAAGATGGAGATTTCCTTCCCTAAAGGACATTAGTGAGCCAGGTGGATTTTTTCCAACAATCGACAATGGTTTCACAGTCATCAGCAGATTCTTAATTCCAGATTTCTTTTATTGAATTCAAATTCCTGCCATGGTGGGGTTCAAACCCAGGTCCCCAGAACATCAGTTGAGTTTCTGGATTAATAGTCTAGCTATCATACCACTCAGTTATTGCCTTAGTGATGAAATGTCCTGGGTTATGAAAAGAGCTTCTAAAGAAGTGGTGCAAGATGAAACAACACCTAGGTCCTTTTCAGACACTGAAGGGAATGGACAATATGGGATACTTATACCAAGTACAGATTTCACGTAGGTCAATGTCCAAGAGAAGATCTGAGCTTTCAGTTGAAAAGTGGAAAAAAGTAATGTCACATTTTACCAAGGAGGAGGGTTTGCTGTTTTATGTTATGACTGGTTATTCCAAAAATTGTACAAACACAGCGTCATTCAGCGACCCACAGGAAGTCAATTTTCTCCATAAAGCTAGCACTGAAAGATATCAGCAGTTCCCTTGTAAATTGTTCAGTGTTCTTTTCGAATTAGCACTAAGTGCCAATTTTTGACCCCTCCAGTCATTCCTGCTTTTGAGCATTCTGACTTTGGCAGATTACAATAAACTAGAAAGAACAGCAGATTCTGATCCCATCAACATGCACAGTGCTTCCAAGTATCAGAAGAGTAAGAACTATCAGTTTGCAGACAAAATCCCAGCAGTATTAGCCCCACCTTGAAATTGCTTTAGAATCTTAAACTAAGGAAGCCATTACTTTACTGGATAAAACTTTTCAAGAGCCAAGAATCTCGGGCAACGTCTTTCTCATCTAGAAATAATCTGAGACCAATAACGTTTTTCATCTAAGTCTCTGGGGTACAACAGAGGCAATGGCAGGTGCCCAACAGATGCTCAAAGTAGATAAATTGGTGGCCCTGCTTCAAGCTGTAATTCACAAGGTTACCTGGGAGCTTGACCAGAAATGCGACACCAAAATGGCAGAAATCTCAGTTCCTTCAGCACCCTCTTTCTTTCCACTAAAGCCCTGATCCCAGCTGAATGCTGTGTGGAGGTAAAGTAGGAAACAATGCAACATTCCACACCTGACCCCCATTCTACAACCACCAAAGGCTCTCCAGGGACGTGGGAGACAACAAGAACATTTCCAGACAGGTTAACTGTAATAAATTGAGATCAACTGGATGGGGCTCAAAGTAACAAAGGGTTTATTGCCAACGATAAATTGGTACACACAATGAAGGGTCAGGCAGAATTATCTACGAGACTGTACAACACTCCTGCCTGGCTCCAACCGCAAGCCTACCTGAACTTGGATATGCCCCTTTGCACTCGATTGGCTCAGCATCCATAGGGTACAGCCCAATCACATGGCCCTCAGGAAATGCTCCCTCAAAGGGTCCACAATATAACATTTATAATCAAAATCACAGAATGACACAGAAGATTAGGTGCATTGGCCATGCTAAATTTTCCCTTAGTGTACCCAAACAGCTGCCAGAGCATGATGATTAGGGGATTTTCACAGGGACTTCATTGCCGTGTTAATGAAAGCTTATTTGTAATACAAAGAAATAAACTCAACCTTCAAATTATTGGTATGGCACCAACATGAATGCTCCATCCAGCTCTGGGCACCACATCTTTGTAGAGTGGGCAGGGGAGATTTACTAGAATGGTACCAGGGACGTTACTAGGAGTGACTAGAGAAGATGGGTTGTTCGCCTTAGAGGAAACAACATAAAGGAATGTAAGGGAATATTTAATAGAGATGGTAAAAATCATGAATTCTGAAAAAAATAAGCAATTTCCACTGGCATGTGGCCCAGTAACCAAAGGACACAGATTTAAGGTAATTGGCAAAAGAAACAGAAATAAGATGAGAAGATTTCGTTTTACACAGCAAGTTGTTATGATCTGGAATACACTATCAGAAAGGCCATTGCAAGCAACTTCAATCTTAAGTCGAAGAAAGATAATTGCTTGAATGGATAAGTCGATGGAGAAAGGATAGGGAAGCAGAACAAAAATGGACAGCTCATTTAAAAAAACCAGCATAGTCAAATGACCTCCTTCTGTGCTACATCATTCTATAAAATTAGGGGTATGAAAATCATCTGAGGGTAAGAGGGGAAAAGTGGCAATTCTGAGTATAACTTCCCAAAATTTTGCACAGAGATGTGATTTTTGCTGAAAAAAAGAGACATTTCTGATGAAATAAAATTTCTACTCGAGAAATATTGTTCTTAAAACAGTTAGCAATCTGTAAATTAATAGTTTTCCAGTAATTTCTGCTCCCACTGGTTCTGGAGTTAGGAAATTATACATAAGATGGTTTGGTTAATATAGCTGACAACATGGCAAGAGCTTGTGGCAACCAAGACAGGAGTGGGGGGGGGCAGGGGGAATCAGTCCTAAAAGGGCAGGTTTTGTTTGACTAACTTTAGGAAATAAGAGAGGATTGATAAAACATGTGCCGTGGATGTGGCTTAGCTATACTTTGAAAATAACATTTGATTAGGTACCACATGAAATGGTTTATCGAGGAGATAATGGTATGTGGAATTAGAGGGAACGTGGCCACAAGTTGGTTAGAAAAGAAGAAGCTAAAGGAAGCTCCTCAGACCAGGAAGCTGGGATGGGTGGCACTGCACAGAGAACTAAGTGGGGTTAATTATTATTAACTGCACATCGAAAGGATTTGTGCACGGAAATTGATGGGGGCAGGGGGGGTAATGTCAAAATTTGATGATGCCAAATTAAGTGAGTTTCTTGACAAATGTCTCAAAGACTGAGAAAGATTGTAGGGTAGACTGATAGGTTCATCAAACTGCATTCTCCAAGTAAGAGCATAGATGGGATTGCATCTTTCTAAGCATCATCGATGAAAAGAGAGAACTCAACGTGTGCAGACATAAGGGGCGAGATTCTCCGATTTCTCAGCTGCGTGTTTCCCGTTGGCGGAAAGCGGCGTGTTGCTGGCCAGCGGTGGGATTCTCTGGTTCTGCTGCTGTCAATGGGAATTCTCACTGATGTAACCCCACGGTAGCAGAGGTGCATTGCCAACATGAACAGCCAGAGAATTCCAACCGGACATTTAAAAGGAATCACTTCAATTAATTGTTTTAAATTAAAGTGTCTCCAGATGAATGACAGACTAAATAGTTTATAATTCTTGGCAAGTTTATAATTAAAGGGAATGAACAGAAAAAGCAGGAGAAGCCAGTGAACTTGCACAGGACCTTAATTAGGTCGCAGCTGAAATACGGTGCATTGTTCAGGGCATTCTGTTATGTGAAGGATATAAAACAAATCGGAAATCTCATTAGCATGTTCTTGTTACAATTATGGGGAGGGATTGAGACACTGGGACTCTGTTAGAAGTGCGACCTGAGGTATGGCAAGCTGGAGGATTGGAAGGGCATCCACCATTTGAGAGGAAATCACGGAACTCAAGAAAGAAAGACTTGCATTTCTATAGCACCTTTAATATCTTCAGGGCACCCTAAATCACTCCTACACACAATGAAAAACTGTTGGAATGTTATGATGCACAGAAAGTAGCAGACATTTGTGCACAACGAGACCCCACAAACGGCACTCAGATAATGACCTGTTTTTTAGCGAAGCTGGAGAATGGACAAGTATTGGCTGGAAGCCCACAGGAATTCCCCAGATCTCCTTTGAAATAATACCCTGGGATCTTTCAAGGTCAACCGAGGGGGCAGACAGGGCTTTGGTTTAACATCTCACTCAAAAGGCAGCATTCCCGACAGTGCAGCATTCCCTCAGTCCTGCACAGGGAGCCTAGGTTTTGCATGTGGGATCCTGGATGGGGCCTGAGCCCGTGATCCGGTGATTCAGTCACGGGGGTTACCCACTGAGCCCCTGTTTACACCACTGTCATATCAGAAACCCCTGAGGTGACTCCTCAATCTTTCAGCGAGTCCTCCTTCTTCTATGTGTGCTCCTTCAGCAGATTGCCCTTTTACTTTCAGAGACCAGCTGGAAAGTTAGCACAGGGGTTGGCCAGGAGGGTACGGGCTAGCTACTTACCAGCATACAGAGCTATTACAGAGCTTGGCTAAACCAACATAAACAGGGAAGCATTTCTATAGTGGAGACCTGTATGTGACATCATGAATTATGTGGGGAATAATTGATTTTAAATGGTAATTAATCAATCACGAGTTTTGTTTGCCTATACAGAGGAATGTCATGTGAATTCCTGACTATGGATCCCTCCTTCTTACGTGACCTTTAAAAGACTTTGAGTGCTTAGACAAGGTGGGTGTGGGGAATGAAAAGCTGCCCTGGTTCATGCGGTCGTGTTTGTCGAGCAGTTTCTTCGTACAGTCCAAACACTATACTACCTGTTCTTACCAGGGTGGAGAATGCAAAGGCCTTCTGCTTCATACCACAGTCACTGAGGGGTGACCAGATCGTGAGGCAGCTGCCGAAGGAGGATTTAAGAGCATGCGTCTCTTTTGTATCACTCACGTATCAGACCTGGAGCGAGTTGAAACACCTTTTTAACAAACTGACAAAGTGATGCTGTCCACGCTGAGGAATGATTATGCTACCGCCCAGTGACAAAAGCTTCCAGCATCTGTCCCCTCATCTTCAACGTGGGGTGAAAAAACTAAAAGATCACTCTAAATTGTGTAATTGGAACAAAGCTTAAATTTTTCCCTATATTCATTCTCTCAGGTCAAAATCCATCACTTCGATTAACATTGGCAAAGTGGTCTAATACTAAATTTGAAATTGTCCTCCAAATAATTTGGGCAGTTCTGTCTAATGGCAATAATGGTGGAGAAGATTTCCCAAAGCATTACAAAGTATTTACAGCACAGAAATGGGATTTGCTGTGCGTTAGGTATATCCTGGTGTCCGTGTGCCACATGAGCCATGTCAACGACTTCAGGAAGTGTATAAAAGAATGTACCCCTGTCTACATCAATTGGGACGAAGTAGAAAGGGTCGAGAAGTTCAAGTTTTTAAGTGTCCAGATCACCAACAACTTGTCCTGGTCACCCATGCTGCCACTGTAGTTAAGAAAGCTCACCAATGCCTCTACTTTCTTGGAAGACAAAGAAAATTTGGCACGTCAGTTACAACTTTCGCCAACTTTTACAGATGCACCACAGAAAGCATTCTTTCTGGTGTATCACTGCTTGGTATGGCTCCTGTTCTGCCCAAGACTGCAATAAACTACAAAAGGTTGTGAATGTAGCTCAATCCATCATGCAAACCAACCTCCCATACATTGACTCTGTCTATACTTCCTGCTGCCTTGGTAGAGAAAATGATTCTATTTGCAATATAAATAAATGATTTGGAGGAAAATATAACTGGATTGATTAGCAAGTTTGCAGACAACACAAAGGTTGGTGGATTTGCAAATAGTCTACAAGACTATCTTGTAGAAGTAAAAAAGTCTACAAGATTATGAGAGGCATGAAAAGGGTGGATAGTCAGAAAATCCCCTAGTCGCCACACTCCAGTGTCTGCTGGATACACTGGGAGAATTTAGTATGACCAATGCACTTAACCAGCATGTCTTTCGGACTGTGGGAGGAAACCGGAACATCCGGAGGAAACCCACGTAGGCACATGGAGAACATGCAAATTCTGCACAGACAATGACACAATCCAGGAATCGAACTCGGGTCCCTGATGCTTTGAGGCAGCAGTGCTAACCACTGTGCTTCCTCGCTGCTCTCAAGTTTGTGAATGGTCTGATTCAGGATAATCCTGAATCAGAGTGGCTAGGATGGGGATAGAGCTGGCAGCCAGGGAATAAAATTTGTAGCAGGTCCTCAGACATTTGTTACTGTCCTCCCAATATTTATTTGGTGGAAATTTCTAAACATCCAACACTGGATGTCGGTTGAGTAGGCTGAACATTAAGAGATAGTGGAGGAAATTAGAAAAATGGCAGAAGATGTGGTTAAGCAAGGCAAAGCTTGGGTTTTAAAAGCCTGTAGTTCATTACAGACATGATGTAGAGATGCCGGCGTTGGACTGGGGTAAACTCAGTAAGAGTCTGGCAACACCAATTTTAAATCCAACCGATTTATTTGATAGCAAATCTGCTAGCTTTCGGCCTTTGTAGCCTTCGTCAGGCGAAGGCTAGCAGATTTACTATCAAATAAATTGGTTGGATTTAAAATTGGTGTTGCCAGACTCTTACTGAGTTCATTACAGAGACATTGGGATCTCAGAGATCCCAAACAGAGTAGGCACTGCATTATCTGTCTTGATTTTAGTTTGGAGGGGAGGTAGGAATGAGGAAGATATTATAGGATTTGGGAGAATGATAGGAGGAATAAACACTATATTGATATGTGGTTATTTGGGAATCCAGATGTGGTCATTTGGATTTTCCAATTGATAAATAACAAGTGAGTACTGAACCCTGTCATTTGTCCTGTGATTTCCATACTGATATTGGTATGTGTGATGTGTACATGTGAACCTTAACCTTTTTTGTACAGTTGTTGGTAAAACGTTAACAAGGGAGAGTGAGCGTGCATGAGTTTCCCCTTACCTCCTTGGTTACTGACTGGTGTTAATTGTTAAGCAAATACATAGGTGTGAAGTACGGTCACCTGAGTAATTCTAATCAATTAATCTGTGTTGGGTGGGGGATAGAAATGGGTTCTGACACCAAGCTGTTTGAACAAAAAACAACAACTTGCACCTTTAATAAAGGAAAATATCCTCTGGCATTTCATCAAGGAGGATCAGACAAAAACAAGTCACAGAAGGAGATGCTAGTAGGAATGAAGAAACATGTGTTAAGATAGGGCTTAAAGGGAGAGTGAGGTGACATGACAATAAGGTTTCAGGAGAGAATCTCAGAATGTAGAGACCGGGCAGCTGAAGGCACAGCTGTTTGGGCAGCACAGTAGTTAACACTCCTGCTTCACAGCGCCAGGGACCTGGACTCAATTCTGGCCTCGAGTGACTATCTGTGTGGAGTCTGCACATTCTCCCCGTGTCTGCATGGGTTTCCTCTGGGTGCTCCAGTTTTCTCTCACATTCCAAAGGATGTGCGGGTTAGGTGCATTGGCCATGCTAAATTGCCCCTCAGTGTCGGGGTGGGGGGTTGGTTAGCAGGTTAAACACGTAAGGTTACGAGGATAGGGCCTCAGTGGGATTGTCGTCAGTGCAGGTGGAATAGACTGAATGGCCTCTTTCTGCACTGCAGGATTCTATGATTCTATTATTGGGGTGAAGAGAAATGGGAATAGAAAGGAAATGGGGACAGTGAGAGTTTTATAGGGCTGGACAAAATGATAGGGAGGAATTTGGTCATGGAAGGATTTAAACATGAGAATGAGCAATTTAAATGAAAGATGCTGAAGTTACAATGTAGATCAGGAAGATCAGGATGATGGGTAACTTTTGGTGAAGGATAGTACAGGGGCAGCAAGATCTTTAGTTTAAGTAATCAGTGTCTGGAAGATGAGGACAAATCAATCTTCGCTAGAAGGAGGAAAAGAAGGAATCTTTAGTTTGTCAAGGTAGCAAACAATTTCACCATTTCTTTTTACATAACTATTCATATGTTTTATAAGTTGAACAATCTCCAAAGATGGCTTGAAACTTTCAGAATCCACTTTTGGGGAGAGGTGGTGATGGTCGGGTGATATTGTCGCTAATCTATCAATCCAGAAACTCAGCTAACATTCTGGGGACCCAGGTTCAAATCCCCCACCACAGCAGAATTTAAGGATGGCACGGTGGCACATGATTAACACTGCTGCCTCACAGATTCAGAGACCCCGGTTTGATTCTGGCATGCATCACTATTTGTGTGGAGTTTGCATGTTCTCCCTGTATCTGCGTGGGTTTCCTTCAGGTGCTCCAGTTTCCCCCCACAGTCCAAAGATGTGTAGGTTAGGTGAATTGGCAATGTTAAATTCTCCCTCAGTGCACCTGAACCCATGCTGAAATGTGGCGACTCGGGAATTTTCATAGTAACTTCACTGTGAATGTGAGCCTACTTGTGACTAATGAATAAATTTTTGGTTGGATCTCTGTGTGGGAATAATACTGGTCATATGTTGTGTGATAAATTGGTTACAATGTGCTAATTCCTGTGCGGCAATAAAACCTTAAGCAGGGGACATGATTGTATTATGGTAATGACACTGAACTTATAATAATCTGGGTACATGGGTTCAAATCCCATCATCTGGAATTGAAAGCTAGTCTCAGTAATGGTGACCTTGAAATTATCATCGATTGTTTTAAAAACTCATCTAGTTCACTAATGCTCTTTCGGGAAGGAAATCTTATCCAGTCTGGCCCATATGCGATTCCAGACCCACAGCAATATGGTCAACTCTTAATTGCCCTCTAAAGTGGCTCAGCCAGTCGCTCAGTTCAAGACCAACTAGAGATTGGCAACAAATGCTGTCTCTGTGATGCCCACATGCCTTGAAAGAGCTCACGATATTGCAGTCCTGCGTCCTTACTTCCAAACAACCACTTGAATTTATATTCTGCTCCGCAGCAGCAAACAAATTTTGACAATTACCGTTGAAAGCTGGTACAAGGACAAGTGACCAAGAATGTGAACATTGAGGTGGGTTTGAAGGAGGCAGTTCAAGGAGACAGAGAGAGGTGGAGAAGTTTAGGACAAAAATTTCAGAGCTTAGTGCCTCAATGGCCAAAGGTTTGATTTGATTTATTATTGTCATATGAATTAACATACAGTGAAAAATATTGTTTCTTACATACTATAAAGACAAAACATACCATTCACGGAGAAGGAAATGAAAGAGTGCAGAATGTAGTGTTACAGTCGTAGCTAGGGTGTAGAGAAAGATCAACTTAATGCAAGGTAAGTCTGACAGTTGCAGGGAAGAAGTTGTTCTTGAGTCAGTTGGTACGTGACCTCAGACTTTAGTATCTTTTTCCCAATGGAAGGAGGTGGAAGAGAGAATGTCCAGGATGCATGGGATCCTTAATTATGCTGGCTGCTTTGCAAAGCAGCAGGAAGTGTAAACAGAGTCAATGGATGGGAGGCTGGTTTGTGTGATGGACAGGGCTACACTCACAATCTCTTGTGGTTCCTTGTGGACTTGGGCAGTACTGCAGCCAATGGTGGAATGAGTAAAACTGACAATGCACAACAGGCCAGAATTAGAGAAAGACAGAGATTTCAGTCTGTGGAATACAGGGGAGAGACTTTCAGAACTTTAAAGCTTTATATACCTTAGCAATGGTCAATTATTGATTACAATAAACATAAAATCCATTACTGTCACATTGCTCAAAGAATGTGGTCTCCTCACATAGTCTGGCAGCAAAATCACTAATGCTGCAAGTCTACGAAGAGGGTAATAAAAAGTAAAGCAAAACAAAACTGATGGAAAGCAGGAAGCTGAGAGGGAAGAAGCAACAAGGATGCAAAACAGAGAGAAAGTGCACAGGAAAGCAAGCAGGGAGAAAGCACAGGAGGAAATAAAAAGGGTGAAATGAAACAGCAGTCAGGGATGTAAGCAGACTCGGGACAAACAAATGGAAGAAATAAGAGGAGAGGGGAAAAGGAAAGCAAAGAAGGAGGGCAGACAGAGGTCGTAAAGACAGAATTGGGGTGGGAAGCATGGTGAGGAAAAGCAGTTCACATAGCAATGATAGGTTAACCATGTACTGGATGTGTGAGAAGAAAGAATGAAGTCATTGCCATTCAGATACAGGAAGTATAACTGGCAAAAATTCGGATGAATAAACGTATAAAGCAAGTTCTTTCTCAATACAAGGCTGGCTAGTATTTATTACCCATCACTAGTTGTCTGAGAGCATTGAGAGTCAATCATATTGCTGTGGTTCTGGACAGACCAGGTAAGCCTGGCAGATTTCCTTTCCTTAAGGACATTGGTGAACCATGTGGGTTTGTCTAACAATTGACAATGGTTTCATGGTCATCAGTAGATTCTTAATCCCAGTTTTTTTTATAATTGAATTCAAATTCCACCATCTGCCGTGTGAGATTCAAACCCAGGTCCCCAGAATATGATTAATAGTCTACCGATAATATCATCACCTTTCCGTGAGATTGCCGTTCCAATGTGAATAATCTACTAAACAATGAAAGGATGGGACACTTAGTTTAAAAAAATCTAACAACTGGTAGGACTGATCCCATCTGATGGTTTAGTTATGCACTTTGACCAAGAACATGTTAGTCTCCTCACATGACATGTTCTAATTTTTTTTCCCATGCGACGTGAACATCAATTGACAAGGGCACATTGTTACCCATCCTGAATTGCCTTTCAGAAGAAATAAGTACAAGTCTGTTAATTCTCAGATTAAGGGGCAGGCCATTTAACACTGAGATGAGGAGAAGTTTATTTCATTTCACTCAGAAGTGTTGAATCTCTGCAATTCTGTACCCAGCTCAATACTTGAGCTTATTCAAGACAGAAATTGATAAGTTTCTGGAGAATGATGACATCAAGTGGAAATGCTTGAGAGTTCCAAGTTTATAGGTGTCCAGATCACCAACAATCTGTCCTGGTCCCTTCATGTGAACACTGTAGTTAAGAGAGCCTACCAACACCTGTATTTTCACAGGAGACTAAGAAAATTTGGCATGTCTGCTACAACTCTCATCGATTTCTACAGATGCACCATAGAAAGCATTATTTCCGTATCACAAGCAGTGAGGGAAGTATTATAGTTTGGTATGGCTCCTGCTCTGTCCAAGGCCACTATAAATTACAAAGAGTCATGAATGTAGTCCAATCCATCACTCAAACCAGCCTCCCATCCATTGACACTGTCTAGAGTTCCTGATACCTTGGAAAAACAGCCAGCATAGTCAAGGACCCCACACACTTCAGATATTCTCTCTTCTGCCTTTGATAAACAGCCATGTGAGGAAACATTTGGATAAGTGAAGAGGATGGTTTAACAAAATTCTCAAAGAGAAAGGAGAGAGGTACATGTTTTTAGTGACGATTTCAGGGCTTGACAATGGACAAGTGTAAATCAAGAATCTGTAAGAATTGGAGGGATGCAGAGATCTCAGTGAGTTGTAGGGCTGAAGGAAATTTGGGAGAAAGAGAGTGGTGAGGCCACAAAGGCATGTGAAAATAAGGATGAGTTTTATGATCATGAGACATCAAACTACTGTGGTGGCAAACTCTAGGCCTCTTACAGCTGAAATGATATATGCTTTCTTATTTGTTGGAAATGAGGTTATGGCCTACAATACAAGCTCAGCCTTTGTATTGAACTGTTCTCAATTCACTTCCTGAGTGAGATTAAGGGCACTCACAATATTGTTCAAGGCTGCTGGCTGATTGCTCTGTCAGTTTGTCTAGTCTTCGCCACACTTACTCCTTCATGTTCCTCTGGATCTACCCTTAGGATACTGGCAAAACCCTCAATGCTGCTCCCTCTCATACGCTAGCCAAGGTCCTGTGAGTAGCGCTGACATCTCTTACAACAGAGTTCAAGTCTCACTGCAAGGGCTTGAGCACAGAATCCAGGTTCAGTCAGAAGTCTCACAACTCACAACAAGAGTAAAGTCCAACAGTTTTATTTGAAATCACAAGCTTTCAGAGTGCTGCTCCTTCATCAGGGACTCAACTTATAAGACAAGTGGATCACTCGATCACTGGGGGAGGTGGTGGCCTAGCAGTATTATTGCTAGACTATTAATCCAGAAGCTCAGCTAACATTCTAAGGACCTGGGTTTGAATCCCGTCACGGCAGATAGTGAAATTTGAATTCAATAAAAAGGGAATCTGGAATTAAGAATCTACAGATGACCATGAAACCATTGTCGATTGTTGGAAAAATCCATCTGGTTCACTAATATCCTTCAGGGAGGGAAATCTGCTGTCCTTACCTGGTCTGTCCTATATGTGGCTCCAGACTTCAATGAAGACTCTCAATGAAGACTCTCAATGAAGACTCTCAATGAAGACTCTCAATGAAGACTCTCAATGAAGACTCTCAATGAAGACTCTCAACGAAGACTCTCAACTTCCCTCGGACAACTAGGGATGGGCAATAAATGCTGGCCAACCAGCAACACTCACGTCCCATAATTGAATAAAAAAAGGTCTCCATCCCTGGAATCAATCTAGTGAACCTTCTCCGAAACCCACTAATGCATTTTCATCCTGCTTCAAGTAAGGAACCACAATTCTGTGCAGAACTCCAGATATGGTCTCACCAATGCCCTGCACAGCCGCAACAGCACTCTCTTTTTTACACTCTATTCCATTGGCAATGAACACCTAAATCCAGCTGCTTTCTTTATTACCTGCTGCACCCACATACTGTCAATGATTCATGCACAGAGACACCCAGATCCTTCTGCACCAAAGCATTTTGAAACTTCTCTTCATTTAGATAGTAAGCTTCTTATTTCTCTGATCAAAGTGGATAACGTCACACTTATCCCCGTTAAATTCCATGCCAATTAAATGCCAAATTTCAGCCCACTGACCTAACCCATCCGTCCAGATTTGTAAATTTCTTATTTCCTCTTTCTCATTTAGAGTCAATTCCAAATTTAGCTGTAGTACCTTCTATCCCTGTATCCAAGTCATTAGTATAGATTGTAAATAGTCAGGGCCTGAAGATTGAACTCACCACCATTTACATCTTGCCGACCAAAAAAACACCCAGTTCTTCCAACTCTCTGCTTTCTGTTGGTAGACAATCCTCCATCCAAGCTAATATATTACTCTCAACCCCGGAATCTTACCTTTTGTATAACTTTTGTGTAGCACCTTATCAAATACCTTCTGGAAGTTCAGAAATACTATAGCTACAGGACTCCCATTATTCACCTTGTTGTCACAGGATCACAGATTGATAAAATCACTACAGTATAGAAGGAAGCCATTCAATCCATTGAATGACCATAATCCCTCCCAGGCTATATTCCCGCAACTCTCATTTACCCTGTTCATCCCCCTTAAGAATATTAGGGTCAAATTAGCATGGCCAATCAATCTAAACTACACATCTCTGGACTGTGGGAGGAAACCAGAGCATCCGGAGGAAACCCATGTAGACACAGGGAGAATGTGTAAATTCCAGACAATGGCCCGAGGCCGGAATTGAACTTGAGTCTCTGGCACCGAGTGCCTAACCACTATGCCTCCATGCCATCCTTATTTTTTGTTTAACAATCCCACCCAGGTTCTATGCCTGTATTTACCCACTAACCCCCCAATAGTAAGGGGAAACTTAGCATGGCCAATCAACCACACATCTTCAAAGAACTCCCGTAAATCAGTCAAACTTGATTTATCCTGCATAAAACCATGCTGACTCTGATGGACACTTTCCAAATGTCCCATTGCGACTTCCTTAATGATGTATTCTAACAGTTTCTCCCAACAGCAGATGTTAAACCAACTGGTCTATAATTTCCGACATTTTCCCTTTTTGAACAGGGACATTACATCAGCTATTTTTCCAATCCACTGGAATCTTTCCAGAATTGAAGGAATTTTGAAATACAGTAAACTAATGCCTTCACTATTTCTGTTGCCACTTCCTTTAAGGTCGTAGAATGTACGCCATCACACCCTGGGAACTTGTCTTCCTTTAAGCCCAATAGCTTGTTCAGTACTTGTTCCCTCGTGATAGCAATTGTTTTAAATTGTTCTATTTCAACAACTTTTGCATCACTTATTACTCGAGGGATGTCCTCCATCATGAAAACCATTTGGCCTATTGTATTTGTCATGGTCCTTTAAAAGATCTAAACAATTAGTCCCATTTCCCCCTTTCTTTCCCCAGAGACCTGCAAATCTTTCCCTTTCAGGTATCTATCCAAGTCCCTTTCGAAAGTTAGAATTGAATCTGCTTCCAGCAGCCTTGACAACTTACTTGGCAAAAACAAATCCTTATTTCATCTTTGCCAATTTTGCCAATTACCCTGAGACCAACTTCCAATGGAACCAGTTTATTACCCTATCAGAAGCCTTCATAATTTTAAGCACCTCAATTAAATTTCTCCTCAACTTTCTTTGTTTTCTAAACTTTCTATGTAATGAAAAAATACTCTTTCTCCCAGTACCATCCTCGTACATCTCCTTGGCCTGGTGAGTTTTCCAAATGGACATGTAAAAAGAGGAATAATAAATGATGCAGAGAGCATGCATGAAATGGAGATTCAGAAATATTCATCCTTTTGTTTTAGGCAAGGAAACTCTGATTTGGTCCAAAGTTGATGGGGAAAGATTTCTGATTGGCACAGTATGCACAGGATAATCACTTGGTTTGAGCGAATTGAATGATGAAAATGAAGAGAGCAAAATTTTTGAAGTTTAAATGTCCTCTTGGTAACATGTAACATTAACAGTTCATTTCTTTTTGGTATGGAGCATCCAGGTGGCATGTTGACACAGTGATTAGCACTGCTGTCTAACAGCACCAGGGACCCAGTCTATGCGGGACACCATCTATGCGGAATCTACACTTTCTCCCCACATCTGTATGGGGGTCCTCTGGTTTCCTCCCACTTTCTGAATGACATGATGTTGGGTGGGTTGGCCGTGCTAAATTCGCCCTCAGTGTACCCAAACAGGCACTGGAGAGTGGCAACTAAGGGATTTTCACAGTAACTTCATCATAGTGTTCATGTAAGCCTACTTGTGACATTAATAAATAAACCATAAAAACTTTAAACTCCTGTACAGCAGTGAGTCCCCTTGTACTGGGTCATGATGGGGCTATGGAAAATGCTGGCTACTGTTTCCCAGTCAGAGCTGAATCAATGGACCTCAACTATGGCACAAGACCAAAATCAACTTGCAACTGCAAAGCACTAAACAATTCAAGAAAAAATAAAATTTGTCACCAGGCCATACACAAAAGGTATTAGAACAGAAGTCAAATAGGTGGTTTAAATGAGTTTTTTCTAAAGAGGCATGGCGGTGTAAAGGTTTAGAGAGGAAGCTCCAGAGCTTAGGGTCCAGGTAGATGAAGGCATAACCACCAAAGGTGCAAGTGATGGAAACTGGGAAGTGCAAAAGGCCAGAATGGGAGGAGCGCAGCAATCTTGAAGGGCTTTAAGATAGAGCTGGTTAGAGTGATAAGCAGGGGAGATGACTTGGAGGAATCTGAAGGAAGAATCATAGCATTGCCAGGATAAGGACATAAGAACTAGGAGCAAGATTAGGTCATCTGGCCCCTCGAGCCCACTCTGCCATTCAATAAGATCATGGTTGATGTTTTCATGGACTCAATTCCACTTACCCACCCACTCACCATAACTCGTAATTCCTTTACTGTTTGAAAATTTATCTATTTTTGCCTTAAAAACATCCAATGAGGTAGCCTCAACTGCTTCACTGGGCAGGGAATTCCACAGATTCACAACCTTTTGGGCAAAGAAGCTCCTCCTCAAACCAGTGATAATGAGTGTTTGGGATTTGGTGCAAGTTAGGATATAGATTTCAGGTTGATTCAAGTACCACTGAACTGCAAGAGGAAATATCAGTTTCTGATTACCCTCTGTGAGACCTGCTGAAAAGTACAAAGGTGGAGATGTCCAGCAATGGCTGGATCAGACTTGATTGTGGTCCTCAAGTAATACATACAACATAAAACACTACAGCAGAAACAGGCCCTTTGGCCCACAAGTTGTGCTGATCACATCTATACCTACTAAAGATATTGGAATACTAATACTAATGTTGGAATAAATTTTAAAAAACAATTTATAGACCACGAAAATCCCAAAATACTTTACAGCCCATGACATGGAATTAAAGAGTAGCAAAGTAAGAAACGCAGCAGCCAATTTGTGCACAGCAAACTCTTCCAAACAACAATGGCCAGCTCATCTTTTTTTTGTAAAGGATATTGGTTGAGGAATAAATATTGGCCAGGACTTTGGGTGAACCCCCTCTCTACTCTCCTTTAAAATGGATCTGTGAGATACTTTATGCTCATCTGAGGAAGCATTACTTTAATGTTTCACCCGAAACATGGCACCACTGATAGTGCAGCACCCTCTCGATACTCCAATGAGAGTACCAGCCTAGATTCTATGCCTGAGGAACGGGACTTAAACCCGCAACCTTCTGACTCAAGAGGTAAAAATGCTACCAGAGCCACAGTAGCATTCTACCTGAATGAGAGCCTTGTTGCACAGCCAAGTGATTGCAAGAATGGTGACTGTGTTGAGGTAATTTGCTGCTGCCCCCTGAGGCCTCATTGTCCTCACAAGAATCAGTGCTTTGAGCAGTGAAAGGCTGCAGAAAGAACAAGGTCAGTGAAGTGCTAACATGGGCCATAGAGGGTTAATTTTCCTCTGACCTTCCCTCTCAGTAAGTGGAGACAACGTGACAAACACAGACTGAAACACTGTATGTGACAAATGGACAGATTCAGACCAGGCAGCTAATCCTTTCTTTTCAGAGCTGCCTTTCATTGAGGGAGTGGTGCCTCACTCACAGATCTGATGCTGATAGATTCCTACAAACGTACAGAACTTTGGGTTACATGCAACCGCACACCCCGCCCCACCCCCCTTGGGATAAAATGAATAACCGACAGGTGGAAGAGAATATACAAAGAAACAAAAACACTGCAGGGACAGGGCGCCCTTTTAAATGTTAACCCCATCCGTGCTCAGAAGCGATTCTGAACTGGCTTGATGCCAAGTTCTCACTTCACACCCCCATCTCATTGCATGCCCGGCTTGAAGCGGTTATTCAATTGCCACTGGAAAAGGTGAGGTGAAATCTGGGGCTGGCTTTCCTCTGTTGAAGTCAGTTGAAAATTTCAATGCTGAGCCTAATTGATTTTTGTTAGATAAAAATATTAAGGCTTTTGAACTTTTGCATAGCATCAAGATAGATAAGTCACCAGGACCGGATGGGTTGTACTCCAGGTTACTGTGGGAGGTGAGGGAAGAGATTGCAGAGCTTTGGCAGTGATCTTTGCATCATCGATGCAGACAGGAGAGGTTCCAGTGGTTTGGAGAATTGCAGATGTGGTTCCTATATTCAAGAAAGGGAATAGGGATAGCCCAGGGAATTATCGATCAGTGAGTCTAACCTCAATGGTTGGTAAGTTGATGGAAAAGCTTCTGAGGGACAGGATTTATGAACATTTAGAGAAGTTTAGTACACTCAAAAGTAGTCAGCATGGCTTTGTCAAAGGCAGAACATGCCTTAAGAGCCTGGTTGATTCTTTGAAAATGTAACTAAACACTGACAAACGAAGAGCGATAGACGTGGTTTATATGGACTTCAGCAAGGTGTTCAATAAGGTCCCCCATGCAAGACTTCTTGAGGAAGTGAGAGGGAATGGGATCCAAGGGGCTGTTGCCTTGTGGATCTGGAACTGGCTTGCCCACACAAGGCAGAGAGTGGTGGTCCTTTTCTGCACGGAAGTCTGTCACCAGTGGAGTGCCCCAGGGATCTATTCTGGAACTTTGCTGTTTGTCATTTTCATAAATAACCTGGATGAGAAAGTGGAGGGGTGGGTTGGTAAGTTTGCCGACAACACAAACATTTGGTGCTGTTGTGGATAGTTTGGAGAGAAATCAGAAGTTGCAGCATGACATAGGTAGGATGCAAGACTGGGTGGAGAAGTGGCAGATGGACTTCAACCCAGATAAATGTGTAGTGGTCCATTTTGGCAGGTCAAATGGGATAAAGGAGTATAATATCAAGGTTAAGACTCTTAGCAGTGTAGAGGATCAGGAGGACCTCGGGGTCCGGATCCATAGGACTCTTAAAAAGCTAGTGGCTCTTGCTACCAAATGAACCTGTTGGACTTTAACCTGGTATTGGGAGACTTCTTACTTGGTAAGAAGAGACAGAGTAGCAGTGGAAGGGTGCATTTTTGAATGAAGGACTGTGACAAGTAGTGTTCCTCAGGGATCACTGCTGGGACATTTGCTGTTTGTAAAATACATAAATGATTTGGAGGAAAATGTAACTGGATTGATAAGTAAGTTTGCAGAAAACACAAAGATTAGTGGATTTGCAGATAGTGATCAGGACCATCAGAGGATACAGCAAGATATAGGTTAGTTGGAGACTTGAACAGAGACATGGCAGATGGTGTTTAATCTGGACGAATGTGAGGTAATACATTTTGGAAGGTCTATTACAGATAGGAAATATACAGTAAATGATAAAACCTGTAAGAATATTGATAGGCAAAGGGATCTAGGTGTATAGGTACACAGGTCACTGAAAGAGGCAACGCAGGTGGAAAACGTAGTCAAGAAGGCATATGGCATGCTTGCCTTCATCGACCGGAGTACTGAGTTTAAAAATTGCAAGTCATGTTGCAGCTTTATAGAAACTTCGTTAGGCCGCACTTGAAACATAGTGTTCAATTCTGATGGCCATGGTACCAGAAGGACGTGGAGGCTTTGGAGAGGGTATAGAAAAGACTTACCAAGATATTGCCTGGTATGGAGGGTATTAGCTATGAGGAAAAGTTGGAAAAACTTTGTTTGTTCTCACTGGAGCGATGGAGGTTGAGGGGCGACGTAATAGAAGTCTACAAGATCATGAGAGGCATGGATAGAGTGAATAATCAGAAGTTTTTTCCCAGGGAGGGGAAAAGTCAATTACTAGGGGGCGTAGGGGCAAGGTTTAAAGGTGATGAATGAGGCAGATTTTTTACAGAGACTAGTGTGTGCCTGAAACTCGTCGCTAGGGGAGATAGTGGAAGCAGATATGGTAGTGACTTTTAAGGGGTGTCTTGACAAGTACATGAATGGGATGGGAATAGAGGGATATGGTCCCCAGAAGGAAAGGGAGTTTTAGCTAAATCGGGCATCATGGTCAGTGCAGGCTTGGAGAGCCAAAGGGCCTGTTCCTGTGCTGTAATTTTCTTTGCTCTTTGTCATCAATGTGCAAATTCACAAGAGAAGGGTGAGATCCTAAATGAATATTTCTTATCAGTATTTACTGTTGAGAAAAGCATGGATTTTAGGGAACTTGAGGAAATAAATAGCGAAATAAATAGGAAATATAAATCTTGAAAAGTGTACACATATTACAGAAGAGGTGGTGCTGGAAGTCCTAAAGCACATCAGGTAGATAAATCCCAGGACATTGTGGGAGGTTAGGTAGGAAATTGCGGGTTCCCTAGCAGAGATATTTGAATCATTGTTAGTCATAGGTGAAGTGCCTGAAGATTGGAGGGTGACAAATATTGTGCCTTTGTTTAAAAAGGACTGGGGGAAAAGCCTGGGAATTACATCTATATTGGGTAAGTTGTTGGGAGATGTTTTGAGAGACAGGATCTTAAGGCATTTGGAAACGCAAGGACTGATTAGGGACAGTCAGCATGACTTTGTGAGTGGAAAACAATGTAAGGGTAACCAAGAAGGCAGATGAGGACAATGCAGCTGACTGTCCACATGGACATCAGCAAGGCCTTTGACAAGATACTGCATGATAGGTTGTTGCATAAGGTTAAATCAGCATGGATGGATGAGAAATGGGAGGTGGATTTGTTCACTGAGAATCAGATTGAAATGTGAAAAACTCATTTCACTCAGCATACAGTGCAACAGAAAACATTCCACAAAGCTTGTCTGGCTATCAAAGTGCAAGGATATTCAAACCCACTGTGACATCCAGCTCCATCAGCTAAAGTTTAATGAGCTCTTGTCCAATGTTGTCTTTGATGGTTTATTACAGTGAAGCTGTTTAAATAACCATTTCCCATTAGCAAGGAAGTCATAAACAACATCTTATCTGAAAAATCCCTATCATATCTAATTGTGTGGGAGTGACAGGTTACTATGGGAAAGTTTCAGAAACCATGTAGGTGTTAATTCTGTTCATCCTAACACACCTTTAGTTTAGATGATTGACACTGGCTGCAAACGTGGCATTCACTAATACAAAGCAGTTGTGTTCAGGACAGTGTCATTACACACCTAGATTCTGCATCCTCGTTCCCAACAGCAACATCCCCCACCGCAATCCCCACTCTCTGATCCATGGGAATTCGAGTTAGGAAATGGAGGTTGGATAGTCTTGTTTGATTGCCATTCTCCCTCAGGCTCATGCAAAGAAGGTATGATGGCTTTAGTCTAGGTTGTGCTGGTGATGGGTTGCTAAAATTGATAATCAGAGTATGGGGCAGGGAATTGGCCAAGGTTCTACCTCTTCAAGAGTGCCTCATAACTCTCTGATGAATGCAAACATAGCTATCAGGGCATAGGGTAGGGTCTTAGGCCTCCTCACTTGCAGGCATTTTGCTGGCTAAGCCCGTGCATGACCAATGGTCTCAGAGACCCAGAGTTGTAGTGGCCTAAATGGAAGTCATTCGGCCCATCGAGTCCAAGCCAGTTCCCTACAGAGCAATCTCGTCAGTCCAGTTTCCCCCAAATCCCCAGCTCCAGAGTCTTGCAAGTTAATTTCACTCAGCTGATTGTCCAATTTCCATTTGAAATTACTAATGCTCTCTGCTTCCATCATCTCCCAAAGAGTAAAATGTTCTTCCTCACATTCCTTCTGTACCTCTTGCCCCAAATCTTAAATCTGTGTCCCCTTAGCTCTCAGTGAATGACAGAAGCTTTTTTTTTGTCTACCTTACCTACATTTGTCAAATCCTCTGTCAAATCCTCCCTCAATCTACTTTGATCCAAACGGATAGTAAGTAGTGTCAGGGGCATCAGGGACTGAGTTACTCACTGCAGAATTCCCAGTCTCTTTTCAGGTCACAGAACAAATATGGCTAGCCTAGTTAAGTTTTGGATCAATGGTTGTTGATGATGAGGAATTCAGCGATGACAATTTTATTGAATGTCAAACGGAGAATCTAGTTCCACTTCTTCTGGAGAACAGCACTGCCTGACAATTGAGAAACAGAAATCCCAATTGCCACTTGCTAGCCCAAGTCTGCATGGATGTGGACTATTTCATTAGGAGGAATCACAATGCTACTGAACAAACTCTTGACTTCTGACATTATAACGGAAGGAAAGTCATGGATAAAGCAGCTGAAGATGGTTGGGTCTAGACATTATCTTGAAGAATTCATGTCCTGGGATTGAGATGCCTGGTCTCCAACAACTGCACACATCCTCCTCTGTGTTAGGTATGGCTCCACCAATGGAGTCCCCCCCCCCCCCCCCCCCCCCCCCCCACCACCTCCCCCCTCCCTGATTCCCACTGTCAATTTTACTCTCTTAATCCTCTTTTCTTATTATTAGAGTCCTAAAGTTCAAGTTTGATGGTAGCTTATCACTTATTCTCTGAGGCTTCACTCTCACTCTTTTGAACCTTATTTGTGTGTTGTGTGTTATAGATCTCCTAATTTTTTTTTTGTCTCCCAGTCTTGCCTCTTTCAGTACGACCTACACCTCTGTGTCAGATGAGGCTTCAAGCCGCAATCCACAGACCTGAGCACCTAACACACTGCAGTATTGAAGGAGTGCTGCGCCGTCAGAGATGCTATTATTTTGTATGCTATGTTAAACTGTGGCCCCTATCCTGCTCTCTCAGGTGATAGACAGGCCTGTCTATTGACTCAGTCTACACTTTTCATTGCCTCAGAAAAGCAACCAACATATTAAGGACCTGAATATACTCTCTTCCACCTTATTCTGTTAGGATAAAGATACAAAGATCTGAGATCATGTACCAACTTACACAAGAACAGCTTTTTCCCTGCTGCCATCAGACTTTTAGCTGATCTTCCTCTGCACCCTAACTATGACTGTAACACTACATTCTGCACCCTCTCCTTTCCTTCTTCTCTCTTTACTCCATGAAAGGTATGCTTTGTCTGTAATAGCACACAAGAAACAATACAATTTTACTGTATGCTAAGTACATGTGACAATAATAAATCAAATCAAATCATATCAGCAATAGACTCAACGAAGAACAGGGAATTCTCCAATGTGTCCTGGCAACATTTATCACTCATCCAATATCACTAAAGCAAATTATCTGATCATTATCTCAATATTGTTGGGGGGGAACTTGTTATCTGTAATTGGCTGCCACATTGCCCCACATTTCAAAGTTACTACCCATCAAAAATCTTCCATTGGTTTGAAGCAATTTGGAATGCCCTGTGTTTGTGACAAATAAGCAAACTCTTTTTCTGGAATAATTTATCATTTCATTAAGTTGTTCCTGTTACAATCACCATCAATACTCCACCTAGTGTTATACAGCTCAAAATGCTCTCTTTAAACTCAACAGTAGTTTACTATGACAGAAATAACTCACTTTACTGTTCCATGCCTCTTTACTGTTAGATGGGCCTTAGTATGAATTTTGGAGCCTCTTGCCAACATCCTGAAACTTTACCCTGCCAATAAAGCTGTGATGCAACGGCAGCAATTTCATTTCTCAGTCAGAAATTTGTAGGTTCACGTCCCTCAGCTTTTGGGACATTTAATCTGGACTGACGTTTCAGCACGGTACTAAGGAAGTGCTATTCTTTTGGAGATGCTGTCCTTCAGATGAGATTGTCTCTCTAAGCACCATTTTAAAGGAAAAAAAGGCAAAATAGAAAGACTTGCATTTCCATTGTGCCTTTTACAGCCAAAGAACATCATTGTAAAGTACTTTACAGCCAATTAAGTGTTTCTGAGGTATTGTCGCTGTTGTGACACAACAGCCAATTTGTACAAAGCAAGCTTCCACAACCAGCAATGTGATAACGATCAGGTAATGTTTTAGGGATGTTAATTGAGGATAAATATTGGTTAGAAGAGCAGAGATAGACTCCCCTGTTCATCTTTGAAATGTGACATGGGATCTCCTGTGTTCGGCTGGAACAAAAGGTTCGGGCCTTAGTTTAATGTCTTATCCAATGAAACCACAAACTTCTGATTCAGGGCAGAGAGACATATTTGGCAAATTCAGATCAGGTGGATTTTTTTTCCCTGGTATGCTGGGTCAATACTAATCCTTCAATCAACATCACTAAAAACATGATTGTTATCACGTTGTTGTACTTGTGTCCTTGTGTACAAATTGTCTGCTGTGTTCCCTGCTTTACAACAGTGGCTATACTTCAAAAGCGTTTCATTAGCTGTAAAGCGCTTTGGAACATTCTGAAGTCATGAAAGACTTTATATAAACGCACGTTATTTCTTCATCAGCCGCTGTTCAAAGCTGCAAAGATTTTAAAAATGTTTGCTTTCTGCTGACTGGATGGCTCCTGTTGAGAATGAGTTTAGCAGTCTCAAAGCAGCTTGCAGAGGGTAGGAGCCTGCAGCACAAAATCCATCTGATTTGGCACCAGATTAACAAATCCATTCACTGCTGTCACAGAATGCCAATTGTGCAAAGTGCTCTTGAGTTAAGGCCGGGGCAAATTGGTGGAATAGAGTAGAAGGAAATTTAATCTGGCACATTACTGCACTCTTCATCTAATCATGCCATACCTAACTTAAAATGCAGCCACTGGAATACCAAAATTGCGGAGACAAAGGAGACAGTTTCGTATTGATAATTGTCTTTTTTTTAAAACTGCTCACCTCTCAGATTTTTTGAATTCAATTCCACAACCTGCCACGCTGGAATCTGAACTTTCAACTTTTGACCCTACCCGACCCACTTTAGAGTGCAGCCCCTCACTTTGGGAAAAGATCTGCAGAATTCCTGCCTCTGTGCTTCCCAAAATGCCAAGTGCCCTTCCTGGTCCATCAGCATCAGACTCCTTTCTTCGTTATGAAGGCATTTTGCGCTGCTAACTCAGGCACACTTGTGAAATGGATTGAGACCATGTTCAGAGAGGGAAAATTTTCAATCCCTCAGCCTAAAAACTGAACTTGTGTCCATATCACAAAGGTGAGAGGGCAGAGAACACCATCAAAGAAAGCCATAAATCACCAGAACAGTTTATGAGCATTGCCCAAGACTCAAAAGTTCACGGTCTTGAAATCAGACCTTGTTATCAGTTATTGATTATCACGTAGGGGACTGTATTTGGGGAATTTTTATATATCCCAAATCAAATCAAAGGGTTCTGAATGAAGCCCAGTGCATCATGCGAGCCAGCATCCCACCCATTGACTCTGTCTACACTTCCCGCTACCTTGGAAAAGTAGCTAGTGTATTAAGGACCCCAAGGCATTCCTTCTTCCACCTTCTCCTTTTGGGAAAAAGATATAAAAGTCTGAGGACATGTACCAACCGACTCAAGAACAGCTTCTTCCCTGCTGCCATCAGACTTTTGAATGGACCTATCTTGCATTAATTGATCTTTCTCTATACCCTAGCTATGGCTGTAACACTACATTCTGCACTATCTTCTTTCCTTCTCTATGAACAGTATGCTTTGTCTGTACAGTGTGCAAGAAACAATACTTTCACTGAATACATGTGACAATAATAAATCAAATCAAATTGAAGTTAATTTGAATCACTCCTTGTTGATAACTTATTCCATCTTCAATGTTGATACCTCTAAAGAAGTACCAAGGCTGCACTGAGATTAGGCATCTCCCCTTCACTGGATATAACAAATCCTATGGCACTATTTTAAATAAGAGTGTGGGAGTTATAGCCAGTCTCTTGGTTAATATTTATCCTTCAATCCACAGCAGTAAAATATAATACCTCATCAAGGCTGTCATTGTTATGGTGGGATCTGACTGTGCGCAAATTGGCTACCACATTGGCTGTAAAGTGCTTTGGGTTATCTTACGGACAAGAAAGGAACTATATAAATTTAAGTCTTTCATTCTCTGTAGTCTGAATTGAGCTGTGGGTTTTTTCTGCATTTGATCATTTATGTCTGTCCTTTGTTATTTTGAACTCACTGTGCCACTGCATTTCTCAATTATACCATGCAAAGGATATCCCTGTTTTGTGTTGAGAGCAACCCATTCCCAATAAAGATGCATAAGCATCAATTCAACATAGCTGGTCTCAGAATTACAACAACATTTTTTTGAAACAATACCTTTCAGAGAACAATAACAATGCTTGGCTTTTCCAACTTCATTAAGGAGGCAATGGCCGAGTGGTATTATCGCTGGACTGTTAATCCAGAAACTCAGCTAATGTTCTGGGGACCCGGGTTTAAATCTTGCCATGGCAGATGGTGGAATTTGAATTCAATAAAATATTATCTGGAATTAAGAACTGACTGATGACCATGAAATCATTGCTGAATGTTAATACCCATCTGATTCATTAATGTCCTTTAGGGAAGGAAATCCTTACCCAGTCTGGCCTACCTGTGATACCAAAGCCACAGCAATGTAGTCAACTCTCAGCTGCCCTCTGAAATGGCTGAGCAAGCCATTCAGTTTCAAGGGATGGGCAATAAATGCTGGCCAGCCATTGACACCCATCTCTCTCGAATGAATAAAAAAAATATAATTTCCCCAACTGACAGACCTTTCCTCAGTCAAAGACTTTGATTTGGTTGTCTCTATTTTTAATGACTCCCCATAAAAAGAGATGTTAGCTCAAGAGAAGGGATTAGGTGTCACTGGCGAGGCCACCTTTTTACTGCCCATCGGTAGTTGTTCTCGGAGTTTACTGGCCTCAGAACATTCGAACTAAAAAGAGAGAATCAGGTGGATGGAAGAGATGTTTGAAGTGGTGGACAGAGTGTTGATGGGGGCACTGCTTTGTCCTGAATGGTGTTGAACTCCTTCAGTATTGGTACAGTTGCATTCCACCCTGGCAACTGAAAAGCATTCAAACACATCCTAATGGGTGCCTTGTAGGTGATAGAGTCAGAAGATAGGCCACTTGCAGCAGTATTTCCAGCTTGGCATGGCAATAGCCAAGGAAATGGGCAAGAAAAACAACTAAAGAATCCTTAGAAACAACTTCCATAAAAGAGACATGTCCAAACATGTTCAACATGATGTATTGTTACAATATGGTAAAAAAAAGGTTTATTTAGCATTATCTTCCAATTTATGCATTGTTTATCTGTGACAGAGACAAGCCTGTCCAACTGATTTACAATCAATAATGAAATGTTAGAATATAGATCAATGCAGTCCCTGTAACATGGACTGTGACTTACATCATTGTTATTATTCAAAGATTGTTAAATCTCAACTTTTTACGAGAAATCTTGTGTTGGATGTTCAACTTTGTTTTGTAAGTGCTATTGTGGACGCAATCCAGGTTATTAATCCATACAAATACTTCCCCTTACCACTGGGACTTGATAGGAAGGTTGTCGACATGGATTTCACTGTTATCAGCTCCCCTCGTGGTAAATGGAAATGCATCTCTTTGGTCCTCAAAACAGACATTGAAGACTAAACGTTACGTTACTGGTCAATGAAAACTATCAGCATGGGGAATGGTAATGGTGTTAAATGACAACAAGGGATGGATACACCGTCTCCTGTTGGAAATGATCATTTCCTGGCATCTGTGGAATGGATGTTATTTGCTACTTATCAGTCCAAGGCTGAAAGTTACCCACATCTTGCTGCATGTGGGCACAGACTGCTCCATCAGTGGTGCAGTGACTAATGCTAATTTTAACACTGTGCAATCAACAATGTACATTTCCATTTTTGACCTTACGATGAGAAGGTCATTCATGAAGTAGCTGAAGGTGATTGAGCCTGAAATAATGGTGTTATAGGGATGAATAGTGCAATCATTGCTGTTGGGTTTGTGAGTGAAGTCACTTTAGTCAAATCAAGATTCCACAAAGCAGAATGCCATTAAAAACCAGTTAATCTGTCCTCAAGCTTATTTATCAGTCACAAGTGGGCTTACATTATCACTACTATGAAGTTACTGTGAAAATTCAATAGTTGCCTGTTTAGGTACACTGAGGAAGAATTTAGCATGGCCAATGCACCTAACCAGCGCATCTTTCCGACTGTGAGAGGAAACCAAAACATCCAGAGGAAACCCATAGAGTCTGGGGGAGAATGTGCAGGCTCCGCAGACAGTCACCCAAGCCGGGAATCAAACCCAGGGCCCTGGCGCTGTGAGGCAGCAGTGATAACCATTCTGCTACGAGGGAAAGAGTGTTGTCTGGGGCACCAATGGAACTTAGCGCTTCTTTAGGATCTTTGATGTCCATTGAACAGTTCAAGATTGCATTCTGTGGACTGCACCTTTTCAAGCGCTGTATTCCTTAAGTTCCACAATGAAAGCCAGATTCTTTGCTTGTATATTTGTCAGCTGTGGCTCAGTCAGTAGCATTCTTTCCTCTGAGTTAGAAGGTCAATGGTTTAAGTCCCACTCCAGTATTGGAGTGCATCAATCTTGGCTGACATTCCAGCGCAGTCACTGAGTGGGTGTGCTGCATTGTCAGAGTGCCGTCTTTGGTATGTATTGTTAAACAGAGGCCTTGTTTGCTCTCTCAGATGGGCGTTAAAAGATCCCACTGTGCAAGAAGGTTATCCTGGCCAAAATTCACCATCCAATATCACAAAAACAGGATTATCTGATTTTTATCACCTTGTTCCTTATGGGAGCTTGATGCACACTGATTGGCTGCCACGCTTGCTACATTATAACGGTGACTAAACTTCAAAAAGTATTTCATTGGCTACAAAGCACGTTGAGACATTTGGTGGCCATGACAGGTGCTATATAAATGCAATTCTTTCTTTTCTTTCTTTATGTTAAAATTCTCTCTTCTTGGGTAGATGTGAAGTATGCGATGACACTATTTTGAAGTTCTGTCAGTGCTTATCCATAATCCACATTACTAAAACAGATTTTCCCATTGTTGCTAGTGGGATGTTGCTGTGTCTGCTACATTATATAAATTACACTGGTGGCTATACTTCAAATGGACGGCGTTGGCATTTGGGGTAGCCTGATGTTAGTGAAAAGTGCCGTATACATGTAATCCCTGCTTTATTCACAGAGCTGTCATCAAGTGGAATTGTTATGCAAACTGACAATCAATAAACGTGCATCTCAGCTCACAGATCAATAGGTTCAGAGTTTAATTTCCAATTTGAGGTTAGTTAGCTCATTTGAATATAAGACATAAGAACTGGACTTTTTCGTTATCCATAACTGTTCTGCTATTCAGTAAGATTCATCTTCCTGCACTATCTCCATATCTTTTAACTTCCTTAGCATCCAACAATTGATCTGGCCTCAGTCTTGAATATACTTAATAACTGAGTGCCCACTGTTCTCTGGGGTAGATAATTTGAAAGATTCACCACACTTTGAGTGAAAAAAATTTCACCTCATCTCAGTCCCAAATTACCTACCCTCATTCTAAGACTATCATTGTGTGTTCTGGGTTCCCCCGGCAGTAGAACATCCCCCCAGTATCCTACACCCTATCAAGTCTCTTATGAATTTTACATGTTTCAATTCTATCACCTCTCATGGTTCTATAAGTCTAATCCATTTAGACTTTCCTCAGCAATCCGTTCACCCCAGAAAACAGTCAAATGAACCTTTGTTGGACTCTCTCTCGGGCAAGTAGGTCTTCTTTAGGTAAGGGACAAAACTGCACACAGCAACCCAGATGTGACCCCAAGATCCTCTATAGTTGTTTGACTCTGATATTCAAATCCCTTGTTAATATTCCCATTTTGTTTTCAAATTGTTCCCTAGACTCACCAATTCTCATCAATGTAACATATTCCAGTTATTCAACCTTCCAAGGTCTCCTCTCTCCTCCAATTCAAGTCACTTACAGATTTTAATAGTTCCACCATTAATGGCTGTGCCTTCATGTGCGTAGGCACTAAACTCTGAAACTCCCTCCCTAAAACTCGATAGGTGCAGCCTTACTGCCTGTTCACGCTAAGGTCCCACTACAACAAAGATGGAGAAGTCAAATCTCCGCTCAGTGCAGTGGGATGAGAAAATCCCACAGGCGTGGACAGTTTGAAAATTCCAGCCTTTGCCTCTCTACCCCTTTTTACCTTCTTTGAGATATTCCTCCTTGACCAAATTTTTTGTCACCTTCCCTCATATTGCCTAGGTGACCAGGTATCACATTTTTTTCTATAACATTTCTGTGAAGGGTCTAGGGATGTTTTAATACATTATATTTGCTGTATAAATGCAAATTGTTATTGCATCTAGAAATTATGCCAATGACCACACAGAGATTGTGAAAGTTGCTAAATAAATGCAAGTTTTTTTCTCTGGACTCTCAGGATGGGATTTCTTGGTCTGATCCATCATTGATCCCACCAAAATCTGATGGACTTCCCCCAAGGCAGAGTCAGAAAATCCTAGCCTCGAATGCGGAATGCATGGGTGTGAATCTCCAGGGGAGTGAAATCTTTCAGAAGGGGAAGGAAATGAAATGAATCAGCAGGCTTGTTGCCCACGTTCTGAGCAGTTTGAAGCTCCATTGAGCTTCACGGCTAGTGAATGATTTTGGAAGTGCAGTTATTGTTGGCACTTGGAAAAAGACAGTAGCTGATTCTTAAAAAGTGAATAACTAGTTCCATGAAGACAACATAATAAATTCCAGAGAAATAATGAAATGCTTAATATTCAATGCCACTGCTAACACATAGCCAATTATTTGGTCACTCTAGCAGCTGATTAAATATTGCTATTGAAAAGCATCTTTACATAAGTGTTTATACCACACAAATCTTCAACTTTAACTAAACAAAAGGAAAGCAGCAATGCTATTGTTGCAAGTGTTCATTGATTGGCACTTACTAATAATTAAACAATGCACCTTTCACAGTAAACAACTTTTCAGATCAAAGTACAAAAGCCAAACCTTCTTGTTTTCTTTTGAAAAAATGAATCACTAATCATAGCATTTGGACCAGTTGCTGATAAGATAAAAAATATCAAAGGGAATCACAGCTCGACTGGCCCCACCCTTCATTATTTAGAGGTGAGTTTCACATCATTTGTTATTACACAGAATTTGCAGCATAGAAACAGACCAGTAAGCCCAACCCAACTGGTCCATGCCAGTGTTTATGCTTCACACACGCATTCCCTACCTCTTCCTTGACAGACGAGAAAGTTAAGGATAATGGCTGCTTGCAAGAAAGTGGATTTGAGATCACAACCAGATCAGCCACAGTTTTATCGAATGGCAGAGAAGGCTTGAAAGGTTGAATACAATGGTCCTAAGTCCTATATTCCAACTTCTTTTAATTCTATCAGCAGAATTCTTCGATATCCTTCTCCCTCATGTGCTCATCCAGCTTCCCCTTAAATGTACCTATGTTTGATTTGATTTATTATGTCACATGATCAGAAAAGTTGCTTACTGTGAAAGGTGATAAGTATTGTTTTGCATACTGTTCTTACAAATCATATTGTACATAAGTCCATCAAGGTAGTGGAACAGAGTGTAGAATATAGTGTTACAGAGCCACAGAGAAGATGCAGAGTAGATCAGTTCAATATATGAGAAATCCATTCAAAAGTCTGGTAACAGCAGGGAAGAAGCTTGAATCTGTTGGTACATGTTTTCAAACTTTTAATTTAGTTACTCACTTGAACTACTTCTCAACTGGCAAGCTTCACATTCTAACCATTCTGGGTAAAATTTTTACTTCTGAATTTCTTTTTGGATATTTTAATGATTATCTTACATTAATATCCTTTAGTTTTGATCTTCTCCAGAAATGGAAACATCTTTTTTACACTACCTTATCAAATTATATATGATAATTATATATATCAAAATTCTGGAATTTTGATAACGATTCTGAACGAAGAATCGTTCAGAACTCCACGGTCATCCCTAAGCCTTTATTTGGCCCCCCCACTTCTGATATTATTCTTGTGAATCTTTCATTGTACCTTCTCCAGTGTCTCCATGTACGTTTGTTTTATAATGTGGAGACCAAACTGTGCCCAGTAATTGCATGCATGATTAGCCTGAACAAGATTCCATAACTTTTCTGCTTTTCAATTCTGTCACTAAAGAAACAAACTCTAATACTTTTCTTTTATGGTCTTATTAATCTGCACCACTGCTTTTGTGTATCTGCACCCCTAGTTCCTCTGCCATATTTTGCACCCTTGTTTCCAATTCCATTTGAATTCAAATGGTCTATCTTGTACACAGCCCCACCGTGTGGCTTAGCTCTTGATAGAGACAAATGTAGGATCACATGGACTTTGCCTTATGCTGACGGGACAGAAGTGCAGGGAGAGACTTCCCAAATCAAGTGCTTTCTCTTCAGATTCTCAGTGTCTCTGTCTTTCCTGTGGCAAATCCCAAAACCTGTGTTCACACTTAGGTCATTTTATTTGTTGGAAAAAGTAACTGTTAATCATTTATCTGCTTTCCCTTCTCTTTCAGTAACACAGGATCCTTATTTCCCCACAATAACAGATCATGTGCACAGTTAGAGAGGGTGAATCACTAAGTTTTCAAAATGGAATTCCAGGATGAGTGCTTGTAATTGGGAAGAATGCTGATCCTGATTCCTGTGATCATTAATAAATCACTTAAATATTTAACTGGATGGCCTTCTTTCAGCTGCGAGAGCAACAAAGTGCATCTTTACCATGTTGAATGTCCCATTTAGTATGTTTACTGTTGGACTTTTAAAAGTTTCCTTTCAATGAGATAGAACGTAGAACATTACAGCACAGAACAGGCCCTTCGGCCTTCGATGTTGCGCCGATCAATATAAAAAGCAATGCCCCTCCAAACTAAACCATTCCCTTCTCTTCCATATACTTATCAACTAACCTCTTAAACGCCACCAAACTTGGCGCATCTACAACTGCTGCAGGCAGGGCATTCCACTCCCGAACCACCTTTGGGTAAAGAACCTACCTCTGATATCCGTCCTATAACTATCACCCCTTAATTTAAAGCTGTGTCCCCTCGTGCTAGCTTTCTCCATCCTAGGAAAAAGGCTATCACTGTCCACCCTATCTAAACCTCTAATCATCTTATATGTTTCGATTAGGTCCCCTCTTAGCCGCCTCCTTTCTAACGAAAACAACCTCAAATCCCTCAGCCTCTCTTCATAAGACCTGCTTATAGGCATGAGGAGAAGGCATAAGGAGAGAATTCTCTGCAGTCTCTCCTTTTCCCCAAAGCAAGCAGTGGTCCTTTACATCTGAAAATTGCTTTCAGAATCTGATAGAGGTAGAGTGATAGTAGCCTTGTTCCGATGGTTGGTGAGGGCTCCGAAACGAAGTTGGGTTTGTGGAATCGCTCCAAGCACATTGGTACCAAGGCTTGCTGCTGAGCCAGAAAACATTACAGCTCACAGTCAGGCCTGGAATTTCAATGCTGTACTGTCAAAGGCTATATTTTTGTTTGGAATGTTAAACCAAGGCCTCTTCTTTATCCCTCAGGCGGACTCGACGGATCCCCGTCACTAATCGAACATAGGACATAGAACATAGAACATTACAGTGCAGTACAGGCCCTTCTGCCCTTGATGTGACGCTGACCAGTGAAACCAATCTAATGACCCTCTAACCTAAACTATTCCAATGTTATCCAAATGCCTATCCACTGACCATTTGAATGTCCTTAAAGTTGTCGAGTCCACAACTGCTGCAGGCAGGGCTATCCATGCCCTTACTATTCTGAGTAAAGAACCTACCTCTGACATCCGTCCTATAATTACCACTCCTTAAGTTAAAGCTTTGTCCCCTCGTGTTAGCCATCTCCATCCGAGGAAAAAGGCTTTTATTGTCCACCCTATCTAACCCTCTGATCATTATCCCCAGTGCCTTGGCAAATATTAATCCCCTACACCAACATGTAGAATAGATGGCTAGATCATTTCATTCATTGCTGTTTGTGAAATCTTGTTGTGTACAAATTGACTGGAGTATAATTATACCAGATGCTATAGGATTCATATCGAGAGGGCTAGAATACAAGAGTAGGGATGTAGTTCTAAGACTGTATAAGGGTCTGGTCAAACCCCAAATTAAGAGTATTGACAGCAGTTTTGGGCTCCATATCTAAGGAAGGATGTGCTGGTCTTGGAAAGGATCCAAAGGAGGATTCACAAGAATCATCCCTGGAATTGAGGATTTGTCGTATGAGGAATGGTTGAGGACTCGGTCTGAACTCATTGGAGTTCAGAAGGAATGGGGGATGGGGGGTGGAATCTTATTGAAACTTACAGGATATTGTGAGGCCTGGACAGAGTGGATGTGAACAGGATGTTTCCACGAAAAGGAAACCTCTAGAACCAGAGGGCACAACCTTTTAAAAGGACAATCCTTTAAAACGGAGATGAGGAGGAATTTCTTCAGCCAGAGAGTGATGAATCTGTGGAACCTTTACTGCAAAAGGCTGTAGAGGCAAGTCAGAGTGTCTTTAAGAAAGAGATAGCTAGGTTCTTGATTAATAGGGGGATCAAGGGTTATGGGAAAAAGGCAGGAGAATGAGCATAAGAAAAATATTAGCCATGATTGAATGGTGGAGTAGACTCGATGGGCCAAGCGGCCAAATTCTGCTCCTATGTCTTATGGTTTTACATTAAAGCAGGTTTGAGGCTGAAATTTTCTTTAAACAAACATTTTGTTTCTAATACTCAGAGTTGCAACAGATCAGAAACACAATGCTGGCGGATGTGGGTAAGTGTGCACACACCTCAGTCCTTTAGAATGGAACTTGGTATTCTCCAGAGAAAGCGTAATGATGTGCTGCGTGGGCAAGCAGTGCCTGGAGGTAAGAGTTTGTGTCAATCTGCCTTTAGGGTAATGAGGAGGGCATTCAAAGCAGATGCCCCATCTAGTGGACAATAAAGCATAACGTGGCATTTTTCGGGCAGGAAGGGAGAATTTGAGGACATTCCCTCGCTGCCAACCACTAAGCAGAAAGGGGCTCCATGCTATGAAAATAGCAGGGAGAGATTTAATGATCTTTTCCCCTGGTCACTGCAATCTTCCCTGGGATTAGAGCGCCAGGAGACCAAAACACAAGACAGGGTCAGGCAGTCAGCTCTATTAACTTGCAGATTATGGCTTCAATGATGTGCATCACACTCCATTGCCAGTTTAGGACACTCACAGCTGCGCTATCAAGCCAAAGGCGGCTATGTTACTAAGCTGCAGGGACTAGAGTTCAAGAAGCTCACCATCACTTTTACAAGGACAACTAGGAACGGGCAATAATGCAGGCTTAGCCAGAGATGCCCACGTCCCGTAAAAGTATAAAAGAACACAAGCACGGTGTAATAACAACTGCTCAAATCAGCTGCGTTGACAGAAGATAGATAAGGCAGCCAGTCAAATACAAAGGTACCTTTAGCTATGTATAGTGTGCAACCATGCCATCTCATGCCCTCCAGCCAACCAGGTGCCTCCATGCTAACCAATTTCCATCTATCCATCCCTAATCACGCTTTACAGCATCTATGCCAACTTAGTGCTCTCTATCCACCCTCCATTGCCTTTACACTGATCAAGCCGATTCACCCAGTGTCCGTCATGAGTAAACATCAAGAGCCATGTCATAGTTTCCTGTACATTTGAATGGTTGTGGGGGAGAGAGGAAAGGGGCAGCAATTTGATTCCATTCTTGGTAAGTATGAGGGGTCAGAATTGGGAATTGAGCCACTTTTCGACAATATAATCTGGCATCCTCAGTCGCTGAGCTGGTCCTCCTCCTCCCCCCTCCCCCCCAAGAGTTGTGGGCGGAAGGAGTGAGAATTGCAGAATAGAATTGGAAATGCAAGCAGGCAGATATTGAGACGGGCAGGCTAGAGAACCTATCTGCATTAATGCAGTTCCATAGATGAACGTACAGCCTCTAACCCATCACCCCATACCCATCTCAACCCCATATTCCCACCCCATGCCCATATCATTGATCACTCCACACCCTTCCATGCTGACTTATCAATATTTACGATATGCAGAATTATTGAGCCCTAATACTGTCAAAATAAACAATCATTCAAAAACCATGTCAAAAAATCCTATTAATGATCATAAAATTATCAAGGTAAACAACTTCACACACCCCTTGACAGCTGTGTCAACAAAGCATCTGGAGCTGAAACAATCAATGGAATTTGAAGCTCAGCTAAGCATGCATGGGATTCTCGACTCCAGACTAGGATTCCCCCATCGGTCACAACACCTCTGAGCTAAAACAACGCTGCTTTCAGAAGTCAGCCCATCTGAATCAAAATTGCTGGGGTTCTAAAGATCCAGAGGAGATTCACAAGAATGATCCCAGGAATGAAGGATTTGTCATATGAAGAGCAGTTGAGGAGTCAAGGTCTGTACTCAGTGGAGTTTAGCAGGATGAGGGGGGATCTAATTGAAACTTACAGAATGCTGAGAAGCCAGACAGAGTGGACATGGAGAGGATATTTCCATTAATGGGAGGGACTAGAACTCGAGGACACAACCTCAAAGTGAAGGGTCGCTTCTTTAACACTAAGATGATGAGGAATTTCTTTAGCCAGAGGATGGCAAATTCATTAGTACAGAGGGCTGTGGAGGCCAGGTCATTGACTGTCTTTAAGACAGGAATAAATAGGTCCTTGATCGATAAGGGGATCAATGGTTATGGGGAGAAGGCAGGGGAATGCAGATAAGAAAAGTATTGGCCACCATTGAGCGGACTCGATGGGCCGAATGGCCTAATTTTGCTCGTATATCTTATAGTCTTACAATGGAGCTGCAAGGTTGGAAGTGCTGCATGTGGGCTAATGAACTAGTCTCCTCCCTGTGCTGTAAAGGAAATAGGCGGGAGTTCTGCCAGTGGAACCTGCTGACCTCTTTTTCTACCCACCCGCCACAGGTTTGCTCTGCTTGGAGGGAGAAAATCCAGCGCCATGCTTCTGATCAGTGAATCATGTGGTCCAAACTGAAATGGTGTGTGGTTTTATTTCATTGCTCAGTAAATGGGAAGAGGAGACACGACATATATATTTCAGGAAATATTGCCTGCGTACATTTTATCAAACATTCTGGAATCACTGAATCTCTACAGTGCAGAAGCAGGCCATTCAGCCCCAGTCTGACCCGACTGCAATTCCACCTCAGCTCCAGTCCCGCAATTCCAATATTTATCCTGCTAATCCCACTAATTTACACATCCCAGGGTACTAAGAGATATTTTAGGATGGAAATGCACTTAACCCACATATCCTTGGACTGTGGGAGAAAACTGGAGGAAACCCACACAGATTCTGCACATACCCAAGCTGGAAATTGAACCTGGGTCCCAGGCACTGTGAGGCAGCATTGCTAACCACTGTGCCATATGCCGCCCTACATATTAAGTCATAAGAGAATATCATTCCTATGTATATTATCGGATAAAATAGTTGCATATACTTTATAAAATATAGGAAACAGTTTACATAACTTATAAACAAAAGCAGGTATTTTTAAGGATACACCTAACAGTATAAATAAATTAGAGAATAGCTTTACCTGTGTATATTAAAGGATATAGTCAACTGAGTGTACATTAACAAATCATAGACCTCTTACATCGAATGAGAGAACAGGAAAATATTCTCAAATATATATTATGTAATAGGTTCTGCATATATTACAGAGGACAACAGACTATAGATAAATAAATCCATGCACTTTACTACAGCTACAGAAAATCATCATAGCACTCGGCAAGATGAGTGAGGTATGAAAAAATATTACATTTATTGTTTAAGACAAGATACAATCTCTTTCCTTTATTCTTGGTGATCAAACACCTTGGAGAAGAGGCTTTTTACTAGATATGAAAGTTATCATTGTGTTTGTTGACAGAAGGAACCAGAACACAAGAATAAGGAAGGAAAATTTTGAAAAGTCAAATCAAGGTAGGACTTTCACAGTGAATGTTTTACGAAGAGAGATCAAGGAGACTGCATCTGCATTCCCTAGAGTTTTGAAAAATGAGCGATGACCTCATTGAAATTTAGCAAATTCTTATCAAGCGTGACAGAGTGGATGTAAATAAGATATTTCCCCTGGCTGGTGAATCTAGGACCTCAGGGATTGTTGTGGAACAGAGGGACCTTGAGGTTCAGGGGTATGGTTCTTTAAAAGTGGAGTCACCGGTAGATAAGGCAGTAAAGAAGGCTTTTGGCTTATTAGCCTTCATCAGTCAGGGCACTGAATAAAGAAGTTGGAAAGTTATATTGCAGTTGTATGGGATGATGGTGAGGCTGCACCTGGAGTATTGTGTTCAGTTTTGGTTGCCTTGCTACTGGAAAGATGTCAAACTGAAGAAAGTGCAGAAAAGACTGACAAAGATGTTGCCAGGACTCAAGGGACTGAATTATAGGAAGAGATTGGATAAGTTAGGACTTTTTAATTTCGAGCATTGGAAATTAAAGGGTGATTTTATAGAGGTGCGCAATATCATGAGAGGCCTGGGTAAGCTGAAAACACTTAATCTTTTTCCCAGGGTTGGGAATCGAGAACTAGAGAGCATAGGTTTGAAGTAAGAGCGGAAAGAATTAATGGGAACCCGAGCAGCAACATTTTTTACACAGAGGGTGGTACGTGTGTGGAATGAGCTGCCGGAGGAAGTGGTTGAGGCTGGGACATTGACAACATTTAAAAGGCATTTGGACAGATACATGAATAGGAAGGTTTAGAGGGATATGGACCAAATGGGGTACATCAGCAGACAAATGAGGCCTTTTTGTTGGCATAGACCAGTTTGGGCTAAAGGACCTGTCTTCGTGCCATAGACTCTATGATTCTATAAATGTGCCATTCACAGAGTTACAACCCCATTCAATGTGAAGGTGATACATTTAATACAGCCAAAGGGAGGAGACAGAATCAAAGGGACTCTTGTGGATTGACAGCAAGCTTGTTCCCTTCTTTAACATATTGTCAATCCTGGGAATGAAACTGGTCAATCTGGTGCTTGTACGCCATATGAGCCTCTTCCCACTTGACTAGCACATCCTTCCATTCCTTTTACCTCAGCTATTTATCCTATAAATCAATAAAATATTAACCTGAACTTAACAGGAACATTAGAAGAGAAGTAGACCAATTGATCCTTGAGCCTGCTCCATCTTCAATTGGATCATGGCTGATCATGGATCTCAAGGACACTTTCCTGCATTATCTCCATCTCCCTCGACGGCAATGGCATTCTGAACTCTTATCGATTTCTGAACAAGCCCAATGAATGAGCTTTCACTGCCCCTGCATGAGAAAATTCTAAATATTCACCATCCTCTGAGTGGATTCTGAGACATAATAAAATGCTACAGTTGTAACTGTCACATTTGGCTCAAATGAAAGATTTACTCACTTCACCGGTGCTGACAGTCTTGTATATTTTCAGTGTCAGTAACTAGAAATAAGTTAGTTACTATAAACAAATGAATCAGGCGCAGGAGAAGGCCACTTGCCCCCGTTCTGTTATTCAATAAGAATCCTGGCTGACTTGATTGTGGCCTCAACTCCACAAGCCTGCCGATATCCTTTGACGCTAACATAACCAATAAGGAATTCTAATAGGGCTATCAAGAGGGAGAGGATTGGATCAATACTCAAAAGAGAAGTGATTATAGGGTTATGGGAAAAATCAGTGGGGTTAACCAGATTGTGCTGCAAAAGAGCTGGCAGTGATTTGACAGACAGAATGGCCTTCTTTCATGCCATGTTATTCTTTGATCCTATGATTTTAGTTTATAGAGCCTGTTTCTTTTGTCTCTTTCAAGTGGAGTATTAATCACAGGACTGCTAGGTTGCATTGGGACTCTTGGACACATCGATCCTTGGTATTCAGTGAAGTGCAGAAAGAGATTACAGCAGAGGCTCAGGACTAGATATTTCACGCATGTCAGAGGCATCAAATTAACCTCTCGGCCTCCAACGACTGGATAGTTCCAGTGTCACCTTACTGAAGATATCAAGAGTTCCACTTGCTCAATGAATCAAAGCTCATGGCATGAAGCAGGCATTGGCAAGGACAATCTACAGGAAAGAAAGTCTGTGGAATGAAACAGAGGGAAACGGAGACAGAGAAAACGGGGCACGGGGAGGGAATTACAAAGAAATAGGAAGAGAAAACGAGAATGTGAGACAAAAAGGAGCAAGAGCAAATGAGGGAGCAATGCGGAGAGAGTTCAGCGTGCGGTGACAGTATGCACTGCACACTGAACGTGACCCTTTTGCTGCAGAGCTAAAGACAAGGAACCAAGAGGATAAGGTTACCAAGTGGCATCGGCACCTGCTCTCCATAAAACATCTTACATCATTGACATGAGATCCAGGGATAAGAATGAAATCCTGAACGGTATAAACACACATTAAACCTCAACAAGCTCCAAAATCCTCAATGAACTCCATGTCACCCCTTTCCAGATCCTTCACTCATGTCTCCTTGCTTCCAAGTGCTTTTCTTTGTGTATCTGCCTGAAAGTTGGGAGCTGCGTCTGGCCACACTTACACAACGTGATACTTTCTTGTTAGAAAAGGGTAGACAAAGAGGTGACATGATGACGTCTTAAACTGTGAACAGGTTAGGCAGGGTAGATGTGGAAAGAAAGACCCATAATCCAAAACCAAGGGCAGTTAGAAATAAATCCAACGTGGAAATGCAAGATAGTTATAAATAAATCCAATGTGAAAATAAGGAGATATTTCTTTACTCAGAGAACGGCTGGACTGTGCAACTTGTCCAAGTTATACCAAAGGTTGTAGTTGAGGTGGATAGCTTTGATGCTGTCAAGAGGAAATTAGACAAGTGCATAAGATAAAAGGGAATTCAAAGATACACTTAAAGGCTGTGAAGCCAATGGAATTGGAGGACGTTTGCGTGAAGAAGCACAGACTAGTTGGGCAGAAGGGCCTTTTGTCTATGCATCTTTGTAAATACAACGGCCCTCAGATTCCTTATCTGTGCGAGTTTATTCCGCAAGCACTGGTGGAGAAAAGCCATTGATTTAATTCTCATGTAACATCATATAGTTGAACTCTCGTGCAGTGCCAGGGCAGTGAGTTGGCACCCTCGTGCTGCAGTGACAGGACAGTGAATTGGATTGGATGCACTGGATGATTCTCAATTTCCTTAATCTAAAAATTCTGAGGCTAATTTAATTTAGAGCTTCAGTGGGAGAGGCAGCGAAACTTGGTGTACAGAAGTAATTGATGGCGATCACTGCCCATCTTGTCACATAGAGCCACAGATATTCATGAATTTCGTGGAAAAGCCTTGATTGAATTAAATGTCTCAACCATTTTCTTCAAAACAATCATGAGATCAGCAGGCATTTTCTTTACAATCAATGTCTTCCTATGGATGCTGTAGTAAACAGATTTTGCATGCAGAGTCATTACTCTTAGACATAGAAACATAGAAAATGGGAGCAGAAAGAGGTCATTCGGCCCTTCAAGCCTGCTCCACCATTCATCACAATCATGGTTGATCATCCAACTCAACAGACTAATTCTGTTTTCTCCCCATAACCTTTGATCCTCTTCATCCCAGCATTACAACCCCACAATGTTAGTCTAATATTGCATGGGCCTTACTGTGTTAGCTCCCACACATTTTGACCAGTCAATTCCATTGCAAATAACAGTGTAACATCGATTATGATACTTACAAGGTACACATAATTGAATTTTTTTTCCATGGACCACCTGCAAAACCCTTGTGTATGGTCCACAGATCAGTTTCAAAACCACTGATCTGCACAATATCCATGTTTTGGTTGACAAGTGGCAACTATTATTCATGCCACACAATGACTATCTCCAGCAAGAGAGGATCTAACCATCGCCTCTTGACATTCAATGTCACCACTATCTCTGGATCTTCCACTATAAATATCCTAGGGGTTATCAGTGATCAGAAATTGACCTGCGCCAGCTATATAAATACACGCTCAGGTCACTCGGAACCCTGTGGCTAGTAATTCGCCTCTGACTCTCTAAAGATTGCCCACAATCTATAAGGCAGAATTCAGAAGTGTGATGCAATACTCTCCCCTGCCTGGATGAGTACAGTTACAACACTCAAAAAGTCAACACCATCCAGGACAATACAGCACACTTGATTGACACAACAAACATTCATTCCCTCCAACATCAACGCTTGGTAGCAGCAGTATGCACCATCTACAAGATGAATTGCAAGAACTCACACAGCCTCCTAAGACAGCACCTTCCAAACCCATAACTACTATCATCCAAAAGGACAAGAGTAGCAGAGACCTGGAAACACCATCTCCTGAAAATTGTTCTCCAAGCCACTCGTCATCCTGACTTGGAAATATATCACTGATTCTTCACTGTTGCTGGGTCAAAATCCTGGAACTCCCTCCCTTACAATTATTGGTATGCCTACATCTCAGGGACTGCAGCAGTTCAAGAAGGCAGCTCACCGCCAATATCTCAAGGCCAATTAGGGTGGTCATTAATCAGCAAAGTCCACATCCATTGAATGAATAACAAAAATTTCAACATAAAGGCAACAGTTCTACTACTGAGCCACAGCCAACACCTACAACTAATAAAACAGCCCAACACCTACAACTGATAAAACAGCTCATTGTTAGTTACTAGAATCATGCTTGCACTTAACCAAGGTGACTTGCTACTCAAGGATAAATGCTAAGCAGACATTTAAGTTTATGGACTGCGGGAAACAGAATCACCACCGTATTGTTTATCTGGAACCTGATCCTTATTGATGTGGAAGAATACTGCAACTGGATGAATTGTTTTCTTTCTGTCATGTGATCCTGCTAAAATCTTAACCTGCTGTGCCCACTTTACCTGAGGAGATATTGTCACTACACGGTCACAAGAATGGCCTCCTTCTGTCTGCACAATCAAGAGGAATGATGAAACAGAGGAACTCCAGTCTCTGGGAGCAATGGAAAGTTGGTGAACCTACAGAAAAATGCTTCGCCATGAGTCAGCGCCAGCAGAGATGAAGGCATTCCTGGAGAAATATTGTCCTTCAGATGCAATGGGCTGAATGGCCTTCTTTGGTGTTATAACCATTCTGTGATTTCAGGACCACAGCCGGATGTTTTGAGCTCCCACAATGTTAAGCAGCAGGGTTGTTTTCAAAGTAACTTACAAGTGATTCATGTTAAACTTGTAAACTTCTAAGATACATATCTTAAACCTGACATCCTGGGTGCTGTGTGACATATATTTAGCAATCATTCTTAAGGCATGACATTATCCGCCTTCTAACTATAATGGGTTTACAAACTCTCATTCCAGAATGGCAGCAGGACTCAGAAAGCAGCAGGTTCAAGCCCCACTCTAAAGGCTCAAGCACAAAATCCTGGCCGTTGTTCCAAGGTAACCAAATGATTTACATTTAAACAGATCTTTTCATGACTTCATGATGCGCCTAACTGCTTTACACACACAGTGGGGTCTGTTCATAGACGTTAGTGCTGGTGGCAAGAGCAGAACCTGCACACCACAAACTGGCTGCCGTGTTTCCCATGCTGACTACATTGACCACACTTCAAAAGTACTCCAATGGCTGTGAGGGGCTTTCCAGCCTTCTTGTGTCAGAAAAGGCATTGTGAAAGGAGGTGTCAGAAATACAGAGAGATTGGATAAAAAAGCAGGTTACAATCCTCCCAACCTTTCCACTGTAACCTGGAAAAAAGCAAAGTTTGAAGGCATTGTACCTACAGAGTCCACGAGAGAAAGAATCAGGATTGATTCTTGGTTACAGATAGTTAGAATTCAGGAATCAGATTGTCATCTAATTGTGGGGTTCAGCTTCCACTATAAAACCATGAGTGGTCTAAACATTCTACAGACATTATTTGAACCTGAAAATTAAATTAAAGTCTTTTACTTGGTTTCAACTCTATTATTTTTATATGCTGAACTTTGAAAAGCTATAATTTAGTGGCGGGGGAGGGGGTCAGATGAAGTCCGCAAAACATTCAAGCTGCGTTCTTGTGGCTTGAGGTCATGTGAACTCTCTGATCCAATTACTGCCTGACCACTTGTCTTTTGCCACCTATAATCTTTCTTAATTTATAATGTAATTCATAGTTAGCCTCAAAATTATGACTGCGATACTTCCAACAATACCCTGCTGGCTCAGTCATTAATTGGTAGTGATTGACTTAGTTGTCCCTTAGATATGGAAGATTAGCATTAGGAGATTCCATCTCCTCAGAATCAAGAATTGTTTTAAAAAAAGGTGCCATTCAGCCCATTGTGTATGTACTGGCTCTCTGGATTGGCAATTCACCTAGTGCCATTCTCCTGTCTCCCCTCTCTAAGCTGTACATTTTTCCTTTACAAGTATCTGTCCAATTCCCTTTTGAATGCCTCGAATGAACTTGCTTCCACCACACAAGTCCAGGCAATGACCACCTCCAAGAAGAGAAGATCTAACAACTGTCCTTTGACATTTAATGGCATTACTGCCACTGAATCCACTGAACAGCACCAGCCATATAAATAGTGCTAACAAGAACAGTCAGAGGCTAGGAACCACATAGCGAGTAACTCACTTCCTACTCTCCAAAGCTTATCCACCATCTACAAAGCCAATGCCAGGAGTATGTTGGAATAGTCTCCATTTATCTAGATGACTACAACTCCAATACTACTCAAGAAGCTCAACGTCATCCAGAACAAAACAGCCCACTTGATTGTCACCCCTTCCATAAATATTCAATCCTTCCAACACTGACTAACAACAGCACAGTATATTCCATCTACAAGATGCACTGCAAGAACTCATCATGACTCCTGAACCAACACCTTCCAAACTCACGACTACTACCATCTAGAAAGACAAGACAAGCAGATACCTGGGAACACCAGCACTTAAAAGTTCCCCACAAAATCACTCACTATCCTGACTTGGAAATATATTGCCATTCCTTTGCAGTCTAAATTTTTTTTGGAGGTTTACAGCATGGAAACAGGCTCTTCGGCACAACTTGTCCACGCCACTCTTTTTTATCAAATCCCTGAGCTAATCCCAATTGCCCGCATTTGGCCTATATTCTCTACATCCATCTTATCCATGTAACTATCTAAATGCTTTTTAAAAGACAACATTGTACCTGCCTCTACTACTACCCTGGCAGCTTGTTCCAGAGATTCAGCATCTCTGTGTGAAAAAATTGCCCCTATGGACACTTTTGTATCTCTCCCCTCTCACCTTAAACTTCTACCCTCTAGTTTTAGACTTCCATACTTTTGGGAAAAAATATTGACTATTCAACTGATCTGTGTCCCTCATTATTTTATAGATAAGAGATTTTATAGATTTTATCTATAAGATCACCCCTCAGCCTCCTATGCTCCACAGAAAATAGACCCAGTCTATCCAGCTTCTCCTTAGAACCGAAACCATGAAATCCTAGTAGCATCCTAGTAAATATTTTCCGCACTCTTACTAATTTAATAATATCCTTTCTATGATAGGGTGAGCAGAACTGCACACAGGATTCCAAGTGTGTCCTTACCAATGTCTTATACAACTTCAAAAGACATTCCAACTCTTGTATTCAACGTTCTGATTGATGAAATCAAGCATGCCGAATGCCTTCTTCATCACTCTGTCTACCTGTGACTCCACTTTCAGGAGATATGAACATGTATCTCTAGATCTCTTTGTTCTGTAATTCTCCTCCACATTCTACCATTAACTGAATAAGTTCTGATGTGATTCAATCAAAATGCATCACCTCGCTTATGTCTAAATTAAACTCCAACTGCCATTTGTCAGCCCACTGGCCCAACTGATTAAGATCCCGTTGTAATCAGAAATAACTTTCTTCACTATGTCACCAATCTTGGTGTCATCTGCAAACTTACTAACTGTGCCTCCTATATTCTCATCCAAATCATTAACATAAATGACAAATTACAGTAGACCCAGTACTGATCCCTAAGGTACACCGCTGGTCACAGGCCTCAGATTGAAAAATAATTCTCTACAACCACCCTCTGGCTTCTATCAAGAAACCAATTTTGTATCCATTTAGATACCTCACCCTGGATCCCATGAGGTTTAACCATACATAACAATCTACCATGTGGTATCTTTGTCAAAGGTCTTGCTAAAGTCCATTTATACAACATCAACTGCACTGCCCTCTTCTACCTTCTTGGTTACCTCTTCAAAAACCTAATCAAATTTGTAAGACATGATTTTCCACCCACAAAGCCATGCTGATGGTCCCTATTCAGTCCTTGTGTTTCTAAATGCCTGTAGAACCTGTCTCTCAAAATACTTTCCAACAACTTACCTCCACAAATGTGAGGATCACTGACCTGTATTGCCAGGCTTTTTTCCCTGGAGTCCTTAGTAAAAAAAGGGTCACGGCAGGGTTGCTGGGTCAAAATCCTGAAGTTCCTCTCTAACAGCATGTGCTTTTACCTACATCTCTGGAACTCGAGTGGTTTAAGAAGGCAGTTCACCACCACTTCTCAAGGGCAAGTCGGAATGAACAATAAGTACTGGCCTAGGCAGCAATGGCCACATCCTGCAAAGAAAAAAATACTCTCAGGCATTCCAAGCACTTGTGGCCTGAAAGTGTTTTTCCTCATGTTGCTTTTGCTTCTTTCACCAGTTGACTTAAATGTGTGCTCTTATCTTTTGACAAGTTGCAATAGTTTCTCTCTCTCCCTCAATGATAACAAAACAAAGGAGATATTCATTAACTTCAGGAATCATAGTGAACAATATGCCCCTTTTACATCAATAGGAACAAAGCAGAAATGGTCAAGAGCTTCAGGATTTTAGGTGTCCAGATCACTAACAATGTCTCCTGTGTCCCTCCAAGCAGACACCTTAGTTAAGAAAGCCCACCAATGCCTTTACATTCTCAGGAGGCTTAGGAAATTTGGCATGTCTACTACAACTCTCACAACTTTTACAGATACACCATAGAAAGCATTCTTTCCAGATGTATCACACTTGGTATGGCTCCTGCTCTATCCAAGACCTCAAGAAACTATGAAAGGTCCTGAATGAAGCCCAGTCCATCACGCAAACCAGCCTTCCATCCACTGACACCGTCTACACTTCCCGCTGCCTTGGAAAAATGGCTAGCATAAATAAGGACCCCACACACCCCGGACATACTCTCTTCAACCGCCCTCCATCAGGTAAAAGATACAAAAGTCCGAGGTCACATACCAACTGACTCAAGAACAGCCTTTTCTTTGCTGTCATCAGACTTTTGAATGGATCTACCTCGCATTAAGTTGACCTTTCTCTATATCCTAGCTACGATAGTAACACTACATTCTGCACCCTCACCTTCTCTTCTCTATGAACGGTATGCTCCATCTGTATAGCATGCAACAAACAATACTTTTCATTGCATCCCAATGCATGCGACAATAATAAATCAAATCCGTGCAGATCCTTCAAGACTTTGAACACCTCTAGAAATCTCCTCTTGGCCTCCTTTTCTATGAAGAAAACAGCTCCAACTGTTGTTGATATGAGGCGAGGGTTTATTTCCTCAGCATGTGAGGTCTACCTACCAATTCATGTGGTTTTTCTTTCCTGAGAACAGAAGAGTTTCTGTGTATAGTCACATTATGAATATTAAAGAGAGAGTAAGCTGTCCAAACGGAAAACAGAAGAAAGCCCATTTTATTTCCTTGTCTAATTAATGGTCCAAGTAATATTACACAGCAGCTTCTCGGGCAGGAGCTACCTCCACTGTCTCTGATTTGTCAGGCTGCTTGTCCATCATTAGGACTGGATCAGCAGAGATTTTCTCCAATTAAATGTTGGGATGACCGAAGCCACTATCTTCGGTCGCCACCACAAGCTTCATTCCCTAACCACTGATTACATCCCTCTCTGTCTGAGCCTGAATCAGACAGTTTGCAATCTCAGCCTTGTATCTGACCCCAAGTTGAGCTCTTGACACCAGAACCTCTGCACCTCCACCTTCAGTAACTCTGGCCATCTCTTCCATTTGTCTGTTACCTCCATCTTCACTTTCCAATGCTATAGCTGGCTTCTCGCCTCCAAACATTCTTCAAACCCCAGATTATCCAAAACTCTAGCTCCTCACCCCTGTGTTCAACTCCCTTCAGGGCTTTATTATGTTAAAGGCAATAATATAAACACAAGCTATTGTTGAAGCTGTTCTCACCAGCCTTCAATTAACTGCTGAAAACTCCCAGAAAGCAGTACTCTGTAAATCACTGGGGGGAAACAAAACATACGCATGCGTGAAGCTGGGGGATATAGAATGCGGGTGTTATGATGCTCTTACATTATCCAGTGAGTACAGGAACTTTGAGCCACCAAAAACCCAGGTTGTTATCAGCACAAGGTGAAGAGCTGCCCATTCCGACTGCGAATCTGCTGCTGCTTAAGGTACGAAGACGTGTTTGTTTGACTTGATAACTTTTCTAATAGGAAATTGCAGGTATTATGCCCTTTGGCTATAAAATTAATATTCAACTATGGAATTAAGCTAACTCACGTCTACTTTTGGGAGAGTGGAAGAAAGTTAGTTTGATATATTGATTTATCAAGAAGGGGCTGAGGCCAGGTGAAGCCTTTGGCATTCACTTGCACATTTACTGCATAAAGAGTTGGGATTTATCAGTAATGCTCTTATTTTGCTACTGTTATAATTGCAGCTCGGTGGGATTTTCCAGTGGCCTGGTTTCAGAAGGGCGGGGAACACCTCTTTTTGGAGTGTGTGAAGTCAGTCTTTGGCCTATGCAGAGTACAGAAAGTTTCACAGATTGCCCAGTGCTTATGTAACACGACACAAGTCAGCTGTTTTCCTAAAGCATTCCTGCTACTACTGCTCTAACCTCACCGTCTCTACTCACACCCCTCACCATCATGATGAGGGGGGAGTCCAACAGGTATAAAAATAAATGCAAAGCCACCTCAACCGTACAGAGCATAATATGTGCTCCAACTTTCACCTCACAGCCAAATGTGATAAAATCAGGTTACTAAATGTGCCAGGACTAATATCTAGGATTATTGAGGTACTGTTGGAAGGAAGCATACATGGGCTGTCTCAAATTAATGCTTACTGTTCAGTACAGACCATACTGTACCCTGGCACCATGATGGTATGTCGTGCCAAAGGGCAGCATGATTGCAGGTTAGAGCTCAATATTTCGTCCCCTCCTGCTCTATCCCACATTCATGTATGGATTAGGAAAATCACCAGATTAGATTTTTTAATAATCTAAACAAATAAACTTAGGTAGAGGGCCAAAACTCGAATGCAGACGAATCTCCATTTGTCAATTAATGTATCAGTAAAGAAGAGATTGCTCAGAGTTAGTGACTGTCAATGCTGTGGGTTTAAGTAAAGGGTGAATTTGCATTGGTACAGCGCCTTTCACAGCCTCAGGGCATCCAATATCACTTTACAGTGCAGTCACCACTGTAATGTAGGAAACACTGCAGTCTCTTGTATAAAGCAAGCTCCACAAACGTCAAAGTGATCATAATCAGATCATGTTTTTAAAGTGCTGTTAGATGAAGGGTGAATATTGGCCAAGGTTGTTTGGGATACCTGCTCTGATCTCCTTCAGAAGTGTGATGTGGAATCCACCTCAGCATTCTCAATTCTGGCTAGTCTTATGAGCATTGACTCATTCAGAGTGTGCGGTAACTTGTTTTTTAAACCATATTGCATCATCTCACCTTGCTGATTCGCCTGGATAATATGGTGGCCCAGTGGTTAGCATTGCTGCCTCACAGCATCAGGGACTCATGTTTGATTCCTGGCTTCTTCACTATCAGTGTGGAGTTTGCATGTTTTCCTCATGTCTGCATGGGTTTCCTCCGGATGCTCCGGTTTCCTCCCACAGTCCAAAAATGTGCACATTAGGTTGGTTGGCCTTGCCAAAATTTGCCTCGTATTCCCTCAATCAGCAGAGTGTGGTGATTAGGTGATTTGTACAGTAATTTCAGTGCAGTGTTAATGTAAGCCCACTTGTGACACTAATAAATAAACTTTACTTTTTCTTTTTAGCCATTTTTCTAACTTCATCAAAATCTTTTTGCAGTTCCCTTTGTTTTTCTACAGTACAGTACTAACTGCACCCCTTATTTTGGATCACCTGCTAATTGCCTTTAGGCACGTACGCCGATTTTTGATCCATGCAGCAACCAGTAGCCTCCCTGAACCCAACCGTGCAAGGAGAACTTTGCCCACCTTCAACTACTTTTTAAAAGAGTGAGAAAGGTGTTCTCCCTTTTAACCAATTTTCAGACCAGTTTCATATCTCTTCCTGTGATATTGTGACTCCTTTAAGGGGGCGAAATCTCTGAGGACCACATGATTGAGTTGGATCCAATGGGAGTAGCACAGGAAGCCGAGCCAATCGTGAGCAAGGGCGCACATCTGGGAGAGCCAGGGTGAAGAGGAGAGCGGACATTTACCGCAATTCCGTCAAGATTCTTGTTTGTACACATATGAATATTGTTGGTAAACCAGTTATAGCTTGAAACTACAATAAGTCACCTTCAAAGTTATTCCATTCCCCTAATTCCATACCCCATTCAGGATAGCCCAATGAGTTACCTTGCCAAAGACTTGCCTCAAGCCTGCGTATGGTACATCCATTGTATTTCCCCCCACCTAGCTCCTCCCAGAATGATTCTCCAGACCCCCCCCAGCTTCTCTGTTGCTGCACAGAGGGTGTGCAGTGGCTGTGACTGGAGAGAGTTGAGGGTTGCCCATCATCTCAGAGGCCACGTCTCAGAGTGCCAACTGACACCCGAGTTGGGTAGATTTTTGCCCTCTACTGTCCGCTGCACTAACGGCATTCCCCTCTGGGCAAGAAATTGGGGGCTGTTAAGCTAGTCCTCAATAGGAAGGAGAACTCCACCATACGCGGTACACTATGGAGCACCGTGAATCGTGGAGGTGGGGCATATTACTCCATCACTGGGAGAGGGAGGGAATGAGAGCTCACCATTCCAAAGAGGAGAAAGATCCCACTTCTCCCACATAATATCCTATAGGATTGCTAACAGCTCAGCATTTGCTCCCCACAAACAAAAGGTCATTTAAAGTCCACTATGGGCAGCACAGCGATTAGCACTGCTGCCGCACTGCACAAGGACCTGGGTTCAATTCCAGCCCTGGGTCATCGTCTGCATGGAGTCTGCACATTCTCCCCATATCTGCAACGGTTTCCTCCCATACGCCACAGATGTGCAGGTTAGATTGGTTAGTCATGATAAATTGCCCCTTAGAGTCAGGGGAATGAGCAGGGTAAACAAGAATAAGTGCTGGGTGGGATTGCAGCCGGTACAGACTCAATGGGCCAAATGGCCTCCTTCTGCACTGTAGGGATTCTATGTTCCATAGTTCCATCTAACCTGCCTGTTACCTCCTCAAATAATTCTATAAGATTAGCCAGGCACAACTGTCGTTTTTGAAATCGAATGCTGGCTACTTCTAACTATTTTCTCTTTATTTAGATATGTGGCAATTTCATCCATAATTAAAGACTCTTAACATTTTTCCTACCACGGAAGTTGACCTAACTAGCCTGTAATTACCTGGATTAACTCTGTCTCCTTTTTTAATAATGGGTAGTACATTGGTCACCCTCCAATCCTCTAGCACACAATTGCACTCAATACAGCACTGAAATATAATTTCCATAGCTGTGGCGATTTCACCCTTCAGGATCCGAGCATATATCCCTTTGCCCAACCAACTAATTGAATATTTTCTTTCATCGAACAGAGTTTAATTCAACTCACTTGGAATCATTTTGGGGTTCCCCTTCCTCTCTTTAGTAAAGATCAAAGTTCTTATTAAATACTTGTACTATGTTTTGATTTTCATTCATAAATAGGGGATTCACCTCACTTTTGACCGATATTCTTGTAAAATAATTCATTGTTTTTAGGCACCTTTTTAAAATTATTTCCGAAAAGCCTTTCTTTTCTAGCTCTTAACTTTTTTTTTATTTATTTCACAGTGTCCTTCAAGATATCAGTATTTTTCCTCTCATTTCAGAGGCTTTCTTAAATTTTAATTGCTTTCTAGCCTCTTCTTCACGTTTGTTAGAAATGTATTCCAAGTGCCGAACAGACACTGGCTTGATAAAAAGTTGTTGAAAGTTATCAAACAGCAATTGTCTTCTTTGAGGCTCTGAGTGAAATGGAGATGATGCGACAGAAGATGATATGACAACTAAACAGAAGCAAAAGACTGGATGCTGGAAATCCGGACAGAAGGAATGTCTCAATCAAAGGCACTCATTGCCGGAGGGGTGGAAGGGGGGGGAGGGTGGAAGGGGGGGTGGGGGGGGGGGGGTCCCACTGAGAGCTACCCCTTGCTCTTGTTACCAACCCCCGACAGCCCTTTTACTGTGACTCTCATCCCAAGTCCTGGGACTTGGCAGGTATTTTTCCTATAGCAGGGGTGACATAGCAGCACATTGGTGAGCATTGCTGCCTCACAGCGCCAGGGACCCAAGTTCAATTCCAGCCTCGGGTCACTGTCTATGTGGAGTTTACACATTTGCCTGTCTGTGCGTGAGTTTCCTCCGTATGCTCCAATTTCCTCCCAAAGTCCAAAGGTGTGCAGGTTAGGTTGACTGGCTATGCTAAATTGACCCTAGTGTCAGGGGACTTGCAGGATAAATATGTGGGGTTACGGGAAGAAGGCCTGGGTAGGATTGTGATTGGTGTTGACTCAGTTGGCCGAATGAGTCCTAGAGTCAAGCATAGAAGGAGTTATTCAGCCCATAACGTCTGTGCTAGGCATAAAAGAGCTAGCCAGCCTAATTCTACTTTCTAACTTTGCATATCCAAATACTTTTTAAATGCAAATATGTGAGAGAGGTAGAAATCCTCATCACTGACATCCTTATCCATGCCCACCAATGACTGGATGTTAAATATTCTTAACTTCCATTTAATCCTTCTACCAATTACTTTACTGTTTGTTGATTAAGGAAATAGGTTTTCCTATCCAGTCTATTTCGGCACCTCTCAATTAAATTAATTATGGGGGAGACAGTAGCAGAGTTGCAAGGACACTGGACTAGTGATCCAGCGACTTGGGTTAATATACAGGAGACATGGATTCAAATCCCATCAAATACAGCTGGCAGAATTCAAATTCAATGAATAAAGAACATGAAGCTAGTCTCAGGATTAGTGACCATGAAACTATCAATAGTTGTAAACTTCCATCTGATTCGCTAAGATCCATTAAGAAAGGAAATCTGCCATCTATACCCTGTCTGGCCTACATGTGATTCCAGATCGAAAGCAATGCAACTGACTCTTAACTACCCTTTGAAATGACCTAGCAAGACACAATTCAAGGTTAATTCGGGATAGGGAAATAAATACTGGCTTTCTCAGTGAGGCCCACATCCCACATAAGAATAAAGCAAAGAAGATCTCCTCTCAGCTTCCTCTGTACCAATTAAATCACCTCCAGCTTTCCTCATAGCTAACATTCTCGAGTGAGGAAGTTTTCAGTGTTTAGGCTGTGCTCGCTGAATGAGCTGATGTTTGCAGGATGACTCAATGAGTAAAAGAGTAGACGGGGCTGATAGATGAAATAAAACATGTTTATGGAAAAGGGTCAGAATATAAGAAAGAATAGTTCTGAAGAAGCTCTGAATTAATACAAAAGATTTTACCATACCTCCTGCACAGCAGGACCCACCAAATTGGGCCATTTAAATTGGCCATTTAAATCGCTCACTGCATTCACCAGAGAGAGGAACGCTACAGAGGAGCCATAAAATCCTGGCCAAGGAGTTTGAAGATAAGGCATTAACTCTACCAGGGAAAAAGCGATTCAAGAGGAAGATAAATGACCATAAACATGGCTTTGGTGGGAAGTTACTTAAGTGGATGGTCACTTATCAAAAACTAATGGCAATGAGAATTGACACAAAGAGTGAAAGTTCCAGGGCTGTAGAAAATAAGCTAAATGATCATCAGCGGAATTGCTGAAGATCATTCCAAGCGAGAATCTGAATTTTCAGTTTGATGTATGATTTGAGAACTTATTCTAGTCACCATGTCAAGCAGTTAGTTCTGCTTAAAGAAAGAACTGTATTTATCTGGGTCTTTGGTGACCTCAGGAACTTTCAAAGTGCTTCAGAACCAATGAAGTACCTGTTGAAATGCAGTCACTCTTCCAATGTCAGAAATGCAGCAGGCAATTTGCACAGAGTAAGGTCCAACAAACAGTGATGTAATATTGACCACATGATGTTCACTTAGTGATTCTGGCTGGAAGAATGAGCATCGGCCCAGAATACAGGGGTAGAGTTAGCAAATTATCAATGAGAGCCAAAGGAGGACTAGAACTAATAGAAATTGCTGAAGGATTGAGGTTGCACGATCAAAGGGAGATACATCAGTAGGATGGGATGGACAGTCACAGCATCAGTCCTGAACTCAGCACCAGTAGCAACCATGTAATTATGAACCATAGCTGTCATCTCCTGTAGCTGTGGCGGGGCTGGAATGCTCTGGAGCTGCAACAAAATCTCCAGAGAATTCATCTAACAAGATCTGACGAAGCAGCAAGCACAACCTTCAAGACAAAGAAAAACTTGCTAACCCCAAATTCATTAACTCTTCCCCACCCCACCCCGTGGCTCATTAAATACATCAAGTTTTTACATGTCCAGATCACCAACAACTTGTCCTGGTCCCCTTATGCCAACGCTATAGTTAAAAAAGCCCACCAATACCTCTATTTTCTGAAAAGACTAAGGAAATTTAGCATGTCAGCTACATCTCTCACTAATTTTTATAGATGCACTATCGAAAGCATTCTTTCTGGTTGAATCACAGCTTGGTATGGCTCCTGCTCTGCCCAAGACCAGCCTCCCTTCCACTGACTCTTCTACACTTCCCGCTGCCTCAGCAAAACAGCATAATTAAGGACCTCCTGTACCGGCGACATTCTCTCTTCCACTTCTTCCTTCGGAAAAAGAACCAGACGTCTGAGGTCACGTACCAACTGACTCAAGAACAGCTTCTTCCTTGCTGTTGTCAGACTTCTGAATGGACTTACCTTGCATTAAGTTGATCTTTCTCTACACCCTTTCTATGACTGTAATACTACATTTTGCACTCTCTCATTTTCTTCTTTATGCTCTGTCTGTATAGTGTGCAAGAAACAATACTTCTCACTGTAAATACATGTGACAATAATAAATCAAATCAATGTTTTAAAGTAATGGGATGAAGGAACCAGAGGTATGAGGAGAAATTCTTTTACACAGTGAGTCAGCACGGTGGCACAGTTGTATCACAGCACCATGGACCTGGGTTCAATTCCCAGCTTGGATTACTGTCTGCGTGAAGTTCGCACATTCTTCCTATGTCTGTCTGGGTTTCCTCCGGTTTCCTCCCAGTCCAAGATGTGCGGGTTAGGTGGATTGGCTATACTAAATTGCCAGGGGAACTAGCTAGGGTAAATTCATGGGGTTATGGGGATAAGGCTTGGGTGGGATTGTGGTTGGTGCAGATTTGATGGTCCGAATGGCCTCTTTCTGCAACGTGGAATTCTATGATCTATGATGTCATGATGATCCGAAAAATCCGTGGAAGCACAAGCAATAACAAATTTCCAAAGGGAAATGGATAAATATTAGGAGGAGGAAAAATGTCAGAGCTATGGGGAAAGAGCAAGCAAGTGGGACCAAACCGACAGCCTGTTTCAGAGGTATCATCACAACAGATCTCACCGGATCCTTCTGCACTTGAAGATTTCTCAACAACTCAGGACTTTTACTTTGATTTCCTTTGTCTCTTGGCATTCTTACCGAGACCAATCCATGAGTTTCCCCAAAGGTTTGCCATGAGAAAAAACCATGGACCCAGCGATATGCCTATCAGTAGTTAAGAGAAATATTCAGAGAATATGTTTTACTCCTTACTGAAACAACAGAGTCTTTCTGTAATTTGTAATCTTGGGAGTGCTGGAATATACGCAATAAAGAGATTGCAAGGGAAAAGTAAAGACTTCAGGCCAAAAGTGCAAGCTGTGTGACTGGAGAACTTTTAATCAATGGGCAGCACTTTGCATCTTACTGCGTCTACACATGAGAAATTTGTAAGCAGGCAGGGGGCTGAACAGTAAATATGGGGTCAGCTTGTATTTATATAGCACCTTTAATATAGTTAAACATTCCAAAGGCAATTCACAAGAGTTCATCAAATAAAATTTGACACTGAGCCACATACAAAAATATTAGGACAAGGGATAGAAGCTTGGTCATAGAATTACATCTTAAGGAGCTTCTTAAAGGAGGAGAGATGGATAGAGAGGTGGAGAAATTTAGGGAGGGAATTCCAGAGCTTGGGGCCCAGACAGTTGAAGGCATGGTTGTCAATGGTGGAATGGTTAATCCTGGAGATGCGCAAAAGACCCAAATAGAAGGAGCGGAGTAATCTTGAAAAGCTCGCATTGAGTCCCATTAATGCATCACCCCATCGTTCTCCAGTTCTCAACTCTAAAATCCACATCCTTATTCTCAAAAGATCCCATGATCTCCCCAAGCCCAATCTCTCCACACTGACCCAGTAACACATTTTAGATTCAACCTCTGAAGAGGGAAGCCCGACTTCATCAGTATTGCACCTCAGCATCTAACCCTGTGCTTTCATTCAAAATCAAAATACTACAGATGCTGAAAATGTGAAACAAAACAGAAGATGCTGGAAATATGGGGGGAGCAACAAGGAGACAGAAACAAACTTAACATTTCAAGTTGATGACCTCTCATCAGAACCACCACTGACATGGAAGGTTAATCCCGTTTCTCCCTCCACAGATGCTGCCTTCCTCGCTGCATATTACCATCATTTTCTGTTTCTGCCACAGGGCTGACACTCAGAGGGGAACGCTCAGAAGCAGAAGGTTGTGGGATTTATGCCATACTCCAGAGGTACAAGCTCACAAAATCTAAACTGGCACCACAGCGCAATGTCAAAGGAGTGCTGCACTATCGGCAAGGAGTGAAACTGAGAACCATTTGCCTTTCCAGGTAGATGTAAAGGATTCCATGGTATCATTTTGAGGAAGTGCAGGGAAGTTCTTCTGGGTGTTCTGACTAATAATCATTCCTCAACCAAAAACAAATATCTAGTCATTGCCTCATTGTTGTTTGCTGCATTTTATCCTATCTAAATACCTCTTTTCTGACAACAGTAAATACATTTGCTGATTGACGTGATCCTGCGCCATATCATTGCTGCACAAGATGCCTTAATCTCGTGCTTCTGTTGAATTCTTTGCTTGCCACCCTTCCCCTTCCATTTAGCTGGCACAGAAAATTAATCAAGTGGGCAGAATTTTCCTCATAATGCCGTCAATTTGAAGACAGATTATTATTTGAATGGGTGTAATTTGAGAGAGATCAATACTCAGTGAGACCTTGGCGACTTCATGCATCAGTCACTGAAAGTAAGCGTACAGGTACAGCAGGCAATAAAGGCAAATGATATGTTGGTCTTCATAACAAGAAGATTTGAGTATAGGAATAGGGATGTTTTGCTGCAATCGTATAAGGCATTGATGAGGCCACACCTGGAGTGTTGTGTGCAGTTTTGATGTCCTTATCTGAGGAAGGATGCAATTCCTATAGAGGGAGTGCAGCGAAGGTTTACCAGGCTGATTCCTGGATAGCAGGTCTGTCATATGAGGACAGATTAAGTCAGTTCTGATTATATTCACTGGAGTTTAGAAAAGTGAGATAGGTTCTCATAAAAACTTATAAAATTCTAACAGCATTAGAGAGGCTAGATTCAGAAAGAACGTTCCCAATGGTGGGGGAGTTCAGAACTAGGGGTCACAGCTCGAAGATTAGAGGTAACCTTTTAGAACTGAGGTGAGAAGAAATTTCTTCATTCAGAGGGTGGTGAACGTGTGGAATTCACTACCACAGAATATAGCTGAGGCCAAAACATCTGATATCAAGAAGGGAAGATACTGCTCTTGGGGCTGAAGAGATCAAGGGATATGAAAGGAAGGGAGGAATCAGGATATTGAATTTGATGATTCAGCCATAATCAAATTGAATGGTGGATCAGGCTGGAAGGACTAAGTGGCCTACTCTTGCTTCTAGTTCCTATGTTTCTAAACCTCTCACCAAAAAAAAGCATGGGAAAATATAGCAATCCCATCACAAATCCTATTTCTGATGTATTAAAAGAAACTGAAAGCATGACTTCTGAATGGCAAATACTTCAAATGATGAGAATTACAGAACACGTGTGGGCCTGTGTGCTCGGCCATTGTGGGAAAAATGTATCAGTAACAAACACATTTTTGGATCTGAAATATCACCACAAGCTTAGTGGCAAACAAAAACGCAGGAGTCAACATTTAGCAAATTTAAACTGGGGCACTGGGCAGGAAACAAAAGCAGACAGCTTTTCGATTCCCCGAGAGTTTCTAGGATTCATTGCTACGGTTTGCAGGGTTCACCAAACTGTTCTCAAAAACAAGCAATCAGTGGTAAAATTAAGGATGACAGAAAAGAAACTTTAAACACATGTCTGAAAAAGTAAAAACAGGAACAGAGCCACATAACTCAGACGAGAGTGCTGGGGGAGGAGGAATTAGCGTTCACATGTTACATTTCAAGATGACCCAAACAATTAAGTATTTTCCAAGTGCAGTTATTGCAGGACCATGGGAAAAAATAGTTACCAATTTGCACTCAGCAAGCTCCCACAGACTGTAATGTGATAAACTGTTATTTTATTGATGTTCATTGAGGAATGAATATTGGCCAGGACACTGGACAAGACATTCTCTTCAAAGTCCCTTCTTTAAAGTGTGACTTTTATGTCGATTCGAGACGACCGATGGGGTCTCAGTTTGACATCTCATCTGAAAGACTATAACTCAGACAGTACAATTCTCACTCAGCACTGCACTGGAGTGTCAGGTACAGAGCCAATGCTAATGCTGCACAATACAATACATTCACAATCACAAGACGTACCTTTCAGGCAGCACAGTGATTAGCACTGGTGCCTCATAGTGCCAGGAACCTGGGTTTGATTCCCGGCTTGGATCACTATCTGTGTGGAATTTGCGCATTCTCCCTGTGTCTGCTTGGGTTTCCTCTGGGTGCTCTAGTTTCCTCCCACAGTCCTAAAGATGTGTTGGTTGGGTGCATTGACCGGAATAGACGCCAGAGTGTGGCAATGAGGGAAATTTCAGAGTAAGTTCTTTGCAGTGTTAATGTAAGCTCACTTTGACTAATAAACAAAATAAACAAAACTAAATGCCCGGGCGGGAAGGATTGAGAGGGGGCAGGTATGTGTTGGTAGGTGAGAGCTCGGGACATGCTTCCTGCCTGACTTTTCACTCTTAAAACAGAAACCCAACATTAAAATTTCTTGTCGATCAGATAAGACAAACTAATTGCACATCCAGTTTGTATTTTATATTACAAGAAACAGCATGTGTGAAATTCAGACTCAAGGTCACAATATGTTAAAATGTTATTATAATATATTATAAAATATTTTTCTATTCAGCAGCCCACAGTTCACGTCAGCACATTGGCAGGAGAGGACTCCACTAATTGCATATTGCCAGGGGGAAAAAGTACATCTTTGATTTGATTTGATTTATTATTGTCACGTGTTATACAATGAAAAGTATTGTTTCTTGAGTGCTATACAAACAGAGCATACAGTTTATGGAGAAGGAAAGGAGAGAGTGCAGAATGTAGTGTTACAGTCTCAGCTAGGGTGTAGAGAAAGATCAACTTAGTGTGAGGTAAGTCCATTCAAAAATCTTTGCGATTGCGCATGTAGCACTTGGGCTTGCCTAGTATGCCGTGCTTAGCGGTGTGTGACGTTTCCGATTGTCCATACAATCCCCCAAGCTCAAGGGTGACTCAAAAATAAACTTCAAGTAAAATTAAAAAAAAACAACCAAACAAAACCCCATCATTAACACAGCTTCACACAGGGATTATTGCTGTGCTGCAAACAAAGTAGGATCACTCGCGAGGGCTAAAATTACGACAGAAATAAGGCATAAAACTGGTCTGTGGTGGCCTTTATATTTTGATCGTCACCACACCCTCTGTAGCTTAATGGTCCAATGGCATCTATATGAGCGCCAATCAACAGCCCTAAAGAAGGATCCTTTCTGTTTCTCTCTCCTGCCATATTACTGAAATGGCTGTGAATGTTAGTAATTAACAATCACAAGTGACCACAAGGATTGCAGTCTCCCTGCGGAACGTCTAAGCACATTGGCCATGGTCAGGTCTGTTGCCGCTCACCAGCCTCCAGCAGCTATGTAGGTTGAATGAAAGAACGGATGTCTTTACAACCAAATCAGTTGTGGGAGTTTTGCTCGCTCACCTCTTTCTTTTGCTCGCTCACCTCTTTCTGAAGTAGAACTCTAACTTGGGAGTAAATCCCTCATGTGAAACTGAATGAAAGGGAAAGAGATTCGCTTCATCAAAATGGACAGCAGTGAGTTACATTTATATAGAGCCTTTAACATAGCAAAAATATCCACGTTGCTTTAGAGGAGAGTAATCAGACAAGAAGCTGACATTGAGCCAAAGACCTTATTAAAGATTCATCAAAGAGCCTCATTAGAAGAAGTGACAAAGACTCTCACCAACTTTTACATATGTACCATAGAAAGTATTCTTTCTGGTTGTATCACAGCTTGGTATGGCTCCTGTCTGCCAAGACTGCAAGAGACTACAAAGGGTTATGAATGAAGCCCAGTCCATCACACAAAACAGCCTCCCATCCACTGACTCTGTCTATGCTTTCCGATGCCTTGGAAAAGCAGCCAGCATAATTAAAGGCCCCACACACCCCGGACATTCTCCCTTCCACCTTCTTCTGTGGGGAAAAAGATACAAAAGTCTGATGTCATGTACCAACTGACAACTAAGAACAGCTTCTTCCCTGCTGCCACCAGATTTTTGAATGGACTTACCTCACACTAAGTTGATCTTTCTCTACACCCTAGTGAGACTGTAACACTACATTCTGCACTCTCTCCTTTCCTTCTCCATGAACTGTATGCTCTGTTCGTATAGCACTCAAGAAACAATACTTTTCATTGTATAACACATGTGACAATAATAAATCAAATCAAATATGTACTTTTTCCCCCTGGCAATATGCAACTAGTGGAGTCCTCTCCTGCTAATGTGCTGACGTGAACTGTGGGCTGCTGAATAGAAAAATATTTTATAATCTATTATAATAACATTTTAACATATTGTGACCTTGAGTCTGAATTTCACACATGCTGTTTCTTGTAATATAAAATACAAACTGGATGTGCAGTTAGATGCAGTAAGATGGTAACTTGAGTTGGGCCAAATGGCTGCTTGCTCGCCATAAACTCTATATAATTCTACCCAATCCAATGCAAAAGATTAACAAAAAAATGTATGTTTTTATCATACTGCCAATCTATCCTCAATTGCATTCTCTGGAATTCTGCTCCACATCATGACTATTTACTTCCAGCCCTGCAGAGGAGTTTCACATTTGCAAAGGAACAGTAAGATGTCACATTTGCAAAGAAACAGTGAAGTGGAAAATCTAGCTAATAAGCATTGGTTAACAAGAAAGAAAGAAGTTGCATTTACACAATGCCATTCATGACCTTAGAAATTCCCAAAGGGCTTTACAGTCAATGAGGCATTTGTGAACGGTAGTCACTACTGGAATGTACACAGCAGCCAACATGCACGTGGCAAGCTTCCAAATCAAATGGATAAATAATGACAACAGGGAATACATCCCTCCTCCTCGTTGATACAGTGCCATATGATCTTTTATTTTCACTTGAGAGAGAAGACAGTGTCTTGGGTTTAACATCTCACTCGAAAGCCAGCTTCTTCAACAGTGCAGCCCTCCCTCAGGACTACTCTAGGAGTGAGAGAGTAGATTTGTTGCTCAGATCTCTGGAATGAGATTGGAGCCCTCAAAATCGAGACTTAGAGGCAAGAGTGCTATCCACAGAGTCATGGTCACCAGCTTGGAGGTAAAATGGGCTTGATTAGATAAACCCATTAATCTTTTCAGAAACACCAACATATATGATTGAAAGCTCCCAACACTCTTAGTTATTCATCGATACGAATACTGGTTGTCTGACTCCACACTTGGCTTGGCAATGCTTGAACCAAATTCGTATGAAACTGAAATCAAATTCAACATCTCACAGGCCAACCCCCAATACAACCACCCTTCCCCCCAGTTACCAGGGGGTTCAACAATAGAATCCAGAATCGTGCATAAACACACCAAAGCTAGAGAAGAGAACAAGGTAAGTTTCAGCTTTGCAACAGATTTCAGACGAAATGTGGACATAAAGCTCAAGTACACAGCTATCATAAGAACTAACAAAAATGATGATGTAATCCAGGAGACTTCTACGCAGAAACACACTTACTGTAAGTCTCTCCTAACCTTCTATACATTTACAGATATGCAGCGGTGACACAATGGTTAACGCTGTTGCCTTACAGGACCAGGGACCCAGATTCAATAACAATCTTGGGTCACTGGCTGTGTGGAGTTTGTACGTTCTCTCCATGTTTGCATGGGTTTCCCCTGGGCACTCTGGTTTCCTCCCACAGTCCAAAGATGTGCAGGTTAAGTGGACTGGCCATGCTAAATTACCTTTTAATGTCAGGAGCATTAGCAGGGAAAATTTATGAATTATGAGGATAGGACCTGGGTGGTATTGTTGTTGGTGCAGGTTCAGTGGGCTGAATGGCCTCCTTCTGCACTGTCAAGGTTCGATGGAAATACCTTCCCCTGACACTTGGGTCCATTACTTTTCATTGGTTTTAGTAACCTGGTTCCTGTACTGTTTAAAATGACTTTGTGATTTAGGCAGTTTTCCTTCTTTGTCTCCTCTTCTGAATGAAAGGATTTGTACTTGAGTGCAGATCCACAGGTACCATATTGGACTTTGAACTGTGCTCACTATCTTTTTATAGAAAGTATAGCTACTGGACTATGATCACCAATTGGAATTTTGGATGAATTTGCTCTTTGTATTGCTAGATAACAGCACCTTTCCAGTTAAAACTGCACAATGGAGTTCATTCTGGGACAGTAGGACTACAGGCCCTTCGAGCCTGCTCCACTATCAAGATAGATCATGGCTGATCTGACTGTGGTGTCAATTCCAATTTCTTGCTTGTCCCCCATGACCCTCAACACCCTTGTCTCTCAAAAATCACCTCCGCTGCTCTCTGGGAAAGAGAATTCCACAGACTCAAGACCCTCTGAAATAAAACATTTCTTTCACGGGGCAGTGGGAAGTAGGAAGAAGGGGATGGGGAGCAATCAAAACAGGTACCTTGCTGGTTTCTACCAATTTCTTGTTTCCTTCTCTATGAATGGTATGTTTTCTCTGTCTGGTGCAGAAGAAACAATACTTTTCATTGTATGTTATACATGTGACAATAATAAAGCAAATCAAAAAAACTGTCTCAGCTAGCTAAGGCAATGGTTTTTGGATATTCAGTGATTGAAAGGATCATCCCTATGTATCTCCCATTCTAAATATGTCAGTGACATTTAGCTAGTCTGCTTTGGCCTGCAGTTCTAGACCCTTTAATCATTCAGGAAAAACAACTTGTGACTATCTGGATGATGGAGTCAATGAAATAATTAGAGGGAAGTCAGGAGGAGGGTAAGGGGACAGCCGGTCTAGATGATAAAGACTCAGAACTGCTTTGGTTGTTCTGGCCCTACACAAAAAGGGTCTTTGATGTTCCAGCTCTATGTCTTTTCATCTAGTTCCTACAGCTAGTATTTGGGTCATTTCCACTTGCGCCCAGCAGCCAGTGCAAGTTCCATTTTGTTCAAAGGAGGAAATGACTGCATGCAGACAGTGCTCTGGGAAGCACCGCTCCGAAGTCTCCACAAGCCAATCTCATCAGTCAGTGAGCAACACTGATGACTCGGCAGAGACTGCTGAAAGCAGTCAGCTGCTTGAAAATCCGGAAGGAAGTGCTTAGCCATCACAGTTTGCTCAGTTTCTGTGATAAAATTCCTCAGATTTATTCCTCAAACAATATCACTAACCAAAAAGAAATGATCTGGTCACTTTCTCATTGCTGTTGATGAGATTATGCTGTGCACAAGGTAACTGCCGTGTTTCCTGCGGCAGTCAACTTCACTTCAAACAAAAAAAAGTATATAGTTGGCAGTCAGATGTTTTGGGTGTACGGCAACCCAAAGGGTGTCATATGGATGCAATCAACAGAAATGTTGACTGATGGGGTTACCATCAGACAAACTATATTCAGACAAATTGCCAACCTAAAACAATGAGTTCAGATTTGGTTTTGGGCTTAGGTCATACAATGGCTATTTCCCTTTCAGACTGGAGCGATTTTCCAATGAAATTTTAAAAATGGAAGAGCATTGCTTTGGTCAAGATTCAATGGGAATACCTTCCCCTGACACTTGGGTCCATTACTTTTCACTGGTTTTAGTAGCCTGCTTCCTGTACTGTTTAAAGTGACTTTGTGATTTAGGCATTTTTTCCTTCTTTGTCTCCTCTTCTGAATGAAAGGACTTGTACTTGAGTGCAGATCCACAGGTACCACATTGGACTTTGAACTGTGCTCACAATCTTTTTATAGCAAGTATGGCTACTGGACTATGATCACCAACTGCTCTTCAACACTATGTATACCTAGGAATTAATATGGAGTGAATCTATCAGTTTTTACTATGGTGGGCTTGTTTCACACATTTTCCCACATGGAATGGAAATTTAAGGGATTGCACTTTCCCTGCAATTCACCCATTTTTTCTCCTCCTTCAATTACATCTTCACAGAATCCCTACGGGTGTAGAAGGAAGTCATTTGGTTCACTAAGTCTGCACCGACACCAATGCCACCTAGGCCCTATCCCCGTTACCCTACATATTTACCCCACTAATCCCTTTAACCTGCACATCCCGGGACACTAAGGAAGAATTTAGTATGGCCAATCAACCTGACTTGCACATCTTTGGACTGTGGGAGGAAACCGGAGCACCCAGAGGAAACCCACACAGACATAGGGAGAACGTGCAAACTCCACACAGACGGTGACCCAAGCTGGGAATTGAATCCAGGTCCCTGGAGCTCTATGACAGCAGTGCTAACCACTGTGCCACAGTGCCATCCCCCAAATCTTCTCATGGAATGAATCAACCTTGTCCATTCTCCCCAGAAATTCCATCAAAGCCACTCTGTACCTAAACATCAGGACAGTGTAGTACCGAGGAAGTGTTTCATTCTCAAAAAAGCCATCATTGATATCATATATCATGCATGATGAGCTTTTTCAGAAGCAAGTGTTTGCTAAGCAAGCCACCTCTTGATTAAGTTATTTTGACAAGTTTTCTTCCAAAAAGTATACTCTTTTAAGACTGCTGCAATCAGGTGCCAGTCTAAGTTATGCATCTGTTGCAGTCATAAGTTGAAGCTATAAAACAAGCTAAGAACAGAAAGACTAGTATTTCTATGATGCCTTATTGTGTCTCTCAGAGAACTTTACACTAAATAATGGCTCTGAAAGTGCAGTGAACGATGTGATGTTGGCCATAATGACATTTTGCGGTGATGTAAAATTTCACAAAGAGCTCAGACCAAGTTTCATTTAATCAGCTGTTAACGGTGAATTGGCCAGGTCCCCAGGTGAATTTGCTTACTCTCCCTAACTGGTACCATGGGATTTTTAAACTTCCATCTGAATCACTGAGACAGAAATTAAGGCCTCGCTTTAATATCCTGTCCAAAAGGTGATGCATCTGCCAGGGCAGGAGCACTCCCTCAACCAAGATGATGGGCTGAGCTGAAGTGGGGTTCAAAACCTCGGCCAACTGACTCAAGAGACTCAAGTGTGCCTCCAGCTAAGCCAAGCTGAAAAATAGAAAATAGGTCATTCAACTACTGTAACCTGACCATTTCAAGCTCTTAACTCCCCCAACCACCAACCATGCTCTGAACATCTCTGAACACTGCATTCCCCATGATTAGCAGCCTGTGGGTGAAGATGCTCTCTCTGGTATCTAATCAAAATTTATATCTAAGATCCTAACTCCAACTGCAGTCCAGCACTGATAGGTTGCTGCAGCATAAGGTGCAATCTCTTGGATAAAGGTGAACATTAAAGATCCTAGGGCACGATTGCAAAGAACAGCCCTGCCTGATTTATATATAATTTTTATTCATTTGTGAGACATGGGCATCGCTGGCTAGCCAGCGTTTATTGTTTACCCTTAGTTGCCCTTGGAAGACAGTTAAGAATCAATCACGTTGATGTAGCTCTGGAGTCACATATAGGCCAGACCAAGTAAGGAAAGCAGATTTCCTTTGCTGAAGAGCATTAATGTATATCACTTAATTGTCATCAATAGAGAACAGATTGTCTGGTCAATATTACATTATACTTTATGGGATCTTGCTGTGTGCAAACTGACTGCTGTTTACAACAGTAATTACACTTCAACAGCACTTTCTTAGCAGTAAAACGCTTTGGGATGTCCTGGGTTATGGAAACTGTCGTATAAATGCAAACCTCTCTTTTGTTCTCCAGGCTGTCTCACTTAAAAGCAATTTGCAGAATTTACCTCGTCAAAACCGTTTAGTTACTTGGGTCTGTTTCACCAGTTGGTCATGAGGCTAGACTGCTCCTAGGGCTTTGTAAACTTAGAAAGCATTAGAAAATCTTTTGTTGGTCATATGTAATTACACCAGCCTTGCACTAATCCTGCATTAACCATGTATCTCACCACAAACTATTTGCTCTGTGTTTATCGTCCCATGGCCCATCTTGTATTGTAAGGCTGATGAAAACATGGGCATTGCCTCCACCCATGTGTGCCTGTAATGTCCTGCTAGTGGCTGTGGCTTGTTCTCAATATAAAATCAGTTACTTTGGTGGGAAGCAATCAAGGGGAACATCAAGAGGCTCTTCATCCTTAAAGGTGTTCAGAATGCAAGAGAGAGAATGGAGGAAATGTACTGACTCTAGAAAAGCATGCAGAAATGTTTGGCTGCAGTCGATGGGGATAGATGTCAAGGAGGATCCCCAACAGGTGACAGACCAGTAAGCCTTGCTCTTTGCCTTGAAGCTCTCCAAGGTCGTTTTCTGGTCCAGAGTCCACTGCGCGGAGCACAATAAAATATACCTGCCTTTCTTCTTCCAAAGGTGCATGCAGAGTGCATGCAGACTGAGTTAAGGTGGCTTGGTAAAGTCATTGCAATCTGACATTCCGAGGATCAGCAAATCCTTCTATGCTGGTCTGTATGACCTGAAGCCAACAGGTAGCATGGCCTCCCCGCAGTCCTTCATGACTCTATTATGGAGTTCCTAGTAGACAGTCAGTGGTAGAGCCTGGACAAACTGCCAACTCTTGGTAAACTGACAAAGGCTGTCAAGTCCTTTGAGACAACAAAAACCCAGGAAGCGACACCTTACCGGCTGAGTTTATTGGGCTCTGTGGGATGGCAACATGTCAGAATTCACAAGGAAAGGCTTCATTAGCCTCATCTGCACGCAGAAGGGCGAAAGGGAAGAAAGTATTGCAGACAGTGGAATCTGGAACAAGAACAGAAAATTCCTGAAACAACTTTTCTAAGTTGTTTTTGGGACGTGGACAACACTTACAGAGCTGCACAGATTTCCCAATCCCAAATACAATGGGATGATGGTGGTGGACCTTTCCTTTGAATCACTGTAATCCTTGAGATGATGCACACTCATAGTAGTATTTCAGGAAGAATGAGGGCAATGGAATGGCATGTGTCCCAATCTGGTACTGTTCTAGACAATAAAAGGATGAAAGTAGGAAAAATGAACATCCACTAGAATTGGAAAGAAATTACCAATGGAACTCCACAAGGATCTGTGTTGGGATCCCAACCACTTACCACATTCATATTTATTAATGACTTAGATGGTAAAGAAAGAGTCATATATATTGGTTGACACAGAGATTGTTGAAACAGTAAGTAACATCCAGAAAACCTAAAATTACAAAGAGACATTGAGTAAGTGAGTGGGAAAAACTGTGGTAGATGCAGGTAAATGTGAGGTCATTCATCTTGGACCAAAAAGGATAGAGCCAAGTTTTCTTTTTAATGTGTGGAAAAGTTCAGAACAGTGGAAGTCCAAAGGATCCATGTACACAGATCACTAAAATGTAGTAGTAAGCTACAAAAATCAAAAGGGCTAATGTAATGTTAGCTTTTATAACTAGAGAGCTAGAATGTAAAAGGAAGGAAGTTTTTTCTAGAGCTATAGAAAGCCCTGGTTAGACCACATCTAGAGTACTGTGTACACTTCTGGGCAGCGCATCTTAGACAGGATATACTGGGCTTGGAAGGAGTGATTCACCAGAACTCCAAAGGTTAGATTATGAGAGTTACATAAACTTGGATTGTGTTCTCTAAAGTATAGAAGGTTAACGGGTGATTTAATTGAAAGATTTTGGATTTTGAAAGGAATTAATATTGTGAGTAGATGATGTAGAAGTTGATAAGTACAAGGGACAAAAAAAGTCAGAACAGGGAATTCAGGAGAAAAGTTATGTCCACAGTTGAGCCAACTGCTTTACCTGTGGTAGTTCTGAAGGTCAATGATGAAGAGGCTGTAGATGGTTTGGTTGATGATGCCTTCCTGAGGATATCTTGGGCTGAAATGACTGCCCTCCAACAGCCATAACTTCCTTTCCATCACCTACTGATTCCAGTCATAAATTCATGATGTGGCTAGCTCAGGATGCTTTTCCTGAGAGTGTAGAGAAAGTTTAGTCTGCACTGAATCTATGTTACTCCTGGTCCGTAAGTGAAACAGTGCCTTTCGAGCTTGAACCTGATAATGCTTAATGAAGGAGTGCTTTAAAACATCAGAACATAAAAAATAGGGGCAGTAGGCTATTTGGCCCTTGAAGCCTATTCTTTCAATCAATGCGATGATTCCCTTTCTCCCACTCACAGCCCTTTTTGCTCCCTTGCATGCTTCCTCTTTTTCACTGCCCCTCTCTCTCTCTTTTGAGTTCTTGTGAGGATTTGGGAGAGGGAAGCGCTGAGTGAGAGGGAGGGTTGATGAACAGGAGGTTCAGGGAGGGAATTGGCACGCAGAAGAGAAGCAGCAAATAGGACAGAAGTGGCAAGTGGAATGGTAGGTAAAGGAAGCACTGAGCAAGAAGGGCAGCGATCGTGAGGGAAGTCGACAGAAGTAGTAAGTTATTAAGAGTTAGCAAGCTATTAAACACATTAGTAACGGTACACTTGGTGTACCACAGAGTTACTAATGTGCTTTCATTTTTTGTGTTTTATGTATCAAGATAGCTTTTTGAATAAATAAATTGCCATAAACCTTTAAGTATTTTTAAAATTTTACTTGTGGCTAAATTAGAAATTTCCATTATCCCAGCTGGCCTGCACTATTTTTCTAGTAAATGTCACTGATATAAAGGGTCTCAGACAGTTTGGAAAATATAAACATATTGTATGTACTTTCCATTTGAATTTCTACAGCCCTCTCGATATAGAACATCAGCATGCAGAAATTCATCACTCATGTGTCCTGTATATGCTACCCTATCAATTTTCCAAACTTTTCCCACTAATAGTTGGATTATTCTATTGTTTAAACATCTTCAAAATGTGAAAAGGATTCAACAGGGTAGACACAGTGAAACGGTGGGTGGCATGGTGGCATAGTGATTAGCATTGCTGCTTCACAGGCATCTGGGTTTGATTCTCAGCTTGGGTTGTTGTCTGTGTGGAGTTTACACGTTCTCTCCGTGTCTGCGTGGGTTCTTCTGAGTGCTCCGGTTTCCTCCCACGTTGCGAAAGACGTGCTGGTTTGGTGCATTAACCCAACCAGGCACTGGAGTGTGGTGTTTAGGGGAATTTCACGGTAACTTCATTACAGTGTTAATATAAGCCTTACTTGTGACTAATAAAAAAAACTTTAAACTTTACTTTTGGTCTGATGGAGGAACACAAACTTAAGATTAAGATTTATTTTTGGAGGATAACCGTCCCCAGTTGGACGCATTCCTGGGCTTTTTGTCACGTTACCCTCCTGCCTTCGGTTTCCCTCCTCCCACGCTCCTCAGTCCATTCCTCATGGCGTGTCATCACCTTCCTACGGCCAATTGGAAAACAAGCAGATTCTTGACCATTAAAAAACCTTTCCCACTGCCAAAACTTTTACAACTAATAAAGAAAAAGTGTTTGATTTTTCTCCCAAGTTTTGCTCACAGTGATGACCTGGAGATTAAATTCCTGGAGAGACACCAGGGCAATCCTAGAAATTTGGTAACTTTACCAGTTAACTAGGAGATCAAGAAGTATACGTGGAATTCCTTCATTGAAAAAGCAACAGCTGGAGGGTTCTGCTGTAACTTGTCCAGAATGAGATCAATAGATTTTTGTTGAGTAGGTGCTTCAGAGGTTTTGAATCAAGAAGGGTGAATGAGTTGAGGTACACATCAGTCATGATCAAACTCAATGTGCTGAGAAGGCTCAAGGGGCTGAATGGCCTCTCTTACGTGCCTCCAGATATGAGCAATGACAATGGACAATATTCAACAACAGCAACTCATGTACAATTCAGAGAACGTTTTCCTTGCTGAACCAAGTGATGTGGAACTATGATTCAGGTCTTTGAAATGTGTGGAGGGAGAGACATCCGAGGTGTAACCGGGCAATTTAATTTGAGCTGTGAGAGCAAAATTAAATGATAGGAGAACAAAATTAACAAGCATCAAGCAAAACTAGACATTAGAATTTCCATTCCCCCTGCCAAGTCCTGTGCATTGGTCAAAAAAAGGCTCCAACCAAAAAGCTTTGTCCATTTAACAGTTCAAAAAATACAACTCATAATTATCTGGTTAAGAAGGGGATTGAAGGCTACGGAGGATAAATGTAGTCAGAGATGATCAATTATTCTATGGAACATGATCATTCCTGTGGCTCTGAGCCCTGGAGGCTTAGATGATGGAATGCAATGGTTAGGTATTTTGGGTATTTTGTCCAATTTCCTTTGAGGATCAGGGAGCACGGAAATTTTAAAAGAACTTTCAGACTGGGGCAGCATGTAAGTGGGGGGAAAATTAAGCCCAAGTCTGAGGATCCACAAAAAGATGAATTATGCTTGGTTTTTAGAAGGGATGGACTTGATGGGCTAGTGGCTTCCGCTTGTTCACTGCTACTTTCCTGTGTTCAAGATCAATCACCCACGGGTATTATGCACTCTTCAAAAACCTTGCTGGTAATGGCTGCACGATCCAAAATATGAAAGCTTTGGCAACAAGTCTGGGTGATTATTTTCCTCTCATTAGTACATTAATTCATTAGCCATAGTCCACAAAGGACCATAGGCATCTCTCTTTGTTAGGGGAGACAACTGGTTATATTGGATCACAGTCATAGGGTTGGGCCATTTGGCCCTTCAAGTCTGCTCCACTATCCAGTAAGATCATGGCTGATTTGGTTGTGGTCTTAGTTCCACTTCCCTGTCTGCCCTCATAATCTTTGATTTCCTTGGCAAACAATGATATCTAACTCTGCCTCAAATAAATTCAAATACCCAACCTCCACTGCTTCCTGGGAAAGTAAGTTGCACACACTAACAATCCTTTGAGAAAGAAGTTTCTCATAGAGTCATCGAGGTTAACAGCATGGAAACAGGCCCTTTGGTCGAACTTGCCCATACTGCCCCTTTTTTTAAACCTCTAAGCTAGTGCCAATTGCCTGCATTTGGCCCATAAGTCTCGATACCCATTTTTTCCTGTAACTGTCTAAAAGCTTTTTAAAAGAGAAAATTGTATCCATCTCTACTACTACCTCTGGCAGCTCCAGATACTCACCAGCTTTGTGTGAAAAACTGCCCCTCTGGACCCTTTTGTATCTCTCCCCTCTCACTTTAAATCTATGCCCTCCAGTTTTAGATTCCCCTATCTTTGGGCAAAGATATTGATTATCTACCTGATCTATGCCTCACAGATCAACTAGACAGTCAACAGACAGTCAATATCTTTTCCCACCTCTGTACAGATATTTCACTATGTAGTGAGGGGGCTCCATGAACAGCCAGTGTAGGATTAAACACAGACTATTGGTATCTTTCTAAATCACACTCGAGCCATCTAACCAAATGAGCTGGTTACTCACTGTTATAATGTTGCTTTTTCTTCAATTCTCTGATGATATTACCAGCCAACACTGATTGAGTCCAGTATTATTTCAAATTTAAAATCCGCGTTTCTGAATCCCTTTGTGGCCTCACCACATCCAATCTCTTCTGCCCTTTAAACCTCTGAGACTTCTGCATTCTTCTATTTCTCACCTCTTCAGCATCCCCATTTTCTTAGCCCCAACATTGGCTAAGGATCTCGCCAATCCTTAGCAAGGATTCAGCTGCCTTCAGCTTGAGCAGGCCCTAATCTCTGGAATACCTCCTATACCTCTTTACATCCCTCTCCATCTCCCTCCGTTTACCTCTCTACCTCTCTCCACACCCCCTCCCTACACCTCTCTACCTCCCTCTCCACCTCGCTCCCTCTCTCTACATAGTTCTCTAACTCCGACTGCATTTTCCTCCCTCCCTCTTATTCAGTCACAAAAACATGGTGGAGTTATATCCCCAAATTTAAGCTGTGAACAGTATTCTTCCTTTTTTGAATGCCTTTGTTTCACTGGGAGGGAAAAAAAACTTAATCTAGGGTTTCTATTACCCATCTCAGCTATTTCTGCATTTCTCATTGAAGATACCTCTCTAACTCCCTACACCTCATTATCCCTCTCACCACCATCTTCCCTACATCTCTCTAACTGCCTACATCTCATTCACCACCTCCCTCCCTACACCTCTTTAATTCCCTACACTTCTCTACCTTTCTCACCACGTCCCTCCCTATATCGCTCCAACCCCCTCACATCCTAAAGGTGTGTTTTAAAATCTAGCTCTTTGACCAAGCGATTGGTTATCTGTCACAATGCTTGCTTCTTTGGCTTTGTGTAAAATTATTGTATTCATTTTTTTAACTAAATTAAAAGTGCTATTTAAATGCATCTTGTTATTAAGCAAGAAACTGAATTGGTGGCATTCTTTGGAGGATATCTGTGCAAAGATGGAACCAACCTGCCATTAGTAGGAGATGGACAATTTGTTTGGGGTGGGGACAATAGTAGGCAGACAACATCCTCAAACATTCTTTCCATTCTTCAGAGAATGAGCCCACCTTAATTCTTCACTCTTGCCCACCATCTCCCGCTGCACCAAACAAATTCACTGTAGTGCAGGGGCTATACTGTTGAGCTATTTGCACCTTCTACCTGAACCTCTAAAACATCACTGCACACAGTGTCCACACTGAACACAGACAGAAAAAAAAGAAGCGTTCTCTAAATATTATTGCTTCATTTCTGCAGGCCGCTTAGCAAACTGCATGAGGTCATTATTTGATGTCTGTCCAGTAGTTGTGGGTCTGTAACTTCCCATCTGTGGCAGTCGTGGTTCGGGTTATTGATTTTAATCTGGCCCTTGAGATTAATCTTACTCTATTAGCCTCTTGCCCGTTTCTCAGCATTCGAGCTCAGCTAACACACAGTCACTGACGGGACATCAAAGCAAGATGCCTCAGCCTTGTTAATGATTTATTCCACACACACACACAAAAACATAAACACAATTTTTTACTGGGACATTACACGGGTGAATATGGGGACAGGTCATGCATGAAGGAACGAATGCTAGTGGCAAATTACACTGAAAAGCTCTTATGCCCTGGTTTAAATATTCAGGAAAGCAAAGGCTTTGGAGAGGAATATTCCAGTTTGAGGATGGGCTGTATTACATTACATATGGACATTAAACACTCACATTCACTCTGATGTTTCTAAGTTTCACTCATTCCATCCATCAAGACAGCACGGTGGCACAGGAGTTAGCACTGCTGCGTCACAGTGCCAGAGACCCAGGTTCAATTTCAGCCTCAGGTCACTGTCTGTGTGGAGTTTGCACATTCTCTGCATGGTTTTCCTCCGGATGCTCCAGTTTCCTCCCACAGTCCAAAGATATGCGGATTAGGTTGATTGGCCACACTAAAATTGACCCTAGTGTCAGGGAATTAGTAGGACAGACATCAAATAATGACTTCATGCAGTTTGCTAAGTGGCCTGCAGAAATGAAGCAATAATATTTAGAGAACGCTTCTTTTTTTTCTGTCTGTGTTCAGTGTGGACACTGTGTGCAGTGATGTTTTAGAGGTTCAGATAGAAGGTGCAAATAGCTCAACAGTATAGCCCCTGCACTATAGTGAATTTGTTTGGTGCAGCGGGAGATGGTGGGCAAGAGTGAAGAATTAAGGTGGGCTCATTCTCTGAAAAACAAAGAGAATGTTTGAGGATGTTGTCTGCCTACTATTGTCCCCACCCCATACAAATTGTCCATCTCCTACTAATGGCAGGTTGGTTCCATCTTTGCACAGATATCCTCCAAAGAATGCCACCAATTCAGTTTCTCACTTAATAACAAGATGCATTTAAATAGCACCTTTAATTTAGTTAAAAAAATGAATACAATAATTTTACACAAAGCCAAAGAAGCAAGCATTGAGACAGATTACGGGAATAAGGCCTGGATGGAATTGTGGCCTTGTTCTACACTGTCGGGATTTTATGATTCTATGTCATTCCAGCATTTCATTGCAACCATGATTGAACTTCAAAAATGAGTTAATTGGCTGATAAGTACTTTGCGATGTCCTGAGGTTGTCAATGGTGGATGATACATAAATGTAAGTTCTTTCATTTTATGTTTAAAGGAGCCAGAATCAAATCAATTGTATTTTACACCATGCCTTCCAGGAAAAGTTCCCAAACTAGTCAGGTGGATTGGCTGCAAATGCTTGCAACCTTGATGTCATAGTTGAGCTTCAAATTACCAAGTCTCATTCGCCCATCGCCCCCCGCTCGCTCACCTACAACTGCCTTCCAGTTGAACAATGCCTCCACTTTAAAATTCACAACTTTGTTTTCAAATCCTACCGTGGCCTGACCCAGCCCTATTTCCAACCTCTTTCAGCCACAGAACCCTTCGAGATCTATGGACATTGCCACTTTTAGTTTCTTGCACATTCCTGATTTTCAACATCACTGTTGGCTGTGTCAGGCCTGTATTCACCATGTGACAATATTTTCTTCCCTAAAACATTAGAACCAAAAAAGCATGAATCCTTAGAGCCGAAGGAAGCCAGTCTGCCATTTAGTTACATAATGGCTGATTTGCATTTTAACTCTTCCTATATGCCTTGATTCCATTACTTTTGAAGATGGCATGGTGACACAGTAGTGAGCACTGCTGCCTCATGGCTCCAGAGACTTGATTCAATTCTGGGCTTGGATCATTGCCTGTGTGGAATATGCATGTCCTCCCTGTGTCTGCATGGGTTTTCATTTGGGTGCTCCTGTTTCTTCCAACAATTCAAAGATGTGTGGGTTAGCTGATTGGCTGTGCTAAATTGTCCCTTAGTGTCAGGGCGATTAGCAAGATAAATATATGAAGTTATGGAGATAGAGTGGGATTATTATTAATGCAGACTTGATGGGCCGAACGCCCTCCTTCTGCACTTGGGATTCTACGATTGATATTCATACCTAACAACTGATCCTCAGCCTCAATAGCTCTTTATTGTTGGTGGTGGTAGGGATAAAAAGTTCCAGATTTACACTATCCTTTGTGTGAACAAAGGCATCGTGAACGGCCTAGCTCCTCTTTTAGAATTCAGCCCATCATAGGATCTCCACAATGCAGAAGAGGCATCATGTTGGTACTGACTCGCTAACAGAGTATCTTACCCAAGCCCTCTCCAACCCTCAACTTTCCCAATTATAGAATCATAGAATATCTACAATGCGGAAGGAGGTCATTCGGCCCATCGAGACTGCACCAGCCACAATTTCACCCAGACCCTACCCCCCCATAACCCAATGCATTTACTCTAGCTAGTCCCCATGACATTAAGGGGCAATTTAGCAGCCCTCACATCTTTGGACTGTGGGAGGGAACCGAAGCACCCGGAGGAAACCCATGCAGACATGGAGGGAATGTGCAAAGTTCACATAGACAGGGACTCGAGGCCAGAATCGAACCTGAGTTCTTGGTGCTGTAAGGCAGCAGTGTGCCAGTGTGCCGCCCCAAAGATTAAAGAAAATTGTTTTTCTCCATCCATTCCATTTGTAGTTTATGATTGACAAACCCCTCCATTTAGATTCTTAAACACCTCAAAAAGATTCCTCAACATCTGGATTAGACCATGCAACAACCTGATGTGAGTGCCTGCACAAAACCGCCTGCGGGTCATCTGGCAGAATCTAATTCTAATCGCCAGAACAAAGTTTCTGGAAAAGAAGATGCTTCACCTTGTTGACCCCGCGCGTTAACTATTCAGATGGCTGTCCGCAGCTGCTCCCTGTCTGCGAACGAGTAAGTTTTAAAAAAAAGACACAGTTTTTTTGGAAGGCTATTTTGTTATCTGTGGAGAGGTGGTTTTTTTTTCCCTTGGAGAGCAAGAGGCAGAGGGAGTGGTGGAAGGGTTTTCTGAAATAATAAATAGAGTTTTTTTTAAAGAAAAGAGGAAACCTCGGTCTAAATCGGGCTCTCACAGCCAGCAGTGTGAATACCTGGCCAAATGACGTCACTTGGTCATTAATCAGAGGCTGGGGCTGCTCCGGGTCGGGGCTCCGTGCACAAAAACCTGCCCTGTTATTTTTTCTACTTCTCTTTGCGCAATACTAAACTGTGCCACAGTTTACCCGCTGTAAAAACTGAAATAGAGGATTAAGTTGACACAGTGGGTGTGCATCGGTCTGACAGCCACTGGCACCACTGAGTCACCAAACACACACCCACTCCCCTCAGATAAACGCTCCCATTTAGACCAAAAAGAAACAGACTCTGCAAATAGCTGCTCGTTAAGTTATAATTAAATATAATGCAAATATTGACTTTAGGAGGGGTCGAACACAATCTGATATTTACCGATGTATATATATATATAAAAAAAGAGAGGCCGCAGCTCACAATAAACTTACAAACAGCAGAGGCAGACAAATTAAAAGCATTCTGTTCCATTCACATTCGAGTGGGCTCCCCCCAAACCCCCGGACAGCACACAGTAAGGGAATTATACATGAAGTTCAGTCAAAGGATGCAGTAGGACCTTGAGCAGTCCACATTTTTTTCACATTGTCACAAAACCCTTTTGTTCTGTGATGGGTGTCAAATTCATCGAAAGAAAGACAGAGGGAAACAGAAGCAAGTTTGAGCTACCCCCTGCCCCCCCACCTTTGCACTACAGCAATAAACAAAACAAGCAATTTTTTAAAAAAAATTGAAATCAGATCCTGAAGAGAGTCAAAAAAAAGTGAATCAGTACAATTGTGTTCTGAAGTTGGCTTAGAAGGGCATCAGCTTATTCACTGCAGCAAGAACAGGCATGCAGCATGTTCTGTGGTCTCGATAACACAAGTTATTAACATCGCATCACGTGTTAATAATACTATGCCACATGTGTGACAAAATTATTTTGATAATGCCCGTGTTCAACAAACACTGACAACAGATTACCCTATCGCTCTGGCACCCTTTTTAAAATGAGATGCTGCAGTGTAGGGAGGAGAGCAAAATGTAATTTGGAGCACCTTTCATCCATCTCAGGACGTCCTAAAGAGCTTTCAAGACAAAGAAGCACTTTTAGAAGCTGTGACTGTTAGGATGTAGGAAATGCGATTGGCAATTGATGCACAGCGAGATACCACAGACAGCAATGAGGTGACCACCAGATAAACTGGCTTTCACTGGTATTTACAGTGAGGTTATGATAAAGGAGCCACTTCAAACGTTAAACTCAAGGCACACTTACCCTTTTATGGGCAATGGTTAGACTTATGAGTTGTGGCTGACTTTGATTCCCCTTGCCCAGTTTGAGGGCAAGCATAACATCAACTGCGGCAGCCCAAGATAAAGTAACATAGCATGGCCCAAAGAAGTACGTGAGCTTCTTACTGGTCCATAGGCTAATTTCCAAAAAGGGTGAAGAGAAAATGCTAGAAAATCTCAGCAGGTCTGGCAGCATCTATAAGGAGAGAAAAGGGCTGGCCTTTCAAGTTCAGATGACTCTTTGTCAAAGCTGACAACTGACTCAAACCTTCAGTTCTTTTCTCTCCTTACAGATGCTGCCAGACCCGCTGACATTTTCCAGCACTTTTTCTTTTGGTTTCAGATTCCAGCGTCCACGATAATTTGCTTTTTTTCCCAAAAAGGGTAGTGTTTTCACCAATTACTTGAGCAGGAGGTAAAATAAGGAAATTTTCAATCTCTGATCTTGAAATCCATTGCTTTCATGTATATTCCTTGCAGTTTTATAACCCATTTCAATAAAATGCTGAATTCCACAGTATCCACTGTTCAGTCCTGGATTGTATCTGCTTTTCAATATTCTTAAAGGTTTACTGAAGCACATCCAATTCTGTCTGCATTTTCACTGAGTACAGCTCCCGAGATCTTAAATCATTGTTTTGTGGTTTAAAATGAGTATCTGGGACTTTTGGCCAGACTGCTAGTAGCATCATGCAAAATATAATTAATGTGTCCTGTCAACATAGAACCATAGAATCCCCAGAGTTCAGGAGGAGGCTATTTGGCCCATCGAGCCTGCACCAACCACAATCCCAATGCCATCCAGATTCTATCCCATAACCCGATGTATTTACCCTAGATAGTCCCCCTGACATTAAGGGGCAATTTAGCATGGCCAAACAACCTAAGATGGTAGAATGTGACTCATGTTAAAGTTCCCCTCATGAATGACTGAGGTCCCAAGAATCTAGAAGGGAAAGTGAGTTGACGAGGAACAAAAGAGAATGCTTCCAGGACACTTCGAAACACAACAGCATTGACATTAATGATGAAGAAGAGTTTGTTACCAATCATTCAAAATGGCGACAACTTGTCCATCCAGCTGTATCACAGAATGATTCACAAAATCTTAATGTGAAGTAGAGCAGCAGCAGAGAAAGAAAGAAATGATCAAGAGCTTCAAGATTTTAGGTGTCCAAATCACCAACAACCTGTCCTGGTCCCCCATATAGCTGACATTATAATTAAGAAAGCCCAAAATTGGAATGCCTCCAATTTTTCAGAAGATTAAAAAAATTTGGCACGCCAGCTGCAACTCTCACCAACTTCTACAGATGTACCACAGAACGCATTTTTTCTGATTATATCATATCTTAGTAGAGCTCCTGCTCTGCCCAAGACCACAAGAAACTACAAAGGGTCTGAAAGAAGCTCAGTCCATTGAGCAACCAGCCTCCTATCCGCTGACACTGTCTACGCTTCCCCCTGCCTCTGAAAAGCAGCTAGCATCATCAAGAACACCACGCATCCTGGGCATATTCTCTTCCACCTTCTTCCGTCAGGAAAAATATATAGAAGGCTGATATCATGTATCAACCGCTCAAAAACAACTTCTTCCCAGCTGGAATCAGAGTTATAAGGTCAGCCATATATTAAGCTGACTAGAGCAAATCTCTTCCCAATTGGACAGACTGGAATTTCAAATCCTCCCCAAGTTGAAAACATTGACTCACACTGAAAAACCCTCTTCATGCTTTAGCCTCTTTTCTGTATGTAAACCAAAACTGGAGCACAGACGCTAGGTTGAAACTTGCCACTGTAGCACTGAGGAAACCATTTTTCAGATAAGGTGTTTAAACGAGACTTCGTCAAGTGCACATAAAAGGTTTGAAGCCACTATTTCAGAAGTGGATTTCTCCCAAGCATTGTGCTAAATGCTCATCCTTCAGACAACATCTTGGTCACTATAGGAACTTGCTGGGTTTAAACTGGCTGCCATGTTTTCTTCATTGTAGTATTTCAAAAAGCTTGACCAATTGTTTGGACGGCACAACAGTTAGCACTGCTGCCTCACAGCACCAATGACCTGTGTTCAATTATGGCTTTGAATGACAGTCTGAGTGGAATTTGCACATTCTCCCCATGTCTGTGAGGGTTTCCTCTGGACGCTCCAGTTTCCTCCCACAGTCCAAAGACATGCAGGTTAGGTGGATTAGATTACCTGTTGTCTAAAGATGAGTAGGTTAGATGGATTAACCATGGTAAATGTATGGGGTTGCAAGATAGGGCAGGGTTATGGGCCTGGGTAAAATAGTCTGTCAAACTAGATGCAAAGTCAAATGGGCCGAATGGCCTCCTTCTGCACTGTAGAGATTCTATAATTCTATGGAAACACTTTGAAACATTCTAATTAGGTGAAAACTGTGAGGCATGATTTCAAGCAGAGGAGGAAGTCTTTGGTCTCCACATTGACTTCAATAAAAATAACTCAGTTAGTTCTACTCCCCAGCTTTTTATACATAGTCCTGTAAAATTTTCATCCTCAGATAAATATTCACTTCCCTTTTGAAAGCCACGATTGAATTTGCCTCCACCACACTCTCGGGAACCATCCAAATCTGCTGTCCTTACTCGGTCTGGTTAACATATGGCTCCAAACCCACAGTAAAGTGGTTGAATCTTAACTGCCCTCTGAAATGGCCGAACAAGTCAATCAGTTCAAAGGCAATTAAGGATGGATAACAAATGCCAGCCTTGTCAGTGACACCCACATCCCATAAAAGAATAAATCAAATCTTACTATGCATATAGTGTAGAGAAAAAAATAATAAAGGATCTGATAAAATACGCTACTTTTACGGGAAAGTTACGATATGCCTATGAAGGTGAAAGAAATAGAACATTACCTTGACGGATTCAGATGAGAGGAATGGGCAGCACGATAACATAATGGTTAGCACTGTTGACTCGGAGCGCCAGGTCCCAGGTTCGAGTCCTGGCTTAGGTCATTGTCTGTGTAGAGTTTGCACATTCTCCCCATGACTGTGTGGGTTTTCTCTAGGTGCTCTGGTTTCCTCTCTCAGTCCAAAAATGTGTGGGTTAGGTGGATTGGCCATTCTAAACTCCCTGTTAGTGTCGGGGGGCTAGCTAGGCTAAATGCATGGAGTTATGAGGATTGGGCCTGGGTGGGATTGTGCAGTCAGTGCAGACTCCATGGGCTGAATGGCCTCCTTCAGCACTGTAGAATTCTATGATCTATGATTCTATAACATAGATAGGGACAAATTAGGGGAAGTGGCCTATTTCTACATTGAACATTTCATTAACTCTATGGAGACAGACCAGGTCCTGTGGCAGTTCCTGTATTCCTCCCAAACTAGGGGTACTAAGGTCAATTCTCCTACCACTGTTCCAGCTAATTTATCAGCTGGAGCCTCATTGGTTTGTATAGTTCAGTACCAAAATAATTTCTGAACTTCGCAAATGTCTCAGAAAATTTACTATTGAGTTGCCTAGCCAAGCATAATCAAGGACTTCACACACCCCAGACTTTCTCTTTTCCACCTTCTTCCATCAGAAAAAAGATACAAAAGTCTGCATGTATAAATGGATCTTTGATTGGGAGGATGCAACGAGTGGAGTCCTGTTAGGGTCTCTGCTGAAGCCTCAACTTTTTACAACATACATCAGTGATTAGATGGGGGTAATGAAGGCATGGTAGCTAAATTTATAGATTACAAAAAAAAAGAAAGAATGTATGTTGGGAAAAGCACATAAGGAATTTGTAGACAATATAGAAAGGTTGAAAATGTGGGAAAATGTGAAATTGTTCACTTTGGCAGGAGCAATCGAAAAGCAGAGTATTACTTAAATGCATAATTGCAAAGTGGGAATCTAGGTGTGCTAGAGTTGGCATGCAGATACAGCAAGTAGTCAAGGTGGTTGATGAATGCTACCTCACTGCAGCAAGAATTGAAAATTCCTTTTACTCATCACCAATCACACCCCCTCAGCCAATCCACCCCACAACCAGTCTATCCTCCCACCATCCTCCCCCAACAATCCCCCCGACACCACCCTGCCCATCCTCCCTCCCCCCTCAGTTTCAGCAATTATCTTCAAGGAGGTACAAGAAACTGTGCAAACTGTCAAGGTTTTCCTATCCTGTCCACAGCAGGGAGAGTCCTGACATACATTCTCCTGAATCCATTACTTCCTGAGGTTGAGGAACTCCTCTCAGAGACACAGTGTGGCTTTAGACCCTCCAGGGGAACCTCTGGCATGATCTTCAGTGCCAGACAAATCAATGAAAAGTGCTGAGAACACCAGGAACATTCATTGCATTCATTAAGCCTGACCAAAGCATTTGATTCAATAAATCAGAAAGCTATGTGTGTCTTGCTCCAAAGATTTGGAAGTGTGAGAACCTTAAGCACAAACCTGCAACTGCTTCATGATGATATGACTGCAACTCTCTTATGTGAGAGATCTGAACCAGACATCTTCAAAATCCAGACCAAAGTTGAGCAAGACTGTGTGATACCCTTCATTCTATTCACATTCAATCTGATTGTGCTATTCACCTCATTAGAGATCAACTATTATTAAATAAGAAATAAGAAGCTGCCATAGTCCCAGACAAGCTGCTCTCCCCTTTGATAGAGAGAGAGCTGGCTGGTGGTGATTTAACCGGAGGATCACCACACCAAGGTTGAGAGAGTGGGCCTTCATGAACAATTTCATAACTGGTATAGGAACTGAATCTGTGCTGTTGGCGTGGCTCTATATTATCAACCAGCCGTCCACCTAACTGAACTAATCAACACTATTATTAAACCTTCTAGATGGAAAGCTCTTTAACCTCAGTTGCTTCCATGCCAAAACTAAAGTGACTACCACAGATATACATGATCTACAATTTGTAGATGGCCACAGTGATGTGGCCCACTCTGCACCAGATTTACAAGCCTCTCTCAAACTTTTCAACTCTGCACTCACGAACCTCAGTCTGTCCTTGTTCAAGCAAAACTCATATCGACCCAGACTAGTCAACCAAATATTCCTCCTCCTGTACATGCTGAATGGGAGTCTCTCCTTCCTTCCCCCTTGGCAGTTACATCTTTCAAAAGACCACCATTAATGAGGAGATCCAACATTGGATCAGCTGTGCCAACTCAGCCTTTTCCAAAATCCAGCTATGAGTGTTTAACAATAAAAACCTCCTCGAGTCAACAGAAGTCCAAATATGCAGAACAGTTATCATTGCCACACTGATCACTGCAAACTGAGCTGGAGTATGTATCAATAATCCATAACAGTACAAGAGAAACTCCATCAGCAATACCTCTGCCATGTCCTCTAGATTTAATGGGAGGGCCATTGACCAATGCTGGTGTCCTTCTTGAACTCAGTAAGAATTTAGCAACACCAATTTATAATCCAACCGATTTATTTGATAGTAAAACCAGCTTCACAAAAAATCAGGCTAAACCCAAGAAAAATCAACAGCGATGGACTGGACTGGATATGGTGTTCACATACTCAAAAATCATTTCCTGCTTTCTCAACTCTCAATTTATTTTTGTTCATTCGTGGAACACGGGTGTCGTTGGCTGGCTGGCATTTATTGTGAATTAACCACATTGCTATGGTTCTGGAATCGCATGTAGACCAGACCAAGTAAGATAAAAGATTTCCTTCCCTAAAGAACATCAGTGAACTAGATGGGCTTTTCTGACAATCAACAACGGTTTCATTATCATCAGTGATTCTTAATCTCAGATATTTTTTATCAATGTCTCCAGAAAGTAAAGTTTATTTGTTACTCACAAGTAAGGCTTACATTAACAATAAAGTTACAATGGCAATGAAGTTACTATAAAATTCCCCTAGTCACCACATTCTGGCACCTGTCCAGGTCAATGCACCTAACCAGCACGTCTTTCAGACTGTGGGAGGAAACCGGAGTACCCGAAGGAAACCCATGCAGACACAGGGGAACGTGCAAACTCCACACAGTGACCCGAGGCTCGAACTGAACCCAGGTCAATGCTATCCACTGTGCCACCCTGCTGCCAACATTAGGCCATCTCCTCCCCCAAAAGGACAACAAAGAACACATTTCAAAGATGCTCTGAAACGCTCCTTAAATCTCTCCACCGCAGCATTGACATGAGTAACTGGGGAGAATTTGCAAGCAACTGTATTAAATGTTAAAATAAACTGTTTGTCCACCAAGCTGCATCGTACTTTGAGTCACAGCGCCTTTATGATGAGGCATAACAACAGCAGAGAAAGAATCAAATCCTGTCGCCAGATCCCACTAGCTCTTGGGATATGCTGCCTGACGTACCCAAATACCTGTGGGTCAAGCATCAATCACAGAGACCCAGAGCAGAAACTCATGACTCTGATGAGATGTAATCCTTGAAATGAGGGGGAGAAGTGTGGGAAGACACTATGCTTGAGAAACACTACCGGCTAGAGTTGTTTAGGCAAAAAGCATAGAGCATTTACAAGAAAGCTGGGTAAGTACACAAGGGAGAAAAGAATAGAAGTACATAAGGATAGGTTAGGATGGACAGAGGTAGAGGGAGGTAGAAATTAGCATGGATTTGTTAGGCTGAATCGCCGATTTCTATAGTGTGAATGTTACAGCCTCTGGACGAAATCCAGCCTTTGCACTTCTTTCATTCAACCCATGCTTGTTCTCATATTTAGCACACAAAGCCAACTTTATTGGGAGCCAAAAATAACAGTAGTTGAAATGAGCTTTGTGCACTTACACTGAGAAGAAATGAGTAGCAGACAAACAGGCCGCTGCAGCTCTTTTAGACTCCTGGGCTTACAGGACAAGGTAACGCAGCTCCCTGAATGGTTCATCAGGATTATTCAGGAACATCTATTTATAATGATGAGCTTTCCAGCCTGGATGGACTTACATTAACGTTGCAATGAAGTTACTGCGAAAATTCCCTAATCACCACACTTTGGTATCTGATTGGGTACACTGAAGGAGAATTAAGCACGTCCAACGCACCTAACTAGCACGTTCTTTGAACTGTGGGAGAAAACCAGAGCACTCAGAGGAAACCCATGCAGGCATGGGGAGAACATGCACAGTCCACACAGACAGTGACCCAAGCTGGGAATCAAACCCCGGGTCCCTAACCACTGTGCCACCATTTTGAAGAGCTGAGTATAACACTTCACAGTTCAGAAGAACATAGAACATTACAGCACAGAACAAGTATGGGGGGGGGGGGGGGGGGGGGGGGGGGGGGGGGGGGGGGGCAAGTGGGGACAGGGGAGGACAGGAGGGGATGGGGATGCAAGAGAGGGACAGGGAGGTCGAAGGGTGACCAGTGGGGAGGAAGGAAGGGGAGGCCCCAGGGGGGGAATGGTGGATACTGAGAGGAGGAGGGGGGTGGGCAGGGGGTGGCGACGGGGCGAGAGGGATAAGGAATGGGGCTCGAGAGGAGCATGGGGAGGGCCTAAGACGGGGATGGGGAGGGGGCCAGAGACTGGGACAGGGAGGCCCCAAGAGGGGGGATGGGGAGCCTGAGAGAGATGGGGGCAAGAGGACGACAGAGGACGGGGGCAGGAGGGGGACGGGAAGGGGATAGGAGTTCAGAGGTGGATGAGGAGGAGAAAGAAGTTTAAAGGAGTTTGCAACGGAAGAAATAAACAAAAGACAAGGCTTTATAAAAGTTGATGAATCTGGGTCCCACAGAGGATTACCCAAGGCTCGGGGTAAAACCTCACAGAGGAGCACCCAGGGGTGAATTTGGTCCCCCTGAAGATCTGGGTCTTACAGAGGAGAAGCCAAGGGTGGAGCAAGACCCCACGGAGAAGCACCCAGGGGTGACGCAGGTGATGTGGGAATTAAAGCTGTGGTGAGGGGATCCCACAGGCAAATGCGATGATGTGTCTGACCTCTTGGAGTCCCAGGATGACAAACAGCAATGTTACCCTCCAGGAGAGAAGTGGAAAAATCTGGTATGAAGAAAAAAAAGGCCATTTTATTTAGGCAGCATGCCCTAAGGGAACACTACTGCAGTGGCTGACTGAGGTTTAACATTTGAACTTCAAATAGGAAATTGTCTAGTTAAACAGAGAGCAAATCGCTCAAAGACTAGAGACATGAGTCTTATTGACTGAAATTTATTGCAGTAAAGAAAAGGTGCAAGGTCATTTATATAAAAAAAACCTACTGTATCTGATTTTTTTAATAATGGAAGGGTATTTTTACAGAGTGATTTCCTGGCTCCCAGTTTGAAAAGGAAACCAAGCTTCTTGGAGTGACACAATTAAGCAAATAAACACAACACACACGGCTGGTCTGATACCAGTGTCAGCCATTCAGTACACTGGACACTGTAAGCGAAATGCTTCTGAGCATTGTTTTAAATGAAGCTTTCCAGTCACACAATCTATATTGTGATCCTCAGGACAACACTTACACAATGAACAGAAATGTTCTGAAGAAGGGAACCTGGTTATGGGATATCCCTTGGTGATGAAGGAGTCTTATTGCAGGGGGAGTCCCTCTGTAAAGATGGAATTAAAAGTGCAGCAAGAGGTTGGACTCCGGCTACTGTCTCTCAGGATTGGATCTCTGAGCTAAAGTCATCCTTTAGTTGCCCTTGAGAAGGTATTGGTGACTACCTTCTTGAATTGCTACAATTCATGTGATGTGGTTGACTACAATACTGTTAGGGAGGGAATTCCAGGATTTTGCCCCTGTGACTGTGAAGGAACAGTGATATATTTCCAAGCCAGGACGGTGGGTGGCTTGGAGGGGAACTTGCAGCTGGTAGTGTTCTATTGCATTTGATGCCCTTGTCCTTCTAGATGAAAGTGGTCGTGGGTTTGGTAGGTGTTGTCTAAGGATCTTTGGTGAATTGCTGCAGTGCATCTTGTAGATAGTACATCCTGCTGCTACTGAGCATCATTGGTGGAGAGATTGAATGTTTGTAGATGTGGCGCCAGTCAAGTGGGGATCTTTGTCCTGGATGGTGTCAAGCTTTCCAAGTGTTGTTGGAGTTGCAACCATCCAGGCAAGTGGGGAGTATTCCATCACACCCCTGACTTGTGATGGGGGAGAGTGGCAGTGGCAAGTGGAGGGGAGGGTAGGAGAGGATGGGAGGACAGATGAAAGGAGCATGAGGAGGAAGGAAGGAAAAGGGGGAATTGATCAAGACAAAATCAGTTTATTGCATAGACTCATACAGGACAGAAGGAAGCCACTCAACACATTATTCATTCCCGATCATATCAGCACACTGCAATTAAAAAAAAAATTCTCATCTCCCCTTTTCACCAATTGCATTATATCTTTGTTTACAAACCCTGTATCAATGGAAAGAACTTCTCCCCACCCACTCTATCAAACACCTCTATCAGTATCTGAGTCATCATCTCCCATCAGTGTGGAAACTGCTTGGGGGAAAAAAAACTCATAAGAGTTGTAGAATTTGCTTAGAAACTGGGAGGTGCATGAGAGAGCTACTGATAGCCATCTTGCGCATCTGACCACTCCTCTCCTGAGGTAATCCACCTTCCTCATCCTGTCCAACACCAGAATTCCTCCAAACTAGCTTTGCAAAACTTAACATCTAATGAAGTATCATTATTAGCCTATGGTTACACTTTCATAACAACGTCTAACACAGAAATTGTATAAAGATTCAGATTAAAAATTCTGTATGTCAACATATGCCTGTAACAATGTCTGGCCAGTAAACAATGCTGTGGAGAAAGTTCGGAAATATGTTTCTTAACCTCCTCGATGTGTCTTCACAAAATAAGTTAGTGGCGATTTAGTAACAGAAATTAAAATAGAATAAAAGTGTTTGTTTTATTACAATGTTTTACATTTCTTTGAAACTGGGTCCCCACAGTGAAACGTCCTCATAAAAGCAAACATGGTGCCTGTATCTTATTTGAAGCCAAGTTTAATCTGTTGCATCATCTGCAAGATATATTAGCAAGCCACAATTGATTTGAGATTTGATTTTGAAGCAAAGTCACCTTCAGGTTCCTTCTTCAGTATGATTTTTGGGGGAGAGTAACAGGAATTTTCCACTGCAACACAACCTAACCCAGCCCAGCAAAGTTTAGTACCCATCAGTATTTCCTGATTCCACTATCCTTCAGCTCCCACCTCAGAACGTTCAGTTTTTCAGAGTTTGTTTTCTTGTCCATCCAGTCTTGCCGCCAAGTTCTACTCATGGTTGAGACACAATTTCCCAACCTGCTGACTTGCAGACAAAGTAGAAATGGTCGAAAGCTTCAAGTTTTTGGGTGTCCAGATCACCAACAACTTATCCTGGCCCCCCCAGGCTGATGCCATAGTTAAGGAAGCCCACCAACGCTTCTACTTTCTCAGAAGACTAAGGAAATTTGGCATGTCAGCAACAACTCTCATCCAACATTTACAAATGCACCACTGAGGGCATCCTTTCTGATTGTATCACAGCTTGATATGGCTCCAACTCTGCCCAAGGCTGCAAGAAACGACAAAAGGTTGTAAATATAGCTCAATCCATTACACAAACCACCCTCCCATCCATTGACTCTTCCTGGGCAAAGTAGACTGCATAATTAAGGGCCCCATGCATGCTGGGTGTTCTCTCTGCCACCTTCTTCCTTTGGGAAAAAGATACAAAAGTCTGAGATCACATGCCAACCGGCTCAAAAACAGCTTCTTCCCTGCTGCTGTCAGACTTCTGAATGGACTTACCTTGCATCAAGTTGATCTTTCTCTGCACCCTAGGTATGACTGTAACACTACATTCTGCGCTCTCTTGTTTCCTTCTCTATGAACAGTATGTTTTGTCTGTATAGCATGCAAGAATACTTTTTACTGTATACTAATAAGTGACAATTATAAATCAAATCAAATTAAATTAAATCAGTGCGACAGTAATTAGCAACTCTCAGATTTCCTCACCTTCTTTTAAAAAAAACAGGATTGATTACTTGGCTGAAATATGCGAGTTGGCAACAAATTTGTGAAAAGTTATTCTGGAGCACCGCACAGTTCCATAACTGGTTCTTTGTTGCTACTGTTTCAATGTCAATTTATCTTTATCCACTTCCTATTGATTGTGGGAGATAAGAATTTTTGGGTACAAAAAAGGACATAGGGTATGACAAACTAACCTTCTTTGTTCAGTGCACACCAACACAGCCTGCCTTCTCCTCTCCAATCTCTTCTCTTTCCAGAAGAAATATTACTGAAAGCGGTTGGGAGCCAACGAAACCCCCGGTGACCACTGAGCTCATGTTCCAGGAACCCTGCAGGCCTGTTCAGCTACCCAGTTAGAATATAGCTGATCTTAACTCTATCTACCTACCTACAACCCTTAGTAAATGCTCTTATATAACTAAAATCACAGTTTGGCCCCTCCACACCAACACTCTATTAAGAAAGCCCACCAACACCTCTATTTTCTCAGGAGGCTAAGGAAATTTGGCATGTCCATTACAACTCACCAATTTTACAGATGCTCCATAGAAAACATTCTTTCTGGGTGTATCGTAGCTTGATATGGTTCCTGCTCTGCCCAAGACTGCAATAAACTACAAAGGTGAACATAGCTCAGTCCATCATGGAACCCAACCTCCCATTCATTGACTTAGTCAACACTTCTCGCTGCCTCAGAAAAGCAGCTAGCATAATCAAAGATCCCGCTCATCCTGGACATACTCTTCCACCTTCTTCTGTTGTGAAAAAGGTACAAAAGTCTGAGGTCACCTGTCAACTGACTTAAGAACAGCTTCTTCCTTCTGCCATTTGACTTTTGAATAGACCTACCTTATATCAATGTGATCTTTCTACACACCCTAGCTGTGACTCTAACACTATATTATGCACCCTCTCCTTTCCTTCCCCCCTTTTTTTTTATTCATTTATGGGACATGGGCATTGCTGGCTGGTCAATATTTATTGCCTATCCCTAGCACCCCTAGGATGTTGAGTTAACCACATTACTATGGTTCTGGAGTCACATGTAGGCCAGACTGGCTAAGGACAGCAGATTTCCTTCCATAAAGGGCATTAGTGAATCAAATGGGTTTTTCTGACAATCAACAATGGTTCCATGGTCACCGGTTGATTCAGTAAAATTCCAGATCATTTTAACTGAATTCAAATTCCACTATCTGTCGTGGTGGGATTCGAACCTGAGTCCCCAGAACATTAGCTGAGTTTCTGCATTAACAGTTGAGCAATAATACCATTAGGCCATCGCTTCGTACTCTATGAACAGTATGTTTTGTTTGCATAGCACACAAGTAAAAATACTTTTCATTGTATACCAATACATGTGACAATAATAAAGCAAATTAAATCAAACAACAATGCCTTCAGGGGACGTTCCTGTGTTCCATCACCCTATGTGTGAAGAAGTGCTTCCTGACATCAGCCTTAGTTTTAAGGTTATGCTTCCTTAATCTGGAATTCCTCAAAGGACGTCATCCTTTTATCTACACATCCCATAAACTCCTTCAATCATTTTAAACAATTTATTCTGCTCCCTTCTTAATCTTCAATACTCATGAGAATACAAGCCCAGCCTACAAAAGTCCTCATAATTTCACCGTTTTAACCTCAGCATCATTCTGCCAATTAAATTCTTGTTACTTAGCATTACAACCTTCACTCACAAGCCATTTGTCCCGATGGGTGAGACTGGAAAGGGGTGCTAGGGAAAGAGGAGAAATATGGGACAGGATTTAGGGGGGGTGAGAGGTGGCCTGCCATCGATCAGCAGCCGGATCTTCTGGGCCTATCATTGTCAATAGGGTTTCCCACTGTGTGCACCTCTTACTGCTGGGAAACTGGCCAACAGCAGGATTGGAAAATCCCGCCGGCATGAATGGATGGAAATTTCCAGCCACAGTGTTTACAAATATTATTTATGTAACCTTACACTGCTGACTCCTCTAGAGAAGGCATGATGGACTGACTAGCCCCCATCTCTGCTGTGTGATTCCATGATATTTCTGGTGCATGTGCGTAACCTGCAAGTCCAGCAATGATACACTACAATGGGTTTGGCCAAAGTAGCCAAATTTGGAAAAGGTCAAGTTCATGCCCCCTTAAAATCAATCTTTGTATCGGGTTAGTGTTCTGCTACGGACACAGCTCGAGCATCAGAGCTCAGGTGACCTGTCATTGGAAAGTTATCTATCTGCACAATTGTTTCTGTTTCGACATTCCTTCACATGCAGCCTTACCAAGGGTGAGACAGCTAGACAAAAAAAAATAAAACCTTGAACCTTGAGTGCAGTTTTCCCGGCTAATCTAAGGAACTTGGAGCGCTGTGATTCCATGGTCAGACACAACAATGAACAGAGGATGGGTTGCAAATCTGTGTACTTGGAGTGCTGCCATCTTGATAGAATGCTACTGTGTCACAGGCAAAACAAATCTGCTTCCCCTCTCCAATTTGCCTCTACCTCCCTTCCGCACTTGTCCTTTGTTATTTCGGAGGAATTTTGAAAGTTCTTCCCGTACTTTACCCCATTGGAGCTGCCCTTTGCCTCTAACTGTAAACTCCTGCAGGTTAAACATTCCTGTCCAGCTCAATCCTTTTTCCAAAGTGCAAAGGTTCACTGGGTGATCAGGACTTAGAAACCAACTGGTTGTCCCAGTCTCTTCTCCAAAGGATATCAAACTGTTGAAGAACAGGGAACAGTGCCAGGGCTTTGCCCAACTGGTGACATCCCTGAGCTGTCTGGCTTCGCTCGGCACCTCATCACAGGATGACACAGCACAAAAGGAGACCAGTCGGCCCAAAATGCCTGTGCAGGACCTTCAGTTAGTCAGGGTCTTTCTCCATAACCCTGCAAATTATTACCCCTTCATTTAAGAGTTCTTACGGGATCTATTTCCACTCCTCTTTCAGGCAGTGCATTCCAGAACACAACAACTTCCTGTATTTAACAACTTCTCTTCATCCAATCTCGCATACTTTTGTCAATTATCTTAAATCTGTATTGTCTGGCTACCAATATTTCCACCACAGGCAACTTGAATAAAGCTTCACAGCACCAGGGACCTGAGTTCAATGCCAGCTTTGGGTCACTGTCCGTGTGGAGTTTGCACATTCTCCACATGTCTGGCTGGGTTTATTCTAGGTGCTCCAGTTTTCTCCCACACTCCAAAGATGTGCGGGTTAGGTTGATTGGCTATGCTAAATTAACACTTAAGTCAGGGGGATTAGCAGGGTAAATATGAGGGGTTACAGGACTAGGTGGGATTGTAATAGGTGCAGAGCAGATGGGCTGAATGGCCTCCTTCTGCACTGTAGGGATTCTATGAATATAGATTTGCCTATTTATAAATGCTATCATGATTTTAAGTGTCTTGACTGAAATATTGCAAGTGGTCATCTTGCTGCCTGCACTTTACCCCACTGGAGCTGCCCTTTGCTTCTAACAGTAAGCTCCAGTTAAATATTCATCTCCAACTCAATTCTTTTCCCAACTTGCAAGGTTAACTGGATGATTGAAACTTGGCCTCCTCTGTTCTCCAATCCCTGCTTCTCGAGTCCCTCCACGTAACTGAAGTTCGTCAAACCTGGAACCAATTCCAGAAGCCGGCTCTACTCACTCTCTGAAGCTGTGAGAGCCTTAAAGTAAAAGGAAAAGTAAAATGCTCAGAGATGGACACATTTCAACATATTACACATGGATAAGAGCAAAATACCACGGTGCTGAAATCTGAAACAAAAACAGAAAATGCTGAAAAATCTCAACAGGTCAGACAGCACCTTTGGGGAGAGAATAGAGCCAACGTTTCAATTCTAGATGACCCTTCGTCAGAATCAGATGAATGAGAGAGGATCTCATGGAGACTTACAAAATTTTAACAATCTAGACAGGATAGATGCAGAGAGCACGTTCCTGATGGTGGGAGAGTCCAGAACCAGCGGTCACAGTCTGAGGATTCAGGGTAGACGATTTAGGACGCAGCATGGATTCATGAAGGGATAGTTGTATTTGACGAATTTACTGGATTTTTATGAAGATGTAACGAGTGCAGTTGACAGAGGGGAACCAGTGGATGTGGCGTTTCTAGATTTCCAGAAAGCCTTCAATAAGGTGCCTCACAAAAGGTTGTTGCAAAAGATTAAGGTACCCGCAGTTGGGGGTAAAGTGTTAGTGTGGATTGAGGATTGGCTATCTAACAGGGAGCAGACAGTTGGAATAAATGGGTGCTTTTCCGGTTGGCAGTTGGTGACTAGTGGTGTGCCGCAGGGATCGGTGCTGGGTCCTCAACTGTTTACCATATACATAGACGATCTGGAGGAGGGGACCAAGTGTAGGGTAACGAAGTTTGCTGATGACACAAAGATAAGTGGAAAAACGAATTGCATGGAGGACATGGAAAGTCTGCAGAGAGATTTGGATAGGCTAAGTGAGTGGGCGAGGATCTGGCAGATGGAGTATAACGTTGGCAAGTGTGAGGTTATCCACTTTGGAAGGAAAAATAGTAAAATGAACTATTTAAATGGTGAAAAATTACAACATGCTACTGTGCAGAGGAATCTAGGGGTCCTTGTGCATGAATCGCATAAACTCAGTTTGCAGGTGCAGCAAGTGATCAAGAAGGCAAATGGAATGTTAGCCTTTATCGCAAGGGGGATGGAGTATAAAAGCAGGGAGGTCTTGCTGCAATTGTACAAGTGGTGAGGCCGCAACTAAAGTAGTACGCGCAATTTTGGTTCCCTTATTTACGAAAGGATATTTTAGCCTTGGAGGGAGTGCAGAGAGGGTTCACCAGGTTGATACCGGAGGTAAGGAGGTTAGGTTATGAGGAGAGATTGAGTAGATTAGGCCTGTACTCATTGAATTTTAGAAGCCTGAGGGGGAAATCTATAGAGACATATAAGATAACGAAGGGGCTAGATAGATAGAGGCAAAGAGATTATCTCCAATTAGAAAGGAAACAAAAAATAGAGGGCACGGCCTCAAAATAAGGGGGAATCAATTTCGAACAGAGTTGAGGAGGAACTTCTTCTCTCAGAGGGTGGTGAATCTTTGGAATTCTCTGCCCATTTAGCCAGTGGAGGCTACTTCGTTAAATGTGTTTAAGTCACAGGTAGATAGATTTCTGATGAATAAGGGAATTAAAGGTTATGGGGAGCAGGTGGGTAAGTGGAACTGAGCCACTATCAGATCAGCCATGACCTTATTGAATGGAGGGGCAGGCTCAAGGGGCTAGATGGTCTACTCCTGCTCCTATTTCTTATGTTAGGACGGAGATGAGGAGACATTTCTTCACCCAAAGAGTGGTGAGCCTGTATAATTCATTATCACAGGAAGTAATTGATGCCAAAACATTGAATGCATTCAAGAGGTGGCTGGATATAGCACTTGGGGCAAACGGGCTCAAAGGTTATGGGGAAAAAGCAGGATTAGGCTATTGAGTTGGATGATCAGCCGTGATCATAATGAATGGCGGAGCAGGTTCAAAGGGCCAAATAGCCTCCTCCTGCTCCTTTCTTTTCTGTTTCAATGTTTCTTCTATGAAATATTGGCTCTTTTCTCTCCCCACAGATGTTGTCAGACATGCTGAGATTTTCCAGCATTTTCTGTTTTTGTTACTTAACACATGGAGTTGTATGTAACTATGTTTGGAATTAATATGTACGGGAGGTGATAGCCTAGTAGTATTATCACTAGATTACTAATCCAGAAACTCAGCTAATATTCTGGAGACTCGAGTTCAAATCCCACCAAGGAGATGGTGGAATTTGAATTCAATAAAAAGTATCTGGAATTAAGAATCTACTGACGACCACATTGATTGTTGGAAAAACCCATCTGGTTCACTAACGTCCTTTGGGGAAGGAAATCTTCTGTCCTTTGCTGGTTTGGCCTACATGTGACTCCAAAGCCACAGCAATGTGATTGGCTCTCAATCGTCTTCAGGTAACTATGGATAGGCAATAAATACTGGCCAGCCAGCAAAGCCCATGTCCCACAAGTGAATAAAAAAAATGTAATAGGGTTAAAACAAAAAAGTTTGCTGCCTACTTCTACATCCCACTATAATAACTCCCTGCATTGATACAGTGTTCTTAATGTGATGAAATGCCCCAATCACTTCCAGGCAGCATTAACAAAAAGAAAAAAATGACACCATGTCACACAAAGCAATATTAGGATAAAGGATCAAAAGTATAGTCAGAGAGATGTTTTTAAGAAATGTCATAAAGGGTGAGAAAATGGAGAGATGGAGGGTTGCAGTGAGGGTACCCCAGAATCCAGGACCTACCTGGAAGGTGTGGCTGCCAATGGTGAGCTGATGGAAATTGGGAATTTCAACAGACTAGAACTGGATAGGAGTAGAGGCTCCAGAGACTGTAGTTACTGAGACATAGAGGGGGCAAGGTCATGGAGGGATTGAGATAGGAATTTAAAATTCAAGATAATTTTGGATCTTGAGCCAATGTAACTCCATGTAGAAAGGTGAATGAACAGGACTTGTTGAGAGCTATAGGATATAGGCAGCAAAGTTTCAGATAAGTTCAAGTTTACGGAGGGTTGGAGTGAGGTATAGTGAACATTAGGATAGTCAAATCTGGAAGTGGTGAGAAGTCAGGAATTAAGATTTTGAGGCGAGAGTGGAGGAGTGATGTAAACGAGGTGCAATGAGACAGTCTTGGTCAATACATCACTGGCAGGAAGCATTTGCAAACTCAACTGCATAGCACTCACTCATGGTAAGGAGTTGGGCTGGTAGGCAAGATACAAAAGGATATTTAGAATAGGATGTGCAACAACATGGTAAAATAACAAATAGGTTTAAACTTTAATCAGCCCTCATAAGCTTATCAGTGTCTAATATACTGTTGTGTTCCACTGAACCCATGCAACACAGGATGCATTGTCTGAAGCTAAGATAGCTAGGCTGGAAACAGAACAGACCAAAGTTTTCCCACTCCATCTGACAGTCATTACAAAGACAATAAGCAATGGGAAGAATATATATTAATATTATTGTGTATGCCCACCTTAAGATCTGCCTCATTAAACCCAGCATGACCGGAAACAGAAATATCTTATAAATCGTAGAATTCAGGAAGCTCTTAAAAATCACATAATTCGAATAGGAAGGGTGAGGAGAAGGGCAAGCTGTGTTTGTCAGGGTTACCTGATAATAACAAGCTCTCGCCATGAAAGCACACAACTTCCAGCAATGCAAGGCTGTTTCCTTTGTTTTTCAAGGAGGGCTCTGAAAGGCTCCCTGCCTGTTTTCTGAGTTTGCACATACCCTAGAACTTATGGTTGTGTTCTGACTGTACAGAATATGTCAAATGAGTAGACTCAGACATGCAGCAAAGAAAGAATCCATTCGGTCCATCATCCCCCTTGCCGTATCTTTAAACAAAAATCCAATTGCTCCTATTTCCCTGCTTTCCCCATAATCATGTAATGTTTCTTTAGTGATTACTTATCCGCAGAATCACAGAATCAGAATCACAGAATTGTTACAGTGCAGATGGAGGCCATTCTGCCCATCATGTCTGCATTGGCCATCCAAGTGTCTTAGTGCCTTTTCCCTGCAGATAGTTTCTATTCAAATAATTATCTAATGCTCTCCTGAATGCCTCCACTGAAGCAGTCTCCAACACACAACCAGGCAGCACATACCAGACAACCACTTAGAACATAGAACACTACAGCACAAACAGGCCCTTTGGCCCATAAGTTGTGCCGAACACATCAAAACCTACCCAGCCATAGACCTATCTATAACCCCCAATCCCATTGGATCCCATATACTCATCCAGAAGTCTTTTAAAAGACCCCAGCGAGTTCGCCTCGACCACCACCGACGGCAGCCGATTCCATTCACTCACCACCCTCTGAGTGAAAAACTTTCCCCTAGCATCCCCTCTGTACTTGCTTCCCTGCACCTTAAATCTGTGCCCTCTCGTCGCGACCATTTCAGCCCTGGGAAATAGTCTCTGAGAGTCCACCCTATCTATTCCTCTCAACATCTTGTAAACCTCTATCAGGTCGCCTCTCAACCTTCGTCTCTCCAGGGAGAACAGTCCCAGCTCCCTCAACCTGTCTTCATAAGGCATGCCTCCCAATCCAGGCAACATCCTTGTAAATCTCCTCTGCACCCTTTCAATAGCTTCCACGTCCTTCCTATAGTGAGGCGACCAGAACTGCGCACAGTACTCCAAGTGTGGTCTGACAAGGGTCCTATAAAGCTGCAGCATTACCTCCTGACTCCTGAATTCAATCCCTCGATGAATGAAGGCCAGTACACCGTAAGCTTTCTTAACCACATCCTCCACCTGGGAGGCCGATTTGAGAGTCTTATGGACCCGGACCCCAAGATCCCTCTGCTCTTCCACACATCTAAGACTCCTACCTTTGATAGTGTACTCATTCATCCCGTTGGATCTGCCAAAATGGACCACAACACATTTATCCGCGTTGAAGTCCATCTGCCACTTCTCCGCCCAGTCTTGCATCCTGTCGATGTCATGCTGCAACTTCTGACATCCCTCCAGACCATCCACAACACCACCGACCTTCGTGTCATCGGCGAACTTACTCACCCATCCCTCCACTTCCTCATCCAGGTCATTTATGAAAATGACAAACAGCAAGGATCCTAGAACAGATCCCTGGGGCACTCCACTGGTGACCGACCTCCATGCAGAAAAAGAGCCATCCACAACCACCCTCTGCCTTCTGCAGGCAAGCCAGTTCTGGATCCACAAGGCCAAAGCCCCTTGGATCCCATGGCCTCTCACCTTCTCAAGAAGTCTTGCATGTGGGACCTTGTCAAATGCCTTGCTGAAGTCCATGTACACCACGTCCACTGCTCTTCCTTCGTCAATGTGTTCAGTCACATTTTCGAAGAACTCAATTAAGCTCGTAAGGCACGACCTGCCTTTTACAAAACCATGCTGACTATTTCTAATCAACCTAAACTTCTCTAAATGCTCGTAAATCTTGTCCCTCAGAAGCCTCTCCATCAGCTTACCAACCACTGAGGTCAGACTCACCGGTCGGTAATTTCCAGGACTATCCCTGTTCCCTTTCTTGAAAATAGGGACCACATCTGCAATCCTCCAATCCTCCGGAACCTCTCCCGTCTCCATCGACGACGCAAAGATCATCGCCAGGGGCTCTGCAATTGACATCCCTCAGCTCCCACAATAACCTGGGGTACATCCCATCTGGTCCCGGAGACTTGTCTATCTTGATAGCATTTAAAAGTTCTAACACATCCACTTGTTGGGTGAAATTTTTTTTTCTCAGATTGGATTTCCTTCTTTTACAAATCACTTTAAATTTGTGCCCTCTCGGTTGCCATTAGGTTGGGAACAGTTATTCTATCTACTCTGTTTGACCCCTTCATGATTTTGAACATCTCTATCAATTTCTTCTTGCCCATCTCCTCCTCAAGGAGAACAGTCCCAACCTCTGCAATGTATCCTCATAAATGAAGTTCTCATCCCTGGAAACTTACCTGTAAACCTCTTCACACTCTCTTCAATGCATTCACATCCTTCTTATAGTGTGGCACCCAAAATTGTACATAATATTCCAGCTGAGGTCTGACTAGTGTCTTATACAACTCCAGCATGATCCCTTTGCTCTCATATTCTATGCTCCTATTAATAAAGGATACTGTATGCGTTAATAACTACTCTCCGCACCTATCCTGGCACATTTAATGAACCCCAGTCTCTCTGCTCCTTTAGAGTGGTGCCACTTATTTTATATTGCTTCTCCATGTTCTTCCTACCAAATGCATCATCTCACACTCTTCCACTTTGAACTCTATCTGCCGCCTATTGGCCCACTCCACTAACATGTCTACGTCTTTTTGAAGTTCTGCACTTTTCTCCTCGCAGTTTACAATGCTTCTAAGTTTTGTATCATCCACAAACTTTGAAAACGTTCCCTGAACATCAAGATCCAGATCATTAATATATAACAGGAAAAGCATGGGGAATTCCAGCCTGAAAAATATTAGTTCACCATTATTTGCCATTTCCTATTACTGGGCCAGTCCTGTGACTACATTGCTACTCTCTTTCATCAGTTCCCTTTTTGAAAGTTACATCTGAATTTGCTTGCAATGCTCTTTCAGGCAGTGCATTCTCGCTCTTAACAATTCACTGCATCAGAAAATGTTCTCATCTCACCTCCTTTGCCAATCACTTGAATCTGTCTCCTCTGATTATAGATCTTTCTGTCACTGGATTTTACTTGATTAAAATCCCTCAAGATCCTGATCAGCCTTGTCAAAACTCCTCTTAGCCTTATCTGCTCTAAGGAACTCCTTTAAGATAATTCTTAAAATCAACCTCTTTACCCAAAGTTTTTGAATTATCTGTCCTAATTTCTCCTTGTATAAATACAAACAGAAAATACTGAAAAAACTCAGCAGTCAGGTCTGTGGAGGGTGAATGGCTGAAAAAGTTAATCAATGCCTCTACTTTCTCAGAAGGCTAAGGAAATGCAGCATATCCACTATGATGCGCTAATTTTTACAGATGCGTCATAGAAAGCATCCTTTCTGGTTGTATCACAGCTTGGTATGCCTCCTGCTCTGACCAAGGCCACAAGAAACTACAATGTAGCCCCAGTCTATCACACAAACCAGCCTTCCATCCAATGACTCTGTCTACACTTCTTGCTGCCTCGGGAAAGCAACCAGCATAATCATGGACCCCAGGTGCCCCAGAATTTCCCTCTTCCACCTTCTTCCTTGAGGAAAAAGACGAAGTCTGAGGCACCGTACCAAACGATTCAACAGCTTCTTCCCTGCTGCTATCAGACTTTTGAATGGACTTAACTTATATTAAGTTGATCTTTCTTTACACCCTACTATGATAGTAATGCTACATTCTGCACCCTCTCCTCTCCTTTCCTTCCCCCTAATATCTCTACGAATGGTATGCTTTATTTGTAAAATACACAACAACACTTTTCACCATATTCCAATATGGGACAATAATAAATCAAATCAAAAGAAACAGAGTTAACATTTCATGTCCAATATGACTTCAGAATTTATTTCTCCTCATATGGCTTAGTATCAAATTATGTTTGATAATCGCTCAGGCGAAGAGGTATGGGACATTTAACTGCGTTAAACCTGCTTCATAAATACAAGGGGATCCAGAGAAACCTGTACCAGAACCCACCTGGCCCAGGTACTTGGACATTACACAAGATCTAGGGACGACACGACGGTTAGCACTGCTGCCTCGCAGCGGCAGGGGCCTAGGTTCAATTCCCAGCCTCTGGTCACTCTTTGGGCAGGGTCTGCACATTCTGTGTCTGCGTGAGTTTCCTCCGACTGCTCTGGTTTTCTTCCACAGTCCAAAGATGCGCAGATTATGTTGATTGGCCATGTTAGAATCAGGGGATTAGGAGGGTGAATATTATGGGGAGAGGGCAGGATCTGGGTGGGATTGTTGTAGGTGCAGGTTCGATGGGCTGCATAGCCTCCTTCTGCACTATAAATTCCATGGTTCTATGATTTAGCCGTTAACTCTGTAGCTAAAATCATTTCATGAAAACGCTGAATCTGTCCCTGAACTGGACCCAGTCTCCTGATCTTATACACCCTTTCCTCATATCAACATTGAAACACTAAATCTTTTTACCCAAACATACAAGTGCACATCTTTGCTAATCCTGATGCTTGTTTCAAAAGACAGTTCTCTGCTTTGGTGTTTTCTGTTTCCCTCCTTAGGGACACAGCCATAGGCTAGTCAGGGGTGATGTGGGGAAACACTTGTTCATGCCAAAGGTAGGGGAAATCTGAAATTCCCACCCCCCTCCAAAATAAGACTGCTATTGTCCAGATGCTGCCAGATTTTGAGGACATTTACAGGGTTTTGCTTTTGTTTCAGTTTCTTGGAATCTGCATTATTGTCCTCCTGTGACAATAGATTTTTTTGATGATTATGGTGATGGAACCAAGGCATATAGATCATAGAATGATAAAATCATAGAATCCCTACAGTGCAGAAGGAGGTCATTTTGCACCAATCATATTCCCACCCAGGCGCTATCCCCATAACTAAATGCGTTTACCCGAGCTAGTCCCCCTGACACAGGGGGCAATTTAACATGGCCAATCCACCTAACCTGCACATCCTTAGACTGTGGGAAGGAACTGGAGCACCTGGAGGGCGTGCAAACTTCACAGAGACAGTGACCCGAGCTGGGAATCGAACCTCGTGCTGTGAGGCGGCAGCGCTAACCACTGTGCCATCATGTTGCCAGATGGAACAAAGATAAAGAACAGACAACATCTAACTGAATAACAGAACAGGCTCAAGGAGCTGAATGGCCTATTTCTGTTTTGATGTACTAAATATATTTCAATCAATTTGCGTAGTATTCAAACATGGTCAAAACTTAAGGTAACGCAGGATTAGAGGGTGTTCGAGGTGTGAGTGGAGGATTAGACCCAGATGTGGAACCAGAAAATCCTGTCCTCGTATTTCATATTTCCATTTGTAACAGCAACTTTAGATGTAAACTTCCTGCTCAGGACAGTGTTGCAGCACCCTCAATGGAGGGAATGTGTAATTACACAGTGACGAGTTTATCTGGGAAGTTTCACTGTGAATTAACTGCCAAAAAAGGAAAACATCAACTTGCATTCATATGGCGCCTTTAATGCAGTAAAGTGTCTCATGATGCATCATGTGAGTGATCAAACAAAATCTGACGTAAAGTTACATACAGAGATATCAGCGTAGGTGACCACAGGATCCATTGAAAAGTTAAGTTTCAAAGTATCATAAAGGAGCAAAGAAACACAGTGATTTAGAGAAGTTATCCAGAAGCTTAGGGTCTAGGCAGTTAAAGGCATAGTTACCAACAGAAGAGCAAAGAAAAGTGGGCATTCACAAAAAGTCAGAACTTAAATATGTAATGTAACCCCAGTCTCACAATCTACACAGTTTGGCTCTTAACGCCTTCAGTACAGCAAGGGGTGTGCAGTATCTAATGTCTTGCCAGTGTTGCCTACTATAAGCCCTGGCAAAACCATGAATTCCTAAGTTGCTCTCACTGAAATACTGATGGCCAATTTGAAGAAAAGATTTTTTTTCTTAAACAGATAACGTGAAGAGTCACAAGTTCAGTACAGTACTACAAGGCTGCCACCATCTGACCTGAAAAAATGCCAGTTAACTTTCCGCTGAAGGATCTTCCTCAAGAGGAAGTACTGTGCTTTGCAGAGAAACTAGGCCATTGGAAAGAACAGAACTTCCAGAGGTGTCCAAGAATAATAGGCATCACTACAAGTTAACATTAGCTCTGAGATTTCTCAAAGTTAACAAGAAACCCAATGCCCTGAGACTGTTGTCCTTGGGAGACCCTGAAGGTTTGCTCCAATGAGCTTACCATCTACGCAAAGGGGAGATGTGCAAGTCCTGAAGTCATAGGTGCAACCACAGAAAGACAACCTGGCTGGGGAAGGGAGGCCAAGAGAGAATATCTTGTGCTCGTAAAACCTCAGCAATTTCCTGTGCTGTGAGCCAATCCCCACGTGGAAGTGGGCTCCGTTGAGGTCTGTCACATCTCCTGGGAAGACTGCCTGAGTAACACTGAGGTCAGGCAGCCATTTTGAATGCTTTTTGGAGACAGCTGTTGAGTAAGCAAAGGTCCAGGATTGGGTGGAATTCCGCAGGTTTTTTTTTTGGAGGCTGCAAAGTATTTGGAATCAAGTCCTTTTTCAGTTCTGTTCTGTCTGACCTGAAGTCTTGACGACAACAGACTGAAATCCCAGGTGCCAAACTGTCTCTAAATGGATGATTTTCAGGAAGGGCAGAGAAGCAATCTTCTTAAACTTGACAAATTCCAACCCAAAGGTATAGACAGCAATCAAGATCCTTCACTTGCACTCTGCATCATATTATTGGCTCAAGCATTAGTTGCAATGTTCTACCCTATGCTTGCTGCTCTACAACTGACTCCCCGCCTGGCAATGCTTCCATTTTAAAATCCGCATTCTTGTTTTCAACTCCTTCCCTGATCTTTCCTCCTCCAGTCCGATATAACCCTCTGAGATCTCTGAACGCCTCCATTATGGCCGCTTGCCCATTCCCAATTTAACACTCTACCATTGTTGCCTGTGCCTTCAGGTTTCTTAGCTCTGGAATTCAGTCCTAAACCCCTCTGACCCTCCCTCCTCCTTTAGGATGGTCTTTAAAACCAATCTCATTGACCAGGCTCTCATCTCCCCCCTGAAGTGCAATCTCATTTGAGTTTACAGGTTACACTATGAAATTTATAAGAGAGCTGCATTAATTCTTGTTCCTCGCAAATCATTTCTGAACCCTCTCCAGTGCTTTCATCTGCTTCTTGAACTATGGTGCCCAAATTTGAACACAATACTCCAGTTGACAGCACAACAGTATTTTATAAAGATTAAAAGGAGAGAGGTTTTGAAAATCATGAGGCGATTTATTTGAGTAGAGAGGGTGAAATTGTTTCTGCTGACAGAAGGGTCAATGACCAGAGGGAACAGATTTAAGATTCTCAGCATTAGAAGCAGAAAGGGGATAAGAAGAATTCTATTCAATGGATATTCAGAGGATGAGAAAGTGGGCAATGTAACACTCCCATTCAAGAAAGGATGCAAAGACATCCAGCAACTGAAGGCCAGTTAGTATACCATCAGGTAACATGGGTAAGGTTTTGAAATCTGTAATCAGGGAAAAAATAAACTACAGACGCTCAGAGAGGTTAAAGTAAATTAAGGAACATGGATTTGTAAAATGTAGATTGTACTGACGAATCTAATTGAAGTTTCTGATGAAGTAACAGAGAAAGTTGATGAAGGGAATGTGTCATCCAGAAGGATTTTAAGAAAATGTTCCATAAAATACCACATAAAAGGCTAGTTAACAAAACTGAGGCTTTTGGAATAGAAGGATCATCGTGCATTGGAAAAAAAATTGACTTATGGGCAGAATTCAACGAATCGTAGTAGATGATTTCTTTTTGGATTGGAGGGTAGTAGACAGTGGTGTTCCTCAAGGGTCAGTGCAGGGACCAATTTTTTTTGCTATATGTAAATGCCTTGAATCTTGGAATTCATAACAAAATTTCAAAATTTGGAGATGTGGCAAGGATGCTACAAATTGTCTGCAACAGGACATAGATAGACTGGCAGAATGGCTGGACAAGTGGCAGATAGAATTTCATACAGAGAAGTGCAAGGTAATGCATTTCGGTAGAAGAGATAGGGAAAGGCAATATAGACTTAACGGCACAATTCTGCAGCGTGTGTAAAAAGAGAAGCACCCAGAGGTATTGATGTATCGATCTTTGAAAGTGTCTGGACATACTGAAAGAGGGATCAGCAAAGTGTATGGGATCTTGGGCTTCATAAATTAAAGCACTGGGCACAAAAGCAAACAAGTTATGTTAAATCTTTATCAAGCTCTAGGTTAGGCCCTAACTATGATATTATATCCAGTTCTGGTCACCACAATTAAGAAAAATATTAAGATCCTTGAAAGGAAGCAGAAAAGATTTACCAGAACCAGGTTCTGAGGATGTGGAATCTTAGTGACAGGGTTTGTTTGGATAGGCTAGGATCAGTCTTCTTGCAGCAACGGAAATTGAGAGGAGATTTGATATGGACGAATAAAAATTATGACATGTTTTCTCATTGATTAATTGTACAAGGACAGGGGTATAGATGTAAAGTCTAGTGCAAAAGATGCAAGGAAAGAGGAAGAAATTTCTTCACACAGTCAGTGACAATGATCTGGAACTCATTACTCTGAATGCACAAAGAATTAATAATTCCAAAGGAATTTGATTGGGCACTTGAAGGAAATAAACTTGCAAGGTTATGATGACAAAGGGGAAACGCTCCACGGTGGGGAGCTGCAATGCACTCAATGGGCCAAATGGCTTCCTGCTGTGCCATAAATAGCTCTATGATTCTAGCTGGTGTGACCTATAATGCTCAGTCTGGGAGCAGATTCAGTACAACTTCGAAAAGGGAATTGAAGAACTGAAAGAGTTTCTAGGTCTTTGTGGTCTCTGGAGAAAGAGGAGGGGCAGTGGGACTAATTGAATAGCTCTTTCAAAGAGCTAGCACAGGCACAATGGGCTAAATGGCTGCATTATTCTATGACATACAGCACTGGGCCTTGCTTTCAAATGCACGTTAGTGTTGCAATAGACTGCCAAAGCTACAAAGAATTCCCATTGCTATTTCCTTGAGCCACTGATTCCAGGATGGGGAAATGAAACTTCTCAGTTGCTATTCCTCTTGTGGCATCAGCTGAAAAGTAAAGACCAGTATTGGGTGAAGGTTAATGTGCATAGCTGGCCAATAATTACCATTTAAACTCACAGTGAATATGCATCGGAGAGGGCATGCATTTAAACAGCCCCCTTTCAGGTCTTTTCAGAAAAACATGAGAACACATCCCATGTGCTGAATGATCAAAAATGCAGAAATCTTGACAAACTGGGATGAGGGCTCTTTTTTGGCTATTGTGTTTGAATCGTTGCTTTTAGCTAATGAGGGAAGAGACCTGTACAGCACAACAGAGTCATGGGCTGGAATTTTACCATCCTATCCACCACGGGAATCAGAGAGGGTGAGGGATGGACCATGCAAAGTCCACTGACCTCCGATGGGATTTTACAGTTTTGGGACAAGCGAAGCCGTTAAATCCCACATGTAGAGTTTTACAGTGCAAGAAAGGCCCTTCAACCCATCGTGTCTGTGCTGGTCATTCAGCGTCCATTAATTCTAATCCCATTTGTAACCTTGTATGCTATGGTGTTTCCAGTCTACATGCTTCTGAAACATGGTCACGGTTCCCACCACTACCACTTTTTCAGGCAGTGAGTTCCAGATTCTCATCACCTTCTGGGTGAAAGTGTTTTTCTCAAATCCCCTCTAAGTCTCCTGCCCCTTACCTTAAATCTTTGGCCTTTTCAACAAAGAAGCAGAAAGGAATGCATTGATGTTAAAAAGAGGTTAAACTCAAGACAAGAGTAAAGGAGAGACAAGGAGTTGAACACTGTCTGCATAGAACCAGTGTACCAGAAATTCAATTTGCCGCCTCTTTGCATCCCCCATCCCAATCTGCAACTCAAACTCAACCTCTGATTTCCAGCCTGGTCTTTGTCGGAAACCATAAGAAAAGATTTATGTGGCAATTAGAGTTGGGTTCATGAGAGTCTGTTTCCTCAGAGCCGTCATTAAGCAGCTAAATTTAAACACAACCTCAGGTTGCTGTGTATATACACACAAACACACACACACAATCTCTCTCTTACAAACACTCTCTCATTCACACACACACACACTCTCTCTCACCACACACACACACACACACACACACACACACACACACACACACACACACACACACACACACAGAATTTTCCAGCCACGCTTGCCCCAAAACCAGAAAATCCCACTCGAGGTCTATGGAACCTTCCATTGTCCATCCCTTACCTGCTCCAATTCCTGCAGCAGCAGGATGGTAAATTCCAGCCATACAGTCTCGTGCTCTCACACACACAATCTCACACACACATGCAAGATACACACAAGACATAGATACTAACTCGCACAGCATTCCAGTAGACAAAAAAAACAGATACATAAATAAAAAAGTGTAAAATATATACGTATATGTATCACACACATACACAACATACAGAAATGCACCCAGACACACACACGCACTCACAGCCACAGAGTCACTCACACGGATGCATATAGATACACACACGTGCACATATTCCCCACCTCACCCCCTACTGCTGCTGCTTTGAATGTTCCTGCTCTGTGTCCAAACCAGTAGATTGACCAAGTTTATTTACAGAGTGCTATAAATAAACGTACTGGGCTTGTGTGTTGGATGTCCAGTCTCCATTCTTAAAATGAGATTTTATTTTTGGCTGCAGTATAATTTCTCATAATTGTTTGACTGTGTTTTATGAATTCTCCCTCTCGATGTCTGCATGTTGTTTGTTGTTGTGTGTGAGGTGATCCCAGGATATCTGCCAAAGCACTTCTCCAACCTCCCTCCTTCATAGTCTTTTATAAAAGATTTTATTTCTCCTCATCAATTTTCTCCCTTCCCCGCTTCTGGATGAACTGATTTCTCGCTGAGATCGAGTTCATAGCTAAAGCTTCCTTTTGTCCCTCTACCGCCCAATGCTCATTATTTGCAGGTGAGCTCAGACTGGGACTTTTGCTAATGAGAAGAATGAGAGACAAGTTTAACCCTGTCTTTATTCAATGTGTACACACTCCCCAGTCAGGAACTGATTTCTAAAGACATGTCCCTACCCTTGCCCTAATCTGATTAACACTGCATAGCAGCATTCTCACTCCAGACAGCAGAACACAAAACTCAGGTGACATTGCCAGTGCTGTACTGAAGGAGTGCTGTGCTGTTGGGGATGCTGTTTTTCAGGTGAAATGAGAAATCCAGGCCCCACCTGCTCTCTCATGGGGTGGCACAGCAGTTAGCGCTGCTGCCTCACAGCACCAGGGACCTGGGTTCAATTCCCAGGTCGGGTCACTGCCTGTGTAGAGTTGGCACATTCTTCCTGTGTCTGGCTGGATTTCCTCCAGCTGCTCTGGTTTCCTCCCACAGTCCGAAAGATGTGCAGGTTAAGGTGGAGATGCCGGCATCGGACTGGGGTAAACACATCAAGAAGTTAAAAGTCCAATAGGTTTATTTGTCACCTGACAAAAGAGCAAAGCCCCGAAAGCTAGTGGCGTTTGCTACCAAATAAACTTGTTGCACTTTAACCTGGTATTGTGAAATTTCTTACTAAGGTGCAATGGCCAGAGTATCTGAACAGACGTTGAGTGTGTGGCAGCTCTGAGATTTTCACAGTAACTTCATTGCAGTGTTAATGTAAATCTTACTTGTGACACCGGTGAATAAATAAAAATGCAGGCATAGGAGATACTGCTGCACCAAAGAAGAGTAAGAAGTCTGATGACACTAAGTTTAAGTCCAACCGATTTATTTGATAGTAAACTCACAAGCTTTCGAGGTTCCCCTCTTCGTCAGGTGAATGAAGAGTTCTGGCCTCAGACAGTGCATATAACAGCACACACAGTTTACAGATTACTGATTAGAATGTGAATCTTTACACCTAACCTGCTATTCAAATCTTAAAATGGCTAACAATGAGTGGAAGGAACACTCACATTGTTAGCCACTTTAAGATTTGAATAGCAGATTAGGTATAAAGATTCACATTCTAATCAGTAATCTGTAAACTGTGTGTGCTGTTATATGCACTGTCTGAGGCCAGAACTCTTCATTCACCTGACGAAGAGGGGAACCTCGAAAGCTTGTGAGTTTACTATCAAATAAATCGGTTGGACTTAAACCTGGTGTTGTCAGACTTCTTACTGTGTTTACCCCAGTCCAACGCCGGCATCTCCACATCTCGGCACCAAAGAAGAGCAGGGAGAAAGTGCAGGAAGGAGAGCAAGAGGTGGAGTGCTCCCCAGTATCCTGGGCCAACACTTATCCCTCAATCAACATGACTGAAGCAGATCTTAGACCATTATCACACTGATCTTTGTGGGAGCTTACACAAATTGCCTTCCCTGTTTTCTACATTACAACAGATGATGGTATGACATTGGCTGTCAAGTATCTGCTAACCAGAACTAGAGGGCACGGCCTCAAAATAAGGAGGGGGCAGTTTAGAACAGAGTTGAGGAAGAACTTCTTCACTCAAAGGCTGGTAAATTCTCTGCCCATTGAAGTGTTGGAGATACCTTGTTGAATATGTTTAAGTCAAAGGTAGATAGATTTCTGATAGATTAGGGAATTAAGGGTTATGGGGAGCAGGCAGGGAAAATGGAACTGATTTACTTCAGATCAGCCATGATCTTATTGAATGGCGGGGCAGGCTCAAAGGGCTGGATGGCTTACTCCTGCTCCTATTTCTTATGTTCTTATGTAATATCCTAAGGTCTTTCGTATAACTTATCATTAGCTCCGTCCAACTCACTTTGGTTTAAGGAAAGTTGTGTAAAAATACATTCTGAATCAGAGGGGGAATGAGGTTAAACTCCCAGATTATTCATCTACTCCACTATTCACAACCGTCCACCTATCCTTCAGACAGCATTCCTCCCTCATGAATCCCATGTCCTGTGTTGTGTTTACTCTGTCGAACCTCATAACCTCTAGTCCCATTCTCAGCTACTCACCTATTTCCACAAATACCCAGGAGCTGGCTAACGGGTGGGATGTTTTCACTTGTGAGGAAGCTCTCAAACTAGTGGCTGTATTATATGATAGTTACTAATAAATCCACAAAGGAATTCAAGGAGAAACTACAGTCTCCAGAATGCAGAGTTCATTACCACATGGAGTGACTGAGACAAATCATGTGGACACACTTAAAGGGAAAGTATATGAAGGAGAAGGGATAAAAGAATAATGTTTATAGGGTTAGATGAAGTAAACAGAGGGGACAGTAGGCATGCGGGGTGCATAAGTAATAGTACAGACTAGTCGGGCCAATGGCTTGTTTCAGCACTGTAAACTTTATTTTATTCGATGTGGCATTGAGTGCTTTCACTGGGAATTTCTAACAGTATCAATGGCTGTGGTGTGGTTTTCGTGTTCTGACATTAAATTTTACGTAAACTAACTGAAAAAAAAACATTTGAGGGGCAGACGACCGCATCAATGCATTCCTCTCTGTATAGGGGACTTGGCACTGAGTTTCACAAAGTCCCTTTAACCAGCTCTTTTTGGAGGTTAATTCTGAACTTTTTTTTTGTTTAATCAGTATGTGCTGCGGACATCACCCCGCGGGAATGTCTGGGAGGAGATGCTGACCATGCCAGTGGCCTGAGGGGTGGAACGGGCATCAGCAGAGGTGCGGTCAATAACGCTGGACAGAGGTGCCCACAATGTAACAATCCCAACAGGTCAGACTCAGTGTTTCCTCTGTCAGCACCCTGGCGACATTACGAGGACTCACAATCTAAACAAAAATATTTTCAAAAGTACAGATAGAAATAGACAGGGAAGAAAGAAAACCAAATAGGATGTTTAAATTAATCATAAACCAATCTGGCTTTTTTGTGGTTGTGACTCCGGCTTAAGATAGACTCAATGAAAGGGATTCTGATGGTGACCCTTTCAACAAGTTGGAAACTTAATCTGAAGGAAACTTGGGTGAATAAATAAATAAAACCAGAAAATGCTGGAAATCTACAGTCGTTCAAGTCAGTGTCTGTAATGGGCAAGGTCACGTTCATGTTTCGGGTGCATCAGGATTGCAACACAGGAACAGGAGTGGGCTGCTCAGTTGTTCCGCCATTCCACTAAATCATGGCTGATCTGTATCTCAGCACCATTTACCCAGCTTCGCTCCATAACCTCTGATACTCACACAGCAAAAATCTGGTAACCGCAACTGTTGACGCTTTCAACTGGTGCGGAATATCACAGCACCATTTCCAGCATTTGCAGCAACGTACTTTTATGAAAACAAAATCATGTTTATGTCACGCCTTGTCCTTTCTTATAAACAACCCAAAGCGAGTGAAATGAAACACTTTGAAGTGGCTGTCACGATGGTGACTAGAAAGAATCCCACAGGGTAGGACTGGTATGGTGGATGCTAAGAGATTATTTCCAGAGTCTAGAATTAAGTAGTCATTACCTCAGGATCAGGAGTTGGCCACTGAGAAATGAGATAAAATGTCTTCACAGAGAGGGTTGTGAATCAGTCAGTGAATTAAGCAGCAAAGTCAATAGACTTTTGGAAACTAAGGTAATCAAGAGAATTGGGGTTAGAGCAGGAAGGTGGTGCTCAGTTTGAAGATCAGCCATGATCTTACTGAGTGTGGTGGAGCAGACTTGGGGAGCACTATGGTCCACTCCTGATCCCATTTCTTATTTCTGAAGTAGTAAAGAAATTAATGGCCATAAATCCTTCCCACTCTTTGAATGAACATCACAAGATCTGGCAATATGGAAAATTGTCCAGGAATGTCATGTAAACAAAAACACAGCCAATTACTGCCCCATCAGTCTGATCCTGATGATCAGTAACATGATAAACAAAACAAAGAACAATACAGCACAGGAAACAGACCCTTCGGCCCTCCAAGTCTGCGCCACTCATGCTTTCAACTAGACTATTTGTTTGTATGCTCCCATTCCCAGTCTGTTCATGTGGCTATCCAGGTAAGTCTTAAATGATCCCAATATATCCACCTCTACCACCTTGCTTGGCAGCACATTCCAGGCCCCCATCATCCTCTGTGTAAAATACATACCTCTGACATCTGCGTTAAACCTTGCCACCCTCACCTTGAGCTTGTGACCTCTTGTGTTCGTCACCACCGATCTGGGAAAAAGTTTCCCACTGTTCACCCTTTCTATGCCCTTCATAATTTTATAAAAGTCATGCTATGAAGTGGCCTTTGCTTAGCAATAACTTGCTCAATGAAGCTCAGTTTGAGTTCTGCCAGAATCACTCAGCTCCTGACATTACAGCCTTGCTTCAAACATGAACAAAAGAGTTGAATGCTGGAGGTAAGGTGAAAGTGACTGCCTTTGACATCAAGGTAGCACTTGACTGAATGTGACATCAAGGGGCCTTAACAAAACAGAATTCAATGGGAATCTGCTGGCTGGAGTCATACCTGGCACAAAAGAAGGTGAGTGATTGTTTAAGGTCTATCATCACAGTTCCAGGACATCACTGTGGGAGTTCCTCAGGGCCTGTCCTAGACACAACTATCTTCAGCTGTTTCATCAATGACTTTCCATCCGTCATAAGTTCAAAAGTGGGAATATTTGCTGATGTTTGCACAATGTTCAGCACTTTTCACAACTCCTCTGATACTGAAGCAGTCCGTGCCTAAATGCAGCATTGGGACAATATCCAGGCTTGGGAGAACGAGTGACAAACAATATTCATGGCATGTAAGTACAAGGCAATGGCTTTCTCTAACAAGAATCTAGCCTTTGCCCCTAGATAGTCAATGGCATTAGCATTGCTGATTATCCTACTATTGACCTCCTGGGGGCTTGATCAGAAACTGAATTGGACTAGCCATATAAATACAGTGGCTACAAGAGCAGGTCAGAGGCTACAGATCCTGTGACAAGTAACTCATTTCATGACTCCCCAAAGCTGTCCACCATCTATAACGCACAAGTCAGAAGGGTAACATAATACGTTCCACAAGCCTAGCAGGGTGCAGCTCCAACAACACTCAAGAAGCTCAGAATCATCCAGAACAAAGCAGCCTAGTTGACCCCATCACAAACACTCACTCCCGCCAGCACTGATGCAGTGACAACAGTGTGTACCACCTACAAGAGACACTGCAGGAATTCACTAAGTCTCCTCACATGGCACCTTCAAACCCATGACCACTCCATCGAGAAGGACAAGGGCAGTAGACACGCTAACACGCCATCTGGAAGTTCTCCTCAAAGCCAACCATCATTCTGACTTGAAAATATATATATCGGCCATTCCTTCACTGTCGCTGGTTCAAAATCATGGAAACTCCCTCCCTAACAGCACAGCAAGTGCACCCAGACCACATGGACTGCAGCAGTTCAAGAAGGCAATTCACCACCACCTTCCCAAGTACTGTTAGGGATGGGCAATAAATGGTGGCCAAGCCAGCAATAACCACATCCCAAGAACGAATAAAAAGGAGCTCGAGCACTAACAGGAATAGATAGGAGCTTAGGGGGATTGCGGGTGGAAGGCAATGTTTCACATATTGCCAAAAATCTTTGGCAAATGCTGTACTTTCCCAGCACTGACATGTTAGCTGAAATTTGGTGCCAGAAAGGGTTAAAACCCACAGGTGAGTCCTGACTACTGAGTTAAGTTGACATGCAAGTCTTTTTAACTATAGTTAGAGGAGGATTATGTTTCAGTTGCAGGGCTGGGGGTGTGAATTAGGTCCATCTGATTGGATAATAGTTGGGTGAGGTTTGCACGGAACGTGTATGAGTAACACTGAGGCAGTTTCAAATGGGCTCACAGTTCATCCTAAACTGGCATTTCAGCTGAGATATGGCATAGAAGTAATGTCAGTGCACTAGTAATGCCTAGGGGACACAGGTTCAAATCCGGCCACAGCGACTGGTGAATCAAAATTCAATTAATAAAAAATTCTGGAACTAAAAGCTAGTCTCAGTAATAGTGACTGTGAAACGATCATCGATTGCCATAAAAACCCATGTCCTTTAGGGAAGGAAATCTGCCGTCCTCACCCAGTCTGACTTACATGTGATTCCAGACCCATAGCAATGTGATTGACTCTTAACTGTCCTCTGAAATGATCTAACTAGCCACTTTAGGGATGGGCAACAAATGCTGTTGTGCCTTACCATTAATGCCAATATAGTAAAACAGAATAAAGAAAAATTACTCAACGCAGGGGGTTGAAATTAAGCCTGCGCCCCATAATGCACAAATTGAGATACATATCCACAGCCGGCTTAAACCTGTACTCTTCTCTTCCAAGTTGATCTTGGAAGCCTCTCTCAATGTGGTTTATAGACATACAGGTAAAGACCCTCCAGACCACGCAGCCTTCCCTCTACACAGTCGTTTACATAGACAAATCAGGGGCCAAAGGGAAGGTAAGATAGGAAAAACACATTTAAAATTATGTGAATCTAATTCAAGTAAATAAACATTTGTTTATTTTCTTGTTTCAACAGAGTTTCCCTTCGCTGTCTATTTATACAATATCAAAAATAGCATTTGTTGGTGGCTCCAAAGCGGGAAAAAACATTCCGTTATCTCATTGGGAAGCTCCCTCTACTCTGCCAAAACAACGTACCTCTTCCCCCTCAATCTTGGCATCCGCATGATACTGTTCCACACTACACACCAGCCTCTCTGACAGAGTAAGACTTTCAGTTCAATGCCAAATTAAGTGCACACTGTGCTGTGGACACATGCCCAATAGCTTGCCTGGTGAACCTTCCTCAACTTGTTTCACAGCAGACCAGAGAGATTGGTCACAATCAGGTCTAGCAGAGGTGGAAAGTTAGATTCTAATGCCGTAAATGATGAGATTAAGAGAAAATGTAGACTAACAACAGTATCTTAATTCTTTTTATTCTTGCACGGGATCTGGACATTGCTGACTAGACCATCATTTAAAAGCGTCCATCCCTAACTGCCCTTGAAGAAGTACAGGCGAGTTCCAGGTTTTTGATCCTTTGACTATGATGGAATGACAATATATTTCCAAGTTAAGGTGGAAGAAAACTTGTAAATAGTGATCCTCCTATGCATCTGATGCCCTTGTCCATCTAGGTGGTAGAGGTCACAAATTTAGGTACAATTAGATAATGGATTGTTTTTCTTGCCTCAGTTAGCTTCAGGAAACCTGGTTGTATTAACACTATAAACATAAGGATTACTTCACAAGTACTCATTCCTTCAAGTCTCAGGTTGGATCCCAATGCCACACATATAACATGTACATGCACAAGCTTTCCCATCAGAAGGGGAAATTCTGACTGACATCCACCCCCAACCAACAAGACCAGTTCACAGAGGCAGGATCTAGTAAGCCCTCCAATGCTCCAGCTCAAATCAGATAGGCTGAGTGGGAGAAAGAGAAATAAAAGGAGAAATCAAAAAAAACTTAAATATCAATCGTCCTTTCATGACCTCAGCACAGCCTAAAGAGTGTTACACTCAACTTAGGAAGAACTTCTGAAATGTAGTCATTATTGTAATGGAAAGACAGAAGCCAATTTGTGCATAGAGAGATCTATAAAGAGCAATGAGAGAAGAATCTGATATTGATTGAGGGATAAATATTGTCTAGGAAATTAAAGAGTTGAGGTGGCACAGTGGTTAGCACTGTTTCCTCACAGCGCCAGAGACCCAGGTTTGGATCACTGTTTGTATAGAGTTTGCATGTTCTCTCCATGTCAACGTGGGTTTCCTCTGAGTGCTCCAGTTTCCTCCCACAGTCCAAAGACGTGCGAGTTAGAAAGACTGGCCATGCTAAATTGACCTTAGTTGACCACGGGGATTAGCAGAGTAAATGTGTGGGGGTTACAGAAATAGGGCCCGGGTGGGATTGTGGTTGATACAGACTCGATGGGCAAGATGGCCTCCTTCTGTACTGTACGGATTCTATGATCTTTGAGGGTGGATATGAATGGCATTGTACCACACAATGTACTTACACATTTCCAATAGAAGGTCAATATCAGGTCTTCTAACCTGACAGGGTCACCAGCAACAATGTATACTGATTATTGATTGAGCAGTTGGACTGGCTGAACCCCCAAGTTCAGCTAAAGTCATTCATTTTATCCTCAGTGGCTTGACTCCCTCCCCACATTCACCAGATTCAAAGCAGGTGTAAATAGGTAAAACCTTCCAAACTCCAAGTGTAGGATGTGTTTGGATGTGTAGAGTGAGCAGGAGGAAGGAATCTCCTGTCCAGGCTCATGGAGAATTCCACTCTGGTTGTGATCAGGAATCAAACCAATTATGAAGCAGCCAACTAGGGCAAGCACACCTGGCAAGCTATTAAGAAAATAGAACCATGCATTTGGCTCTGATGAATGGACAGAACTGGCAACATGAAGAGCCAGCAATAGATCAAGTGGCATTACATGGCAGTATGAAGAGCCAGCTCATATTGGGTGCTTCTGAACAGAAAGAGAGAGTCTATACAGAGCAGCAAATTCAACTGGCAGGGCACAGGCTCATATTGTCAGCAGGAAGTAGCTAGAAGCACACAGAGCTGGCAATGCTTAGTAGGGATGAGTTAAATGATACTATGATAGCTTTCTGTGGATGCTAAGGACAAAATTAAGATCAAGCTTGCACAAGGGGGCTGACATACGCTTCCGTGGCCTGCCCTGCTATTCAATACAATCATAGCTGATCTTCAAACATCAACTCTACTTTCTCAGCCAATTCATGACCAGAGGGTGGGCTTGCCATCCAATTGAGGATGGCCCATGAACTCTTGAAGCTGGAGGAACCAATAACTGGAATGGAGGTCATCAGATGAAAGATCATTGCGACCAAAACCCACAAAATGAATTGGTCAGAATGTTGTGACCATTCACACCGACAGGATTCTCCAGTCCCGCTGCAGTGAATGGAGATTTGGCTAAAGGCCAAATTCTCCATCTTTGCTAGCAGCCACGGCAGGGCGTGAATGGCTGGAAAATTCCAGCCACTATTTCTGTTTCTCTTCCCAGATACTGCCCAGGTACTTACAGCATTTTGTGTTTTTATTTCAGATTTCCAGCATCTGGAGTACTTTGAATTTGGCCTTCCAGTTTCCAGGTCAATATTAATTCTCTAAACCAGTGTCTAAAATAGCTCGTGTTGCTATTTGTGGGACTTTGGTACACACTCAAGTTGGCTTCTGCATTTGCTACGTTGCAACAGTGAAAACGCTTCAAAAATGCTTCATAGGCTATAAAGTGCTTTTGCAACTATCTGGCAAAAAAAAATTATGTTTCTGTCCTCTCCTCCCCACCGCAGACCTTGAGTTGAGCCCTCCTGAAGCACTGTAGTCCATCTTCATTCCAATCTCAAACCAGGGGAACTGTACATGAAATTCACATTCGATCAGACCATGAAATAGATCATCTGCTCAGCCCCAAAATGGTGGAACACAACAGGAAGTTTATGGGCAAAGGCCTCACCCTTTCATGCCAATTTTAGTCAGACCAATTTGGGAGTTGCCAATTCTAGTCAGAGCAATTTCTGATAATTTAATCACAGGCCCACTTGGCACAAACAGGTTCACCTTCACGTGCCCTTCCTATTGGTCAGCCAACAATCCATCCCCCAAAGTGCTGTCTCCTCATGGCCAACTGGGGAAAAAAAAACTCATCACAAAATCCTTCGATACAAAAGTCTGAGGTCGCCTACCAACCAACTCAAGGACAACTTCTTCCCTACTGCCATCAAACTTTTGAATAGATCTACCTTATATTAGGCTGATCTTTCTCTACATCCTAGCTATAAAGTTAATTTATTAGTCACAAATATGTCTTACATTAACAATGCAATGAAGTTACCCTTAGTCGCCACTCTCCAGCGCCTGTTCGGGTGATGCACCTAACCAGCTAGTCTTTCAGACTGTGGGAGAAAACTGGAGTACACAGAGAAAACCCACATAGACACAGGGAGAACATGCAACCTCCATACATACAATGATCCAAGCCAAGAATCGAACGCAAGTCTCTGGAGCTGTGATGCACTGATGCTAACTACTTTGCCACCATGCTGTCCCATGACTATGGTTGTAACACTACATTCTGTACCCTCTCCTTTCCTTCTCTATGAACAGTATGCTTTGTTTGTACAGTGCAAAAGAGACAATACTTTTCATTTTATACCAATACATATGACAACAACAAATCAAATCAAATCCTTGACTAAGAACAAGACTGAGGCGGTAATCACTCACCTCTGATCCAGAGCTGACCCAAGGTTGTTGATGTATTGGAAAGGCTGCAGAGAGATTCACCAGGATGCTGCCTGGTTTGGAGGATACAAACTATGAAGAAAGGTTGAAAAACTTGGATGATTGCACTGGAGCATTGGAGGACAAGGGAGGGACAAGATAGAGGTTTACAAGATTATGCCAGGCTTGGATAGAGTGCATAGTTAGAGTCTTTTTCCCAGGCTCGAAGAGTCAATTACCTGGGGTCATAAGTTGAGAGTGAGGGGGGAAAGTTTAGAAGAGATGTTAACGGCAAGTTTTTCACACAGAGGGTGGTGAACATCTGGAACACACTGCCGGAGTAGATGGTGAAAGCAGATTCTATAATAATATTCAAAAGGTATTTGGATAGAACAGGAAGGTAATAGAGGGATATGGACCATGTAGAGGCAAGAAAATATTATTTTTCTGTGTCAGCACAGACTTGATGGGCCAAAAGGCCTGTTCCTGTGCCGTACTATTCTTTGTAAGTGGAAAAGGTGAGCAGCCAACAGCATTTATATAGCACGTTTAACTTGGGTAAAATGTTAATGTGGTGCTTCACAGGTGCATAATCTAATAAAATTTGACACAAAAGCATAAAGGACAATGTCGAGACAAAAGCTTGGTGAAAGAGATATGTTTTCAGGAACATATTAACGAAGGAAGAGTGAAGCAGAGAGCTTAGAATTGAAGCAATTGAAAGAATAACCACCAGCGGTGGGATGATTACACTGGAGGGTGCATAACGAGCTAAACAAGCCCCTTTCTCCCACTTTCATGGCTAATATTTTTATAAGCAGTATATACTTGTATAAAAGTTGAATTTTTGAATCATAGGGTTAACTTTGCATGGATAATGATTTTGAGGCATTGACCTGCGTGATTTGGACCCAATTATCAGAATGGAATAAAGTGAAACCTATAATATTAAAGAATTCATAACAACACATTCATATTAATTAATTCATATTAATTCACTAATTGCAAGAAACTGCAAAGGGTCATGAATGTAGCTCAGTCCATCACGGAAAGCAGCCTCCCATCCACTGACTCTGTCTACACTCCCCACTGTCTCAGAAAAGCAGCCAGCATAATTAAGGACCCCATACACCCTGGACATTCTCTCTTCCACCTTCTTCCACAGGGGAAAAGATACAAAAGTCTGAAATCACGTACCAACCAACTCAAGAACAGCTTCTTCCCTGCTGCCATCAGACTTTTGAATGGACCTACCCTGCATTAAGTTGATCTTTCTCTACATCCTAGCCATGACTATAACATTATATTCTGCACTCCTTTCCTTCTCTGTCAATGATATGCTTTGTCTATATGCTTTCATTGTATACTAATACATGTGACAATAATAAATCAAATCAAAATTTATTTTATAACATTACAAACTATATATATTTCATTCATATAACTATATACCACAACATTAGCTACAACAGTTCACAGTGGAATCCTCCAAAATCACTCTGATCATTATCTGAACAATTTGTACCAATATTTTGATTTATATAACATTATGTTTCCATTCTTCATCACAGACCTCATTAGGTCCTGTAACTTCAGCATCATCGTTCTATCAGTAATCATCTTCTATACTTTCGAAAGTATTCAATTTTCCTCTTTTTAGAAATGATTTTTTGAGAATATTGGGATCAAGTTCATTTCATGTGTTCATGACCTATTAACATGATTGCTCAAGGCTATTTACATATTTACTGCTTCAGTGAATGTTTTCTCACCTTCCAACCATCCAATTGTTCCACATGTCTCAGATACTGCTCTAGAGAGTTTATTCAAACAAACATCAAAGGGCTGAACATCATTTGAACTGCCATGTTGGTGTTGGTTGATCTCACATCACAGACTACATTCTTAAGGAGGCAGGATTTGATCACAGATGGACAATTTCTGTGTCATCCTTCTGGTCTCAAATTCTACACTTTTTTGATACATTTCTGGCAACCCGCCTTCATTGACTTCAACCTTTCCAATGAGCACGGATGACAACACCCTTCTGACAATCCTCTTCAGGAGGAGCTTTGCGTTTCAATGTTATCACTGGCTTTAAATTTGTGCCATCCTATACAAGTGAAAGCACTGTGAACGGAGTCTTCTTGTGGCCAGTTGACTTAAGGACAGTTCTTTCTCCAATCTTTGTAGCAGTCTTGCTTGCTGGCATGTCAAAATTCATCAATATTTCATCCATATTTCCAATGCAGGGCAATTGATAAACATCAATGTAAGAAGTCAGCCATTTACGACAGAGACAGAGGAATTTCTTCTCTTAGAGGAGAAGGAATCCGTGGAATGCTTTACTGCAGAGGGCTGTAGAAGCTAAGTTTTTAAGTATGTTCAAGACTGAGATAGACAGATTTTTAATCCGTAAGGGAATCGAGGGTTATGGGGATAAGCGGAAAAGTAGAGTTGAGAATTACATCAGATGAGTCATGATCTCATTTACTGACAATGCAAACTAAACGGGCGGGATGTTCTGGCCACGCTCACCCCAAGGCTGGAAAATCTCACCCAAGATCAATGGATATTTGAATTCTTTGGTGGGTGGGACAAGTAAATTCCGCCCAGTGGGTGGAATGGTCTATGTTTCTCCTATGTCTTATAGTTTTATCTCTGGTACACCTAGGGTCTACTTTCAAATGAGGCAGGAGGATACTTCTGGCAGAATGGGGTTTTAGGCCAAAAGTCATGGGATCGAATTTCCACAAGATTGACTTTTACACAAGTAAATAGTAATAAGTGTTCAATGCAAAAAAAAAACACTTTTTAAAAAATGTTTTGAAAACTCTGTTCCTGGGGTTTTTGCTAGTAGTAGTGCCCCAAAGTTTGATCTAAACAATCCTAGAGAGTTATCAACCCCTCAGTGACCGTCTTCTGAAAGAAGAGGAACTTGGCATGAAAGAGGTGAACAGTGTAATAGAGACAGTGCTTTTAATGTAATGTTTGGGCCAGTCTGTGCTGGCACTTCGAGACATTTACAAACATTTATTTTGTATATTACTCATTATACCGTCTGCTTTCTACCGGAATGGGAGCAGGGCATGGCAGATAAACTTTCAGTATTACTCACTATTACAGTAAGCCTCCCCTCTTGAACTAAATGAGGGGAAGAATCCCAGTCATTTGTCTAAATTTACATCATTCCCGACAGGATTTACTTTCCCCTGACTGAAGAAACTGAATGGGAAATTCCAAGTCGGGAATACACCAAAGTCATGAGGGGTTTTGATAAGAATAAATAAGGAGAAACTGTTTCCACTGGCAGGAAGAGGTCAGTAACTAGGCAACAGCTTTAAGATAATTGGTAAGAGAAGCCAGAAGGGAATTGCAGAGAAATTACCTGACGCAGCAAGTTGTCAAGACCTAGACTGCAACGACAGAAAAGAGTTGTGGAAGCAAATTCAATCTTAGTGATCAAGAGGAAATTAATAATTTATTTAAAAAGGGGAAACAAGAAACTGTAAGTCTTTGGGGGGAAAAGGGACTTAATCGGATATTTCTTTCAAAGGGCTGGCACAAATATGATGGGCTGACTGGTCTCTCGCCATGCAGCATGACTATCCAAACTGAAAACCTTTATTAACATACAAAAGGGGGCAAGCTATAGGATTACTATCAGTTGTGTTCCAGTGTGTACCTTCAAGCCTCTTCCTCTTTAGGCAAGGGTAATCACACAGTGGAGACTCTTAATAATCATACTGTTGTTGTTTACTGTGTAAAGGAGACAGTTTTTTGTAGGAGACGTCTATATAAAGATGGTCTATCATCACTGACACATGATGGTTTGGGGAGAAGAGCAGTGACTCATTAACAGGTCTTGGGAGCGCATGTGGTTTTCCTGAGGTAGTCATGCATTCCAGAACGGAGTCTGATAAAATTAACTGTTTCTCAAACCTTGGCAAGGTGAAATTTACTTTTACTTTTTGCTGACGGAAAACACTTGCAGTGAGATTGCCAGATCTCTGAGAGGCAGGAAGTATTAAAGATCATGGAATCAAGGCAAGCAGAGATGCAAACCAGCCAGCATCTCATTGAAATAGACTCAAGAGACCATTTCTGTTTCCATATTACATATATATCTCTAATTCCTGACTGAAATCAGACTCTACTTCTACTTTTGAGGAAGAGAATTCGAAAGATTCAAGACTCACTGAGTGAAAAAAAATTTTCTCATCTCTGTCTTCAATGGGCAACACTTTTTTAAACAGTGATCCCTAGATTCTCCCATAAGAGTGAACACCATCTCTACATCCAGGATCTTTAGGTATTTGAAGATTTAAGTTAAGTTAGCTTTTATTCTTTTAAAGTTGTGCAGAAGCTAAACTTGAGCAGAGAATGTTTCTGGTGTTATATGGGGTAAGAAGTCTCACAACACTACGTTAAAGTCTATGTTAAACAACACTACGTTATTTGGTAGTAAATGCCACTCGCTTTCGGAGTTTGCCTCTTTATCAGGTAAGTGGGAGTTCTGAACTCCCACCCACCTAACGAAGGGGCAAACCCCAAAAGCTAGTGGTATTTACTATCAAATAAACCTGTTGGACTTAAACCTGGTGTTGTGGGACTTCTTACTGTGTTTACCCTAGACCGATGCCAGCATCTCTACATCATTGTTATATGGGACAGATTTACTTCTGGTTCTAGAATAAACGCTGTTATTATTTCCTGAGTGCTGAAGAATTTAGCCATTCCACACAGTGAGGCCATAGAACCCTTCTGACAATAAGAATCATTCAAGATGCCCGTAGTGGAGTCTGCTTGAGGACTGCATGGGAATAGAGATACTCTGGAAAAGAAATCTTAGGGGAATTGGTAAAATTATAATAATTTGGATTTCACTATAAAGATTTTGAAATCCACCTTCTGATAAAACTTCACTGTCACACAATCTTAGATTTTAATGATAATATTCCACACTGTATATGCTTCTTACTGATGCTAACAACTTGCATTTACATTGTATTTTAATTCAGCAAAACAGAAGCGCAATCAGATAACATTTGATACTGAGTCTCCAAAGGAGATGTTAAGATAGGTGACCAAAAGCCTGTTCAAACAAGTGTGTTGTAGTCAAGTGGGAAAAAAAAACAAGCTTAAGGAGGGAATTGCAGAGACTGAGGCTTAGGTCACTATTGACAGTGGTGGAGTCAAGATAATCAGTGGCATGCACAAGGCCAGAACTGGATCTCTGACAACTGTAGTGCTGGAGGAGGTACAGGAGACAGTCCAGGTCAGGGTTTGGCAAGGCCATAATGAAATTAATCCTGTTAAATAAATAGGCAAAAATTGTGGATTTAGCCAAATGTAAAATTATCTACTTTGGATCGCTAAAAGATAGCATAGCGTACTTCTTAAATGACAAAATGTTATGAAAAACAATCAAAAAGGCTAATGGAGTGCTGACTTTTATATCTGGAGAACTTGAACATAAGGGGATGTAAGTCACGTCGCAGCAATACAAAGTCCTTGCTGGACTACACCTGGAGCACCAAGAGCAGTTCTGGGCACCACATCTTAGGAATTATATATTGGCCTTGAAGGCAGCCCAGTGTTGATTTACCTAGATTCGAAGGATTAAGTGAAGATAAAAAAAATTAGACAAACTAGAATTGTATTTCTCAGAATATTGAAGGTTACAAGCTGTTTTGATTTAAATCTTCAAGGTATTAAAGGGAACAGATAGCGTAGAATCGGAGAAACTATTTTCATAATTTGGAAGTCCAGAACAAGGACCATAATCGACAATTAGGCCTTTACAACAGTGAAATTCAGAATCGCTACCTCACACAAAGGGTGGCAGGAATTTGAAACAAAAAAGAACTAAAGAAGGCAAACTGCAAATGACAATTGGTGTATATCAATTGGTAATTTTAAAAACAATGATGGATAGATTGCTATTACCTACCAGTATTGAGAGATATGGAGTTAGGTTGGAGATCAGCCATGATATCACTGAATGGCTGAATAGTCTCCAGAAGCTAAATGGCCTCCTTCTGCTTTGCTTCCATTTCTACATCTTCCAATTCTGCCTTCTTGTACATCTCCAGATTTAACAGCTCTAGCCATGGTGACTATGCTTTCAGCTATCTGGCCCATAAGCAACAGAATTCCCTCCCTAAACCTCTCCATTTTTTAACCTCTCTTCTCTTTTACAATCTTCTTTTTATAACTTACCTCCTTGGTTAAGCTTTTGCTCAGCTAGCCAGCATTTCTCCTTCTATATGGCTCAATATTAAAAAAGATGTAATATTACATGGGCCATGGAGGATGAAGAGGATGAGGGCAGATTTCTGCTGTCCTTTACGTGAAGAAGTGCTTTCTGATATCACCCTTTAATTAGACCACAAAGATAGGAGCAGAATTAGGCCATTCAGTCCACTGAGTCTGCTCCGCCATTCAATCATGACTGATATTACTCTCATTTCCATAACACTTAATCCTCTTATTGATCAAGAATCTATCTATCTCTGTCTCAAAGACACACAATTACCTGGCCTCCACAGCCTTCTGTGATAATGAGTTCCACAGATTCCTCTTCATCTAAGTTTTAAAGGAGCGTCCCTTCACTCTGAGGTTGTGTCCTTGAGTTCTAATCTCTCTCACTAGTGGAAACATCCACTCCAGATCTACTCTATCTAGTCCTCTCAGTATTCTGTTTCAACTGGATCCCACCCCATCCTTCTAAACTCCATCGAGTATAGACCTAGACTCCTCAACCGCTCCTCATATGACAAACCTTTCATTCTTGCAAACCTCCTCTGGACCCCCTCTAAGGCCAGCATAACCTTCCTTAGGTATGGGCTCAAAACTGCTCACAATATTCCAAATGGGTCTGACCAGAGTCTTATACAGCCTCAATGACCTGGCTCTTCCTCCAGAAGGCAACAGTTTTGCTCTACCTATGAAATACTTTAATCATCTGAAACACCTTGACTATTTCACTCATTCATTTTTTATACTGGAGAAAGAACAAACCTGGTCCACGCAACCTCCCCGCTTAGCTTCTAACCCAGAATCATCCTGTTGAATCTACACAGCATCTCTCCAAAGTCAATATATCATTTATGTCAAATCCATCAGTAGGACTAGAGGACATTATTTAAAAATAAGGAGTCACCCAGAGATGAGGAAATGTTTTTCTCTTAAAGGGCAGTGAATTTCTGGATCTCTTCTTTAAACAATGGAAGCAGAGTCTTTGAATATTTTTATGCAATGGTAGATTGATAAACAAAAGGGGTGAAATGTTACTATCGTAGATGGGAGCCATGATCTTATTGAATGGCTGAGCATGCCTGAATGGTCTACTGCAGCTTCTAATTTGTAGGTCAGTAACTATTGCATCTCATTGCGTGACACTGACCAAATCTCTCGGAGACGGAAGGAGAACATGGCAACCAGCAATATGTAATTATGTACTGTACACAACAGTGTGTGATGGGGAGACTGCCCACAGCTGAGGGAATCTTAATAAGCAAAAAGAAAGGAATCTGTTATTTTGCTGGCATTTTCCTTCAAGGCATCTCATAATTCTTACTCAGACGACAAAGAAGGCCTCTTTTGAAAAATTATAATCTTACACATCCCAATTTTATAACTGCGGAATCTCTTGGTAAATGGCAAAATGTTAATCAGTGGAGGAGAAAGAACCCGCTTATAATAGTCCAACAAGACTTTAAATGTCCAGTTCTCTCTATGAATCAGCTGATTAATTTAAAACCTGGGCTGGGTTTAAGCTATTACAGATCAGAATGCCCAGAGTTAAAGTAGCAGTAAACGGCAAAATTCTTATGAGTATTGACAGGCAGAGGGATCTGGGTGTACAGATACATAGGTCACTGAAAGTGGCAACGCAGCTGGAGAAGGTAATCAAGAAGACACACAATGTGCTTGCCTTCATCAGCCGGAGCACTGAGTTTAAAAATTCGCAAGTCAGGTTGCAGCTTTGTTCGGCTGCACTTGGAACATAGTGTTCAGTTCTGGTCGGCCCAACTTGTCCATGTATGGGTAGCTTTAATCTTCATGTAGATTGGGAAAAGTAGCCATGAGGAAGAATTCATAGTGTGTATTCGCGACAGTTGCCTAGGACAAAATGCTAGGCAAAACCAGGGATCAGGCTATTTTAGATCTGGTCATGTGTAATGAGGCAGGTGTAACAAACAACCTCAGAGTAGAAGATACCTGAGGAAGCAATGATAAAAATGATAAAATTTAGCATTTAGTTTGAGAGTGAGAAGCGTGGGTCAGAAACAACTTAAATAAAGCTAATCACAAAGGAATGATGGCAGAGTTGGTTATCATGGACTGGGAAAGGAGTCCAGCAGGAAAGATGGTTTATCAGCAATGGGGCACGTTTATGAAAATAGTTCATCGCTCAAAACAAGGAGAAATTCCAGTGAGGAAGAAGAATTCTAGAAAGAGGATAAATCAACCATGGATATTGTCCAGGTCTTGTATTTAAACATCAACTGCTTCAGTATTTGAGGAATTGTGAATGTTGCTGAACATTGCGCAGTCTCAGCAAACTTCTGACCTTACGATGGAAGGAGAGTCATTGATGAAGAAGCTGAAGATGATTAGATCTGTGACACTACCTGAAAAACAGAGCAGTGATACTCTGGGATTAAGATGCCTAACCTCCAACCATCCCAATCATCTTCCATTGTGTCGGGTATGACACAGAGGTCCCTTTAATTATGAAAAGATACTCAGGCATTGGAGGTAGTCCAGAACAAGTATTTACTGTCTAGTCCAAATCGTCATTTACTAGGGTGAACGCGGATATGGAGGGATTTTTCTTATGAGGAGAGGTTGAGTAGGTTAGGTCTGTACTCATTGGAGTTTAGAAGAATGAGAGGCGACCTTATTGAGATGTATAGGTGGCATGACAGAGCAGATGTTGAGAGGTTGTTTCCCCTTGTGGGAGAGTCTAGGACCAGAGGGCATAATCTCAGAGTAAAGGGTCGCCAACTTAAGATAATTGGGGCCTCACAGTCCCAGAGTTCCAGGTTCAATTTCTGGCTTGGGTTACTGTCTGTGCAGAGTCTACATGTTCTCCCTGAGTCTGCATGGGTTTCCTTGAACAGTCTAAAAGGTGTGTTGGTTAAGTGCATTGGTCATGCTAAATTCTCCCTCAGTGTACCCAAACAGGTGCTGGATTGTAGCTACTATGGAATTTTCACAGCAAGTTCATTGCTGTGTTAATGCAAACTTACTTGTGACACTAATAAATAAATTCTAAACTTTACCAAAAAGCAATGAAGAAGAATTTCTTCTCTGAGGCTAACAAATCTGTAAAATTCTTTACCACAGGGGCCAGCAGAGACTGGTTCATTAAGTATATTCAAGATTGAAGTAGACAAAATTGAAGATTATTAATCGATAAGGGAATCGAGGATTATGGGGATAAGGTGGGAGAGTGGAGTTGAGGATGATCATATCAGGTCAGTCACGATTTTATTGATTGGCAAAGCATGGGCTGAATGGCCTACTTCCACTCCTACACCTTATGGTCATTCCCCCTTGCACTTTCCTTATTGTCCTGTAATTTGTTCTCCTTCAATTACTTATCCAATTCCTTTTTGAACATCTTTTTGACTCTCTTATCACCATCCTTTCAGGTGATGCATTCCAGATCACAACAGTTCGCTGCTGCAAGCAATTTTTTATTCTTCATGTTGTCTCTGCTATCTTTTGCCAGTTAATCATGAACCTCAGAATTCTGGAAATGATAGGGATAAATCAGCCTATGGCCTTTGCTGTAATTTTTAAATTTATATCACATTGACAAGGTTCTATTTGCTATTTAGGCCAAATTGTCATGAAAAGGTGGTAGCGGTGGGAGAAGACCTTGCACTATAACTGATCTTGCGGTGATGCTCCCACAAGTGCTACTTTGGAAATTCCACAATTGTGAACAATGACAATGAGGGAACAACAATACCTGCCCCCGTTAGGATGGGTGTAAACTGAAGTTCCCATGATATTGCTACTTTAGGTCTTCAAGAAATCATAATGAGAGGAGATACTGGTGAAGCAGGTTCAATATGTGTGACAGGGAGAGACAGAGAGAAAGACAGAGAGAGAGAGAGGGAGAGAGCGAAAGAACAGACGTGGCAAAAGAAAGATTACAACAATCCTGGCAATTTTCTTCAATATAGTAAACATCTCAAACAGATCACTATTCTCCCTCATTACCTCCAGGGAATCTGACTCATGTTTACTCCCAATGTAGCACTCTCTTTTGGTTCCAAATGTCAAACTTCTGAACAATCACTGGACCTTTTCCAAAAGCTTTCTAAAATAAAAGTGGGTCACCAATAAACAAACTCAATATTCCAAATGAGGTCTGACCTACACTCCATGTAATCACAGAAGTACTTCCTTGTTTGTATATTCTGTATTTCTTCAATCAAAATCCAGAACTTCATTAGTATTTTAAGAATACATTTTTATTTCCACGATTCATCTACACAGATTCGCTGAATTCCTTTGCTTATTCACCTTGCCCTCTTGTTTTTCCAACTGTACTGGACCTATTTTGTTTTGTTTAAACTTAGACCCAGCCTCAACTGCTTTCAGTTCACTCTAAAGGCACTGTTAACATAGTAAAGTGCCTCAAGGCACTGCATAGGAGCTTTGTGCAAAGATGATGACATAGTGGTAATGTCACTGGTCTACTATGTAAAGATGCCGGCGTTGGATTGGGGTGGTAAGAACTCTGGTGTTGCTAAATTCTTACTGAGTTCTTACTGGTCTACTAACCCAGAGGCCCAGGTTATTGTGCTGGGATTAAAGGTTCAAATGGCAGCTGGTGGATCTTAAATTTAAATAATTAATGCAATCCATAATACAGTCTTAATAATGATGACAATGAAATTGTCCAAAGATGGATAGTCAAAAGATGTGTGGGATAAGTGGACTGGCCATGCTAAATTGCCCCTCAGTGTCAGGGGGACTAGCTAGGGTAAATGTATGTGGCAATGGGGAGAGGGCTTGGGAGGATTGTGGTTGGTGCAGACTGGATGGGCCAAATGGCCTCCTTCTGCATTATAGGATTTTATGATGATCCATTGTTTTAAACACTGACGTCCTTTAGGGAAGGAAATTTGGCCTGCATGCAACTCTAGATCCAATATGTTTGACTCTTTGCCGTCTGAAGTTCAAGAGCAATTTGGCGTAGGTAACAAATGCTTATCTTGCCAGTGTCACCTACAACCCAGGAAAGAATAAAATAAGAAGTATTTCTCGAACATACATTGGCACGGACTCAAAAGGGCGACATTAGGACTGATGACCCAAAGGTTGCTCAAAGAGAAGGAGAGATAGGTAGTAAAAATTGCAGAGATTAGGATCGAGATAGCTGAAGGCACACGACAATCAACGATAGAGCAAAGGAAAGATTGAAAACGAAGGGCTGAAAATTAGAATCAGTCAGACGGAGAGGGGGAGTATATATAGAGAGAGAGAAACGGAGACAGAGAGAGAGAGACAGAGACAGAGAGAGAGAGAGAAAAAAAGAGGGGAGAAGGAAAGAGAAGGAAGAAAGAGAAGGAAGCAGAGAGGAGAAGGAAAGAAAGGAAAGGAGGAAAAGAAAGTGGTTGAGGAAGAAAGAGTTTTGTTGAAATGAACTACACTGAAACTGCATGCTAAAAGCCCTTTCACTGCAGGCTGTAGAAAGTGAGCTGGAATCTCTACAATCCAGCTGGTATCGAGATGTTTGAATCATTTCCAGCCCAACCCCCTGGGGAAAGCAAAAACAATGAATTTCGCCGGCTGCCCCTCTCCACGCTGACGTCAGTGAGTTTATGCTAACAAACCCAATCCCAAAACTTCCGTGCCTGGACCCCAAACGCCTCCATCGGCCGGGATTCTTAACCCCGCTGTTTATTTGTCTTCCTATTCAGCGGTGCTTGTTTTAATGGTACATCCTCCAGTCACAGCCCAGGCTGACCTTTCACCCTCCCTGTCCTGTTTGTTGAAACCCTGCTTCTATAAACCAATTTTAAAAAAATGTGGGTCAACCAAATGTGGCTGAAAGAAATGGCCAGCGGACAGAGATAAAAATAATTATTCCTCAGACATCCTGAAAAGGCCAGTCCTATAGTCATGCAAATATTACCGTGCTGGCCATCAACTTTAGTGCAGGAAATTTCTTTCGCTAAATATTAAACCAGTATCCCTTCCACATTTCCAACCCTTTCACCGGCCACATTCTTTATGGAGAAGGGCTGGGGAAGGAAACTAATACAGGTTTTTAATCATCATTTCACTCTGTCCAGCTTACTTATTCACAATGAGAAGCAAAACCCAACTCCAAATAACAAAACAACATGGAAGACAGGAACAATAAAAATCTAATAAGATAATAAACATGGGCTCAGAGGAAGTGTTCAGTTCTGTTGCTGTATTCTAACCAGCGAGCAAATAGCTGTGCCCTCTGTGAGCTGATAGGTTAAATCAGATCCCCCTCGTCCCCTGGCGAGTGAAGGGTAAATGATCCCACAGCACCAGATTTCAAAAACAACACCAGGGGAGTTCTCACCGATGTCCTGACTAATAGTTATTCCTCAACCAGCATCACTCAGAAAACATTATCGGATCATTATCAGATTGCTGATTGTGGGAGCTTGCTGTGCAATAGTTGGCTGTTGCATTTCCTACTTTATGACAGTAAGTGCACTTCAAAAGTGCTTCACTGGTTGCAAAGTGCATTGGGATGTCCTGAGGTCATTATAGCTACGATAGAAATGCAAGTTCAATCTTGTCATTCTCACTAAATATAATTAGAATCTGATTTTGTTTACATTAGAGGTTTCTTCACCACTATCCCGTTCCCTCCACGGAATCTCTCTACTTCAATCCCATTTCCTCATTGTTTCCTGAAGTTCTTCAACATTCTTCCACAACGGCTGATCTCATTCCTCCTTGGATACTATTATATTTTGACCTAAATTGTCACATATTTTGTTTGTGTGCCAACATTTTGTCAGCCTATTATGAAAGAAAGACTTGCAGCGATATCGTGACTTTTGAGATCTTATTCATTCTCCCCAAGAAGGCTCCCAAAGAATTCACAATTATTGAGTGACTTTAAGAGTGTAGAGTCATACTAGCCTGTCAAAATGGCACTGCTCTGATAGGGCAAGGGTAGAGAGAAAGGAACTAATGGAGGAGGAAGAGGCACTATATAGGATTTTGAACAGTCATTATAAGTTAACAGGCTTTCCTGGCACAAGATGAAGGTTGGTGGGAGAAGGAATTAGGAAACTTTGACCAACAGCACACCTTTGAGCTCATTACTGGCATTGGATTAAAGGCTTGTCCTGTTGATTTTCTAACTCCTCTCCCTTTCAGGACAGTGAGTTTACGGGCAACAAGAGCCCTGCAAAACCTCATTCAAGTGGCCCCTGCTCAAAGTGTTGTCAGGATATTTAACTCAGGGAGTGACCCCCTTCAGCCTTCTACAGGTAACCCACTGTTGCTGGAGTGTCCAGACAATAATCATAAAAAGACAAAAAGAATTTTCATTTGTATAGTGCCTTTCAAGACCTCATGATAATTCACGGCAAGTTTACCTACAGCAAGCTCCCACAAACATGATCATGACCAGATAATTTGTTTCAGCAATCTTGGATGTATTTGTTGAAGGTTTCCCAGGAGAACCACTTTTCTCTTGGGCAGAATACTGCTATGGGATCTTTTATGTCTGTCCAAGAGGGCAGATTGACCTCAATTTAATGCCTCAACCAAGAGATGAAGATGGCGTTATGCATTTGATCTCAAGACAGGAAAGAAAGGTGTAGCACGGTGGCATAGTGGTTACAGTGCCAGTGACATGAGTTTGATTCCCGGCGTGGGTCACTGTTTGTGTGGAGTATGGCTATTCTCCCCATGTCTGCATGGGTTTCCTCCAAATGCCCCAATTTCCTCCCATGGTCCAAAGATGTGTGAATTAGATGGATTGATTATGCTAAATTGCCCTTTAATGATAGGGGATTTAGCCATACTAAATGCATGGGGTTTTGGGGCTAGGGCCTGGGTGGGATTGTGGTTGGTGCAGAGTCGATTGCCAAATGGCCTCCTTCTGCATTCTGTTGCCTCACAGCTTCAAGGAACCAAGTCCAATTCTGGCCTTGAGTGACGGTCTGCACGGAGTCTACACATGCACCCTGTGTCTGTGTAGGTTTCCTCCGGGTACGCCGGTTTCCTCCCTCATCCAAAAGTTGTGGGGTTTAGATGAACTGCCATGCTAAATTGCCCCTTAGTGACCCTACATGTGTAGGTAAGATGGATTAGCCATGGGAAATGTGTGAGGTTCTGAAGATAGGGCAGTGGAGAAGTGCTGGGTAAAACGCTCTATCAGACAGTTGATGCAGACTCAATAGGTTAAATGGCCTCTTCCGAACTGTAGAAATTCTATGATCCTATGAGCTTCTCCTTTTCAACCCAACCTCCAGTAAGAGGTCCAACCGAAGAGATCTTCGACTATAAGACACTGAAGCAGAATTAGACCACTCGGTCCATCGACATTCAATCATGGCTGATATTTTTCTCATCCCCATTCTCCTGTCTTTTCCCCATAACCCATGATCACCTCATTAATCAAGAATCTATCCATCTCTATCTTAAAGACACTCAATAACCTGTTTAAAGACTTTAAAGCCTTCTGCAGCAAAGAGTTCCATTCTCTTGACCTGCAATGCTGCTCTTAATACTGTTATGGGGAGAAGCCCAGAGTCATTTGGTCACTCCTGGTCTCCTCTAGGCTCTCTTTTCCCCACACTCGTTCTGCAGCGTGACAGTGAAAAAGCATAGTAAGTGGGGAAAGGAAATTAAGTAGCTGCAATATACTATCACACTCTCAGAGCCACACAGTTCTTGTCCTGTGGAGCAGGGATTCATGCACACACTTCTTAAAAAAAAATCACTCACTCCCAGTATGACAGCTATAGTATCAAACTGTGGAGATAATATCACACTCTCACGGTATAAAAGTCTTTTTTTTAATCAAACTATATAAACAAAAAGCCCAACCGTGAATGCTGGGAATCTGAAGTAATAACAGAGAATGCAATAACAGGGTACAGTAGCGTCGTGGTTATGTTACTGGACTAATAATGCAGAGGACGGGAGTTCAATTCCCACACCATGGCAGTTTGAGAATTTAGATTCTGTTTAAAAAAAAATCTGGAAATAAAAAGTTGCTGTCAGTAAATGAGACCAGGGAAGCTGCTGGGTCGTTGGAGAAACTGAACGGATTCAATGAAGTCCCATTCCAGAGTGTTCAACACAAAACGGAGACTGACACTCCCAGTGTAGCATGAGGGAGTGTTGCACTGTCAGACAGAGGGCCCTCATAGGTGGGATGTGAAAGCTTCCATGCCTGCTGTTTTGAGGAGGAGCAGGGGTCCTGGGCAAACATATATTCCTCAAATGGCATTACAGGGAAAGATTATATGATCGTGTTCACTGTGCCATTTGGCATGCTGGTACAGTAGTTAGCACTACTGCCTCATAGCGCCATGATCCCAGGTTCAATTCTGGCCTCAGTTTACTGTCAGTGTGAAGTCTGTATGTTCTCCTCATGTCTGCATGGGTTTCCTCCGGATGCTTTGGTTTCCTCCCACAGTCCAAAGCTGTGCAGGTTAGGTGGATTGGCCACTCTAACTTGACAGTAGTGTCGGGGGATTAGCCAGGTAAATGTGTGCAGTTACAGAAATAGGGCTTGGGTGGCACTGTGGTCGGTACAGACTTGATGGGCCAAATAGCTTCTTTCTGTACTATAGGGATTCTATATGGGACCTTGCTGTGTGTAAACAGGCATTGCATTCCTCACTTTTTAAAGAGTGTTAGCAATAGCCATAAAGTAATTTGAAAGGACTTGAAGTTGTGAAAGGTGCTACAGAAATGCAAGACTATCTCTGTTCACCATCTACCATCCTTAGCTGGTCTGGGCTTACACGTGACCCCGGTCTCATACAAATGTGATGAGTTCATAGCTCCCCTGTGAGGTAGACCATCAAACTGCTACAGTGGTGATTTAAAACAAAACAGCATTTTCTGAAGCAATCCATGTCTACGTGCAGCAAGACCTGGACAATATCTAGGCTTGGGCTGTTTAAATGGCAAGTTAAGATTCGCACTACACAAGCGCCAGGCATCAACTTTCTCCAACAACAAAGAGTCCAATAATCTCCCTATGACATTTAGTGGCATTAGTATCATTGAGTTCCCCATTATCAGCGTACTGGGGATTATCATTGACCAGAATGCTGTGAATAAAGGGGAACTACTGGATGTACTTTACTTAAGATTTCCAGAAGGCATTTGATAAGATTCCATATCTAAGGTTATTGTGGAAAATAAAAGCTCATGTTGTGGAGGGTAATATATTAGCATGGATAGAAGATTGGCTAGGTAACAGGAAGCAGAGAGTAAGCATAAATGGATCTTTTTCTAATTGGCAAGATGCAATGAGTGGTATGCCACGGGGATCAGTGCACCACACAAATGCCAGGCAACAACAATAGATCCTAACAATTTCCCCATGACATTTAGTGGCATTAGTATCACTGAATCCCCCACTGAATCAACTGCTTACAATTTATATCAATGATTCAGATGAAGAGATCAAAGGTACGGTTGCTAAATTTGCTAATGATACAAAGATAAGTAGGAAAGTAAATTGTGAAGAGTTCATAAGGGGGAAAGATCAGGCTGATATCCACTGGATTGTAGAAGGGTAAGAAGTGACTTGATTGAAACATACAAGATCCTGAGGGTAGAAATGGATATCATTTCACAGCTTTTGTGGATGAGGCCTCCAGATTTCCATGGCCTCTCATGTGGTAAAGCGATTCCTCACATTAGGTGTCTTAAGAATCAGAGAAGAGGTGATCATATTGAAACTTTCTGAAAGATTCTGAGGATACTTGCCAGGGTGGATGCCAAAATAATGTTACCTGTTTCAGTGAGATGAGGATCCGGAACTTAGAATAAAGGGTCCCCTTTTTAAGATGGAGATGAGAAATGCTTTTGCTCAGACGGTGGTGAGTCTGTTAACTTGCTTCCCCAGAAAGAGAGAGAGACAGAGGTAGAGTTATTGAATCTTTAAAAGCAGAGTTAGATAAATTATTGACCAATAAAGGAGTCAAAGGTTATCACAGAGTTGTCTGGAAAGTGGGGTTGTGGTCAGCATGATTTTACTGAATGGTAGAGTAGGTTCGAGGGGCCGAATGGTCTACTCCTGTTCTTAAGATACATTTTCCTATGTGTTTTCATATCACCCATGGGTGACTAACTCTAATTTGAAAGGTTAGTTCACCCTCATGCTGGACCCTTCACCAGAGGAAATGACGGTTCATATCTTGCAGGATTAGTTCTCAATAACGTGACAAAGGGACCTTTGGTTAAGGGTCGCCACAGTTCAGATGACCAGAGGCTGTGTACCCCAGAGGGAGAGCTGACTGGTAGTGATTTAACCTGAACATCATCACACCTCAGGTGAAGGATAAGGTTGAGAAGGTAAGACCTGTGTGAATAACCTCAGCCGGTACAGGAATCGATGCTGCTGGTGTCGCTCTGCATCACTGATCAGCCATTCAGCCAACTGAGCTAAACAGAAGGACAGCACAATGGTTAGCACTGCTGCCTCACATCAATAGAGACCCATGTTCAATTCCAGCCTTGGGTCATTGTCTGTGCGAAATTTGCACGTTCTCCCCGCGTCTGCATTAGTTTCCTCTGGGTGCTCTGGTTTCCTCCAACAGCTTGAAAGACATGCTGGTTAGGTGCATTTAGGCCATGCTAAAATTGGTGTCAGGGGATTAACAGGGTAAATGGGTGTTATTACGAGGATTGGGTCTGGATGGGATTGTTGTCAGTGCAGGCTTGATGGACCAAGTGGCCTCCTTCTGCACTGTAGGATTCTACAAGGGATTCCATGAACTCCACCTTTATAAACCATGTCACAGTCAGATTACAATTTCTTGATGTAGAATGTTTTCATTCAAAGTGAAAGCTTTGATTACATCAGTGGTGAGGACAGAGGTGGAGGTGCTAGCTGGGAGACGTTATAAAGCACAGGTTTTCTAAGCAAACATGATTATCACATGTTTGCTCTCTTTCCAGATAGCTTCCAAAATGACTTCACCAACTTTCATTGCTTGAACAAAAATATTGCATCCCCTCTCTCAATAAAAAAAAAATCAATGGAAATTAAAATGGCTGAAAATAAAAAACACATGGACTCCGAATCACTTTATAATTATAATGAAGCTAACATTCAAACATACCATACAGGTACATAACCTTAAAGTACGAAAAGGACAGGTTGAGAAGGAAATGCATTGTCAATTGCTGCCACTAGGGGCTGCAAGTGAGTCAATATATTTAAAGGCATGGTGCCCTCTGATGGTGGAGTTGCTGATGTGACAAAGAGCTAAAATTTACAAATTAAACTTTCCTGTGAGATTTAAGAGAGAAAAAAAGTTGGAAAAGACGATGGTGAATTTGGCAAAGTAATTGTGGAATTTTCTGCCTATCAGAGGCATGCTATTGGTCATCTATTGAATGAGATGTTAAGTTGACGTTCTTGTCAGCTCTCTTTGGATGATAGTAAGATGTCTCACAACACCAGGTTAAAGTCCAACAGGTTTATTTGGCAGCACAAGCTTTTAGAGTGTTGCTCCTTCTCCAGATGAGTGAAGAATTGTGTTCACAAACAGAGCATACACAGACACTCAATTTACCTGATAAATTCCACTCTTTGGAGGATTGCAGAGTTATTTTTGATAGCAAAGTTATTTTTCCTCAGAGCATGGTTAACATCTGCCCATTGATCACCGATATTGAAAATACAGATTGCCCAGATATCTTCACACTGCTCTTTATGGGATCGTGCTGTGTGCAAATTGGCAGCTGTGTTTCCTATATTACAACAGTTCAAAACAGCTTCAGAGGTAGTAAAGTGTTTTAGAACATCCTGAGGATGTGATACGTAATATGCAAGTCTAAATTCTTTATCTTTCTTTAACTTCCCAGTTTTACCTCAGTTTACCGATATCCTATCCTCAGGAATTCTGACTCTACCATTTAATTCTTTTTCATACAAAGAAACACTAAACTTAGGAGCTGGTGCATATCAGCTTGTCACAGCAAAACCTACACGGTTTATATTTCAATAGCGCCTTTAACTCAGTAAAACATCCAAGCTGCTTCACAGGAACATAACCAAATTATGGATGGCACAGTGGCTTAGTACTGCTCCTCACTGCGCTAGGAACCTGGGTTCATATTCCAGCTTGAGTCACTGCCTGTGTGGAGTTTGTACGTTCTCCCCGTATCTTCATGGGTTTCCTCTGGATACTCTGGTTTCCTCTCGTAGTCCAGAGATATGCAGGTTAAGCTGACTGGCCATGCTAAACATTGCCCCTTAGTATCAGGGGGGTTGGGTGGGATTGTGGTCAGTGCCAGATCGAATGGCCTCTTTCTGCACTGTAAGGATTCTATGGATTCTAAAACTTGAAACACAAGATACACAAGGAGGTAAAAGAGCAGGTGAGTGGTCAAAGAGATAGATTTCAAGAGACTGCAGGTGGAATCTTACGGCCATTCACACTGGTGGGATTTTCTGGTCCCACTGCAATGAATGGAAATTTGGCCGTGTGCCAAATCTTCTGTCCTCACTTGCAGCAGTGGCAGGGCGTGAACAGATGTGCTTTGTGAGAGAGAGGACGGAGACCTTTAGGGAAGGAATTCCAGAGTTTAGGGCTCAGGCAACTGAAGGCACAATGTGCAGCAGTTATGTGCAACAGCACAGAATTGGAGGAATGCAGAGATCTTGGAAGGACGGTGTGTTGGAGGAGATTACAGAGTTGCATAAGGGCTGGGCCTCGGGCTGCATGAAAGGGAGAGATGGGGCGATTTAGACCTTCACGAGGGACAATGGTGGAAATCTAACCCAGGTTTCCAGTTGAAAGTGGAAGCCGCAGTGGAGACTGGAGCGACAGTGGTTTATTTCACGAGTGACATTGGCTCAGTTGTAAACACTGGGCTTGTAATCCAGTGGCTCAGGCTAATGCCTCTGGGGATACGGGTTCAAATCCCACTATAGCAGCTGGTGGAATTTAAATTCAATTAATAAAACCTGGAATATAAAGCTAGTTTCAGTCCTGGTGACCATGACAACTATCATCGATTGTTTGAAAAACCCATTGGGGAAAGAAATCTGCTGTCCTTAGCTGGTCTGGCCTACAGGTGACTCCAGAATCACAGCAACGTGGTGGACTTTTAACTGCTGTTTGAACTGGCCAAGCGAGACTCAGTTCAAAGGCAATTAAAGATGCGCAATAAATGCTAGCCCCACCAACAACACTCACATCCCCTGAATGAATATCAAGAAAATCTAGCCTCCAGGAATAAGTGCAGAAGGGACTGAGCATTCCATGGGCACTGAAGTATAAGATTAGTATGGACAAGGTAGATCATTTACTTCATCCAAAGCCTACCAGTTCCTTACCTGGCTTTCCAATGTTTTTAACATTGTTCTCTAGTTTTTACCTATGGCATCACATCCAGAGATTCTTTCTAAGGCCACAAGAAACTACAAAAGGTTGTGAACATAGCCCAATCTATCACGCAAACCAGCCTTCCATCCATTGACTCTGTTTACACTTCTTGCTGCCTTAGCAAAGCAGCCAGCATAATTAAGGACATCACACACCCCAGACATTCTCTTTCACCTCCTTGCATTGGGAAAAGGATACAAAAGTCTGAGGTCACGTACCAATTGACTCAAGAACAGCTTCTTCCCTGCTGCCGTCAAACTTTTGAATGGATTTATCTTTGGCACAACTTGTGGGCTGAAGGGCCTGTTTGTGCTGTAGTGTTCTATGTTCTATGCATCAAGATGATCTTTCTCTACACCCTAGCAATGACTGTAACACTACATTCTGCACCCTCGCCTTTCCTTCTCTATGAATGGAGGTTTTTTCTATATAGCGCACAAGAAACAATACTTTTCACTGTATGTTAATACATGCAACAATAGTAAATCAAATCAAATCAAAAAACTCATCTGGGAAGAAATCTGCTGTCCTTACCCAGCCTGGCCTACATGTGGCTCCAGAGCCACAGCAATGTGGTTGACTCTTAACTGCCGTCTGAAGTGGCCGAGCGAGACACTCAGTTCAAGGGCAATTAGGGATGGGTAACAAATGCTCCGCCAGCAACACTCACATCCTGCGAATGAATGTCTAGAAAATCTAGCCTTCAGGCATAACTGCAGAGGAGACTGAACATTCCATGGGCACCGAAGTATAAGATTAGTATGGATGAGGTAGATCATTTGCCTTATCCAAAAGCCTACCAGTTTCCTAACCTGGTTTTCCAATGCTCTAGAATATTGTTCTCCGGTTTTCACCTTTGGCATCATATCCAGAGTTTTTTTTATATCCTAACTCACTCCTTGAATGAAGAGCAACATCCTGATATCACACTCATATCTGAACCAGGAGGTCACATGTTCCAGAGTCTCCCGTTGGTGAGACTCGAGCACACAATCCAGGCTGATAGTCCAAGGGCCAGTACCAAGGGAATACTGCACAGCTGGAGGTCCCATCATTCAGGATGGGATATTAAACCATGGTCCTGTCTGCCACAAAGGGAGCATTAAACGATCCCTTGGCACAATTCTGAAGGAGCGCAGACTGGTCCTCAATCAACATCAAGAAACAGGTAACCTGGCTGTTCTGCCCCTTGTTTGTGGAGCTCGTTCTGCACAAGTGTGTTGTCACTTTTCCTACATTATAACATTGACAATATTTATTGTGGGATGGCACAGTGGTTAGCATTACTGCCTCATAGCACCAGGGACCTGTGTTCAATTCTGGCTTAGGTCACTGCTTATGTAGAGTTTGCATGTTTGGGTTTCCTCCAGGTGCTCCAGTTTCCTCTCACAGTCCAAAGATGTGTGGGTTAGGTGGAACTGCCCCTTAGTGTCAGGGGCACTGGCTAAGGTAAATGAATGGAGTAATGGGGATAGGGTGTGGGTAGGATTATGGTCGGTGCAGACTCGATGCGCCGTATGGCTCCCAGCGCACTGTGGGGATTCTATGTTTGATGATTCTATGATTCAAACTTAGGGAAGGTCAGGAGGTCGTATGAGATACCATATAAATGGAAGTTTGTTCTTTAGCAGTTGTTCAAATATTGTCTTTAGCCAGTTGAAACTGGTGTGGCCTAGCTTCTGATAATAACACATCTAAGTATGAGGGAGACCATCCATTGCAAACCTTTGGAGAAATTTTGCAGCCCTCACACTATCTAACCATCTCTTGAATTAGTTCAGAATCCTTGTCTCTGGTGCCCAACTGAAGAACAATCAGTATGTAAGTGCTTCCTGTTTTCAACCCATAACATCTTGTACAATTTATTTCCTCTGCTTTGGCTGTTAATGCCTTATATCAGAACTCATAATGCTTGACAGAAAAGGGCAGAGAGAGAATACTGCAATGCAACTAATCCTTGCTGTTCCTATCCTGTGAATATTTGATGGGAGACAGTGTAGAGGGAGATTTGCTGTTATCTAACCTCTTGCTGTACCTGTCCTGGAAGTACCTGATGAGGAAAGTATGCTCTGTATCTAACCCTGTGTTGTACCTGTTCTGGGAGTGTTTAATGGGGACAGTGTCGAGGGTGCTTCACTCTGTATCTAACCCCATGTTGTACCTGTCTTGGGAGTGTTTGATGGGGACAGTGTAGAGCGAGCTTTACTCTGTATCTAAACTGGTGCTGTACCTGTCCTGGGGTGTTTAATGCTTGAAAAGGAACCTATTTTGCTAATGCATTTCCTTACTTTGAGAAGCACAACAAAACAGCACATGTAACTACAGACATCAGAGAAATAAATACACAAGTGCTGTCATCAGCATGGGGACCAGACAAGGCAATCCCACCATTCCATCCTTTCTTTCAATGTGTGCAGCAGCCCTCTGAAGGATAAAACACACATAAACAGAACACAGATTTCATTCAATTCAGCATAGCTTTAGCTCAGTAGCACTTCTCTGTAATTACCACCCCACACTCCCGGCACAAAGCATAGCCAGAGGATGAGACTGGCCATGCTTTGTGGTTTGTGGTTGTGTGCTCAGTAATGAGCACAATCTATTCTTCCTCCCTCCTTTGAAAAGAAATGCTTTATTTGTGCAAGGTGCTGTGTTTTTGGTAGGGGGATTAAGGGAGGCCACCTGATCCGAGTGAGGTAAAGGCACAAGGGGATCTTGCAGCACAGACTGACAGATCATTAGCTATGCTGAAGCAGGTAAAACCAATCACAAAAATGGAGAGGAGTTCATTTCTTGAGAAATAGAGCTGGAAAGCAGAGATGTTGAGCTTATACCGGACCTTCATAGAATCGTAGAATCCAATAGTGCAGAAGGAGGCCATTTGGCCCATCGAATCTACACCAACCACAATCCCACCCAGGCCCTATCCCCTAACTCCATATGTTTATCCTAGTTAGTCCCCCTGACACTAAGGGGCAATTTAGCTTGGCCAATCCACATCATCGGCACATGGAGTCATAGAAGTTTACAGCATGGAAACAGACCCTTCGGCCCAACTTGTCCATGCCATCTCCTTTTTAACCACTAATCTAGTCCCAATTGCCCACGTTTGGCCCATATCCCTCTATACCCATCTTACCCATGCAACTGTCTAAACACTTTTTAAAAGACAAATTTACACCTGTCTCTACTACTACCTCTGGTAGCTTGTGATACTCACGAAAGAATTGCCTCTCTGGATCTTTTTATAGTCTCTTGGACAGCCACATGAGCAGTATGCAGATAGAGGGATATATTAGGACTGTTTAACTACGGCTTTTTTCCACAGGTAATTCGGTCCATAATTTGAGCACGCATTCGGCAGGTGGTGCGGTTACAGCTCTTGGATGTTGATTCATGGGTTGCCTGGTACCTCATGTCGTAAATGGGTGCTTTATGTGGACCATCTGAAGGGCACCATGACAGCTCAGAGACTATCGATGTGGCTGTGCAGACACTTGGAATTGGGCCGGTGTCTGCGGGAGTTTGCGCGTTCTCCCCGTGGTTGCGTGGGTTTTCTCCGGGCACTCCGGTTTCCTCCCACAACCCAAAAATTCGCTCTTAGGCTGATTGGGAAACAAATTGTCCCTATGGTGAAAGTTTTCCATATTAGGAATAATATATATATTATTATATAGGAATATTAAAATAGGATAATGTATTTGCTACTATTTGGTATGACGGCGGCGCGGGCTCATTGGGCCGAAGGGCCTGTTTCCCGTGCTGTGTTGCTTAATAATAATAAAAAAAATAATAATATTAATAATTAATAATAATAATATCTCTCCCTCTCATCTTACATCTTTGGACTGTGGGAGGAAACCAGAGTTCCCGAAGGAAACCCATGCAGACAATGACCCAATTGAATCGAACCAGGGTCCCTGGCGCTGTGAGGCAGCAGTACCAATCACTGTGCCAGCATGCTGCCCAGATCTCACTCTGAGTGCTGAGCACAGTTCTGGTCTCCATATTATCTAAAGGATATGAAGGTACTGGAGATACTATAGAAAAGATTTATTGGGATGATATCGGAATGGAGAAGGTACAACTATGGGAAAAGACTGAACAGGCTGGAGGTTCTTTCTATAGAAAACAATGAGAGTGACTGGATAGTGGCCACTAAAATTATGAAAAGGTTTGAGAGATAAACATCAAAAAGCTGTTCTCATTTTTGGGAGACTCCAAAACTAAAATCTATAAAATATAAGATTTAGAATAAAATTTCATCCATTGTGGAATTCAGGAGGAGCTTCTTTACTCAGACAGTGGTTAGAATGTGGAAGTCACTGACATGGGGAGAGGTTAAGGTGAGTAACATGAGATATATTTAAGGAGAAATTAAATAAATATGAGGTAGAAAGGACTAAATAAAAAGACAAGAACATAAGAATTAGGAGAAGCAATGGGCCATTGGCCCCTATAGTCTGCTCCACCACTCAATAAGATCTTGGCTGATCTTTTCGTGGTCTCAGCTCCACTTACCCGCCCGTTCACCATTACCCTTAATTCCTTTACTGTTCAAAAATTTATCTATTCTTGCCTTGAAAACATTTAATGAGTAGCCTCAACTGCTTCACTGAGCAAAGAATTCCACAGATTCACAGTCCTTCGTGTGAAAAAGTTCCTCCTCAACTCGTCTTAAATCTGCTCCTCCTTAATTTCAGGCCATGCTCCATCGTTCTGGTTTCACCCGCCAATGGAAACAATCTCACTGCTCCTATCTTATCTATTCCCTTCATAATCTTATATGTTTCTATAAGATTCCCCCTCATTCTTCTAAATTCCAAAGAGTACAGTCCCAGTCTACTCAGTCTCAGTAGGAGTTTATGTTGACATGTTGAACTGAAGTAAATAGAAATGAGGCTTGAGTACAACACAACCATTGCCATAAACATACACTACAGGAGTGGGAGTGGGCCACTCGGTCCCGCAAGCCTGCCCCACCATTCAACAAGATCTTGGCTGATCTGATTTTAACCTTGAATTTACCACACCTCCCCTGGTTATCTTTCAACCCCTTGTTAATCAAGAATCTATCTCGCTCTGCCTTAAGAATATTCAAAGACTCTGCTAGCACTGTCCTTTGAGGAACAGAGTTCCAGAAATTCACCACTCACTGAGAGAAATTATTTCTCCGTATCTCTGTCTTAATTAGATGATCCTTTATTTTTAAAAGTGATCGTTAGTTCCAGGTTCTCCACAAGAAGAAACATCTTCTCCATATCCACCCCATCAATATCTTTCAGTATCCTAAAGATTTCGATCAAGTTACCTCTTATCCTTCTAAACTCTTGTAGATATAAGCCTAACCTGTCCAATCATTTCTCATAAGACAATCCTTTATTCCATCTATTAGTCTTGTAACTTTCTCTCTTTCCCTAAATAAGGAAAGAGGTCAGTTTCCAAATAGCCATTTTCTATGTTGAATATGACTTTTTCAAAAATTCCCCTCCAACTCGATTTCCAAGTTTGCTGATGTCACCAGTGTAGTGGATCAGGTCTCAAACAATGATGAGACAGACTACAGGAATGAGACAGAGAATCTGGCAAAACTGAAATGACAACAATAATCTCTCCCTCAATATCAACAAAACTAAGGGGATAATCAGAGACTTCAGGAAGTGTAGTGGAGGACATGCCCATGTCTACATCAATAGGGATAAAGTGAAAATGGTCGAGAGCTTCAAATTTGTCAGTGTCCAAATCAACTGTCTTGGTCCCTCTATTTTTCACTCCATGTGAGCTATGATTGTAACATTACATTCTGTACTGTCTCCTTTCCTTCTCTATGAACAGTATGCTTTGTCTATATTGCAAGCAAGAAGCAATACTTTTCACTGTATACCAATAGATGTGACTTTAATAAATCAAATCAAATCTAATCTAATCTAAATTCTGACACTAGTTAGAAAGCCCACCAATGCCTCTACTTCTCTTGGAAGCTACAGAAATTTGGCATGTCTGCTACAACTCTCACCAACTATCACAGATGCACCATAGAAAACATTCTTTCTGGCTGTATCACAGCTTGATATAGCTTCTGCTTTGCCCAACTCTGCAAGAAAGTACAAAGGATCATGAACGAACCCCAGTCCATCACGTAAACCAGCCTACCCATTGACTCTGTCTACACTTGCCGCTGCTTCAGCAAAGCGGTCGGCATATTCAAGGACCCCACACACCCTGGACATTCTCTCTTCTACCTTCTTAAGTTGATGTTAAGTCCATATTAAGTTGATGTTTCTCTGTACTGTAGCTAAGACTGTAAATAGTACATTCTGCACCCTCTCCTTTCCTTCTCTCTGAACAGTATGCCTTGTTGGTACAGCATGCAAGAAGCAATACTTTTCACTGTATACCAATACGTGTGACAATAATAAATCAAAACTGTGCTAAGGAAACATACTCAATTCAACAAACAAACTCTACAGATGCTGACAGACCCGCTGAGTACTTCTAGCATTTTTGTTTTTATTTCAGATTGCCAGCAGTATCTGCAGTACTCAGCTTTTCCTACAGGGCCAGTCTCTGCTATATTCTACGCAACTTAGCAAAATTCTGAAACGGTCTTATGGGAAGGTGCCATCCATCGCAACGTTCCTCCCTCACCTTCAAGGCATCAGTGGATTTAACACCGCGAATCCCAAACGTACTCTGAACACCTGAGTGAGTTTCTTCAGGGAATGACTAATCTCACCACACACACAGACCAGGAAACGTCCTGCTACCTGGTCACAAGGTGCTTATGCTGCACGTCATGCTCAATGTTGTGCTGTCATCAGCAGGAGGGGTGAAGAGCAGTGAGGTACTGTATGGTGGAGCACATTACCTGTGTGACACGAGGAGCCCCACACAACTCGCAATAAATAACCATTCCACACATTTCCATCTCTGCCCAAGTACACCCAAGGGATCAATCCTTACCTCTGCAAGAAACCTGTCTTTAAACTCCTCTGCGTTGAAAGTCTTGGTCTCCAAGCGATCTGGACATACAAAAGGATAGAAATCAGTACCTGGAAATCACCCTGCAGCTTCAGTTCAATTGAAAATATATGAAACAAAATAATGAAGATATTTCAGGTCAATGAACCAGGACAGAGATAAACAAACTACCACCGAAGGAATCCTGAGATACGCACAGAGAATCCTGCAAATACACAGTAAGGACTATACTCATTGGAATTTTGAAGAATGAGAGGAGATCTTATAGTAATAGACAAGATTATGAAGGGAATAGATAAGATAGAAGTAGGGAAGTTGTTTCCACTGGCGGGTGAACCTAGAACTAGGAGACATGGCCTCAAAATAAGGGGAAACAGATTTAGGATTCAGTTGGGGAGGAATTTCTTCACACAAAGGGAAGTGTCTCCGTGGAATTCCCTGCCCAGTGAAGCAGTTGAGACTACCTCATTGAATGTTTTAAAGGCAAGGATAGATAAATTTTTGAACAATAAAGGAATTAAGAGTTATGGTGAGCAGGCAGATAAGTGGAGCTGAGTCCATGAAAAGATCAGCCATGAACTTACTGAATGGCAGAGCAGGATCAAGGGGCCAGATAGTTTACTGCTGCTTCTAGTTCTTATGTTCTTTTAAAGGCCAGAACTCCAGTGAACTACTGTTGAGTAACCAATGGGTTTCACTCATTTGTAGGACCTTGGAGGATTCAGCTACAACGGAGCAAGAACACAAGAACGCATACTTATGAGGCCTTGTAGTGTCCAACTTTACATTCTACTCATCTCCAGTCTCTCCAAAATATCTCCAGATGGTAGGGTTGTGATGGAATACTCCGCAATTGCCTGGATGAGTGAAGCTCAATACTCAAGAAGCTTGACACCATCCAGGGTAAAGCAGTCCCTTTGATTGGCACTCCATTCACCACTTTAAAAGTTCACTCCCTAACCACTAATGGACAGTGATTTACAAGATGCACTGCAGCAATTTATCAAGGCTCCTTTTACAGCACCTTCCAAACTCACAACCTCTACATCTAGACGCGTGCTCTGCAAGTTCCCTGCAAGCTACACATCATCCTACCTCTGAACCATATCATCATTCCTTCATCATCACTGGGCCAAATCTTGGAACTCCCTCTCTAACAGAATTGTGGGTGTACCTACACTATATGCACTGAAGCTGTTCAAGAAGATGGTTCATTGCCACCTTCACCAGGGAGAAGGGGAGGACAACAAATGTTGACCTCGCCAGTGATGCTCACATCCTCAGAATCCATACAATTTTTGTAACTTTGGGACATTCTGAGGTCATTGAAGGTGCGATATGATTTGCAATCCAGCAGGAGCCACTGGAGAGCATTCAAAAGCATAGGTCAGTGGTTAGCTCCCTCTTCCATCTACCCCTTCACAGCCCGGGGCATAGAGAGTTACTTAAACGATTCCAAACCACCTCGGCTGAGAACAGCCAACTCGTGATCAAACTTGTCCCAATGCCATCTTTTCCCGCAGATCTATTGACTGACCCATTCGGAGGAATTGAGAGGCATCAAAGGAGAGTTCTTACAACATAAGCAGCAGTGATTCGTGATTATATAAACCCCACCCCCACAATCGGGTTCAAAGACCCAAGGATGAAGGAGGAGGAGGAAGGTAGAGAGAAAATCAAAACCACTTCTCTCATTTTTTTTTGCAACCCAAACAGTAAAGTCACACAGTCTCTGCGAACCTAATCCCCAGGTTTTTACTGTGGCTCTTGGATCATATTCTGATTAAAATTCAACTTGATTGACACAAAGATCAACATTATACAGCACACACTACTACAAGCTGCACTAACATATACCAAGAACCCCTGACTGCAAACACCCAGCTGCTCCAATATCAACAGTTCTTTGGTAAATTTCTTTTGATTTTCCTTGCCCATTTGACACACAACATCTAAGCTTGGTAAACCTAATCCCAGGATTTTTTTTACTGTATGCATGCTTTTTGGGGAAAAAATATTTCATATAAAATTCAATCTGACTGACAGAAAGATCAACATATCCCACACAAAGCACTGTAGTTTAAGGAGGAATGATATTACTTTGACTACACTCAGATAAATATTTTTCCTGTAAATACGAAGGATTCTCCAATCAACTACGTCCAATTCGAAACATCCAGAAAAAACACGCTAAAATAACGCATTTGTTTTCAGCTGGGGAGAGGGAATTGTTACATGGACACACACACGTGCGCACTTACCCACAGACACGCACTTCTACATTCTGTTGAGTACAAACACACAGCACAGACACATACCCACCTGCTGACAGATACGCAGTCCCATGCTACCAACAAGCAAGTGCACAAACTGACCATTAGCATGCAGACTCACTGACCAGCTGGAACGCAGGCCAACCAGCTGCAGCGCAGACTGACAAGTAAAGTGTGTGTGGATCAATAAGAAAGACGTGCAGAGTTAAAGACAGCTCTCGTGGTTTAAGTCACAGTAAATTGGAGGCTAATCTGATAACATCAAGCCTGCTGCATTTGCCACATAAAATAAAAGAAAAAGTTGCCACAGTCCCAAGTTATGAGGGGGACAGCTAACTGGTGGTGACTTACCACGCCTCAGGCGAGGGGCCAGGTTGAGATGACAGGGCCTTCATGAATAACCTCGGCCGGTACAGGAATTGAACCTACACTGATGGCATTGCTAACCAGTTGTCCAGCCAACTGAGCTGGACCAACTCCCAGCAAGTTGATATAACTACACAAAATTCACAAGTCTAACATCACTTACAGCATGTTCTTCCTGCGAGTGCTGTACTAACTTTCTTTAACTGGCATCAACATAAATGGGAGTGGTTGAGATTTCTTTTAAAAACAAAAAAAAACCCAACTGGCCCTGGGATTGAGTGGCTCCCCCAAACTAAATCTTTGCTGGGAGTCACAGCCGATTGGTCCCATCTTCAGTGGATTTCAAAAAATTCTTCTTGGCACGATCACCAAGAGTCCGTTTAGAGTTAGTTATTTAAATAACTCTCTAGTTATTTAGAGAGTAATGAATTGATTGGAGATAGTCAGCATGGTTTTGTGAAGGGTAGGTCCTGCCTTACTAACCTCATTGAGTTTTTTGAAAAAGTGACTAAGGAGGTGGATGGGGGTAAGGCGGTTGATGTGGTATATATGGACTTTAGTAAGGCGTTTGATAAGGTTGCCCATGGAAGACTTCTGCAGAAAATGCAGATGTATGGGATAGAGGGTGATTTAGCTAATTGGGTTAGGAATTGGCTAGCAGGTAGAAGACAGAGGGTGGTGATTGATGGGAGATATTCACCGTGGAGTTCGGTGACAAGTGGCGTACCTCAGGGGTCTGTTTTGGGGCCCCTGCTGTTTGTAATTTTTATAAATGATCTGGATGAGGTTATTGAAGGATGGATCAGTAAATTTGCAGATGACACTAAAGTCGGTGGAGTGGTAGATAGTGAAGAGGGGTGTTATAGTTTACAGAGTGACTTGGACAAGTTGCAGAGCTGGCCGAGAGGTGGCAAATGGAGTTTAATGTGGAAAAGTGTGAGGTAATGCACTTTGGCAGGAATAATAAATGTGTAGAGTATACGGCTAATGGTAGGATTCTTAATAGTGTTGATGAACAGAGGGATCTTGGTGTATATGTGCATAGATCCCTGAAAGTAGGCAATCAAGTCGATAAGGTTGTTAAGAAGGCATACGGAGTCTTAGCTTTTATTGGTAGGGGGATTGAATTTCGGAGCCGCAACGTCATGTTGCAACTGTACAAAACTCTAGTGCGGCCGCACTTGGAGTATTGTGTGCAGTTCTGGTCCCCACATTATAAGAAAGATGTGGAGGCATTGGAGAGGGTACAGAGGAGGTTTACCAGGATGTTGCCTGGTATGGAGGGCAGGTCTTATGAAGAGAGGTTGAGGGATTTGAGGTTGTTTTCGTTAGAAAGGAGGCGGCTAAGAGGGGATCTTATTGAAGCATATAAGATGATTAGAGGTTTAGATAGGGTGGACAGTGATAGCCTTTTTCCTAGGATGGAGAAAGCTAGCACGAGGGGACACAGCTTTAAATTAAGGGGTGATAGTTATAGGACGGATATCAGAGGTAGGTTCTTTACCCAAAGGGTGGTTCGGGAGTGGAATGCCCTGCCTGCAGCAGTTGTAGATGCGCCAAGTTTGGTGGCGTTTAAGAGGTTAGTTGATAAGTACATGGAAGAGAAGGGAATGGTTTAGTTTGGAGGGGTATTGCTTTTTATATTGGTCGGCGCAACATCGAAGGCCGAAGGGCCTGTTCTGTGCTGTAATGTTCTATGTTCTATGTTTCCCCTGGAAAATCTGATGTCAGTGTCTCAGGATACAGGGTTAGCCTTTTAGGACTGAGCTAAGAAGACATTTCTTCACCGAGAATCTTTGGAATTCTTGATCCCAGCGAGCAGTGGATGCTCAGCCAATAGAATACATGCACAATTGTGAACACTAGATTTTTGGATAGTAACGTAAGGTGTCCCTTTATTGAGAGTGTAGTTGCCGACATGCCTCATCCTCAATTCAAGTGCATCCTATCATGTGTATTGTACAATCCCAATAAGGGGACACATTAGGTAGTTTACACATTATGCAAAAGATCTTACCTACATAACTGATGAGGATAATGAAGATTGCTTCAGAACATAAGAAATAGGATCTGTATTAGGCCATTCAACCCTGCTCTGCTGTTCAGCTTTATGGCTGATTTTCTACCTGAACTCCATCATCTCGCAGTTTTCCCATATCCTTTTATTCCCTTACTATGGTGTTAATGTAAGCCTAGTTGTGACACTAATAAAATGAACTTTAGATTTTAAACTTTTAAAAAAGTCACTTTTTTTGTGTTAGGAGGTTATAGGTTTAGACCCCATCCCAAAATCTTCAGCACAAAATCTAGGCCAAGGGAGCACTGTGCTGTTGGGCGGAGGGGATATCATTCAGATGAGACATTCAATCAAGGGCCCATCTGCCTTCTCAGATGAACATGGAAGACACAATGACACCATTCAAAGAAGAGCATGGAGATTCTCCCTAATGCCCTGGTCAATACCAATCAGTCAGAAGGTAAGATTATCTGATCATTATTACACTGCTGGGAGCTTACTTTGTGCAAACTGGCTGCTGCATTTTCAACATTGCATTCAGTAAGTATTGTACTCATCGCAAAGTATTTTGGGGATATCCGGACATTGTGAAAGTATAAATAATATAAAATATTATACTAAAAATACAAATGCAAATTCTTTACTTCCTTTTCTGCATTGTGATCATGGGCAAACATAGAATCATGGAATCCCTACAGTGCAGAAGGAAAACATTCTTCCATCAAGTGTACACCGACCACAATCCCACCCAAGCCCTATTCCTATAACCCCACATATTTACCTTGCTAATCCCCTTGACACCAGGGTCAATTTGCATGGCCAATCTACCTAACCCGCATATTTTAAGGACTGCGGGAGGAAACTAGAGCACCCAGAGAAAATCCACGCAGACACGGGGAGAATGTGCAAACTCCATACATGATCCAAAACCGGAATCGAGCCAGGGTCCTTGGCAATATAAGGCAGCAATTTAACCACTGTGTCACCCTGCCGCCCACATGGCTTAAGTGGGAAATAGTACCAGCAGACCACAGATGAATCATTCCATTGCACAAAGTTTGCACTGTGTCGGAAGGTGTGGTGATGGGAAACAAAGGGAGGAGGATACGAGGTAGAGTGATCCACATGGCAATATTCCCAACTGTGCACCAAACATTGCTGTCTCACAGCAGAGAGAAAGTTCCCACCAGGCTCATTTCCTAGACTAATCCAATGTCCGGTGAGACAAAGCCAGTTTGATCGCAATCCAGTCACAAATTTACTGAGGTCACCAGTCAGTTTTTTTATAATGGGTGCACTCTCCAGCCTGCTTCACGTCAAGTTAAACAAAGCGGCTCGACAGTGAGAAAAAAAAATCACTCGGCATTTAAACAAAAATACAGACATGGATTTAAAACCAACAGAAAGGCAGGAAAAACAAATAAAGGGATGTGAAGCCTAATCAGAAATATAACTATTGGAGGGCTTTCTTTTCATGAAAAAGCAGTCAAATAGCACAGAGATTCCCTCCATTATAAGAACTTTGCAGCACTGAGAAACTACATCAACCCTCCTGAAACTATCTGTACTGTGGTTTACAACAACAACCTGCATTTATAAAGCACCATAGGCTCTGTCAAATGTCTCAAGGTGCTTCAAGGGGAGTGTTATCAAACAATATCTGACATCGAGCCACAGGAGGTGATAACAGGACGGGCGGCCAGAAGCTGGGTCAGTGAGGTTTGGATTTGATTGTTATTTTAAAGAAGGTGAGTGAGGTGGAAATTCCAGAGCCTTGGGCCCAAGGAGCTGAAGGTACAGCCGCCCCTGGTGGAGTAATTAGTGATGCTAAAGGGAATAGAATTGGGGGAGTGCAGAGGATTGGCAGGCTGGAGGAAGTTACTGAACAGAGACAAGGAGCAATTATGTGGAGACACCGGCATTGGACTGAGGCGGGCACTGTAAGAAGTCTCACAACACCAGGTTAAAATCCAATAGGTTTATTTGGTAATACAAGCTTTCAAAGTGCTGTTCCTACATCACGTGAATGAACCAGTTCACTCACCAAATGAAGGAACAGCGCTCTGAAAGCTTGTGCTACCAAATAAACCTTTGAACTTTAACTTGGTGTTGTGAGATTTTTTTATAAAGATAGGGAGGGAAAAGGTTATGGAGGGATTTAAATCTTAAAGTTAAAATTTATTAATTAGTGTCACAAGTAGGCTTACATTAACACTGCAATGAAGTTACTGTGAAAATCCCCTAGTTGTCACACTCTGGTGTCTGTTCGGGTAGACTGAGGGAGAATTTAGCATGGCCAAATTCTTTCAGACTGACAGGGGAAATCGGAGCACCTGGAGGAAACCCACACAGACACAGGGAAAACGCGCAAACTCCACACAAACAGTGACCCAAGCCAGGAATTGAACTCTGGTCTCTGGCGCTGTGAAGCAGCAGTGCTAATTACTGTGCCATTGTCAGCTCAGGAGCAAAGAAGGCAGGCAAGCAAAGAATGATGAATCATTACTGTTAATTTGTAATATTAAAGAAATAAAAAGGATATCTACAGTGTAAAATCCTGCCCTGTGAATAGTATCATCTTTTGTTTTTTCTCTGCAGTGACCGCGTTAGCCACGAAGAGATAAGAACGTAAGAATTAGCAGCAGGAGTGGGCAATTCAGCTTCTTCAACCTGCTCAGCCATTCAACACAATCATGGCTGATCTCATTTTGGTCTCAACTCCACTTTCCTCACAGTTCTCCATTTCTGGGTCAAATGGCTCTAACTTCCTAATTTAAGGTATCTTAAGGCTGTCTGTCCCTGTTTCTTCTTAGCTTTGAATGGCCGCACACAGGTGGAAAGTTTAGGTAGAAAATTCCAGTGCTTAAGAGTCTAGATAGCTGAAAATGTAGCCACCAATGGAACAAAATCAGGGATGAGCAAGAAACCAGAGTCAGTGGAGTATGGAGATCTCTGAGGGTTGATGGGCTGGAGGAGATTACAAAGGTAGGGAAGGGGCAAAGTCATGGAGGAATATAACAACAATTTTTACATTTTCAGAACAAGAGTCCCGCATTGCGCCAGTGCAATATCTTCCATTATCACGGCGACCATCTTCTGCACTCAGAGCTAGATTACCAAATTACTGCCAGTGGAGGATGCCAGTCTAACGCAGAGTGGCCCAGTCTTCCCAACTGTGAAACAGATTGAAACTTAACCAAACACACCTCTCTCATATCTGTCAGAGAGCCTTTCATCTAGCAATTTTATTTGAATTCATTTTTTTTAAAAATCTGATATTGAAAAATCGGTATATTTTCCGACATTGAACCATGTCGGAAAAACCCATCTGGTTCACTAATGTCCTTTAGGAAAGGAAATCTGCCATCCTTACCTGGTCTGGCCTACATGTAACTCCAGAGCCACAGCAATGTGGCTGACTCTCAAATGCCTTCCAAGGGCAACTGGGGATGGGCAATAAATGCTGGCCAGCCATCAACATGCATGTCTCATGAATGAATTTTAAAAAATCTCACAATGCTGAGAAAGGCCATTTGGCCCATTATGTCTGCGTCAGCTCTTTGAAGGAGTTTTCCGATTAGTCCCACTGCACTCTGCTCTTTCCTCATAGCTCTGCAAATCTTGCTTATACAAGCATTTATCCAAGTTCCTTTTGGCATTTATTGTTGAATCTGTTTCCATTGCACATTCCAGATAGTAGCTTTCATATCATAACTACTAACTGCATTAAAAGTTTATGATATGGAGATGCGTGCGGTGGACTGGGGTGGGCACAGTAAGAAATCTCACAGCATCAGGTTAAAATCCCTCACGTTTATTTGGAATCACGAGCTTTGGGAGCGCTGCTCCTTCATCAGGTGAGTGGACAGGTAGGTTCACAAAAGCGGCATATATAGGCAAAGACACAATTGTAAGATTGGAATGTGAAGAATAGTTGGAATGCAACTCTTTACAGATAATCAAGTCTTTACAGGTATAGACAGTGGAGATGGGGATACTCCACACTTGGAGTACTGTGCGCAGTTCTGGTCGCCTCACTATAGGAAGGACGTGGAAGCTATTGAAAGGGTGCAGAGGAGATTTACAAGGATGTTGCCTGGATTGGGAGGCATGCCTTATGAAGACAGGTTGAGGGAGCTGGGACTGTTCTCCCTGGAGAGACGAAGGTTGAGAGGCGACCTGATAGAGGTTTACAAGATGTTGAGAGGAATAGATAGGGTGGACTCTCAGAGACTATTTCCCAGGGCTGAAATGGTCGCGACGAGAGGGCACAGATTTAAGGTGCAGGGAAGCAAGTACAGAGGGGATGCTAGGGGAAAGTTTTTCACTCAGAGGGTGGTGAGTGAATGGAATCGGCTGCCGTCGGTGGTGGTCGAGGCGAACTCGCTGGGGTCTTTTAAAAGACTTCTGGATGAGTATATGGGATCCAATGGGATTGGGGGTTATAGATAGGTCTATGGCTGGGTAGGTTTTTGATGTGTTCGGCACAACCTGTGGGCCGAAGGGCCTGTTTGTGCTGTAGTGTTCTATGTTCTATAATCACAGATTAAAGAGGTGTGAATTGTCTCAAGCCAGGGCAGGTCAAATGGAGACGGTTACATGTAGCGTGACAAGAACCCAAGATCCCGGTTGAGACTATCGCTATGCGTGCAGTTTCTGCTTGGCGATTCTGCATTGTCATGTGTATTGAAGGCCCTGGAGAACGCTTACCCAAAGATCGGAGGCTGAATGCCCTTGCCTGCTGAAGGGCATCAAAGCTTGGTCTCTGAATTTTTTCTCAACTATTATCTTAAATCTGTGTTTCCTCTGGTTAGTGATCCAACCACCAATGAAAATCATTTTTCTTTATTTACTCTCATCAGAAAAGTTAATCACTTCCATCCAATTTCTGAGACCAGTTTCACAAATTCTCCGTTTGAAGCAGTTGCCTTTGGATGAATAAATAGCATCATCACAGGGCTGCTGCACTTGCTGGGGTTTCAGTTAGTTTTTTTGTGATGTCTTCAGAAAATTCGATTAAGAAAACATTGCTTAAAGACTTGGCCAAGTTGCCCATGTGTGAGGACTGAGTCATCGAGTGCCAGGAATACTTGGCAGAGTCAATAACCACAGAGGCACTGTTACATGTGGGTTATGAAGGTGGAGAATGCCCACTCAACAGATCTCTGTATACAACAACAAAACCTTGCATTTACAGAGTGCCTTTTAACATCATGGACTGATCGCCCAACAACATTTAAGACCCAGCCACAGGTGACCAAAAGCTTGGTTGACGAGATTGATTCACTTAAGATGCTTCGTAAAGCCTAAGAGAGTTAAGGGGAAATTCCAGAGCTTTGGGCCCTGGAAGTCCAAGGACAGCAGCAGAGCGAAGGAAATAAGGGATATACAAGAGGCCTGAAGTAGAGGAATGCAGAAATGGTGGCACAGTCACACAATGGTTAGCACTGCTGCCTCATAGCATCAGGAACCTGGGTTTAATTTCCATCCTGAGTCACAGTCTGTGCAGAATCTGCACGTTCTTTCATTTGTCTGCATAGGTTTCCTCCGGGTGCTCTGGTTCCCTCCCACAGTCCAAAAGACAAGCTAATTAAGTTCATTGTCCATGCTAAATTCTCTCTCAGTGTACCCGAGCAGGCACCAGACTGTGGTGACTAGGGTATTTTCACGGTAACTTCATTGCAGTGTTACCATAAGCCTACTTGTGAAACTAACAAATGAACATTCAACGACATGATTACACGACCAATCAATTCAGCTAAATTTAGCCAATCAAGGAACCAATTTAAAATGTTCAATTCCATTCCTATTTAAATCTAATTATTCTTAGAGATATTTTTAAAAAGTTTAAAAAACAGGAGGTTTGAGTTTATGAATCGTGGGGTTATGCTGCAACTATACAGGACCTTGGTGAGACCACATTCGGAATATTGTGTGCAGTTCTGCTCACCTCACTATAAGAAGGATGTGGAATCATTGAAGAGAGTGCAGAGGAAATTTACCAGGGCGCTGCCTGGTTTAGAGGATAGGTCTTATGAGGAAAGGTTGAGAGAGCTGAAGCTTTTCTCTTTGTGCCGTACTGTTCAATGTTCTTACTTTTACATTGCCTCTTTATTCCTCCTCTGAATCCAATCTTTTCCGCTCTATTCTTCTTTCGATACCCAAATATATAACTTGATTCTAATTCATCCATTTTTTTCCTCTGTTTCTTTCTCAATTCTTAAGTCTCATCTAGTTACGGAGATAAATTGTTTGCCCCCTTTTTCAGCATGGTCCCAGATGCCCTGTTTCTCTCACTATGCTATTATTAAATTTTAATTCCAGCAAGTTACAACATTAATTATATTCTATAAGAATATGAGAACCAACCATATAACCCCTCAAACCTGCTCTGCCATTCAATAAGATCAGGGCTGCTTCACTGCCTCAACACCACTTTCCTGTCGCATCCCTTGATTCCCTGAGACACCATCTGTCCCAGCCTTAATTGGCAATGGAACATCCACAACCGTCTGGGAGAGAAAATTCCAAAGATTGCATGTTTTGAGTGAAGCAATTTCTCCTCATCTCTTTCCTAAATGCTCAGCCCATTATCCCGAGACTGTGCTCCCATGTTCAAGATTCTCCAAGCAGGGGAAACAATCTCTCAGTGTTTACCCTGTCATGCCCCATGAGAATCTTGTATGTTTCAAAGAGTTCACTTCTCATTCTTGTAAATCCAGAGAACTTAGGCCCGATTTACTCGGCCTCTCATCATCGAGAGACTATCTCATCGCAAAAGCCAATCAAGTACATCTCTGCCAAATAGGTGAGGAAAATTCTGACTAAATGTCACCGACACAAAACAGCACGATAGCACAATGATTAGCACTGCTGCTTCACAGTGACAGGGACCCGGGTTCAATTCTCATCTTGGGTCACTATCTGTGTGGAGTTTGCACACTCTTCCCTGACTGTGTGGATTTCCTCCAGGTGCTCTGGTTTCCTCCCACAGTCCAAAAGATGTGAGGGTTGAGTGGATTGGCCATGCTAAATTGTCCCTTAATATCGGGGATAAATGCAGGGGGTTATGACGAGAGGGCCTGTGTGGAATTGTGGTCAGTGCAAACTCAATAGGCTGAATGGCCTTCTGCACCGTAGGAAGTCCATTCTATATTCTACGATGACCCACTTCAGCAAGTTCTAGCCCATAAATTGGTCTGGATTTTACTTAACCACATAGTGTGGTTCATTTCTATTAAAGGAATGAAGTAAAAGGGATCGGCTTTGCTTGTAAAGACACCATCATTATCATCTTAGCAGCAAATTGACAGTTCTTACCCACGTGACGGGTAAGCAGCTATTCCACAGGGAAATTGGTCAGAGTGCTCTGGGTGACTGTTCTGCACTCTTCAGCCCCACGTCCCAGTTTACTGACACATACTGAGAGGAATCTGAGACAGTGGTGGAAATTTTCTGGTGAGTTCCACTGATGATGATCCTACCTCTCCCTCCGGTTGTGGGTTCCCTAGCATTGGAGGTGCCAACAAACCCATGGACAATAGTGGGACTTGAAGATCCTGTTGTTGGCCAATGGCCAGCCACCTCCATCACCACATAGCATAGCAGAGGAGCTTGTAGAAAATCCCATCCTATACACTGAGGATGGAAACAGTCTAAACTTTCCCTCTAAATCTACAATCCCACCAATTCCCTCATCCCAAAAGGTAAACTGAAACATTTTCATTCCAACAGCAAGGTTTTGATAATGTTTGGCACATCGTAGATATTTGCAGTGAACAGTGAAGCAAAAAGATTTTATACAGCATCTTACCCAGCCTGAAGTTGTTTCAAAGTGCTTTATGTGCAATTAATTATTTCTAAAGGGCAGTCACTGCTGTGAGCTTAGCGCAGAGCAAGCTCCCACACATAGTCCAGTAATAATGGTTAAATAAATGGTTTCTGTGACAACGGATGAGGAATATATATTGTTTTTCCTAAATTTTATTTATTAGTGTCGCAAGTAGGCTTACAATAACACTGCAATGAAGCTACTGTGTAAATCCCCTAGTTGCCACACTCCAGCACCTGTTCGGGCACACTAAGGGAGAATTTAGCACAGTCAATGCACCTAACCAGCACATCTTTCAGAATGTGGGAGGAAACTGAAGCACCTGGAGGAAACCCATACAGACACGGGGAGATTGGCTATGCAGAATCTGCACAATGACCCAAGCCAGGAATTGAACCCTGGCACTATGAGGCTGCAATGCTAACCACTGTGGCACCATGCCGCTCAGGACACTGATGAGAAATCTTAATCTTTTCTTCAAAATAGAACATAGAACATTGCAGCACAAAACAGGCCCTTCGGCCAAAAGTTGCACCAATCATATCCATACCTACCAGGCCTATTTTTAACTCTCAATCACATTAAATCCTATGTACTCATCCAGAAGTCTCTTAAAAGACCCCAGCAAGTTCACCTCCACCACCAGCGATGGCAGCTGATTCCACTCACTCACCAACCTCTGAGTGAAAAACCTACCCCTGACATCTTCTCTGTACCTGCTCCCCAGCACCTTAAACCTGTGTCGTCTTATAGCAACTATTTCAGCCCTAGCAAATAGCCTCTGAGAATCCACCCTATTTATACCTATCAACATCTAATAAACCTCTACAGGTCACCTCTCATCCTTTGTCTCTCCAGGGAGAAGAGACCGAGCTCCCTCAACCTATCCTCATAAGGCATGCCACCCAATCCAGACAACACCCTTGAAAATCTCCTCTGCGCCCTTTCAATAGCTTCCATATCCTTCTTGTAGTGAGGCGATCAGAACTGCACACAGTACTCCAAGAGGGGTTTGATAAGGGTCTTATAAGGTTGCAGCATTATCTCCGATTCCTAAACTCAATCCGTCGATTAACGAAGGCCAGTACACCAAATCTTGACCACACCCTCTACCTGTGCAGCCGATTTAAGAGTCCGATGTACCCAGACCCAAAGTCCTTCTGATCCTCTACAGTGCAAAATTATGTAAGGGATCTTTAACAGCTCTCCAAAAAAAACCCAGGAATTTGATCAGCATTGCAATCAAAAGGAGGAACCTCCAATAGTGTAGCACATGCTCAGTTCTGACACAGAGTCTAAGTCCATAGTACACACTGAAATCTTTGGACCAGGCCTTAAATCCACAATCCTTTGAGCCAGAGGACAGATTGCTAACCAAACATGTCCCTCATATACTGGGGATGGAGAGATGGAATCATCTTTTGACGTCATTGGTAGGGAAGCTGTTGGAGGGGATTCTTAGAGATAGGATGTATAGGCACTTAGAGCGTTGCGATCTGATTAGGGATACGCAGCATGGATTTGTTAAGGGGAGGTTGTGCCTTACAAATCTGGTACAATTTTTTAAGGAGGTGACGAAAACGGTCGACGAAGGGTGAGCCGTTGATGTCGTCTATATGGATTTCAGTAAGGCGTTTGACAAAATCCCTCTTGGGGGGTTAGTTGAGAAGATCAAGGCTCATGGGATACAAGGACAGATAGCTAGATGAATAAGTAACTGGCTTAGTAATAAGAGACAGAGAGTAATAGTGGAAGGGTGTTTTTATAGCTGGAGGTCGGTCACTAGTGTTGTGCCGCAGGGCTCGGTACTGAACCTCTGCTATTTGTAATATATATAAATGACTTGGGAGAGGGAGTAAGTAGAGTGATCAGCAAGTTTGCAGATGATACAAAGATGACTGGACTTGTGGATAGTGAGGAGCATTGTCAGGCGATGCAGCAGGACATAGATAGGCTGGTAGCTTGGGCAGACAGATGGCAGATGGAATTCAATCCTGATAAATGTGAGGTGATGCATTTTGGGAGAAAGAATGCAGAGGGGAGGTATATGATAAAGGGTAGACCTATTAAGAGTATAGAAATGCAGAGGGACCTGGGGGTGCAGGTGAACAAGTCTCTGAAGGTGGCAGAGCAGGTGGGAAAGGTTGTGAAGAAAGCATATGGTATGCTAGCCTTTATAGGAAGGGGTATAGAGTACAAGAGCTGGCCTTTAATGTTGCAGTTGTATAAAATGTTGGTAGACCTCATTTGGAATACTGCGTCCAGTTCTGGTTGCCTTACTACCGGAAGGACATGGAGACTCTGGAGAGAGTGCAGAGGAGGTTTACCAGGATGCTGCCTGGTATGGAAGGTCTGAGTTACGAGGAGAGGTTAGGCAAATTGGGACTGTTTTCCTTAGAAAGACGTAGACTTAGAGGAGATCTAATAGAGGTGTGCAAGATTATGAGGGGTATAGATAGAGTAAACAGGGTTAAGCTTTTTCCTAGAAAACTGATTTAAAATAGGGATCATGAGCCTTGGGAGTCCCTGGGAAGTGTGTAAATAGATGATGATATTGATGTACTTGTTTTTATCCTACAGGTGCTTTGGTCCACCTTCTTGTCTAACGAGGGGCATACACGCGATGGGTCATGAGAGGACAGCTCTTGGACTTTTTTTGAGAGTATCCTAGTGCTTCATGTCGTTAGTGTACGCTTGACCTGGATCATTTGATGGGCAACACGACAGCTCAGTGACTATCTCTGTGCTGTGCAGATACATGCATTTGGGCCTGCGTCTGTGGGAGTTTGCGCATTCTCCCCGTGCTTGCGTGGGTTTTCTCCGGGTGCTCCAGTTTCCTCCCACATCCCAAAGATGCACATTAGGCTAATTGGCAAAATAAATTCTCCCTATATTGTCTCAAATTTGGTTTTTAATCCATAGATCTATAAACATAGACAGGGATCGCGGGTAGAGGTGGGAACATTGGGGTGGCAGTGTGGGCTCATTGGGCCGAAGGGCCTGATTCCCGTGCTGTTTTGTTCTTTGTTCTTCTTTGGAATGGATGGAAATCAAACCCAATTGTCAGCTAACATCCATATGCGATACCAGCACAGGCCACATGATGGCAACCAGGAGCCAACTGTTTGCTATCTCTTATTACCCATCAATGCAATTATACAGTTCCATTGTTGTCCTACCTTTGGTCAACTCACTGCACATACCTTATTAGCAAATCCAGATAACCCTATTCTGTACAGCAGGAGGATAACAGAGAGGGTTTTATCCACATGTATCCTCCGAACAACACTAACTGGTTACTGTTTGTTATGCATAAACTGGTTACTGCATTCACCTAGTCTGGCTGCTTCGATAATGTAACTGTTACGATATGATACAAGCTCGGTCTTTATAACGGAGCCTGACATCCATTTTCTCTTTCATGTTCGACAAGTGTGTTGGCCGGAGCTCAATTGAAGACACTCTTGTGCCAATGGTTCATAGAACATAGAACATTACAGCGCAGAACAGGCCCTTCGGCCTTCGATGTTGCGCTGACCAATTAGGAAAAAGCAATGACCCTCTAACCTAAACCATTCTCTTTTCGTCCATAAACTTATCTACTAACCTCTTAAACGCCACCAAACTTGGCGCATCTACAACTGCAGCAGGCAGGGCATTCCATACCCTTACCACCCTCTGGGTAAAGAACCTACCTCTGACATCCGTCCTATAACTACCACCCCTTAATTTAAAGCTATGTCCCCTCGTGCTAGCTTTCTCCATCCTAGGAAAAAGGCTATCACTGTCCACCCTATCTAAACCTCTAATCATCTTATATGTTTCAATAAGGTCTCCTCTTAGCCGCCTTCTTTCTAACGAAAACAACCTCAAATCCCTCAGCCTCTCTTCATAAGACCTGCCCTCCATACCAGGCAACATCCTGGTAAACCTCCTCTGTACCCTCTCCAATGCCTCCACATCTTTCTTATAATGTGGGGACCAGAACTGCACACAATACTCCAAGTGCGGCCGCACTAGAGTTTTGTACAGTTGCAACATGACGTTGCGGCTCCGAAATTCAATCCCCCTACCAATAAAAGCTAAGACTCCGTATGCCTTCTTAACAACCTTATCGACTTGATTGCCAACTTTCAGGGATCTATGCACATATACACCAAGCTCCCTTTGTTCTTCAACACTATTAAGAGTCCTAATGGTTCAAGTCCCATGCTGGGACTAATGTACACAATATCAGCCAGTATTCAATACCGAGAGAGCGCAGAACTCATCGGCAGAGCTTCCCAATGGGAGCTTAAACTGAGCTCTGTTCTCTCTCTCTCAAGTGGACACAAAGGTCCCACAGTAGTATTCTGAAGTACATCAAAAGAGTTCTCCCTGGTACTCAGACATTCATCTCTTAACCAAGGTATCTACACTAAGAAGTTTTACAACACCAGGTTAAAGTCCAACAACTTTATGACTCACCTGATGAAGGAGCAGCACTCTGAAAGCTTGAAATACCAAATAAACCTGTTGGACTTTAACCTGGTGTTGTGCCCACCCTAGCCCAACAGCGGCATCTCCACATCAAGATATCTACAAAACAGATCATCTGGCCATTATCGCATTGTTAATTGTGGGAGCTTGCTGTGCATAAATTGGCTGCCACATCTCCTCCACTGCAACAGTGCCCACGCTTTTCAAGTAGTTCACTGGCTGGAATATGCCTTGAGCCATCCGGAGGGTTGTCTGCCTCTCCGATTCTCCTTTATCTATTCAAATATTTGGTACAGATTGCCGCAACAGTCCTCACCTCTACTGAGCATAGCACCATTTTCCTTGTAGTCCAGAATTTCTGCGTCTTTCCTCTCCAAGAGCAGCATCAGATCCTGGGTCTGTTTGTGCAAAGCTTGCATCATATTCAGTAAGGGGCAGATCATGTGTCGGGATACCTGCAGATAACAGACGGGGACAAATCGAATTGTTTATAGCACCTAACGTTACAGATCTTACATCTCATCTGAAACACACAGTATCTCAAACATGCTGCAATGTCACCCAGTGCAGAACTGATTATTTGTAAATTCTGTGCATTCCTCATTAATGCTGATGGAACCATGGAATTTTTGAGCACAGAAAGATGTCACTCAGCACATTAGACCAGTCTGGCTCTCTTGAGAAACGTACACAGTTAATCCCATTTATAGAGTCATAGAGATTTACAACATTGAAACAAGTCCTTCGGCCCAACTAAGCTAGTCACAATTGCCCACATTTGGCCAGATCCCTTTATACACATTTCACTCATGCAACTGGCTAAATGCTTTTTAAAAGACAAGATTTTACTTGCCGCTCCTACTACCTCTGGCAGCTTGTTCTAGACACTCACCACTCTCCGAGTGAAAAATCTGTCCCTCTGGACCCTTTCGTACCTCTCCCCTCGCACCTTCAACCTATGCCCTCTAATTTTAGGCTACCCTACCTTTGGAAAAAGACATTGACTGTCTACCTTAAAAGCAAAATAATGTGGATGCTGGAATCTGAAACAAAAAACAGAAAATGCTGGAAAATCTCAGCAGATCTAAAAGCATCTGTGGAGAGAGAATAGAGCTAACATTTCGAGTCTGGATGACTGTCCGTCAGAGGAGTTCTCTCCAGTATCCCGGCCAATATTTATCCTTCAATAGACATTGCTGAAACAGACAGACTGCATGTTACCATTTTGCTATTTGTGGGAGTTTGCTATGTGGAAATTGATAATCAAGTTGTACCAAATTCAATTTATGATTAAAATTTTGGAGATATGGGCTGAAAGATGGCATATGGAATTTAACCCAGACAAATCTGAGGTGATGCGATGTGGAAGGTCTACTGCAAAAGGAAAGTATACAATAAACAGTACAGCCCATAGAAATATTACCATATAGAAGGATGTAGTATGCAGATCCACAGTTCCCTGAAAGTGGCAGTCAGGTGGACAAGGTGGTCAAGAAGGCATAACGCATGCTGGCCTTCATTGGTTGGGGCATTGAGTATAGGAATTGGAAAATCATATTGCAGCTGTATAAGACTTTGGCTAGGCTGCATTTGGAATACTGTATACAATTCTGGTCGCCACATCAGAACATAGAACAGTACAGTACACGTCCTTCGGTCCTTGCTGTTGTGCCGAGCTATGTCCAAACCAAGATCAAGCTATCCTATTCCCTATCATTCCGGTAAATTATTACCGGAAGGATGGTGATACATTGGAAAGGGTGAAGAAGAGATAAACTGGGATTTTGCCTGGTTTGGACAATATGGAGAAAGAAAGATTGAACAAACTTGGATTATTTTCATTGAAGTATTGGAGAATGAGGAGGGACCTGATAGAGGTTTACAAGATTATGACAGGCTTGGATAAAATGGATAGTCAGAGTCTTTTTCCCAGAATCGAAGGGTTAATTACTCAGGGGCATAGATTGAGAATGACAGGGGGAAGATTTAAAAGAGATGTAAGGGGCAGGTTTTTCACACAGAGCATGGTGAATGTCTGGAACGTGCTGCAGGAGGTGGTGGTGGAAGCTGATTCTATAACAATGTTCAAGGGGCATCTGGATAGATAAATGAATAGGCAGGGAATAGAGAGATATGGACTGTGTCGAGCTAAAAAGAATTATGTTACAGAGGCATCTACGTAGGTCAAGACTTGGTGGGCCAGAGGGCCTGTTCTTGTGCTGTACTGTTCATTGTCCTTTGAATAAGAAATTTACAAATAGATATCGTAGGTTAGGTAAATGAGCCAAAATTTGACAAATGGAGTTTAATGTGGATAAGTGAGAGATTATCCATTTTGGTAGGAAAAATAGAACGGCAAATTTTCTAAATAGGGAGAAACTTCGTAGTGCTTCAATGCAGAGGGATCTGGGTGTTCTCATGCATGAATCTCAGAAAATTAATATGTAGGTACAGCAGGTATTAAGCAAAGTAAATGGAATCTTGGCATTTATTGCTAAAGGAATAGAATATAAAAGTAGAGACGTATTGTTGCTACTCTACAAAGCAATAGTGAGACTGCACTTAGAATGTTGTATAGTTTTGGGCCCCTTATTTGAGGAGTGGCAGCAGGAAGGCACAGTGGTTAGCACCGCTGACTCATAATGCCAGGGACCCAGATTCAATTCCCAGCTCGGTTCACTATCTGTATGGAGTTTGCATTTTCTCCCCGTCTCTGCATGGGTTTCCTCCAGGTGCTCCAGTTTCTTCCCAGAGTGCAAATATGTGCAGATTAGATGGATTCACCATGCAAGATTGCCCCTTAGTTTCAGTTAGAATAGATGCATGGGGTTGTGGAGATAGGGCTTGTGTGCGATTGTAGTCGGTGCAGACTCAAACGGGCCAAATGGCCACCTTCTGCACTGAAGGATTCTGTGATTCTAATGTATTTGCAATGGAGGCGGTTCAGAGGAGATTCACTAGATTGATTCCAGAGATGAGAGATTTGATTTACAAAGACAGATTGGGAAGTTTAGGCCGATAGTTCCTGCAGAAAAATGAGAGGAGATTGAATTGAGGCCTACAAGATGATAAGGGGGAAGGACAAGGTAGACATGGAGAAGATGTTTCCTCTTGTAGGACAATCTAAAATAAGAGGTTATAGTCTTAGGATAAGGAGTAATAGATTTAAAACAGCGATGAGAAGTTATTTCTCGCAGGACGGTGAATTTATGGAATTCACTATCCCAGAGCACAGTGGATGCAGGAACTTTGAGTAAATTTAAGGAATAGGTGGACATATTTTTTAGTCGATAGTGGAGTTGAGAGGTGACGGTGAATGGGCAGGAGTTGAGGCTGAAATGGAATCAGCCCATGATCGTATTAAATGGCCAAACAGGCCTAAGAGTCTGAATTCCCTTCCCCACTCCTAGTTTTATGAGGGGATATAGTTTAAGACTCTCTCAGAGAGTAATTAGTCTGGAATTCCCTTCTCCAGAGAGCACTGGAGGTTGGTTCATTGAAATTATTCAAGGCCGGGTTGGACAGATTTTTGATAGACAAAAGAGTCAGGTGTCATGGCGGGGGTGGGGGAGGAGTTGAAGCCACAGCCATGGTCTTTCTGAATGGCAGAACAGGCTTGAAGGACCAAATAGCCTGCTCCTGGCTCCAAGGTCCAGTGTTCCAATAATGAAAGGCAATATATTGCGATGCTGTAAGTCTGAAATAAAAACAAAAAATGCTGGGAAAACTCCACAGGTCTGGTAGTGTCTGTGGAGAGAGAGACACAGAGTTAACATTGAGGAAATATGACTCTTCAACAGAGCAACTGCTGTTCTGAAGTGCCATACGGACTCGAAACGTTAACTCTGTTCCTCTCACCACAGACGCTGCGGAGTTTTTCCAATATTTTCTGGTTGCATCCCGACGTCTCAATGGTAATGAGCAACTGTGCAAATTGTGTCCCAGTACAACTCAACATCTTTACAACGAGCATCTTATAAGTGAGGGGAACAGGTTAAGAAAGGATATTGCTCACATACACAGTCAGTGGCATGTATGATACTCAGTGTTGGGTCATTAGAGTTGTAATTTTCCAAAGAATTGAGGAAAACTGGAACATTGTATATGCAATCATTCATAGGCCGCTTATAAAAATATATAAATGTGAAGCAAGGTGCAACCTTACCACAGCCTGCTGATCGGTATCAGACTGAATAATTAAGGTTTCCAGCAGCAAATAAACTGAGGTTTAGAATAGCAGCTCAAAATCAAATAATATCAAGCTTCACATTTTTTAGTGTTTGGTCACTTCAGACCCAGGTCCCTCAAAAACCAACGTTGGCTGCAGTCTTTGTGTTGGATGTGGTCAGTCTGCTGGTCCTCAGTGACCGCACGAGTCTGGGCTAAACACAGCCAATGGTACATCACGCCTCCCCACATGGGCGTCGCCACAAGTTAGTACCTGACCACCAATCACCCTCAATGTTGACTGATAGTTTCGGCCGTGGCTCAGTGGGTAAGTCTCTCTCGCCTCTGAGTCAGAGGTTTGTGGGCTCAAAGTCCCACTCTGGGGACCTGAACACAGTATCCAGGCCAGCACAGCCAGTCCAGCATTGTGGAGGGTTGCACTGTCAGAGGTGGTGTTCATCATATGAGATGTTCAACTGAGGCCCCCTCTGCTCTCTGGGGTGGGCAGAGAAGATTCTACAGCACTATTACTATGAATGCCTCAGGAGGTTGGAGTGGTACTCACCAATATTTATCCTTCAATCAACATCACTTAGAGAACAGCTTATCACATCGCAATTTGTGGGCTCACGATGGGCACAAACTGGTGGCCACCTTTCCCACAACAGTCATCACATTTCAAAAGTGCTTTTCTGATTTAAAAGTTTTTCAGGCATTCTGAGGTTGTGAAAGGTGTTTCCTTCAAGTTAAGTAGGATATTTAGCTTGTGCTGCCATTTAGGTCAGGTTTTATCCGTCTGTGATCAAACCCCATATACTCGCTGAAGTTCAGTAAGAAGTCTCACAACACCACATTAAAGTCCAACAGGTTTATTTGGAATCACGAGCTTTTGGACTCACCTGATGAAACAGCAGCATTCCAAAAGCTCGTGATTGCAAATAAACGTGTTGGACTTTAACCTAGTGTTGTGAGGCTCCCTATTGTGCCCTCCCCAGTCCAACGCCGGCTTCTCCACATCCTCGCTGAGGTTGAAAGCAAAGTTTTGTTGTACCTGGTACAGCATTGAGGAAACTGGTTGGATATGAAGTGCTTTTGGGTGCCAATTAATAGAGTCATCCATCTGTTTGTTAATAAAACTTTATTTTTTAAAATTTGATTTATTATTGTCACATATTAGTATACAATTAGAAGTGTTATTTTTGCATGCTATACAAACAAAGCATTCCATATATAGCGAAGAAAAGAAGAGTACAGAATGCAGTGTTACAGTCATAGCTAGGGTGTGGAGGAAGATCTTAGTGCAAGGTCGGTCCATTCAAAAACTTGACAGCAACAGGAAGAAGCTGTTCTTAAGTCAGTTGGTACCTGACTTCAAACTTTTCTATCGTTTTCCTGACAGAAGAAGATGGAAGAAAGAATGTCCCGATGCATGGGATCTTTAATATGCTGGCTGCTTTTCTGAGGCTGTGGGAAGTGTAGTCAGAGTCAATGACTGGAGGCTGGTTTGCATGATGGGCTGGGCTTCATTCATGGCCCTTTGTAGTTCCTTGCAGTCTTGGGCAGAGCAGGAGCCATACTAAGCTTTGATACATGCAGAAAGAATGCTCCCATTTGGTCTTGGGCTTGTGAGTTACAGTGGCAAGGCTGCATTGATTACCAGTTTCTATTTGTCCAAGGGAGGTAATCATAAAATCCCCACAGTGTAGAAGAAGCCATTCATCCCATTGAGGATGCACTGACTGTCTGATAGAGTAACTTATCCAGTCCCTCTCTCCTATTCTATTGCTGTAATTCCACACACTTTTACCATGGCTAATCCATCTAACCTACACTTTGAGGGACGCTAAGGGGCAATTTAGGATGGCCAACCCACCCACCCCACACATCTTTGGATATGGAAGGAAACTGGAGCACCTGGAAGGAACCTGAAAGAAACGGGGAGAATTTGCAAACACTGGGTCCCTGGTACTATGAGACAGCAGTGCTAACCACTGTGCCACCATGATGCCCTCTTACCTTAGAAAAGGTAAAACTGCTTTTATTCCCCATACCCGCCCGAGGTAAAATGGACAATGAAAACCAGTCTGCCTCACCCTCCAGTGGTACAGTGGTTAGCACTGCTGCCTCACAGTGCTCGGTCCCAAGTTCAATCCCCAGTTTGGGTCAGTGTCTGTATGGAGTCTGCACTTTCTCCCCATGTCTGCGTGGGTTTCCTCTCGGTGCTCCAGTTTCGCCCCACAGTCCAAAGATGTGCAAGTTAGGTGGATTGACCATGCTTAACTGCCCCTTACTGTCTGTGGGGATTAGCTAGGGCAAATGCGTGGGGTTTTGGGAATAGGGCCTGGGTGGGTTTGTGGTCGGTGCAGACTCGATGGACTGAATGGCCTCCTTCTATGCTGTGGGGATTCTATGATTGAAATGGCTGATTATCTTAGTTAATATGTATTTGTAGAAACAGAACTTTGCTGCAACCTTGTTGACGATTTGCTCCTGGTTCCAGCCTGTTAAAAAGGTAGCATGTTGTATAATGTCTTCTCAGTGTTTCATCCCATTTATACACAGGATCAAAAGAATGACCGTCACCATTGGAAAACGCCTTACAAAAACAAACACAGTGCTACAGGATTAGCTCACATTCTGTGTTTTCCCATGATGGTTTCGAGATTTCCCCCCACCCCAATGTATTTGCTCAGATGCTGAGTACTGATAGTATCAATGACCAACCTTCGTGAATGGAGTCACTGAATGGAACAAGAGGATGACAAATTTCAATTTGTGCAATAGTCATAGCACATAGCGAGACCATTCAACCCAGTGAGGCTGTGCCAGCTCCCAGCAAGAGCAACTCAGTGAATCCCACTCACCCTCCCTTTCCCAGTAGCTCTGTAAATATTTCCACTTTCTTATTCTCCTTTGAAACAATGATTGAATCTGCGTCCACCCCACTCTCACACAGCTCCTAACAACTCACAGCATTAAAAATGTTTTTCCATATGTTGTATTTTTTTGCCGATCGCCTTAAACAAGTCTCGTCTGGTTCTCAAAAATTCCACTATTTGGACAGTTTCTCCCCTGATCTACTCAGTCCAGACCTGCTCAGGATTTTGAGTACCTCTATCAAATCTCCTCCAGTGAGGACAATCCCACTTTTTCTTATCTATCCAGGTAACTCTGTAGGACTGCGCTCACAAATTAGTAGGAGCAAAAACTGAATTCAACCATAGTGGAATGGAGCTGGACTGGTGCACAATCTGAGGTATATCACTTCTCCAGATGAGACCATCCAGCCCAAAAGCTGAACAGCAATACTTCACTATTAATGCCATTGGAATGAATACTACACCATTAGACATAGGAACAGAATTAGGCCACTAGGCCCATTGAGCCTGCTCCACTGACATTTTTCTTATCCCCATTCTCCTGCCTTTTTCCCCATAACTCCTCTTTTATATCATATAGAACTGACTGCTAAAACATATTCTGCACAAAAAACATCACAAATAACATTTCTTAAAGGGACAGTATAGTCACAGCAGTAACAGCAATGTATCTCAAAGAAATTGATCGTATATGAAGTCTTTTAGATAGGCAGAGAGATATGATAAGTATTGTACAAATGAAAGTACCTTCCTCTTTCCGCACTTCAAATGTCCAATTTTCCCGAATGTTCTTCATTACCTTTCAGTGTAGAATGACATTAGCACAGAAGGAAGCCCTCAAACCTTCATGCCTATGGGACGCTTTTGAAAGAGCTTTCCAATTAGTCCCACTCTCCTTCCTGCAAATTTATTATCTTTAATCATTTAAAGTCCTGTTATGAATGAGTTGCAGGATGACAGTCACTTCAATTCCAATCTAACACAGAAGGTACAGAGATGAAGGGAAACTGCTTCGGAGGAGGTATTTGCAGTTTAGAAATAAACAAAATACACTACAGCGAGTACAGACCAAAGAAGTTGCATGGCTACATGACATTCCAATGCCATGAAGTGTCACCTCTTGTCATGTTGCAGCCTCCGATCCATCTACTCTAACTTCATTTCTCGCTGCCTCAGCAAGGCTGCTAGCATAGTTAAGGACCCCATGCACCATGGACATTCTCGATTCTACCTTCTTCCATTGGGAAAAGATATAAAAATCTGAAGTCACATACCAACCAAGAACAGCTTCTTCCCTGCTACTGTCAGACTTCTGAATGGACCTACCATCCTTTAAGTTGAGAACAGAAAGAGACTCTGTTTTAATGTCTTACCTGAAAGACTGCATCTCCAACAGCGTGGACCCTCCCTCAGTACAGCGGGCAATGCACAAGCATTAGGCATTTCCCACGGCTCAACCAGGGCGCTGTGCTGCATTCGCTCAACTTATTGAAGTAGCAACTATGGAGGTGGGTTTTGTGCTCAAACCTAACACTAGGCAATAGAAGGAAGTAATCAAAGAGTAAAGGAAAAAAAAAGCACACTTTTCCCAGCTAGGATAACTCTCAGGCATCCACACTAATAGGCAGAAGAATCAGATTTATCATATTACACGTCTCCAAGAATATTTCAAATATAAAAATAGAAAATGTCAGGTAAACTCAGCAGATCAGGCAGCACCCGTGGAGAGAAACAAAGTCAAAGTTTTGAATCCAAATGATCATTCTATAGAACTGAAGAAAGGTAAAAATGTATGGAATTATATAATTGGAAAGGGGGCAGAGGAGGTGAAGCAGAAGAGAAGACTAGGAATAGATCAGGACAAAGTATCTCCTAACAGGGTCAGACAGAGTAGATGAGTAAGTTACTGGGTTCAATGGTCAGCCATGATCATAATGAATGGCAGAGAAGGCTCAAAGGGCCAAATGGTCTCCTATTTTCTATGTATCTGTAAGAGCAGTTTCTATAAGAGCAGTAGATACCTGGGAATATCACCTCTACAAGTTCCTCTTAAGTCACTCGCCATCCTGACTTGGGAATATATCATTGTTTCTTCACAATCACTTGGTCAAAAATGCTGGAACTCTCTAATAGCTCAGTAGGTGTACCTACAGCACATGGAATGCAGCAATTCAAGGCTGCGGCTCACCACCACTTTCTCAAGGGCAATTAGGTACGGGCAACAAAAGTGCTGGACCAGCTAGTGAGGGCCATATCCTGTGAAAATAATAAGGAAAAAAATTAAACCCTAAACTGGGTGTATAGAGATCCTTCCAGGATTTCTATATACCCACGGGAAAATGATGCATAAACTGAATGCACTTACTCCAGATGATTGTTCTTTGGCCAAATTCTAAGAACAGTACAGCACAGGAACAGGCCGTTTGGCCCTCCAAGCCTGCGCCGATCACATTGTCCTATTTAGGCCAACTGCTTATATCCCTCTATTTCCCGTTTGTTCAGATGCAAATCAAGATGAATCTTACATTTGGCTAATGTAACTGCCTCAACCATCTTACTTGGCAGTGCATTCCAGGCCCCCATCACCCTTTGTGTAAAAACCTTTCGCACATCTCCACTGAGCCTTTCCCCCCCCTTATTTTGAACCTGTCTCCAATTCTAATTGTCATTGTTGCCCTAGGAAAAAGCCGCCAACTATTATAGACTGGGCTTGACCAAAGCTTTGTAAAACTGAAAACAAAAGGCCTTCAGCTTTTATATTCAAGGCCACTTTGAAATACAGGTCAACACTCCAATAGTCTTTAAGGATTGTTTGAATATTGCGGTGGTGGTGTCTACAAGACCCTATTACTCCCTTCCTCACCAACCCATTATTTCCCATTCCAATTTAAAAAGGACACTGTCAAATCACCAGCATAATCCTCAGAGATGAAGATTATGTTGGTGTATATCAGGAACAAGCCAATGCATACAGAAGAAAGAAAGTGCACACGTAGAATTCAAGACACAAGTCCAGATTTTTCTGAAAAGCATTCTAAGAAAATAAAGGGGTCGCAGTTAGCATTTAAAATAGAATTGCATACAGTGACAACACAAAACCAGGGCAGAATGGAAATGTTTAAACAAGTCTTGCCCATCGATCACACCTAAAACTTTCACTGCTGTAAGTGACTGCACAGATCAGTATGATGTCCTTTTGTTGGAGAAATCACCCAACTTTTACAAACATACGAATTAGGAGCAGGAGTAGGCTACTTGGCCCTTCTAGTCTGCCATTCAATAAGATCATGGCTGATGAGTGTGACCTCAACCCCACTTTCCTATCTAGTCTTGATAATCTTTCTCCCCCTTTGTTAATCAAGAATCTATCCAGCTCTGTCTTAAAATACTCAAAACACTTTTATAAAATTCATCTTATTCATTCACAAGATGTGGGTGTCGCTGGCCACTGTTTCACTGCTCATCTTTGCCTTTAAACTGAGTGGCTTAGTAGACACTTTAAGAGTCAACCAAACTGTTGTGGATCTGGAGTCACACGTGGGCCAGATCAGGTAAGGACAGCAGATTTCCTTCCTTCAAGGACATTAGTGAAACAGATGGCTTCCACTGCCTTTCGAGGAAGAGTCCCAGAGATTCATGACTTTGAGAGAAAAGTTTTCTGTGTCTTAAATGAGTGGCCCCTTATTTTAAGCACTGACAGCTGGGTTCCAGATTTTCCAACAATGGGAAACATCCTCTCCACATCCACCTTGTCACTAAACCTCAGGATCTTCAAGATTTCAATTAAGTTGTCTCTTATTCTTTTAAGCTCTAGTAGATACAAACCTAACCTCACTAACCTGTCCTCATTAGACATTCCTGGGTATTAGTCCAATAAACCTTCTCTGAACTGCTTCAAAAGCATTTACATCTTTCTTTAAGTAAAGATAGCAATATTGTACACGATACCCCAGATGTGGTCTCACCCCAATGCCCTGTACAACTGAAGCATATCTTCCCTGTTTTGGTAATTAATTCTCCTCACAATAAACAATAACATCCTATTAGTTTTCCTACTTACCTGCTATACCTGTTGTGATTCATGCATTAGGACATCCAGATCCCTCTGCATCGCAGAGCTCAGGAATCTCTTGCCAATTAGATAATAAATTTATTTTTTTATTGTTTCTGCCAAAACTGACATTTACGTAATTGTCCACATTATATTCTATTGCCAAATTTTTGTCCATTCAACCTAACTATATCACTTTGTAATCTCATGTCCTTTTCGCAATTCATTTTTCTACCTATCTTTGTGTTGTCAGCAAATTTAGTGACCATAGCATCAGTCCCTTCATCCATGTCACTGATTTATCCAGCATTGATCCCAGTGACACATCACTGTCACATCTTGCCAGCCAAAGAGTCATTTATGCCAACTCTGCTTCCTGTTAGCTAACCAATGCATGCCAATATGTTACCCCACACCATGAGCTTATATTTCCTGCAATATCTTTTTGTCAAGGGACTTCATTGTAGCTTGGACCAATGAGTTCCAAATGCTGTAGTTCAAGGAAACTCTTTAGACAGACAGTTTGCTGTAGAGTGCAGCTTAAAGCGACAGTATCTAGATTACACACACACTGCATGCTGCAAAAGGCCTGTTACAAGGGGGAGATTATGGTATATTGGTATTGTCACTGGATTCTCAATCCAGATCCCCAGGTTAGTGCTCTGGGGACACAGGTTCAAATCCCATCATGGCAGTTGGTGGAATTTAAATTCTATTAATAAATTTGGAATATAAAGCTAGTCTCAGTGAATGGTGGCCATTGAACTATCATCAATTGTCACAGAAGTCCATTTTCTGCACTAATGCTGTTAAGGGAAGGAAATCTGCCATGCTAACCTGGTCTGACCTACATGTGATCAGCTCTTGGAGCACTGCTCCTTCATCAGGTGAGTGGGATTTAGTTCACAAACAGGGCATATAAAGACAAACTCAATTTACAAAATAATGCTTGGAATTATTTTGTAAATTGAGTTTGTGTTTTATATGCCCGGTTTGTAAACTGAAATCCCACTCACCTGATGAAGGAGCAGCGCTCTGAAAACTAGTGGCTTCTACCTGTTGGATTTTAACCTGGTGTTGTGAGAGTTCTTACTGTATTCCCAGTCCAACATCGGCATCTCCACATCACGGCAACATGTGATTCCAGACCCAAGATAATGTGATTGAGTCTTCAGTGTCAACTGAAATGGCCAAGAGAGGCTCTCAGTTCAAGAGCAATTAGGGATTGGCAACAGTTGCTGGCCTTGCCAATCTTGTCAATATCCCACAAAATAATTTTTAAGAAGTTAATCCTAACTCAGTGGCTGACAATTATAAAATCATTATATATATTATGGCAGCATCAATCACTAAAAATGAGGCTACAGGGACTAGAGATTAGAAATTTGACACCAGTTTAAAACTCCTACGCGATCAAGGATTTAGAATACACAGCACCGAAAACAGGCCCAACATGTTTATGATCACTGACCGTTCTACCGCTTCACCTCACTTCTTACTGTGTTTAAACCCAGTCCAATGTCAGCATCGCCACATAATGTCTAAAGCGGTATTGTTCCACCCCCTAGTGGAAAACTGTGGCACAGCAGCTGGTTCTGGACAGTGAGAAGAACCGTAGAACTGCGCTGATGTAGCAGCCCTTTCATGTCTCACAGAGTAGGAATGGTAGTGTAGTGGCTGTGTTACTGTAGTGAACATGAAGCCTGGACTAATTTGGGAGGTAGGAGTTCAAATTTAAGTGAGCAAGAGGAGCAAACTTGACTTTGAGCTCTCCTACCGTGACTTAAACTTTTAAAGGACTCTTAACATCAAATAAAACATAGAAAAACTACAGCACAAATAGGCCCTTCAGCCCACAAGTTGCACTGATCACATCGCTACCTACTAGACTTACCTATAACCTTCAATCCTATTAAGTTCCATGTACTCATCCAGAAGTCTCTTAAACAACCCTAACGAATTTGCCTCTACCACCATCGACAGCAGCCAATTCCACTCACCCACCACCCTCTGAGTGAAAAACATATCCCTGACATCTCCTCTGTACCTGCTCCCCAGCATCTTAAACCTGTGTCCTCTCATAGCGACCATTTCAGCCCTGGGAAAAAGTCTCTGGGAATCCACTCGCTCTATACCTCTCGACATTTTATACACCTCTCTCAGGTCACCTCTCATCCTTCGTCTCTCCAAGGAGAAAAGACCAAGCTCTCTCAACCTATCCTCATATGGTATGCCACCCAATCCAGACACCATCCTTGTAAATCTCTTCTGCACCCTTTCAATAGCTTCCACAACCATCCTGTAATGAGGCGACCACACCTGAGCACAGTACTCCAAGTGGGGTCTGACTAGGGTCTTATAAAGCTGCGACTCCTAAACTCAATCCCTCGATTGATGAAGGCCTGTACACCATATGCCTTCTTAACCACATCCTCTACCTGCAAGGCCAATTTAAGAATCCTATGGACCCGGACCCCAAGACTCTTCTGATATTCTACACTGCTAAGAATCTTACCCTTGATATTATAGTCCTTCATCCCATTTGACCTCCCAAATCGGACCACTACACATTTATCTGGATTGAAGACTATCTGCCACTTCTCCTCCCAGTCTTGCATCCTATCTATGTCATGCAACTCCAGACTATCCACAACACCACCAACTGTCATGTCATCCGCAAACTTACCAACCCATCCCTCCACTTCCTCATCCAAGTCATTTATGAAAATTACAAAAAACAAGGATCCCAGAACAGATCCCTGGGGCACTCCACTGGTGACCGACTTCCATACAGAAAAAGACCTATTCACAACCACTCTCTGCCTTCTGTGGGCAAGTCAGTTCTGGATCCACAAGGCAACATCCCTTTGGATCTCATGCCCTTTCACTTTCTCCAGAAGTCTTGCATAACGACTTATCAAACACCTCGCTGAAGTCCATATAAACCACATCTACCACTCTTCCTTCGTTAATGTGTTTAGTCACATTTTCAAAGAACTCAACCAGGTTCGTAAGACACGATCTGCCTTTGACAAAGCTGTGCTGATTACTTTTGAGCATACTAAACTTTTCTAAACATCAACAACTTCAGCGTCTTTCTTCCCTTGATCTTGTTAATGCCGAATTTAGCCCTTACAAACTATAAGTCACAAAATAAAGACTTTATAAAGTGCAAGCAATTATTGTATACTCACCTTTGGTACTCAATCAGCCATTTCCACGTACCCCTCATCACTTTTAAATCCTCATGAACTCTGAGTAAAAGCTCGCTGGGAAGTTATCCTAGCCATGTTTGCACTCTCTGACCTCTGGTGCTCTGTGCTGCACCTCTTTCTCCTCATGCTCCAAATTCCCTAAGATCTTACTTTCGTTTTGAAGAGGTGTGCTGGTTAGGTGCATTGGCCATGCTAAATTCTGCCTTACTGTACCCAAACAGACGCAAGTGTGTGAGAACTAGGAGATTTTCACAGTAATTCCATGACATTGTTAATATAAGCCTATGTGTGACACTTAATAATAAACTTCAAAGTATTTATCAATCAGGGAAAAGGACTGATTACCTCTTCCCCACCTCGCCAAACCCCCTCCCACCAAACTTCCAACTCACCAAAACACCTCCCCTTACCAAACTCCAACTCAAATGTAACAAGGGTCTTGCCAGTGACACCCGCATCTCATCAAAAAATACGTTACAGATAGCCACACATTATCCTTTTAATAGTTCTGCATCCAATGATGTATAAACCATTGGATTTAGTGCTCAGTTTTAAAACACTCATCACTTTTAGAATCAGGCACCCACACAGACTTTTTCTTGCAAATTGCAATGCAATGAATTCTTTTAACAATGTTGATTGAGGAGGAATGACCACGGACCACGAGAATTCCCCTCTTCTTCAGATACAGCCAGGAAAAGCTTTACAGCATCTCAGCACATCTCTTACGCATATTTGTTTAATGCGGGCATCAAAATAGGTTTAATTAGCAATTACAGAACGTGCAGAAAAACTTCTTTTAAGCAAAAAGAGTTGTATAAAATGTTACTGATTTAACTTTTTCAATCTTTTGATTTTACCATCTTGTTTCCATTTTAATAATGATACAGCCAATGATAAACAAGCTATGATGATGTCCCAGTTAAGGCACACGCTGACTTTGGAGGAAGTGATTTGACACTGAATTCATCAGAAATCTCTCAAACACCTCGACTACTTTCAACATTCACTCCTGATTTATAGCAGCAGCAGTGAGTACCACCCACAAGATGCACTGCAGCAACCCACCAAGACTCTTCGATAGCATCTGCCAAATCCATAATTTCTACCTCCTAGGAAAAGGGCAACAGAGGTATGGAAATATTGCCAACTACGTGGTCCCCTTCGAGCCAGACACCAGCCTAATTTGGAAGTATATTGCTATTCCTTCACTGATACTGGGTCAAAATCCTGGAACATCCGCCCTAACAGCACTGTGTGTATCTACAACACACGGGCTGCAGCAGTTCAAGATACTGGCTCACCATCGCCTTCTCAAGGGCAATGAGGGATAGGCATTAAATGCTGGGCAAGCCAGTGATGTCTACATTCTGTAAAAGAATAAAAGTAAGTAGCAATGCTGAATTAGAGTGTCCAGGACACAGGTCTCTTGAACAATGACAGGTCAGGGCAGTCAACATTGGCTCAGATAGACAGCATTTCCTCAGGTGCGGAGGTTCGAGGGGCACGGGGGATGGGGAATCCAGGACAAGGAGACAAAGTCTAAAAATTAGAGCTAGGCCATTTAGGGATGATATCAGCAAGCAATTTCGTCACACAATTTTATTAGGGGTGGCAGCACAGTGATAAGCACTGCTGCCTCACAGCACCAGGGATCTAGGTTCAATTCCCAGCTTGGGTTATTGTCTGCATGTTCTCCCTACATCTGCAAGGATTTCCTCCACGTGCTCCGGTTTCTTCCAACAATCTGAAAGACGTGCTGGTTAGGGGCATTGGCTATGCTAAATTCTCCCTCGATGTACTCGAATAAATGTGGAGATGCCGGTGTTGGACTGGGGGTAAACACCGTATGAAGTCTCACAACACCAAGTTAAATACAACTAGTTTATTTGATAGTAAACCCACAAACTTTCAGAAACTCTGTACCTTCGTCAGGTGTGTGGAAAGTTCTGATCATATGCCCTTCTCTGATCAGAACTTTCCAACACCTGACAAAGGAACGGCATTTCCGAAAGCTTGTGGGTTTACTATCAAATAAACTAGTTGGATTTAAACTGGTGTTGTGAGACTTCTTACTGTGTTTATCTGAACAGAGACAGGAGTGCGGCGTCTTTGGATTTCCACAGTAACTCCATTGCAGCGTTAATGTCAGCCTATTTAAGACACTAACAAAAAAACCTTAAAAAGAACTGGAACTCTGTCCGAAAAGGATCCTGGCATCCAAAGCTCCAAAGGAGCTTTTAAAGACTGAGATAGATTGGGTCAGGATACTGTGGGATCTTGATCAAAGACAGGTAAATGGACTTGAGGCACAGATCAGGGATGATCTCAGTGAATGGTGTGAATTGAACAGTCTTTGTGATGTCCTTTGTTAGGGTTGTGGGTTTTAAACAAAAAGAACAGTTGAGGTTTCCACACATAGCTACTAAGTAACACCTGACAGGTTTCATTGAAAGAGATGTTCTCTGCACCACACAGATACAAACAGAAAATAAGACTGTGCAACACCCTAATAACATCACCATCAAAATAATGTGATCAGCTTTTAAAGCAATCTACAACCTATAAGTCTTGAAGGGCCACCATTATTCTCAATGTTCTTTTGTACAAATTCAAATCCCTGAAATGAGACAGGAAAGTTTCCCACAAAAACAGAAAATATAGGAAAATCTCAGCAAGATCACAGGAGTACAATATAAGGGGTAGGAGTCTTAGCCGTGTTGTAGAGCAGAAGGATCTCGGGGTCCGGGTCCATAGGACTCTTAAATCAGCCTCGCAGGTGGAGGAAGTGGTCAAGAAGGCATACGGTGTACTGGCCTTCATTAATCGATGAATAGAGTTTAGGAGTCAGGAGGTAATGATGCAGCTCTATAAGACTCTTGTCAGACGCCAGTTGGAGTATTGTGCGCAGTTCTGGTCGCCTCATTATAGGAAGGATGTAGAGGCTATTGAGAGAGTTCAGAGGAGATTTACAAGGATGCTGCCTGGATTGAGAGGCAGGCCTTATGAAGATAGGTTGAGGGAGCTGGGACTCTTCTCACTGGAGCAACGTAGGTTGAGAGGCGACCTGATAGAGGTTTATAAAATGTTGAGAGGAATAGATAGGGTGGACTCTCAGAGACTATTTCCCCGATCTGAAATGGTCACTACGAGAGGACACAGATTTAAGGTGCAGGGAAGCAAATACAAAGGAGATGTCAGGGGTAGGTTTTTCACTCAGATGGTGGTGAGTGAATGGAACCGACTGCCGTCGGAGGTTGTTGAGGCAAACTCACTGGGGTCTTTTAAGAGACTTCTGGATGAGTATATGGAAAAGAATAGGATAGGGGGTTATAGATAGGTCTGTGGATTGGTAGATGTGATCGGCGCAACTCGTGGGCCGAAGGGCCTGTTTGTGCTGTATTGTTCTATGTTAAGTCTGACAGCATCTGTGGTGAGTGAATAAAGTCAACTTTTCAAATAGGGTCATGCAGATGCAAAATATTGGTTCTATTCTCTTTCCGCAGATCCCATTTCAGATTCCAGCATCTGCAGTAGTTTGGTTTTATATCAGAGAGTGTCCTAACCTGCAGTGTTTGTCTGCCCATTACCCCATTGCCAATGCCATATCAGCAGCAGCGACCATGTGCTGATCCATGTGAGTGAAGTACCTACCATGCTCAGAGGGGCCTCGGTGCAGTGGAAGGTCCAGTAGAAAGGAACGCCAGATAACTCACTCCTCAGGCTGACGCGGAGCAGATTCCAAGCTCGCTCGCATGAGAAGCCTGACAGGGGAACCCCATTTCCGCCTCGCAATAGCGGATCCACCGCCTCACGAAGGTGACGACAAAATGCAGACACCGGGGCTTTCAGCCGCTTGTTCAGTTCCTGGGAAAACCAAATCACATTGAGGATCATCTGCCAGGCAAAAAGGAGTGGCAGCAGCAGAACAACAAGAAACAAATCTGCATTTATGCAGTATACAACAATCTACCATTAAAAAAACTTATTAAAATAGATCTTCAAATATTTCTCTTTCCAAACTGGTGTAGGAAGACAATTTGTCCTAAGGATGGGTTCGTTGGCTGATTAATGAATGAGTGGCTGGATTGTGGGGGAAGTCAGCTGATGAAATCTCCAGGATTACAGTTGATCACAGTTGGCAATCCTAGGCTCAGGATTCTTCTGATTTATACTGTCACGTGTACTGAGACACGGTGAAATGTATTGTTTCCCCATGGAAGGCTTCTGCAGAAAATGCAGATGTATGGGATTGAGGGTGACTTAGCTAATTGGATTAGGAATTGGCTAGCTGATAGAAGACAGAGGGTGGTGGTTGATGGAAATTATTCATCGTGGAGTTCGGTTACAAGTGGTGTACCTCAGGGATCTGTTTTGGGGGCCCCTGCTGTTTGTAATTTTTATAAATGATCTGGATGAGGGTATTGAAGGATGGATTAGTGAATTTGCGGATGACACCAAAGTCGGAGGAGTGGTAGATAGTGAAGAGGGGTGTTCTAGTTTGCAGAGAGACTTGGACAAGTTGCAGAGCTGGTCCGAGAGGTGGCAAATGGAGTTTAATGTGGAAAAGTGTGAGGTAATTCACTTTGGCAGGAATAATAAATGTGTAGAGTATAGGGCTAATGGTAGGATTCTTAATAGTGTTGATGAACAGATGGATCTTGGTGTATTTGTGCATAGATCCCTGAAAGTAGGCAGTCAAGTCGATAAGGTTGTTAAGAAGGCATATGGAGTCTTAGCTTTTATTGGTAGGGTGATTGAATTTCGGAGCCGCAACGTCATGTTGCAACTGTACAAAACTCTAGTGCGGCCGCACTTGGAGTATTGTGTACAGTTCTGGTCCCCGCATTATAAGAAAGATGTGGATGCATTGGAGAGGGTACAGAGGAGGTTTACCAGGATGTTGCCTGGTGTGGAGGGCAGGTCTTATGAAGAGAGGCTGAGGGATTTGAGGTTGTTTTCGTTAGAAAGAAGGCGGCTAAGAGGAGACCTTATTGAAACATATAAGATGATTAGAGGTTTAGATAGGTTGGACAGTGATAGCCTTTTTCCTAGGATGGAGAAAGCTAGCACGAGGGGACATAGCTTTAAATTAAGGGGTGGTAGTTATAGGACGGATTCAGAGGTAGGTTCTTTACCCAGAGGGTGGTAAGGGTATGGAATGCCCTGCCTGCTGCAGTTGTAGATGCGCCAAGTTTGGTGGCGTTTAAGAGGTTAGTAGATAAGTTTATAGATGAAAAGGGAATGGTTTAATTTAGAGGGTCATTGCTTTTTCTTAATTGGTCGGCGCAACATCGAAGGCCGAAGGACCTGTTCTGCGCTGTAATGTTTTATGTTCTATGTTTCTTGCGCGCTAAACAGGCACAACATTCTGTTCATAGAGTATATAGTGAAGAAGGAAAGGAGAGGATGCAGAATATACTGCTGCAGTCACAGATAGAGGAAGATTAGCTTAACATGGTAGGACCATGCAAAATCTGATGACAGCAGGGAAGAAGCTGTGCTTGACCCAATTGGTGCACATTTTGTATCTTTCTCCTGACTGAAGAAGGTGGGAGAGAGAATGTCTGGGCTGCTCGGAGTCCTTTGAAATCAGTTCCCAAAGCTCTCCACTGTTGGGAATTTTCTTCACCTCACATTGGAGATGAATTGAAGGAGATTGATTGTTGTAATTCATCAACAACTGCTTTATCACTGATATCTGCATTATAATAGTGTCTACACTTTAAAAATACTTTAATGCACTTTGGGAAGCCCCAAGATCAGGGAAAGTACTGTATAAATGCACGTTTGTCTGTCTTTATTTGGAGCCATCAGGATGATTACAAGTTGGACAAGACTGACTTGAATCTTTCCTTTTCAAATAATTCCTTAAGGTCTATATCTATAAATAAGGGAATTCAAATTTTGGGATGGTTTTATAAAGTTCTGATTAAGTTTGTGTATTAGTGTCACATGTCAGCTGTGGGTGATGTGACCCATAATTTTTGTGTTGTAATTCGTTTCCTCATTAAATTTTACTGAAAAACACTGATCTACTATCGAAATGCAGATCCACAACTTGTTTTTAGAATGTTGCTGGAGTTTAGATATAGATCATCATGAATTAATTCAATGGCAGATTAGGCTCAAAGGGATGAATTGTCTTCTGCTCCTATTAGTAGCCAAGCAACTCTGTTGGTGTTTGGTCTTATGAACACCAGGATGGCACAAGGTGAACCGGCTGAATCTAGGCTCTCTCTCATCCACCTCCTTCTATATTGGTAACATGAATCCAAAGACATACCTGTGCCCTTTGTTTCAGACCATCCGAGTTCATCTCCTCCCACCAGACACTGTCAAGGTCAGAGAGCATCAGCTTGTAGGCAGCATCGCTGAAAGAGGCCTTCAGCAGGAAAGGAGAGTCACCAATATAAACAGAGATCCACGGCTGAGCAAGGAGATCATCAGCCAACGTCTCCAATTCCGCCATTGAAAGGAAGACTCTGGAGTTAAAGAAAAGAAACTTTTCCATTTATACAGCACCTTTCACAACCTTAGTAGATTCCAAAGTGTTTTTACAGCTAACATTAAGTACTTGCTGAAATGGTTAGCACTGCTACCTCACATCACCAGGATCCTGGGTTCAATTCCAGCCTCGGGTCACTGTCTATGTGGAGTTTGCATGTTCCCCCCGTGTGGGGGAACATGGCAGGTCTTTCCACCCTTCTGAGACAGTGCAGCGTTCCCTTAGTATCAGCACAGCTTATGCGCTCGAAGGTCTGTAGTTGGACTTAAATCAACAACTTTCTGACTCAAGGTCAGAGCGCTACCCATTGAGCCACAGATACTTTAGCTAATCGGTTCCATTGGCAACATCCTCCAATGAACATAGGCACTTAACATTCATGACCTCTAAATATAGAAACGAAAATTTGAATTGGGAAACGAAAATTTGAATTGGGAAACGAAAATTTGAATTGGGAAACGAAAATTTGAATTGGGAAACGAAAATTTGAATTGGGAAACGAAAATTTGAATTGGGAAACAGCCATTGAAACCATATTCGCTTTTGCTGTAAAAACAGAAAATCCAAGAGACACTCAGCAGATCTGCCAATATCCGCGGAGAGGGAAACAGAGTTAACTTTTCAGGTCTGCGACCCTTTACCAGAAATCATAGGAAGACTTAGGGTGGGATTTTCCGGCTCATCACAAGACCGGAAATTCCCTCTCAAGGCCAACGGATCTTTGCATCGTTCCTGAATTTTCTGTCCTGCCCCCTATGATTCCCATGGTGGGCAGGATGGGGAAATTCTACTCGAATTGTGAGAGCAGACGTGATAAGAGTCATGTGGGGTGGTGAATTATCACTCCTGATTTTATGCTTGAAGCTCATTAATTATGCACGTGAGCATCTCTCTGAATCACATAACGGGAAGGGCATAGATTCATCTGACCCACCATTATCTCGTGGGATCAAAGATTCTGGTACCATATTTAAATGCCATCCAAACACACACATTCTCTCTCAGCAGTCCATCTGTGTAGCTCACCCTCAGACGACCATCAGGAGAAAGAACATTAGTTGCCAAGTTTAGCCACATTTCTCCGGTGGCTCTTCTCTGTGGAGACCACCAACGCTGGGGTGAAACCAGAAGGTCCACTAATCTCATCACTCTGGCCAGGGATGCAATCATTGGGGTGTTCTCTACCATAGGTCACTGGTAACAAAATGCTCAGCAGTGCTACAAGAGGATGAATACCCTAAGTCCCTCGGCCAGCAGAAGTCAACTCTCTGCTCACTCCAAACTCTCATACTGGTGCCCTGCACTGATGACACTAATCAGGGCTCTCACACAATAGTCACCAGGGCAAATTTCAGCACTGACTGACTCGCAGATGCTTCAACACCACCAGCATCTACAGTGCTGCATCTTCAGCTCTTACCCGAGAGAAGCACAACACATGCAGCAATAACCCCCTCTTTAAGTTTTCCCCTGTTACAGGCTGCCTCCCCCAACCACAATCATTCCAACTGCAGCCTAGCACTGAGCCAGTCACCCCCAGAAGCACCATGTGGCATAGGCCACATCCTGCACATCCAGTTATGACAGACAGCATATGTCTCTCCCAGGACCAGAAGCACAACCTGCCTGCCATGCATCACCCTGTAGTGTGGGGCACAAAGTCTCAGGACTGCCTTTCATCTCACGTTCCAACCTTCTGATCTCTGTCCCAGGGGTATGACTGTCACCAAACCACTGAGTTTCCATCTGGAAATGGACTGAACACATCATCCTCCTCCACAACCATTCAACTCCATCTCACAACCTTTCATCTAGTCCTACACTAAACAGCCCCACCCCCGTTTGCCTAGTCTGTGTGTACTTGCTTCCTCTCACTCCCATCCAACACCTCTGCTGAGTCTGGGTGCGGCCCTTCCCTCTCCATCACCAGCACCCACTGCTGCCATGCCAGCACCCTCTGCCTGCCATCTATCACCCCTCCCCACAATCCCTCCTGTTCTCTTTACCCCCATGTCCATGTCAATATCCCAGTACCCCCACCATGTTCTGTGTTGGTAGAGTCACGCGAATGATTCTTCCAGACAGACCCATACTACACACACTGAGCAGCCTTCCCTTACACGCACAGCACCCACTGCGAGCAACCCCGGGACCCACTGCGAGCAACCCCGGGACCTACTGCGAGCAACCCCGGGATCCACAGCACCCACTGCGAGCAACCCCGGGACCCACAGCACCCACTGCGAGCAACCCCGGGACCCACAGCACCCACTGCAATTCTTGCCCAAGGCCCTCAGCACCCCTTACGAATGTCTCTGCCTGCGAACTGCAGCAGTCTAACCTTTCACAGCTGCTTTGGCATCAGTGATGATGTAGAGAAGAGCTGCTGTCAGCTTTGAATATTGTACTCACCTCAATCTATCTACTAACTCCCCCAATTTTTGTACCCCCTGCAAGTTTACTAATCAGGCCATCTACATTTTCCTCCAAATCATTTATATACAATTACAAATAACAGAGGCCCCAGCACTGATCTTTATGGAACACTGCTAGTGACAGACCTCCAGTTAAAAAAGTGGGGCTGTTGAGCGAGTGATTGTGTGGGAGAGAGTGAAGAGATGGGTCAGTTGAGTGCGTGGATTGTAGGAAAGGGGCTGTTGTGAGTGTGAAGGTGGGACGAAGGAAAAAGGCTCCACTTTAAATGTGGTGTGCAGAGGTGGGGACAGAGGCTGAGTGAACATGAGGAAGGGGTTACAGAAAGGGACTTCAAATGAGTGAGTGTGCGGAAAGGCTGGGGAAAGCAATGAGAGTGGGGAGGATATTGAGGAGAAGGGTTTCTGAATGAACATGGTGAGGAGATTAGGGAGATGTCAGCTGTGTGCATCTGTCAGGAAGGTGTGTTGGGCAGATGTCTGCGTGGGTTTGTTGGGGTGGGAGTGGAAAGTGTTTGGAAGGCGAGCTTCCAATTCAAGCGTCCCTGACTTTATAGTTTAGGTCACTCTGTACAAAATGTCAATGCTTTCCGAGGATAGGGTAACATCCCAACGCAGAGCTTTAACGGCTGCGCAGTTAAAGCACTGCTGCCTCACAGCGCCAGGAAACCAGTTCGATTCCCGACTTGGGTCACTGCCTGTGTGGAGTCTGCATGTTCTTCCCCCCGTCTGCGCGGGCTTCCTCTGGGTGCTCCAATTTTCTCCCACCGTCCGAAAGATGCGTTGATTAGGATGCACTGGCCATTCCAAATTCTCCCTTAGTGTCAGGGGGACTAGCTAGGGTAAATGCATGGGGTTATGGGGATAGGGCCTGGCTGGGATTGTGATTGGTACAGACTCGATGGGCTGAGTGGCCTCCTTCTGCACTGGAGGGATTCAATGATCCAAATGACTGGAAAAACAGAGTGAAATATGAAATACTGAGGTTTGCCTCAGGCTAATTCTGTAAATATTGTCACAAAACAGCTAATTATGTATGGAATAAGAAACTAATCAGGTCTTAATCTATCAATCAGTGGATTTGTAAATGTTGTGAAACAAATACAAAGTAAAAATAATAAATAAGAGCTGTTGTCATCACTGAGGGGATTGTTGACACTGAGGGACCCGCGAAGCTCCGTCCATGTGAGGGGGAGGCGGCTTTAGATAAACACACGAGATGCCTCCCACCCCCAGGTGGAAAATGAAATTATTTAAAGTTTTTAAACTTTAAAAAATAAACGACAAACCTCAGCTCTCAATTGCTTTAACTGCCTGCCCGTCCGCTCTCTCTCCGTCCCCACCACAACAAGCGGCGCCTCTCGACCGTTCCGCCCTTCAACAGAGGGTGGAATACATTGGCAAGGCTGGTTCACACCTGAACTTACAGGAAAAATTTTCGTTTTCATTCTGCTTTCTTCCACTTACACTTTCTGCTGCTTTTCACAAAACATTTCTCTTTGCCCTCCCAAGAAACCATCTTTCTGCTTTTCCAACCCTCCACTGAAGCTGAACTAAATATAGTCCAAGCTGTTTCCGCACAAGACTTTCAATTAATTCTAATAATAATAATTTTCAAAAATAGAATCACATATATAAAATATCACAAATGTATTTGCAAACTTCTTGAAAAAAGATTATTTCAAGCTTCTTTATGGTAGGTGGAATACAATTTTTAAAATCAAAGCCGCTTTCAATTTCAATCCTTAAAGTCAGTATGAAGTCTCGGAATACCAGGTTAAAGTCCAACAGGTTCATTTGGAATCATGAGCTTTTGAGTGCTGCTCCCAGGGCGCTGTTCTGAAAGCTCATGATTCCAAATAGACCTGTTGGACTTTAATCTGGTGTTATGAGACTTCTTACTGAGCCCATTCAAGTCCAAAATCAGCATGTCCACATCAATTCTCAAAATGACAGTAGGATTAATGGATTTGTTTCATATCTCCACTATTTTCTCTGCCTTCAGGTACAAGTCCCCTTTTTATCCCTAATCAATCCTACTGTCCCTTTTCCAATTCTCTTAGGGGCACTAAGGCAGAATTTTGTCCCTTCACATAGCTAGTTATTCCTGGAACAAGTCACTATCTGTCAGCAGAGGCTTGTTATAATTTGACGAGCACCACTCTGCATCAAGCATGGCTGACCAGGAGTCTCTTGGTTTTACTGCCAGCCACTGGTGTGTGTTGGAAGGAATTACACTCAACCTGTTTGCAACCGTGTTTCTTGGCTATTAATTGCAGAGTGGGACTAACCCAGAACCTCTGGCTTATAGGGATGTTATCCAGAGTCACAAATCAAAATTCTCTTTCACCACTTCTTTATTATTTATATTCTTTTAGACAATAAGACCACTAGAAATAGGAATAATCCCTCCCCCTGTAATCACAGGGGTCCACGGCCTGAGATGCAAACTCCCCACAGCTGCTGAGACTGATCACAGACTCCCTTCCTCCCTCACCCACTGATCGCAATCCTGCTGCACTCCCCCACAAATCACATGCAGAGCTGCAGTGGGCTCCCCTCCCCCTCAGAGCCCACCTCCATTGACTCCACCCACCTCCTATCCCTGGCACTGCCGCTACAGGCTGCACCCACCCATAGGCACCACACACATTTGTCCCGCTCTCTAGCACTGCCCAGTGACCATTGCCCAGGTGCCAGGGTGGCACCTCCAGTCTGGCACTGTTCAAGGTGCAAACCCACCTTGTCGTTGGCTTCACTGGGGGTTCAATGGCCTCCGGTTCCACCGGCAAGGCCAACATGACTGTTCTTCATTCATAGGGAGCAGGTGTTTCCTTGCCAGAGGGAACCTCTCCTGGTGAGGCCATAAAGGCAAGTGAGCTGGACGATTGAGCGCTGCACTCGCTAAACAGATGCGGAACACAAGTTGAATAAATTTGAATAAATTAACCAGTCTCTTATCCATTACTGGTCAGAGGCTGACCGCACTGGAAGTCCGGATGTCATAAAATCGTGCCAGTTACGAAAGCTGATTTTATTGATATTTTCCACTGCACAATCGGCATTCAGCAGCAGTAAAATCCCACCCATTATGTTTCAGTAAGATCACCTCTTATTCTTCTAAACTCCAATTCCTGTTTAACCTTTTCTCATAAGACAACCCATCCAAGGATCATCTTGGCAAACCTTATCTGAGCTGCCTTCAACAAAGTTATATCTTTCTTTTAATTAGGGGACAAAATTGGTCTCAGTGCCTCAGATGTAGTCTCCCCAGTACCTTGTACAGTTGCAGCAAGACTTCCCTATACTCTAACACACTTGAAATAAGGACCAAGATTCGATTAGCCTTCCTGATTACCAGCTGCATTTGTGTGCTAGCTTTCTGTGTTTTGTGTGCAAGTGCATTTGTGTGCATTGCAGCTTTCTGGAGTTTTTCTCCATTTAAATAATACTATTCATAGAATCATGAAATCCCTACAGAGCAGAGGGAGGCCATTTGGCCCTTCTTGCCTGCACCAACAACAATCCCATCTAGGACCTATCCCCATATAGTTAACCTATTAATTCCCCTAACACTGAAGGGCAATTTCTAGCATAGCCAATTAACTAACCCACACATCTTTGGATTGTGGGAGGAAACTGGGGCACCCAGAGGAAACCCACGCAGACACAAGGAGAACGTGCAGAGTCCATGCATACAGTAACCTGAGGCCGCAATTAAACCTGGGTCTCTGACACTGTGAGGCAGCAATGTCAGCCTCTGCGCCACATGCCGCTAAATTTGTTCTAAATGTCTTGGATTGGTCTGGGATTTGAATCTGAGACCTCACGCATTCTAATGCTGCCCCCTAAGTGAGAATCATTCATACTAGTCTAGCGTGCTAATCACCTTCTGTTGTTCTCCCTTCCAAAATGAACAACTTCACATGTTGCCATGTTTTACTCCATTTGCCCACTTGCTTAACCTGTCAATATCTCTTTGTAAACTGTTGTATCTCTCTTGCAACTTGTCATTCCATCTATTTTTGTGTTGTCTGCAAATTTGGTACAGTACATTCACTTCCTTCCTTCAAGTCATTAATAATAAGTTGTGAACAGTTGCAGTCCCAGTGCTAATCATTGTGGAATCCCATTGGTTACAGGTCGCCAATTGGAAAAATAATCCCTTATCCCCATTCGCAGTTTCCTGCCCATGAGGCAATTCTCTATCCAGGCCTTTCTACTGGTCCTTCTATATTTAGCCTGACTCTACATTGGGTGACGCAGCGGCACAGTGGTTAGCTCTGCTGTCTCACGGCACCAAGGACCGGGGTTCAATTCCAGCCTTGGGTCACTGTGTGTGTGGAGTTCCTACATTCTCCCTATGTCTGCGTGGGTTTCCTTCGGATGCTGTGGTTTCCTCCCACAGTCCAAAGATATGCATTGGCCAGGCTAAATTGTCCCTTAATGTCAGGAGTGTCGGCAGGACAAATGCATGGGGTAATGGGGATAGGATTGTGGTCAGTGCAGATTCGATGGGTTGAATGGCCTCCTTCTGCACTGTAGGAATCTACGATTTTCTACCTAACAATTGTCATAAAGCATATCTTCCTTCTCATGTTCACTTCTGTATCTCTCGCCATCTCGGCCATTCTGGATTTATTTGTCCACGTGTCCTCTTCAGTAGAATATACCTTTGCATTGCCTGTAAAACATTTTCTTTGAAAGCCACAATCTATTTTGCCAATATTTGATTTCAACTCACTCAACTCAGACGCATTTTCATCCCATCGAAGCTGGCATCCCTCCCATTAATTATCCCACTCTGGATTGTTCCACGTCCTTCCCCGTGGCCAACCTTATGATATAATGGTCACCCTGATGTTGGATCCACTTGGGCTGACTCATTCCCCAGAATCAGGTTGGACAATACCTGTTCTCTCATTCGATTGAAAATGTACTGTTGCAGAAAATTCTCTTGAACACATTCCAGGAACTCTTGTCCCTTTGCACTATTCCAATCCCAGTCTATATTTGGATGATTGAAGTCCCCCATTCTAATTACTTCATGATTTTTGAACCTCTCTGTAATTTTCTTTTACAAATTTGTTTCTCTGTACCTCTTTCCGAGCTGCTCGCTTATATACCACAATGATCAAAGTTATTGTACTTTTTTTCACTTCATACCTCTAGCCAGGGAGATTCCATCTTTGACTCCTCTGGACATTTTGACTTCTCCCCCTTTGACATCCTCCCTCTTCAGTCACAGTTGCCATCTTTAATTAATAGCACCACTCCTCCCAACACCCCTCCCCCTCCCCAACCCAGCCGTACCCGCCACTACAACCCCCTAATTTCTGAGGCATTAGAAAGGAATGGTGGAAATAAAAATGAGGCAAAAATATAAAATATACTCACTTTTAATTGTTTCATTTATATAATAAAAGGCACTGTTGCGGCATCCTCTATTGGAATTTTCGGCAATAGCGAGTCATCAAATCCATGCATTACACTGAATGCCACTCAAGCCAAAATATGCAAGGTTGCAGCCAAGAAAATCTTACTAATTATTTGCATTTTGACTCTATTTGTAACAAATAGAATTTATTCCACCAAATTCTAACATGTTACAAGGTTGTTCTTTGTATTATTCCTCCCGCCGTCCTGTTCAGATTAGATTGTCTCTCTTAACCTTGGCACCCAGTCCTCAAGAGGTGATTTTCTCATCAAAGATTTAGCACCTCACAAATCAGAAACATTACACAGTGCGTGTGCTTGTGCCACTGATAGTTGAGATTGATAAGTCGTGTTTGTTAGCTTTGTTGGGATTCAGCTTATCTGTGGAAATCCCCTCTTGAGTTGTAGTTATCATATTCATTGTTGTAACTAAGGCTGGATCTCTGTATTTATCCAGGATAGAAAATCTGTTGAACAGATAAAATCACAATTAAAATTGTAAAGATTGTACAGAAAAAGGTATAACGGTCGCAATCTCATTGGAAAATAACATGTACATACAATATTTAGTATTGCAGAACTTCCAAGGATGCTTAACAAAAGAAATATCAATAAAATTATTTTTGACACTGAGACGCATAAGGAGACATTAAGACAGGTAACTAAAAGCTTTTTGTTTGAGTTAATTTATTATTGTCATGTATATTAACGTATAGTGAAAAGTATTGTTTCTTGCATGCTATACAAAACATACTATACATAGACAAGGAAAGGAGGGAGTGCAGAATATAGTGTTACAGTCATAGCTAGAATGTAGAGAAAGATCAATTTAATGTGAGGTAGGTCCATTCGAAAGTCTGATGGCAGCAGGGAAGAAGCTGCTTTTGAGAGGTTGATATGTGACCTCAGACTTTTGTATCTTTTTCCTGACAAAAGAAGGTAGAAGAGAGTATGTCTAGGGTGCATAGAGATCCTTTATTATGCTGGCTGCTTGTCCGAGACAACAGGAAGTATAGATAGACTCAATCAGTGGGAGGCTAGTTTGAGTGATAGACTAGGCTTCGGGAGATAGATTTAAACAAGATTCTGAAAAGAGATAGAAAAATGAAGAGATTTAGGGAGGGAATTTCAGAGCTTGGAGCCCAGTCATCCGAAGGCATAGCGGCCAGTGGTGGAACATATAGAATCAAGGATCTGCAAAAGGCCAGAACTGGAGAAGCATAGAGATCTTGGACAGTTGTGTTTGCAGACATAGGTGAGGTCATGGATGAATTTGAAAACAGGGATAAGGGATTTAAAATTGAGGTGACATCAGACTAATGAACAAATCATGTCAGCAAGCATAGCGTGATGAACAGTAGAACAAATAAGAGGGGCTGAATGGAACAAATAAGAGGGGCCTGTTTGTATGAAACCTGTTTTATTTTCATCCTGTCCCTGCTCTTTCCAATCTGGCCCCTGTAATAATTCTTATTCATCAGTTATGTAACAAAAAACTGCAGTGTCTATTTACATAAAACTATATTGGAGAGGTTTGCAGCCTGATGGCTGCCAATCAGCTTTCAGGATTGAATTGATATAGAAACCAATGCTTGCTTGGGTGATTTCCTCTCATTCTGGTTCCTGATTGGTTGGTTATCTGGGTCATGTGACCCTCTCATCAGATTTCCCCCCCCCTCCCCCAGTGCCTGAATATCTTTTCATCTTCAAGTGGAAAGTCAGAATTTATCCCCCTTCCCACGTCAACCACTTTCAACTCACGTAACCATAATTGAGCGAAGCTTAGGATAATGGATGGGTCTGTTACGAAACCCAACTGACCTCAAACTTGGACACAAAGGTTGGGAACTCCAAATCTGGTAATCTTTGAACTTCCCATGCATGCATATCAGGAGTGGGCTGCACACAAGGATTTCTGCGTCCGTTACACTATCCGGGCCATGCTCATATAGAACAAATCTGGTGTATGAAAGCCAGGGTCAGGTAACGAGGTGTGAAGGACCATGGCTAGCAAGTCCCCCAAGTAAGGAACAAAGGAGGGGGACAGGAAGAAGTTCCAAGAATCCCTACAAGCCCATCCCAATTCCCGTAACCCCCTTATTTACCCTGTCAATCTCCCTGTCAATTCAACATGGCCAATCACCCAACCTGCACATGTTTGGATTGTGGGAGGAAACCAGAGCACCCAGAGGAATTTATTCAAGAGGCAGCTGGATATAGCACTTGGGGAAAATGGGATTGAAGGTTATGAGAAAAATGCAGGATTAGGCTATTGAGTTAGATGATCAAACATAGTCATAATGAATGGCAGAACAGGTTTGATGGGCTGAACAGCCTCTTCCTGCTCCGATTCACTACGTTTTCATGTTTCTATGTAAACCCATGCAGGCACAGGAAGAATGAACAAACTCTATACGAACAGTGACCCAAAGCTGGAATTGGACCTGTGTCCTGGTGCTGTGAGGTAACAGTGCTACCCACTGTGGCACCATTGGTAACCACTGTGGCACCGTAGTATCCCAGGTAAGGGGTACAGGGAAGGGCACAGGATGTGGCCCCAAAAAGAAGTCCCAGATAACGGGCAAAGATAGGGGACAGAAATAGATCCTAGTTGAATTCAGTTAAAAGGAAGGAGCAGAAAAACAGCTGTGACTAGAAAAAAAGGGCTGCTTTTAAATGGAGTAAGAATAGGAGAAGCCCTGGTAATCATTAAGTGCTAAGAAGGTTCAAGAAGGCAGCTGAAAACACTTGCTGTGGATAAAGGGGAACCAGTGGATGTACTGGACTTGAATTTCAAGCAAGCATTTAATAATGTGCTACATCAATGATTACTGCAGAAAATAAAAGCTCATGGCGTAAGAGCTTTAGCTCATGGTTAATACATTGACAGGAATAGAAGATTTGCTAGCTAACAGGAAACAGAGATTAGATATAAATCTGTCATTTTCTGGATGGCAAGATGAAATGGATGCTGTGCCAAAGAAATCAATATTGGGGCCTCAACATTTATAATTCATATCAATGACTTGGATGAAAAGGCAAGAGGTATGCTTGTTAAATTTGCTGGCAACACCAAGATAAGTATTAAAGTAAGTTGAGAAGAGACATAAGTCGGCTACAAAAAGGATAAGAATAGGTTAAGTGGGTGAGCAAAGATTTGGTGAATAAATTAAAATGTGGGAAAATGTGAAATTGTCCATTTTGTTAGGAAGAATAAAAAAAAGAAGCACATTATCTAAATGGTGAAATATTGCAGAGCTCTGAGATTTGGGTGTCTTAGTGCACAAATCGCAAAAAGTTAATATGCAAATACAGTGGGTAATTGGGAAAATTAATGGAATGTTATTGTTTATTGTGTGGGAATTGAATACAAAAATAGAGAGGTTATGCTTCAGCTGTACAGGCCACTGATGAGACCACATCTGGGGTACTAAGAATAGTACTGATCTCCTTATTTAAGGGAGGATGTTAATCTGTTGGAAGCATTTAGACTAATAGGCTAGAATTTTACTGGCAAGCCCACCCCAATTCCTGGGGTGGGTAAGGCTCGGAGAAAAGCATTTTCCATTGGTCTCAAGTGGGATCGTATGAATCTTGGGTGGATGTGCTGCTAAAATACCGCCCATAGAGTCACAGAGGTTTACAACATGGAAACAGGCCTTTTGGCCCAATTGTCTATGCCACTCAGTTTTTATCATTAAGCTAGTCCCAATTGCACATATTTGACCTATATCTCTCTACACTCATCTTAACCATTTACTGTATAAATGCTTTTTAAAAGTCAAAATTGTACCCGTCTCTACTATTACCTCTGGCAGCTCATTCCGGACATTCACCATTCCCTGCATGTAAAAATTGCTTGTCTGGACTCTTTTGTTTCTCTCCCCTCACACCTTAAACTATGCCCTCTAGTTTTAGACTCCCCGACCTTTGGGGAAAGATGTTGACTGTCTAGCTAATTTATACTCATTATTTTATAGACCTCTATAAGATCACCCCGAAGCCTCCTACACTCCAGGGAAGAAAGGCCCAGTCTATTCAGCCTCTCCTTGTAACTCAACCCATCAAGTCCTGGTAGCATCCTAGTAAATCTTTTCTGCACTCTTTCTAGTTTAATAATATCCTTTCTATAATAAGATGACTAGAAGCGTATACATTATTCCAAGTGTGACCTTACCAATATCTTGTACAATTTCAAAGAATGTTTACTGGACACAATCTGGAATGGGAGAGTTATGAAGACAGGATAGGCTAGTAGCTGCTAAAGATTAAAAGCGTAATAGGTGTCTTGATAGAATGTGGGAGAATGTTTCCTCTTGTGGGAGAGTCTAGAACTAGGGGTCACCATTTAAAAATAAGGAGCTGGGCATTTTATGACAGCGACATGAAGAACTATTTTCTTTCAGATTGTCATCAGTCTTTGGAACTCTTCAAATGTAGTGGAAGCAGAGTCTTTAAGTCTTTTGAAGGCTGAGGTAGATAGATTCTTGATAAGCGAAAGGTGACTGGTAATTGAGGATAGGCAGGAATGTGGTGTTAAGATTACAGTCAGATCAGTTCTGACCTTATTAAATGAAAGGGAAGTCTAGAAGGGGCACTGGCCTACTCCTGCTCTTAATTTGTATGTTTGTTTGTTTGAAGACTGGCGACTCCATGCTGCGGGATGACTGGGCAAAGATACTTCTACGGAGCAGCAGTGTTCTGCTTGGTGCAACCAGGGAGCTGGAATTGTGCTTGTCAATTGACTTTTGAGTTTACTCAAGAATCCAGTGGAATGTGGAATTTCAGAGAGGGAGATTGAAACCAACGATGTGGACCATATTGAAGACATCTGAGTTGAGCAAATTTGAAGAGAGAATTCCAAAGTGAGATCTTCAAAGGTGAAGATTGGAAACCTCATGAGAGAGATGGGAATTTCAGTGAGATTGGTTAACTCAGTGTGAATAACATCCTGGTGGATTGCTGAGAAATCTATGGGAGTTGCTTTTGTTGCGTTCGTCATTTATCGTGCAATGTGATGTGTCTGATGACCATTTCCCTGCTAATTTACATGTACCTTGTACTTACCCTGAATGTTGGAATATCAGGTATATATCATGTGTTATTTTACTGACCTTGCATAGTAGTTTAGTTTTGTCTTTTTAAAACCAATGGAATCTTGTGCTTTTCTTCACTGAGAGTACGTATCTCGAATCTCAAATTTTGTCTACTGTAAACAAAACATTATTGGTCCCTAACTGATCTTAGCAACAACTTAGGGTCTGACCAAGGATCATAACCAATCTGAATCTGAGGATCCTTAGATCCATTTTTATGCCCTCTACAAGAGTTCAAGACATGAGACAATGATTGTCAGCATCCAATATCAACTCAGATTGCAGATATCTAAAAGGATCTTTCACTTCTGAGTAGTCAGTGACCAGTGTCAATCATTTATGTTGATTCTTTAAGGGAGTTAGTTAACTCATTTTCCCTCCCTGCTTCTCCAGAAAGCCAAACAATTTTCTTCCCTTCAAGCATTATCCAGTTTCCTTTGCCTCCACCAATTCTGAGATAGTGCATTCCTGATCATAACAACTCCCGATATAAAGTCTCTTCAGGTTTTCCCTTGGTTCTTTTGCAATTCCGTTGGGAGCAGGATTTGTCCATGACCCATCCCCCACTATTATGGTCAAATAATGGCACTGTGTGGAAACAGTCACCTGGTTATGATTTTCCTCAAATTGGCCAATTAATGAGTAGGAGGTGGATTTCTCATCTAATTTAGGATGGCGGGTGGAGATCTTGAAGCTGAGGGGACAATAAGGAGAAAAGGAGCCATCAGATGAAAGGTCATCTCAATCTGCAATATTGGCTGGAATTTTCTAGCTGGTCGCACTGGTGGGATCTTCCAGGTACAACCATGCTGTAGGTTTCCTGGTGGTGAGGGGTAATTTCAATGGGAAATCCCATTGACAATGGAAGAACCAGAAGATCCTGCCACTGGCCAATGACCATCCTCCACCATTGCAAATCACCCAGCGGTAAATCCTGCTTCTAAACTCTGTTTCTCTGTCCTACGATGCAAACTGACCTGCTGGGTATTTCTATTGTTGAATATTTATTGTTGTTTAATTCTGCTCTCTTTCTTTGCTGTGGAATTCTATTCTAAGATTCTCCAAGCAGAATGGAATGGTGATTGGCAAGGATGGTTGACCATTAGGAGGTGTCTGAGATTTTGAAGAAAATTGACTGTTGAAGGGATTAATGATGGTTGCCTCCAGAACATTCAATGAGGAATGCTGGAAAAGTGACCCAATAGTGAAATTCAGAAGATAACTGGGTAATTGTATGAAGGGAAAATTGGGAAAGACCAGGTACTGGGATCAATCTGATAGCTCGTTCAAAGACTTGGCAGAGACACGACGGACTGAATGGTCTCCTCTGCTGTATCGTTTATAAACATCAATCCAAATAACAAAAGATAATTGGTGAATATGTATAAAAAATTAAAATTTTGCGAGAGATATATGAAGCATAGTTGCCAGACATTATTTCTACAATACTCTTTTCTGCCCCTTCAATTCTAGCAAAAGATTCGGTTAACAATAATTTCACTTTTTATTCACATCAGCTGAAGGCATGGTCATCAGTAGTCAGCAAAGAAAAAGAAGAATGTGGAAAAAAGTAGAACTGGGGGACCACAAAGATCGCAGAGGATTTTAGGCTGCAGCAGGTTACAAAAATAGGGTGGGGGTGAAACCATTAAAGTGATTTTAGCATGATAAAGAGTTTGTAAGACACAGGTGCAATAAATGGCTCCAAGCAGAACTCTTGCTGAATGGGAAATATTCCAACACAATGGGAAAGAGCAGGGGACTGGGACTTACTGAATTACTCTTCATAAAATCTGGTGCAGATTAAATGAGCCAAATGGCTTCCATCTGTGCTTCACTATATGTTCTATGGAAGAGAAATAATTGTTGGATAAGATTTCTTGTAATTACAGTTTGCTAGTCACTGACCCTGGGTAGGATTGATAATTGAGGTGGATGAATCCAGTTGAAGAGCTAACCCAGGCATGATGACTAATTAGTCTCGTCCTGAGCTGCAGTTACTGTGATTCCATGACATACTGTTTGCACAAACAGTACACAACTTACAGATGATTGCAAATACTACAGATAAATTACTTGTGCTGTAACTTCACTTACTGTGAGCTGCTGATGTCCACATCGACATTTTTCTCTGATGAACTAATTTCAAGCTCTTGTGGACTAAATTCAGAGAAAGATAAAGATTACTATCAAATTTAATCAAAGCATGTTAGGTTACTTCTTAGATTGTTTATTATGGGACTAAGACATAAAGTTCAAGTCTGACCCAGGTTTGGCTCCTGGTCTGTGCTTGGGGTGCAACAGAACCTCATCAGAATTCACCTGAATTAAAATTTTAAAAATAAATAAATACTAATAATCTCAACAGGATTTTCATCAAAGGAATTTTGGACTTGACTTGGATTATTTACTTGCTAAAAGGAGCGATTGTTAAAAAAAACTTTTAAACTGATTTTTCAGGAGGGAATGTTGGGGAAACATGATAGAAATGTGATGCAAGACAGTCTGGAAGTTTACAGATAAAATGGCATTCGGAGACTCTTGAAGGACCAGGGTAAACACTAAGTGCCATCTGGTAGTATTAATGTGTGGAACAGTAGGCAAGAGAGAAAGGAAAATTACTAAGACAGCTTTTGATTTTTAGCAGTAAGATCAGTGGGACAGGTAATCCAGAGGCTCAAATCCCACAATGTCCATTGTTAGAATTTAAATTCAACTATGAAATCTGGAATTATAAAGCTATTCTCAGTAATGTGACTAAGACATCATCTATCTTCACTAACAATCATTGATTGTGGGAAAAATCCATCTAGTTCACTCATGTCTTTTAGGGAAGGGAATCTGCTTCCTTACCTGGTCTAACCTGCATGTGGTTTCAGACCCACTCATATGGGTCACTCTTAACTGCCTCTGAAAAGATCTAGAAAGCTACTAAGTTTAAGACAACTGAGATGGGCAACAAATACTAGCAGAAAAATTATTAAACTCTCATTAATAGGATGTTGACAGATATTCTGTTGCACCACAGTTGGTTGTGATGCAGAGAGGCAAACCCCAAAAGCTTGCGAGTTTACTATCAAATAAATCGGTTGGACTTAAACCTGGTGTTGTCAGACTTCTTACTCCATTAGTTAGGACATTTTTAAGAGTTACTTGACCTCACCTCTGATTAGTTTACAATTAGATTAAAAATAAATGATCCTACAGCAGTCTGGTCCCTCTATGGGGATCTGTACTGGTCAGGATAGACATCAGGCTCAATTGCAATAAGCAACTCCTCATACTGGAAAGGGGCAAGGAAATGCTATGTGCAGGGAACAAAGCAGGAACAGAGTGGTGAAGAATACAAAAGTAGTAGAATGGCAAAGGACGATAAAAAACTGATGTCAAAAGTTGGAAGAGTGGACCAGGAAGCAAATGGAGAGATTTTGGGTGCAATAGTATTTGGCAAAAAGATGTTTCTAAGTAGTCAGGTGGAAAGATTCTAGAGTAAGAAGAGGGGTTAAAAGTGAGGCTGTCAATGGCAGAATAAATAGAGTTCCTACTGACATTCACTGTATTAGTCAGCGCTCATAGATAAAGCAGGATTCCCCAAATTAGACAACTCTACCCCAGCAAAAAGTTCACTCCTACAGGGGAGAAAATTGGGATTTAAAAAAAAACAGATGGTATATATTAATGCTGTTGTTTGTTATTGATATATATGTTCTCAGTTCGATTGTTAATCACATCATGTTGAGGAAAACAACTCACACGGGTCAGCTTTCACGCTATTTTGAAATTATACGTTTGGCACTTCGGGAAAGGGAGGTCCATTTTGACAATGCTGTGGGTCAGGAGGAGCATGAGAACTCCCCACCATCCCTCACAAAAGTCCTCAGCGTATTTTTAGTCAATTGCAGCCTCCTTCTCTCTCCCCGCCACAATTTCAGACTCCTCCATCATTGAGGAAGAGGATATTTGTGGAGCCTCCTCCTCCAATGAATTGTTTAATTCTCCACCATGGCTAATTTTTTTTTTACTCGTGTCACAAGTAGGCTTACATTTATACTGCAATGAAGTTACTGTGAAAATCCCCTAGTCACCACACTCCGCCATCTGTTCAGGTACACTGAGGGTTAATTTAGCACGACCAATGCACCTAACCTCCACCTCCAACCTCCTGCAACACCCTGATCATATAAACTATTAGTTTAAACTTTAACCTCATACTTTAGATGGTCAGAGTATTGTCGTGGGGGAGTAAAATTGACCTCAATGCCCAGATCTGGAGAGGTGGTAAAATCTGCTGGAAACCCACTGCACAAATGGTCATCCAGTAGGTGCATAAATATCAGAATTCAGTCCCTAATATAGAATAGCCTGGAATCATGGGCTTACATACTACATTGGCAGTTTGGGTAAATTAATGGGTGAGGATGACACAGTTTGCTGGCAAGGAATTGAAATTTAGGTATCTGGCCTACAATTAACAGAATCTCCTAAAAAAGAGGCCATTTGTCCCATCAAGTCTGCACTGACTCTCCGACAGAGTATCTTATTCAGGCTCTCCCATCGCTACTTAAGTGGCAGGATTTACATCTAATTCATTGGTTGAGGAATCGCTTGGCTGTCTATTACTTGCTGCTTATGTTCTTTGGAATGCAAGTTATCCTCTGCTGTAACTTCACTAGGTTCACATCTCATTTTTAGGTATGCCTAGTGCTGCCCCTCCCATGACCTCCTGCACTCTTCATTGAAGCAGAGTTGATACTCTGGCTTCGTGGTAATGATAGAGTGGGGAATATGCAAGGCCTCGAGGTTACAGATTGTGGTTGAGTACAATTCTGTTGCTGCTGATGGCCTGCAGCACTTCATGGAAGTCCAGTCTTGACTTGCTAGATCTGTTTGAAGTCTGTCCCATTTAGCATGGTGGAGGTGCCACACAACATGATGGGGATATCCTAAATGTGAAAATGGAACTTTGTGTCCATGAGGACTGTGCTGTGGTCATTCCTACTGATACTGTTATGGACAGATGCATCTGTGGCAGGCAGCTTGGTGAGGATGAGATCAACTATGTTTTTCCCTCTTGTTGATTCCCTTTCCACCTGCCGCAGTCCCAATCTTGCAGCAACGTTCTTTAGGGCCTGACCAACTTGGTCTGTGGTGGTACCACTGAGCCACTCTTGGTGATGGTCATTGAAGCTCCACCACCCAGAGTACATTCTGCACCATCCTCAAATGGTGTTTGAATGGAGGAGCACTGGTTCATCAGCTGAGGGGATGGTAAGTGATAATTATATTTGACTTGGTGCCATAAGACTTGGTAGGCTGTAGAACCAATGTTTAGGAATCCCAAATTGGATTTCCTCCCAATTCTATACCACTGTGCCACCATCCTGCTGGGTCAATCCTGCTGGTGACACAGGTAGTGAGGAGCCTAGATCCTATAACAAAAGCACAAGTTAAAACAGGCACAATGGCAATCTTCCAATTCAATAATCAAATGTTACTTCCCAATAGCATCTGGTGATTAATTCTTGAGACTACTAATATTGGACTGGGGAGCTCCCGCTGCAGATGTAATACCAGCACAGGCATGATGAGCCAAATGTTCTCCTCTGCAATGCATTTATATGACTCAATAAAACAAATGACATACATGCAGGGAAGGTGACACGGTGGTACAGTGGGTTAGCACTGCTGCTGCATAGCACAAGGAACCCAGCTTGGGTCTCTCTGTGGAGTTTGCACATTCTGCCTGTATATGCGTGGGTTTTTTTTCCAGATGCTCTGGTTTCCTCTCATAATCCAAAGATGTGTGGGTTAGGTGGAAGTGACCGTGCTAAATTGTCCCTTAGTATCTGGGGGACTAGCTAGGATAAATACATGGGGTTATCAGGATAGGGCCTGGGCGAGATTTGTTCGGTGCAGACTCAATAGACCGAATGGCTTCTTTCTACACTGTAGGATTCTGATTCTATGATCGTGTGACAGGTATAAACAAGTTACCAGTGAAGTAATATCACTTACGGTGGGATGTTCTGTTCTAATTCTCCCTTACTCTGTGAAACTTCTTGGATGCTTAAAGGCCCCAAAGTACTTCTAAAATACAGAAAAAACAAGCAATTACTGTAAAGTTTCCATTTCAAGTGTTTCCCCACTAAGATGTGGAGCCCAAGTCTGACCCAGGTTAATTCCTTATCTATGATCTGAACTACCTTTAGTGTAATAGTCAGAGAACACTTAGGGCATTGGAAGGGATACACCTGGAACACCTTGTGCTGTTTCTGTCTCCTTACCTGAGGAGGATACTTGTTGTAGAGGGTGCACAACAAAAGTTCACCAGACTCAATAAGGAGACTGTCTGATGAGGAGAGGCTGAGAAACTAGGCCTTTACAATCTGAAGTTCAGAGAAACGGGAGGAGATCCAATTTAGAATTGAAGTGAGGAGAAATTTCTTCATTCAGAGGTCGTAAATGTTTAGGGTTCCCTATCCTGGAGAGCTGTGGATACTCAATCATTGAATAAATTCAAGACAGATATCAATAGATTTTAGATAGGAAAGGTAAATGGAATTGAGATGGATGATCAGTCATGATCTTGTTGAAAAGCAGAGTTGGCTTGAAGGGCAAAATGGCTAAATTCAAGTTGGTATGTTCCAATTAGCCTTAGTGTTGGGAATTCTGGGAGATGGCGAATGCAGAAGGTTGGTGAGGTGCAGCATTGAAGGAGAGGGGTTGCCATTGGTGGATAAGGTGGTATATTAATAATGTCCCTGGATTAATAATCCAGAAGGCCAAACTAATCCCTGGGTCATGGGTTCAAATCGCACTACAGCAGCTGATGGAATTTAAACTAAAAACTGGTCTCAGATTGTTGTAAAAATCCCAGCTGGTTCACTAATGCTCTTTAGGAAAGAATAAAAAACAAAAAAAATTACAGCACAGGAAGGCGCCCTTTGGCCCTCTAAGCCTGCACTGACCATCCTGCCTGACTGAACTAAAACCCCCTACCTATCCAGAAACCAAATCCCTCTATTCCCATCCTATTCATTATTGTATATACTTCATTACCTCCTCTGGCATTGAGTTCTAGGCACCCACCACCTTCTGTGTAAAAAAAAAAAACTTGCCTCATACACCTCCTTTAATCCTTGCCTCTTGCACCTGAAACCTATGCTCCCTAGTAATTGACTCTTCTGCCCTAGGAAAAAGCTTCTGACTATCTACTCGATCCATGCCCCTTATAATCTTGTAGACTTCTATCAGTTCACTCTTTATCCTGGAGTGAAGGAGCGAACTGATAGAAGTCTACAAAATTAGACTTCTTGTAGACTTCTATCAGTGTACAAGACTTGGTGACTTGGTGCCATAAGACTTGGTAGGCTACAGAATTGATGTTTAGGACTCCCAGAACTCCCTCCCAACTGTATGCCACTATGCCCTCTCCTCATATCTAATGCCCTCCATACCAGGCAACATTCTGGTAAATCTTTTTTGTCCCCTCTCCAAAGTCGCCACATCCTTCTGGTAGTGTGGCGACTAGAATTGAACACCAAGTGTGGCTTATCTAAGGTTCTATAAAGCTGCATCATGACTTGCCCTGGCCAATGAAGGAAGCATGTCGTATGTTTTCTTGACTACCTTTCCCAGGTGCGTTGGCAGTAACCTGTGTACCTGAATACCCAGATCCCTCTGCCTATCAATACTCTTAAGGGTCCTGCCAATTACTGAATTACTGTGTATTTCCTATCTGTATTAGACTTTTCAAAATGCATTATCTCACATTTGTTTGGATTAAACTCCATCTGCCATCTTTCCATCCAAGCCTCCAACCGATCAATATCCTGCTGTATCCTCTGATGGTCCTCATTGCTATCCACCAACCTTTGTGTGATCCGCAAACTTAGTAATCAAATCAGTTACATTTTCCTCCAAATCATATATGTATATATATAAATATATATTACAAAAATGGAAGGAAATCTGTCAGCTGTGAATCAAGCGTCACAGCAAAGTGGTTGACTTTTAACTGTCCTCTGAAATAGCCTAGGCAAGTCACTCAGTTGTACCAAGCCATTACAGAAAAGTCAAAAAGGAATAAAACTGAATGGACCACCTCACATCCATCACATGCACTGGAAACAAGGGCATACCCAGCCCTACCGCCGCTACAAAGTCCACTTTATTAATCTCAGGAGGGTTGTATTAAAATTAGGTGAGCAATCCGCAGATAGTCAAACAATAGTCTGACAGACAACCTCCAACTCGGTCAATGTCACAAGCACCACCATCAATATTCCTAAGATGATGCAGCACAGTGACATACAGAAAGGATGGAGTTACCCAGGAGTTCTCAACATTAATCCTGATCCCATGAAGTCTTAATGGCTTCATAGGCAAGGAGAACTTGTTGGAATTTTGGAAAATTAACAGCAAAAGGCAAATTGTAAAAACAGTGAAATAAGAACACTAATCCAAACTGATCTTGCATACTTGAAAATAGAACACTAGTGAAAAACAGAAAATGAGAATACTGGTGCAAAGTGCTTTTTCCTATTGGGTAATTACCACTTATAACAAAGGGGAGCAAGAGCACAGTTTCTGTTGCTGTACCTCAGCCCTGTTGCTGTCAACTCATCTGCACTATAATCCTGTTCTTGTGCCATTTAGTTCCATAGCTACAGCTATGACTAACACCACATTCTGCACCTTCTCCTTTCCTTCTCCCCTATGTAATCTATGAATGTAATGCTTTGTCTGTATAGCACGCAAAAAATAATACTTTTCACTGAATCACTATACATGTGACAATAATAAATCAAATCAATGACAGTTTTGAACTTTTGGAAAATACAGATGTTGCGACCCTGGTTTTTCCACAATCTCGGTGACTGTTTATCCACAGTGCGAAAAATTATGAGTTTCCACAGTCCATGATTAGCAGATTTATGCCTTCATATTTATACTTAACAATTGAATCTCATATATATCAGTTGCTTAAACTCTGAATGCTGCTGAAAGTATCACAGTCATTGCGTTGCACCGCAAGATGGCTTAATTAATGTCAGAAAATCCAGAGTGCTTTGAACAATTCCATTCCAATCCCCAAACCCACTGAAAAGGACAAAGGCAGCTGGCATTTGGGAACCTGCAAGATTATTTCCCAAGTTACACACTGATTTGGAAATAAATTGCCATCGTTGCTTGGTAAAATTCCTAAAACCCCTGACTGAGCAGCACTGTGCGAGTATCTTCACCACACCAGCTCCAGTGGTTAAGGAATATGGTTCAGCACCACCATCTTTAAGGCAATTAAAGATGGACAATAAATGCTGGCCTCATCAGTAACATCTGCATCCTAGGAATAAATAAAGAAGTAAATAAATTATACCTGGGGGTTACATACAGTTATACAGAATGTGCAAATAGAAACAAAGCTTTTGGATCAACCAGCTTCTGCCAATATTTATGATCTAATCTATCCTCCTCATTTACATATAAAGAACAAGGAAAATTACAGCACAGAAACAGGCTTTTTGGCCCTCCCAGCCTGGATTGACCATTGCTGTCTTACTCCACTAAAACCACCTACCCTTTCATGGACCACATCCTATTCACGTATTTGTCAAGATGCCTTACAAGTCATTACTGTATCTGCTTCCACTACCTCCCCCAGCAACAAGTTCCAGGGACCCACCACCCTCTGTGTAAAAAACTCTGCCTTGTGCATGTCCTTTAAATCTTGCCTGTCACACCTTAAACTTATGCCCTCTAGCATTGGACTCTTCCATCCTGGGAAAAAGCTTCTGGCTATCCACTATGTTCACGTGTCTCATAATCTTGTAGACTTTTATCAGGTCATCTCTTGAAGTTTCTCCAACCTCTCCTCATAGCTAATGCCCTCCATGCCAGGCAACATCCTGGTAAATCTTTTCTGTACCCTGTCTAAAGCCTCCATATCCTTCCGGTGGTGCGATGACTAGAATTGACCACTATATTCCAAGTATGGTCTAAACAAGATTCTATAAAGCTGCAACATGACTTGCCAATTTTTACACTCAACTTCGGCAAGTCATACATTCGCCTAGCTCTCTTTCCCTTATGTAATTATCTAGCTTTCCCTGAAATACATCAATGCTAATCCCTTGGCTACTCTATGTCTTACAAGATCCATATTCTAAACATTCTGTCACGGACCACAAAAAATTATTCTAATTAAGAATAGTCAAACATGAACATCTTCTCTAAGTCTATGGTATATAATTCCTTTAAGATTTAAAACAGCCTTTTGAAACGACACCCTTCTTCTTTTACTTTCCTATTTGCTGAAGCTTCTATGATAGAATGCATAACTTCCACCACCGAGGATATCACACAGTTCAGTGTCTTTATCAAATGACCCATCAGAACAACTCCACAAACAAGGGCTTTTTATCAACAGTGTGTTGGTGAAAGTTGGCAAGTGGGTAATGTTTCATAAGTGGCCATATTGGTGATAGCCAATCCCTCAACAGCTATTATCACCCCAAGGCTTTTGTCTGCACTTTACCTGGATGTCACAGGAGGCAGGCTAATCACCCTGGGTCGAGCCGTCAGGACCACCTCCCCCCTGCTGGCTTCTATCAGTATATTCTGCAGCGTGTTCTCCAGAATTGATTCCAGAAGATCACAGAAGTCCGGGTGTCTGAAAACAGATGAAAGTAGGTGGTGTCAAGGGAAGGAAAAAGAGTTATCGAATGCCACAGTCAAATATGAAAAATTGTTCTAGCAGTTGCTATTAAAAGATTACAGAGTCAATCAGCAATACACACCATGGCTGCCAGTATTTGAAAGAAATGCTTGGTTACTGTTTGAGCCCATCCACCATCTTGAACATCTACCCCACTCCTCTACCTGTCAATTGTGGGATGCACTGCAGTTCAGCCATTTGCCTTCACACCAACCCCTTATAGATTTTGATCCTTGTAGTCTAACTATCTTCAATTTAATTAAACCAGTCACATTCCTCTCTATTCATATGCACAAGCTGTTTCAAAGCATATGACATAATATTAAAGCGGCATTCTCCATAACTCCGCAACCTCCACCCGCTAGCAGGACAAGGGTAGCACATCCATAGTATGAGGAAAACTGAGATTTCACTTTTTTTTGTAATATCACTGTCATATACTTTAAAACTGGGATGGCATGATAACACAATGGTTAGCACTGCTGCTTCACAACTCCAGGGACCTGGTTCGATTCCCAGCTTGGGTCACTGTCTTGTGGAGTTTGCACATTCTCCTCGTGTCTGTGTGGGTTTCCTTCCAGTGCTCTATTTTCCTCCCCACAGTCCAAAGATGTGCAGGCTAGTTGATTGGCCATACTAAAATTGCCCCTTAGTGACCTGAGGTGCGTAGGTTGGAGGATTAGTGGGTAAATATGTAAGGATGTGAGGGTAGGGCCTGGGTGGGATTGTGGTCAGTACAGGCAGTACAGGGCCTCTTTCTGCACTGTAGTGATTCTATTCTAACAGACTTATGCATATGAGGAGGGAAGGGTGTTACTGTTTTAATCAAACTAGAGACAGTTAGATTACAAGGATCAAACATCAATAAGGGGTTGGTATAGAGACAAGTGATTGAACTAGAAATGAACAGACGTAAGAGGGAATGGCAGGGGGGGATGTGAATGGGAATTTACAACAGATAGTGGTTTAACGTTAACCATTGCATTACAATTGGGTAATCATGAATGGGTGACATAAAATAGTAAGTTTAATTTTATAAAATTAGTAGGCATAAAGTAACATGAAAGATTGGTAAATGATAGGAAGAGGAAATTCCACAGTTGAGAAGAAACTTTTTCATGGAGAGGGTGGTGTGTACATGGAATGAACTGCCAAAGGATGTGGTAGAGGCGGGCACAATTACATTTGGATAGATACATGGATAAATAAGGTTTAGAGGGATATGGGCCAAATGCAGACAAATGGGGCTACTTCAGTTTAGGAAATTTGGTCGGCATGGGCAAGTTAGGCCAAAGAGCCTGTTTTCATGATATATGACTCTATAACTAGAAATAATAGAATGGAAGATCAAAACATTTTTAAAGAGAAATTGAAGACTGCTGGTGTGTGAATATGAGATTCTGACAAGACAGAGTCTGCTGGAGGCAAGCCTGTGAAAACCAGTCTCCATCACTCTCAGAGAAGTGTGTTTTTGTCTGCAAGGCTTTTGACAGAGGCTATGGCTTTTCAGTATAGATCAAGAGAGGAGGAAAGCCAGTGTAAATTTTTCCGATAGCAACAATGTGGTAATATCACAGGAATTTTTTTGAATACATCAAACATCTATAAAGGCTGTTGCCATGAAAAGGAAATTTAGCTGAGTTTACTTATTTCCAAAATCTTCTGGGAAATGTTTGTAGTAAAAGGTGTTTTTGTGTCCCTAAATGTTATTTTCTTCTTTTCTTTATTTTAATATAACTAAATTTAATGTTTGAAATCTTCACAAGTGGTCTGAAATTTACTTCCCCTGATGTCAGATACTTCACATAAGATACAAATTTCAAATCATTGTGATAGCTTATTAAAGTTTCCTTGGGGATAAGGCAGCCCAGCACTTGGTATCTGCTGCTTACTATCTTAGTATCATAATAATAGCAACATTTGCGATGTACCGCTGAGGCTGTCTAAGGCTCTGGTCAGACCCCATTTGGAGTACTGTGAGCAGTTTTGGGCCTTGTATCTTAGGAAGGATGTGCTGGTCTTGGCAAGAGTCCAGAGCATGTTCACAAGAATGATCCCTGGAATGAAGAGCTTGTTGTATGAAGAACGGTTGAGCACTCTGGATCTGTACTCATTGGAGTTTAGAAGGATGGAGGGAATCTTATTGAAACTTACAGGATATTGCAAGGCCTGGATAGAGTGAACTTGGAGAACGTGTTTCCACTAATAGGAAAAAATAGAGCCATAGGGAACAACCTCAGACTAAAGGAAAATCTTCTAAAACAGAGATAAGGAGGAATTTCTTGAGCCAGAGAGTGGTGAATCTGTGGAACTCTTTGCTGCAGAAGGCTGTGGAGACCAGGTCATTGAGATAGATAAGTTCTTGATAATAAGGGGATCAGGGATTATGGGGAAAAGGCAGGAGAATGAGGATGAGAAAAATATCAGTCATGATTGATGGGCTGAGTGGCCTAATTCTGCTCTTATGTCTTAGGGTCTTATTACATCCCAAGTTAATAAGCACAAGTTACACAACACCTGACTTGGCACTCTGGCCAGAATTCTCCGGCCTTGTCAGTCGCTGGGATTTTCAGTCCCACAGCAGTGAACAGAAATTTGCTGAGGAGAGGTCCAGCTTATATCAACTTTCCTTTAACATTGCCGGTTTAAATCCTGGAACTTGCCTAACAGTGCTGTGGGAGTACTTTCACCACAGACTGCAGCAGCTCAGGAAGACCACCTTCTCAATGAGTGATGAAAGGTAAATGCTGCAGTGCTACCCTCTGAGCCACACCGGGAAGGGTTACAAGATTTGAGATGGTTATAGAAATAGGAAAGGGCTTACTGGTTCTCGTCAAGGAGAAACACTGGCTGGGATTTTGACTGATATGGGCAAAGGCCAACGTCGGTCAGGAAGGACGGCTTTCTCCATTTTGTAGCACAGCCGGTAGAAAGAAAACTTCAAGTCATGGATTCCATGATGTCTCGCCGGCAGGACAGGCTCTGATTTGCTAGCAGCTCAGAAACCCGATGATCTGGGGTGCCCCAATGCGAGGAAACTAGTTCAGTTAGGTATGCCCCCTGATACCTCCATTCCCCTGCACTACCAGGCCTAAAGCTGGTACTACCCAAGCATCAAGCTGGTATTATCTAGACATCAAGATGGTATTACCTGAGTATGGTCCAAACATGACCTGGGCACCACCCTCGTTCCACTGAGTGCTGCACATATCTGGGTTCCCCTAGGAGATTTCTTGTCAGGTGCTCTCTTTCATAGGACAGGCGTGCTTCACTCCAATCTAACAGCAAGCTGCCTTGGATGGACCTTTTGGTGTGGGGGGTATGATTCCAATATGTTGGCCCGATAATTATATGATCATTTATTATAATGAGGTTCCAATGTGGTCCATTACTTACAAGAATGGGGGCAATCTGTTCGTGCTACAAACGAGTATGAAATACAATTTTGGTCTACTTACGATATTTTACACTCCTCCACTGATGTGAGCAGAAAATCCCGGCCATTGGTTTTTCTTTTCAGGAATTACTCACCTTTTCAGGTGACGCCTGCGGGCAAGCTGCTCTTCCAAGCGAACTGCGTTCAATGATACTCGTAATGCCTCAGACTGCCATTCTTCCTCAGTGTCAGCACCAACAACGTCCAAACTCTGACTGATGTGTGCGGTTGCGGATACAATCGAAGTTGTCTCTTCTTCAAATTCTGTTGGTTGGGCATCATCAGCTTCTTGGCCTTGGCCACCATCTATGCTCTGACGATTTGAGGTCAGCTGTTCCTCCACATCTGTTAGCTGGGAAGTTTCAGGTTCCTGGCTCTGACCTTCTTCCAAGCTTTCTGCTAAACTCGACGCATCCTCTCCTTCAGTTTCTATTCGTCGGATACTGTCAGCTTCCTGACTGTGTTCTCCCCCATTCACTGTTACAGTCACTGTCAAATCTGTGTCATTTTCTTTTGGTTGTATTGTGTCTAGCTCCTGACCCTGACTGGTGTCTTTGGTAGCTGGGTCAGTTGGGGGTACCGCGTTTTTGGTTTCTTTTGGTTGGATATGGTCTGATTCATGGTCCCGAGCAGTTTCCATGTCTTCAATATTTGCAAGCTCCTTGCTCTTCATGGCCAATTCCTCACCCTCCTCGCTCCAGAACTGTCTGTAATAAGGGATGGGCTCACTGGTTCCTTTAGCCAGAACATGTTGGAAGTGAACGTCTTCCTGCATACACCTTAGACAAAACAAAAAGATAAAAGCCAACAGCTTTTACTTAGGTCTGAAATGTGTTATGAAAATAACAACCATGAATATCTGATGGTTTCATGAGATGAGGTTTGGACTCTTGATATTTATTAACTTAGAATTTTCTGGGCAAAAAACAACATATATTTATATAATGGCTGTAACATAATACAATACCTAAGAGAGCATTATAAAACTAAATATGACACCAAGCCACATAGAAACATAGAATCTAGAAACAGGAGTAGGCCATTTGACCTTTCGAGCTTGTTTCGCCATTCATTTTTATTATGGTTGATCATCAAATTCGGTATCCTGATCTCCTCTTCTGCCCATTGGCCTCAACTACATCTGTGATAGTGAATTCCACACATTCACCACTTTCAAGGTGAAGAAATTTCTCCTCACCTCAGTTCTAAAAAGTTTATCCCTTATCTTCAATCTATGACCCCTGGCTCTGGACTCTCCCTACTATCGGGGATATTCTTTTTGAATGTACCCTCTCTAATCCTGTTAGAATTTTATAAGTTTCTATGCGATCCCCTCTCACTTTTCCAAACTCCAATAAGTATAATTATAAGGACATACCAGATCAGATGATCAAACATTTTGTTGGAGAACACCTTAAAGAAGGAGAGGGAAGAGGTCGGAGGATTTGGGGAGGGATTTCTAGAGCTTGGCACTCAGAAAACTGAAGACATTGTCACCAGTGTTGGAGCAATTAAAATTGGGTATGCACAAGAGGCTAGAAATAAATTAGTATAGATATCTCAATGGGCTGTAAGGTTGGAGAATACAGAGATAGGGAGCAGTGAGATATTTGAATACCAGGATGAAAAATATTAAATCAATGCCCACTTGACCAATATAATAGGTGAGCAAGCACCGAGTTAAGTGAACAGGATTTGATGCCAATTAACACATGGACAGTAGAGCTTTGAATGACCACAAGTTTATAGGAAGCAGTCTGTAGGGCATCAGCAAGGAATAAAGTTGCCAAACATTGCGTTCTTCTTTGGAGGGAGAGGAGAGAGAGAACTGACTGGTGATGGTTTAAACTGGGATCAAGGATTATTACAACTCAGCTGAGGGGCAAAGTTCAGAAGGTGGGACCTTCATGAATAACCTCAACTGGTATGGGAATTGAGCCCAAGCTGTTAATGTCACTCTGCATCGCTAATCAGCCTTCAGCCAATGGAGCTAAAATGAGTGCCCTTGAATGAGCGCATTAGAATTGTGCTCACTATTATTAATATGTGATTTAGCCAGCAATTTGTTAAAAGAAAGACATTACTTGTAAGTTAAGGATCAGCAGAAGTTACTGGGCAATTTGCACCACTCTACTCCAGCTAAATGTAGACTAACAATCTCCACTATTTATTGAGACAGCTTTTGTGAAGTGTTAGTAAGGAATTTTGGATGCCCCTCGGTTTTGACTCCACGACATTTTTGTTCAGCCAGATCTCCAGCTGGGAAATCCAGTCTGGTGGCAAATTTGGCTCCCTGGTGGGCAAAGAATGCTCCAGAGAAAGTCACAAAAGGAGGGAGCCAGCTGCTGGGTTAGTGGGAGCGTGGATTCACATCTCTGACTGGAGAGAATGCTTAGTCCTGGTGGGATCAAATTCAAGCATGTCTTGGGGGGACAAAATGAAGCACTTCTGCTCCCCCAGGCTCATAGCAGTGCTGTAAAATATATTTCTCATTCACCCAGCTCCCATTGTAGAATCATAAAGGTTTACAGCATGAAAATAGGCCCTTTGGCCCAACTTTAGCTTACTGTTTCCCTCTGCTTGGGAAACACAGTCGAAAAGTATACTGTTCTGGTCACCTGTTTATAGAAAGAATATTATTAAACTAGAATGAGTGCAGAAAAGATTTACTAAGATGCTACCAGGACTTGATTACTTGAGCTCTAAGGAGAGGTTTGTTAGACCGGGACTTTTTTCTTAAGGAGCAAAGGAGGCTTCGGGATGATCTTATAGGGGTCTATAAAATAATGAGAGGCATTGATAGATAGTGAATATCTCTTCCCAAAGGTAGGGGAGTCTAAAACTAGAGGCATAGATTTAAGGTAAGAGGGAAGAGATACAAAAGGGTCCAGAAGGACATTTTCTCATACAGCAGGTGGTGAGCATCTGGAATGATCTGCCAGAGGTAATAGTAGGGCCGGGTGCAATTTTGTCTTTTAAAAAGCATTTAGACAGTTAAGTAAGAAGGGTATAGAGAGATATGGGCCAAATGTAGGTAATTGGGACTAGTTTAGTGGATTAAAAAAAAGGACGGCATGGACAAGTTGGACCAAGGGGCCTGTTTCTATGCTGTAAACATTATGGAACCTGAAAGAAAAGTGAACTATAATGCAGACAGCCTTATTATATTTAAATTACCAACATGCCTTTGGAAATGGGTTAACTAACCACCTCCCATCCCACCTCCATTAAAACAAGGATTTGGCAGGTTCAAGGGGAATTGGTTGTTGGTTTTCTCTCCAGTCCACACATTTTTTTTGTTTTTGGGAGGGATTAAAATTATCCTGGATATTTATTTTTCCCACCAATTTTCTTCTGACAACTTTGAATGTTTGCTTAAGTAAAAATCTGCAGGTGCAACTCCAGCCTGAAGTATATATTGTGTATTTGTGAGCAGTGACATAGACTATAGCAAGCTTGATCTTCTACTGCTTAATATTGTTGGAGGGAAGGAATGGGAGAGGAAGTTGGCCAAATGGCCTCACTGTATGATTCTATGAAAATTAATGGACATACCAACCCAAGGCCTATGTGATAAAATATTTCCAATTACCTCAGGACTGTTGTGAGGATGTCAGTTACAAGCCTCATGTCTTCATTTGAGGCAGACAAAAGGGGATCAACTGAATTGTCTTCCCACTTGCCCCAAATCTTCCCACTGCCTTCAGGCTCCGATTTAGCTGACAGCGGTTCTGAAATGAGGTTCCTGGCAATTGAGAATGGAATATCAGTATTGGAAAACCTGCAAAGTGCTGTCTGTAACATATATTCAACAAGCTGGGACCTCTGATAGGAATATTCAATACATGAGCACAGCTGTAATAATCCGAGCTGATATGTTGCAGCAACTCTAATTGGAGGAGGTCCAGGAGATACCATCAGATGACTATCCGCTCCCAAACTTCTCCGTTCACCTAGCAACAGGTCAACCCCAACACCACATCACCTTTCCCATGACCAAATGGAAATGAATAGACTTCACCATCGATTAAACACCATTTCTCATTGTATGAATAAATATTTTTTAATGCTCCATTTAAACCAAAAGACCATAAGACATAGGAGCAGAATTAGGCCACTTGGCCCATCGTGTCTGTTCTGCCATTCAATTATGGTTGATATTTTTCTCATCCCTATTCTCCTACCTTTTTCCCATAACCCGTGATCCCCTTATTAATCAAGAATCTATCTATCTCTGACTTAAAGACACTCAATGACCTGGTCTCCCAGCCATTTGCGGCAAAGACTCCCACAGATTCACCACTCTCTGGCTGAAGAAATTCCTCCTCATCTCTGTTTCAAATGATCATCCTGTTAGTCTGAGGTTACGGCCTCTGGTTCTAGTTGTTCCCACTAGTGGAAACATCCTCTCCATGTCCACTCTATCCAACCCTTGCAGCAGTTTCAATAAGATCCCCCTCATCCTTCTAAACTCCAACGAGTACAGATCCAGAGTACTCAACCGTTCCTCAAATGAACCGTTCCAGAAAAGAGCTGAAGTTTTGAGTCCAGGTGACTCTTTGTCAAAGCTTTTTTCTCCTTACAGATGCTGCCAGACCTGCTGAGATTTTCCAGCATTTCTTTTTCTTTTGGTTTCAGAGTCCAGCATCCGCAGTAATTTGCTTTTATATTGAAAAAAACTAGATGTCTTCCCCCAATTTTCTTTAAATATTTATTTATTAGTCATAAAAATATTGACAATGAGGAAAGAAGTGTTTAACTGAAGTCTCAAGGGACTCGAGAATTGTCCTAATCAGGCAAGGAATTTGTTGGAAAACGGAAGGTGCTGGAAATCTGAAACAAAAATGGAAAATGATCATTAATTTAGCAGGAGCTGTGGAGAGAGAGAAACAGGGTCAATGGCCTGAACTCTTCCACCTCGTCCGTCCCAGAATCATCTTGGGCACAATTCCCAGGACGGAAACCTCCTTTGGCATCAAGTGGGATTTTACAATCTCACCCAAGCGAGGCCCTAAAATTCCCTTGAATGTTTCAGGTCCATGAATTTCCAACAGAAGAGTTTATTCGCTTTCCAATTGGCCACGGGAAGAGATTACACCTCACAGACGGTAATATGTTGTGTGACTAACAACAGGAGCATGGCGGAGAAGAAATTGGAGGTGAGAGGTCGCAAGTCCAAGCAGAATTGTTGACCCCACATATCCTGTGGCTATCATGGATACTTCCTACCTCATAATGTAGTGCTTAGGAACATCAAATGGAAAATTCTTGTGATATTCCTCCATGGAGTGAGATCTGGCGATGACTCCAAGATGCAGCAAGAATGGTTTAACTGGCATCGGTTTTAGCCACATTCCGGTGGCTGGCTTCCTACTATGTTGACCTTCCCACGTTTCCATTGGCTCCTTGATTGGAGGGAGCGTCTGTGCAGAGACAAACATACCTCGAGCAATTCTGATTACCGTAATTTAATTAATTTTCAAGTGTTTGGCAATGCTTGATGTCTACCAAGGTTACAAGATTCCTTTCTTATTTCAGGCAACATTATCCACTCCACTAACTTGTGACGTGGGTTAGACATTGAATATATAAAAATGGGCAACTCTGCCTGAAAGATTTACCCTAGCCTCAGAAAAATGCTCTCTAATACACCACGGCAATATTTCTATTAACCTGCTACTGGGTGTTCATAAGGGGATTGTTGATGTACTGAATTATGGACTTTTCCGGTCTGTGTCCACCACGCACTCACTATATTGCGACAGCTCCAGGGTAACAGGGGCAATGTAAATGCTCTAATGTTCCGAGCAAGGAATCCACGAGGTCAGGAGGTATTCCAGTTTTAAACCATGCCCCATATCGTGACTGCTTTCGGAGTTGTTGAAAGGAGGACCCAGAAGCAGTAATCATCACCAAGAGGAGCAGGAGAAAAGTGGATCTGAAGGCACTAACCACCTGTCTAGAAGAATGGGCAAAAAGAAGAACTGGAAGCAGTCAGCAGCACCTAGAACAGCAGGTGAAAAGAGGGCCATGAATAGTCACCAGCATCTATTGCTTCTTGGCTTTTTGATTAAGTTCAAGTGTACTATCGACATCTTGCACTCGGTTGAAGTTATGAGGTTACCCTGAGGCTTTATTTGAAGCAATCTTTTAAATCGGCATCTTGGCCTTTTGGCAAATGAGATCAAGCCTTGGAGAACATGCAAAGCATCCTCAAACGAGCTTGGATCATGTAGATCCGTCCAGGACAGGAAGTGGGAAGCCTGTCTTGTCAGCTTGGATCTGGAATGTCTCACTTGCTGAGACTTTGAATTGGACTTTGATTGGAATGAATTGGGTATATAAAATCAAGACCAAGATGGGTTTTAGACAGTAGCCTTCCCCATTGTGTCTTTGCAGCTGCTGCCCATGTGAATCAAGGGGAGCAGAACCTCCTCAAGCTGAACGACTGAGAATATATATAGTGAATACATCTATCTCAGTATACTGAAGCACCTCAGAGTGCAACTTTTTCTATATAGAAAACCTTTAAAATAACAGCAACATTTGTAAGACCATTGTAAAATGTCTGAAATGTTTCCTTTATTTAATTGAAGCATCTCAAAATGTTACTTGATGTGCTGGCATCCAGAGGAGGTTCACAGGAATGATCCCAGGAATAAAGGGTTTGTCTTTTGAGGAGCAGTTGAGGAGTCAGGATGGTGATCCAAACCAGTAATAAATGCCTGTAGCCTGAGCAGCTTCAGCACAGAGTGACTGTAGGCACCGCAATGCATTAGGAAAGGGGGATATTCTTCCCTCAATGTGAAGCTCATCTGTAACCATACAATGCACTTCATGCAGGTGTCAATGAACAGTGGGTGAGGAATGGGAGAAGCAAGAAGGGGTTAGAGAAATGCCAATTCCAGTCTGGGATGGAGACAGGGCCCCTAAAATCTCCCAGACTCTGATTGGATGCCCTTTTAAAATGGTTCCTGATTTCTGAGCAGCGGGATTTTGCCAGCGTATTGAGGATCTATTCCCCCTATCTCTTCCACTCCATATGATGGTATGAAACACATCCCCCTTATTTTTGTTGGCACAGTGTTGTAAGATCTGGATAGAAAATCAACCAGTTTCTCTGGAGAGAAACAGGCTGGGTTTCTCACCTGAAAACCAGAGTGAAACACTCTGCTATTTTTTGGTGAGGTTTCATTGATTAACTCTTTCTCGCTACAGAGGCTGTCTGACCTGCTGAGTGTTTCCAGCATTTTTTGCTTTTATTACTCTTGTTGACTTTGATAGGCAGTAAAATCAGCCAACATGCAAAACTAGTGTCATATCTGATCCCATGGTTTTTCCAACCAAAGGGTTAGATTAAAACCGTCTGTCTAGACAAAAAGAAGAGTTGATTTCAGGTCCAAATCCATTTCACAAAACACCTTTCAGCAAAAGGGACTTTGTAGGTGCTGCAATGTCAGGAACATAAAGTGCTAAAATAACCGAATATCTAAATTAAGAGCTTGCCACTCAACCAACTCAAAATAATCTAATCTACTTCAGGGAATTTTATCATACCAGCGCTTTTTCCCTCAATATAATTTTTGTTATACTCTTTCACATGCCTCTATTTTTATCTCCACTATGACAGGTTGTACCTTAGTCCAAGTTTCTCACCTTGTACTTCATAATCTTAGGGGATACATCCTTGAATGCCATCTTGTGACGTTCCTGTAATTCTTTGCAACACTTTCAAAGATAAAGAAATTAAACTGAGTTGGTACATTTAGAATACACTATACTGAACCATAGAAGTGTTCTAAAGCATTGCAGCAATGAGGAGTACTGTGCTACTCAGCTATGAACTATGAAGAAAAAGCCACATTTGGCAAAAAGACGCATGTTTATGTGGTGACTTTCACAAGCTCCATACATCGTAAAGTGCTTTACAGTCAGCAAGTGACTTGTTTTTTGAAACTTATTCACTGTTGTAATGTAGAAAAACACCAGACAATTTTTATAAAGTATGCTCCCACAAACAGAAATATAATCATGACCAGATGATCCTTTTTTAAAACCAAAATGATCGATAGATAAGTATTGACCATGACACCAGAGAGAACTCCTGTGTTCTTCACTGCAATAATACCATGTGTCTTTATAATGATCTGAAAGGGCAGATTGGGCCTCGTTTTAACTTCATTTCCAAATGCCTTTCTAATAGCGTGCAGCACTGAAGTGACAGCCTTGGTTATGTTTCTACGAACAGAAGCTGGCCATTTGACTCTTCGAACCAGACCCACCATTCAATCAGTTTAGAGCTGACCGTTTTGTGTTTAGTTCCACATTCCCCATCCAAGCTGAGCTTTGAACTCAGAGACCAGAGTACGACCCACTGAGAAATGGCTAACCTATAAAAATAAAGATCTGATACATATTGTCATATCATGGGGGGATGACTCACAAAACTTATGGCTGCTATAACCACAGCATAGATGAACAGACTGATAAATATTGGGCAGATTTTTGTGGTCCCTCACAAAGGTCTGCAAGCTGCAAAATTTCCCAGGTGGCCTCTCTGCTGGCCTCCCACCTTCCCCGATCTGTCTGAAATTTTCTATTGGGCGTGCGAGAAATAGGACAACCCACACCCCACCCCCCCCCAACTCTAATTGAGGCCTTTAAGTGATCCATGACCAATCTTTGGATATTGGCTTGAATTTTGAGGCTGGCAGGAGAGATTTAGAGTGGTGGAGAAGCTCAGCAGATCACCAAGCTCGGACGTCAGGAAGGAAGTGAGGGCAGTGCCCCCCTCTAGGGTTTCTTTTCTATCCTAAAGGTCTGTCATCCACTGTGCTCCCAATTCCTCCCACTGGCCTCTCCAACAAGACCCTTGTCCTGTTACTCACTATTCCCTCCACCCACACCTCTTCAGCGCCCCTCGCTGCCACGAGAATCTTTGCTCGAAACTGATCCTGGACTCAGAATATGGGGACCTACTTTCTGTCCCAGTTCTGGCCACTGGTATTGCTGGGACCATGGAGAGCTTTCAACCAGTCAGATTCCCTTGTAGCTCTACGAGACAGGACTTCTGCCAAAGTGAGAGGCACAAGTCCCATCTCCAGCCAATTAACTCTCCTCAGAGTGTTTAGTGGTTTTGGGGTTGTCCGCTGACTCTTTGAGTGGTGGGTTGGGAGACTCCGCCATTTAAATATCCTTCCCAATTGATCCAGTCTGACCCAAATTTAAACCCCTTTCAGTGCTAAGTGGGTTAATCTCGGTTGTAACTCTGACTTATCTCAGTTATGATGTAGAGATGCCAGCATTGAACTGGGGCAAACAGTAAGAAGTCTCAACACTAGGTTTTAATTTGTCTCAGTTACCCAGGGATATGGAGGAGGAAAATCAGCCTAGGTTCCCACTCTCATTATCCTGAAACAAAAAGGTGTGTGAATTTCTGGTAGAACAGAATCAAGCTCGGATGTGATGCTGCACCAGTGAGACAACACACCAAAATTTATCAGGAACTTTGTAACGTGTCTTGCAATCAACTAGGTCCATATACTTATCTGCCACAAGTCTGTCAACAGAAACCCAGCATCTCCTGCATGGTTTCCCTAACCTTACAATTAAAGACTCCATGATCTCTATTTGCCACCCTGACTAGATGGATCTAAGTGGTGAAAGCTCAACTTCGTCCTCTGGTCAACAATTGTTTAGTAAACATCTGCTGAGTTTTTCCAGCATTCTCTGTTTTTATTTATTAATTCTTTATTCATTCAGGGGATGTGGGCATCCCTGGAAAGGCCAGCATTTGTTGCTCATCCATAATTGGCCTTGGTCTGAGTGTCTCATTCGTCCATTTCAGAGGGCAGTTAAGAGTCAACCACATTTCTGTAGATCATAGTTAAGCACGACAGTTTTTTTTCCTTAAAGACATTTGTGAACCAGATGCTTTCATGGTCATCATCTGATGCTGGGGATGTCCAGAACCAGGGGTCACAGTCTGAGGATTCAGGGTAGACCATTTAGGATGAAGATAAGAAGACATTCCTTCACCCAATAAGTGGTGAGGCTGTGGAATTCATTACCAGAGGAAAGAGTCGATGCCAAAACATTGAATGTATTCAAGCGGCAACTGGCTATAGTACTAGGGGCAAATGGAATCAAAGGTTATGGGGAGAAAGCAGAATTAGGCTACTGAGTTGGATGATCAACCATGATCATGATGAATGGCGGAGCAGACCCGAAAGGCTGAACAGCCTCTTCCTGCTCCTACCTTCTATGTTTCTATGTCTATGTTTCCACAACGTTTATTGGGCAAGATTTTACAGCCTCACTCATCTAAAACCATAAAATCCTGCCAGAGGTCAACTAGAGCTTTTCATGTTCCACCCCTTGCCCATTCCAAACCCATGGTGATCAAGGCAGTAAAACTCTGGCTTCAATTCCACATTTGTATTGAATTCAAAACTGCCATGTGGGAATCAAACACAGTCCCCAGAGCATTACCTGGGTCTCTGGATTACTAATCCAGTGAAAATACCACTATGGCACCACCTCCCCTGGGAGAAATTTGAGGCTGATACATTGGTCAGATTATTTCTGTCACTTAATGCTAAAAGTCATTCTTGTGAGAGCATCCACAGTCCTCAAACTTAATGCCGTGGAAAGTTACACATAGCCTTGTAATCTGGAAATATGTTACCTAGTGTCTGAACTGTAAGTTTCTGGAATGACATTCCTCAATGAAGAAGTAGGCTTGCATGGCCATGTAACAGAACAGGGCAGAGTGAAGAATTAAAAGTTCCAAGTTTCAGTCTCACAATCCTATACACTTAGCCTCCAGTGGGCAATGAGTGACACAGAACTCGAGCTCCTGACAAGCTGTTTATCAATCTGATCAGCCATCACAGTTTATAGTAAACATGCTGAATCCCTGCTTTTTATATTATAGCGGCAGCTACCTGTCTTTGGCGAACCGGCGGTTGGTTGGGCTGCAGACCCAGTTCTGTAATAGTGAACTCGACTTGCTGCCGGTCTTTCTCTTTCTCCCACTCCTGGAGTTCTTTCTGGTACTCTGTTACCTGACTCTTACAGTAAACCTATCAAGGAGATCAAGTCAGCATAATCAGACAGATTTACAGCATGTTGCAGTTCCACACACAAGAGCAGGAGGCCTTTGAGGCCCTCAGTCTGTTTTACATTCAAATCAGATCGTAACTGACCTGTATCCTAAATGCATTTACCCGTCTTCGTTCTGTAACACTACTTAACAAAATCTATCCATCCTACAGTTTTGAGATTTTCAACAGAAAATTAAAACAGCCTTAACAGCTTTCTTGGGAAGAAAATGTTGAATTTCTGTACCCCTAGAGTGAGGAATTGCTTCCTGACATTGCCCATGAACAGCCTGGCTCCGATTTGAAGGCCATGCCCTCTTGTTTGGCCTCCCTCCACCAGGGGAAATAGTTTCTACCTTCACCATCAAATCTCTTCATCATCTTAAACACACAAACGCACAGTAGTGCACTCAGAAACCACCAGCTGCGCCTTTCCTGGAAATCTTCCACATTGGGAGCAAAATGGTTTTGTTAAGAAGGTGAATTTAATGTTTATCAAAAGAATGGGGCATTTCAAGTACTCAGTTCTCCCAGGTCATAGACAGGGCAAGTTATATTCAGCAGAAGGCTTCCTCTCCACTGCTCAATAATATTTCCAAACTTTCGCCTCTCCAAAGTTAAAGTTTTAAAGTTTCTTAGTCACAAGTAGGCTTATATTATTACACTGCAATAAATTTACTGTGAAAATTCCCTAGTCACCACTCCGGTGCCTATTTGGGTGCACTGAGGGAGAATTTGGCATGGCTGATGCACCTAACCAGCACATTTTTCGGACAGTGGGAAGAAAGTGGATCACCCGGAGAAAACCCATGCAGACATGGGGATAATGTGCAAACTCCACAAAGACAATGACACAAGCCGGGAATCAAAACCAGGTCCTTGGCACTATGAGGTGACAATGCTAACCACTGTGCCACCATGCCACCCCTAAGATCAATCAGCATGATGAGCCTGTAAGACTGTTCCCATCTCTCCGCCCCATGACTCTATCCCCCCTCTAGTTCTGAAGTTATTTATCTTAAGTTTGTGTCTTTTACTCACTGACCCATATGCCATTGAAAACGGTTTCTCCTAAAATAGCACTATTAAATCTTCCCTTAAATTTCCCTGCTCTAAGAAACCCGCTCAACATGAACAGGAGCAGAGAATCTCGGCCTGTGTCCCCTGGTTCTAGAACCCCTACCCTCAGCAATGGATAACATCCTTCTTGCATCTATCCTGTCAAGCTCTGGAAGAATTTTGTATGCTTCAGTGAAATCGCCTTTCATTCTTCTTAACTAAGAGAATAAAGGCCCAGTCTATTATCTACAAGATGCACTGCACTAATTCACCAAAGATTCATAGACAGCATCTTCCAAACCTACCATCACTTCCATCCAGAAGGACAAGGACAGCCATCTTAATTTGGAAATATGTCAACATTCTTTTGCAGTTGCTGGCTCAAAATCCTGGAATTCCCTCCCTAGTGGCATTATGGATCAACCCACAGCATATGGAAGGCAGCTCACCACCATCTTCAAGGCAACTAGGGGTGGGCATTGAAATTCCACCTTCTCAGGAAGGTAAAGATCTTGTAGACCTTTATTGCACTCTCTCTTTGGATAGTGTATCCATCATTAGGTAAACAGATCTCCGTGTCTACTTATAAAGCCAAGAATCCTCTATGCTTCTTTTTCTTATCAACTTGTCCTGCTACTTTCAAAGACTTATCTCATGAACCCTGCAGTATCAGTTCCTGCACCTCTTTTAAAATGCTATCTTTTCACTTTTCTTGTCCTGCGGAATGCCTATTTCCTACACGGGCAAGATTGTCTGTTTGGCTGCAGTAGGGGCTTATATATTCCAAGTAATGAGTTGAAGCTACTCAAAAACATTTTGCATTAGAATCCTGAAGGTAAGAGCCAAATGTGAGCGTTGTTTAGATACTGAGAGATCCTGGCAGTTCACGTGACTGTGCATGGAACACTTCCTACCACTTCAAAGGAAAGAAAAACTTGCATGATATAGTAACCTTATATGATCTCAGGATGTTCCAGGTTAGGTTGATTGACCATGTTAAATTGTTCTTTAGCGTCTCAAGATGTGAAGGTCAGGAGGATTAATGGGGTAAATACAAGGGGTTATGGGGCTAGGGCCTAGGTGGGATGCTCTGTTGGAGAATCGGTGCAGACTTGATGAGCCGAATAACCTCCTTCTGTAGGGATTCTATGATAGAGTTTTACCCTTCCATGCACAAAAGCATTAAATTAAACACACTTAAAAATATGTCTTACTTCTAATGTTTAGCAATACAAATATAAATTCTTTAAAACTACTTGTTTCCTAACACAAAACAGCAATCGTTTCATGAGATGTAACATGAGAGTTTGAGGCAAAAATAAAAGGGCTAAGGCCACAGCTGTGTAGCTACCTCCAGTGATTCCTGAGCACATAGTTTCCTATCAGTTCAAATCCTTTTTATACATAAGTTAAAAGGAGTTACCTCACAGATTAAATCCAGGTCATAGAAGCAAGGCGTTTTGTGTGATCTCAGTGTGACAAAGCAATGTGTGCTTTCTCCTGGATGAAGCACTCCACTGACAGGAGAAACATTTAATACCTGTAAAAAAGAGTGGCTAAAGTTAACAAGACTTAGCTAGGTGCAGTGCATTGATGCATGGACCAAAATGAGAAGCAACAGTCTTAAATCATACTATTGTTACTATTGTAACAACTTACATCTTGTTCACACTCCTGACATACAAAAAGATGCTTGAATAATTCTACAGATTACGGGTAGAAATAATTGGATATGAAACAGGAAGTAAAAGAATGATTGACAGGGAATGGGAAAAAGCAAAGCTGAAGAAAAGGGGTTTCAAAAGCAGGAATTGAATGACGAATTTCATCCAAGTATTCAATTGCCTCCATGGCCTCACCCTTCCCCTCCAGCTCTACATCATAGAGTCCTCCAGTGCAGGAGGCCATTCGGTGCATCAAATCTGTACCAACCATAGTCCCATCCCATTTCCATAAGCCCAAGCATTTACCCTAGCTGGTCCTCCTGACACTAAGGGGTTATTTAGCATGGTCAATCCAACTAACCGACACATCTTTAGATGTAGGAGGAAACCAGAGCCCCCAGGAGATACCCACACACACACACAGGGAGAATGCGCAACCTCCACACAGACAGTGACCGAAGCCGGGAATTGAACCCAGGTCTCTTGTGCAGTGAGGCAGCAGTGCTAACCACTGTGCCACCATGCCATCCATTCCTTCAAGATACTCTGTATCCTTCAATTATGGCCTCCAATTTTTCTTGTTTCACCATTGGCAGCTGTACCTATAGCTGTCTAGGCTCTAAGCTCTGCAACTGCATCAGAGAGGTTTACTACTCTACTTCTCTCTTCTCCATTTAAATAATTTGTTTTGAAACCTACCTCCCCAATATTTCCATATGTGACTCAGTTTTTCACACCCAGGTTGCTAATGTACCAGTGAAACACACTGGGAGACTGTACTACATTAAAAGAACGACATGAATGCAAATTGTTGTGGAGGAAAGGAGGTGCACAGGGAGAAGACATACTTACTGTGTAGAGCAGATTGTCACCAGTGGGGAATGACCAATTAGTCAGCATCAGGCAATAACTTGCAATGGCACATGATCATGGAGGAAAAGATAGGCAAGGCCATGAAGGAATGTAGAATGTTAGTACCATTCATGCTGACAAATTTTCCAAATTCTCCGACCTCACTGCAACGGGAGCTTGGTGCGAACAGCTGGTAAGATTGCCCCCAAAGATATTAACAATTCATTCGATGAGGCATGGTGGATCTTGAAAAGCATGGGTCCTTGTACAGGGAAAAACATCAGAGACAGGATTCTGGGTGAATTGAGGTTCGCTTGGGATGGAAATGGCCAAACAACCAAGGCCATATAAAGTCTTAAAATTCAAAAGGTGTTAATGAGCATTTTGGGAGTGGTGGGTGAGAGGCCGATAATGTTTCAAAGCTAGAAACAGGGAGATCTTGATAATAAATTGGCCATGGTGGAGGAAGATGAATTTGGAGGCATTAAGTGTCCCGCAACTCTTGTATTAGCTTGAGGCAGTAGTCAGGTAGCCTGATCGGGGTGTGGGGATGGGGGGGAAAGGCCAATGTACCAGCATGCTGCCCTAAGCCCAAACAGTGTCTGAAATACTCAACCATCCCATCAGCTGCCTTAAAGAAACACTAGGTCACCTGCACATGAAAATCAAAGGCTAAAATTCTGTTTCAGAACCTCTGGTTTAAGGTAATCGCTACAAATTACTTTAAACCAGCTGCAGCCAGAAGAACAAAACAACAGGATCCAGACAGAAAAAGTTTTTTAAAACATATTTATCAACTAAAGACAAAAACTACAGACAATAAATCTGATCCTACTATTATCATTTCATGATTGTAAACTCAGAAGAACTTGATAATCTCTCACCTCGCTGATGTGTGCTGATGTTGAATACCATTTATATGAAATGACTTCTGTCGCAGAAATGTTGTACAGAAAGATCATGCGGCTTGATTTAGTGAAGACAGGGACATTTCCAAAAGAAATCCGCTCTTCCGACAAAAACATAAGCTGCCAAAAAAAAATCCTGGAACTTTAGGAACATTTCTTGCCCTCTCCAATTGCAGAAACTCTCCAATACATTGCCAAGGGACCATTCTTTATAAATTTTTTTTTACCAACTTTGAATATTGACAGGATACTGCGAGGCATGGATAGAGTGGATGTGGAGAGGATGTTTCCACTAGTAGAAAAAACTAGAACAACCTCAGATTAAAGGGATGATCCTTTAAAGCAGAGATGAAGACAGAAAGAGAATGGTGAATCTGTGGAACACTTTGCCACAGAATGCCAGATCATTGGGTGTCTTTAAGCCAGAGAGAGATGGGTTCTTGATTAATAAGGGCATCAGGGTTATGTGGAAAAGGCAGGAGAATGGGGATGAGAAAAATGCCAGCCATGATTGAATGGTCAGTGGACTCGATGGGCGAAGTGACCTAATTCTGCTCCTGTCTTATGATGTAATGGACAAGCTATCTAATCATTACAATAAGTGCTTCACAGACAATTAAATGATTTGTAACCAGTAGTCACTGTAATGGCTCGATGATAATTTAATGAATGGATGTCCCAGAGATTGCAATGAGATAATGACTAGATCATTTGTGTGTTTTGACATTTTTGTTGGTTGTGGATAGATATTAGTCCAGGGCACCTAACCTGACATCTTTGGATTGTGGGAAGAAATTGGAGCACTCGAAGGAAACCTATGCAGACATGGGGAGAAGCCAGGAACTGAACCTGGGTCCCTGGTGCTGTGAGGCAGCAGTGCCAACCACTGTTCCACCGTGAAATGTAGAAGGATTATTTTTGGTGCCCTGGGTGCTTCCAGTTTTAAAATGACATCTTTATTTTTAGCTTCCTACCCTAACTGGTGAATGCGGCGTTTTGCATTACAGGAAACTCCTGTGCATTCATCTCGGCACTCACCATCACTAGCACTATCTCCAGCATTTTCTTAAAAGTTATATCTGCCTCTGCTGATAGCTTCCTTTGGATGACCTTATTATTTACCCTGCAGACTAAATAGTCCCACAGCATTTCATTGAAAGTGGCTTTGAATTCGTAGTATTCTGAGATCTGACTTAACTTGATAATATAAGTTGCAATAGTATCTCCAGCTGTTCTCCTAGTTGAGTTAAACTTAAATCGCTGCAGTATTACTGATGGCTTTGGGTGGTAGTGTGTTTTCAGCAATTCAACAATTTCAATGAATGTCTTAGGATTAGGCTACTTGGGGAATATTAGGCTGCATATTAAATTGTAGGCCTGTCTTCCACACATGCTCAGAAGCATTGCCTTTCTTTTACCTTCCTCTGTGGGGGAATGGTACCATGTGGCTCCGCCGTTTTGGCGCCGATCTTATGGCGCCTTCGTTTTGGCGCTAATTCGTTTTGGCGCTAATTCGTTAATACCTACTCGTATAGGAACCATTAGAATATTTGCGTGGTATAGCCTACGATTACGAAATACATTAAATTACTGAGTTTTAATTATTATTTTCTTTTTCTTTTACATAAATGTTTTATGCCAGAATAAAGATTTCGTTTTTATATCATAGTTTAATTTAATCCATTTATTCCATGCTTTAATTTTAATTTTGGCGCCAAAACAATTAGCGCCAAAACGGCAGTGCCATAACATCAGTGCCAAAAAGCACCCGACCGCCTCTGTGGGGCTGAAAATAGAACTTCAAATGTGCAATATGTTGTGTCCAATGCTCCACGGAGGCATCAAATGTATCTTTCTGCGCAATAGGGGCATATCTGCAAACACTCATCTGTTTCTCAACCTGAACTGAACTTCAATGTGGCTTTATACTCATGATCTTGGGACTGCTTTTTCTTTTCCTTATTGTTAATCTCTCATTGCCAGTGTAATAATTCTTGTTCACCAGTTAAATAAATAACAAGTGCAACATTTATTTAGATATAACTATAATACAAAGATTTGCAGCTTCATGGCTGCCAGTCAGCTTCCAAGATCAAACTGATATAGAAGACCACACTTGCTAGGGTGATCATCCACCCTGGTCCATGACTGCTCATCTGGGTAACATGGTCCTTTTGACAGATTGCTGCATGGAGGGGATAAACACCACAATAAAGGCACAGTGAGGATTTGGGGACAAATGGGACTTCAGTAAATCTCAGACCCTAAGGACTGTCTCCTTAACTTGTGAGATGTAAGGATTAAGAAAGAAACAGAGGACCAGTGGAGAAATAGAGTGGATTAATTGAATCAGTCACAGAAAGAGAAATAAAGAGAGAAAAAGAAAGAATGGATTAAAAGCGATAGAAATGACACTGAGACAAAGAGTAATGAAAAAATTAAAAACCCTGTACTCGGAGCAATCTGCAATGCAGGCTCAAAACTCCAAAATTTTAATTGTTCCTTTTCTGAGCCGGGGAAAACTTGTCATTAATATGGCTCCTGTACTATGTACCATTTCTAACTTTCTTGGATGTGAAAGGAGCAATTGCTTAAGATTCCCAGGGCACTGACATTCTGTTGCCACTAACAACAGAGCACTGTACATCGTTCAGCAATGTGTGACAATTCAAATTTATGGCATACCATTTCATCGCTGCAAATTGCTGGGCTATTTTCATACCAAAAATGAGTGAGTGGCATTAAACATGCTGTTGTTAGTTTCATAGAACATAGAACACTACAGCACAAACAGGCCTTTTGGCCCACAAGTTGCACCGATCATATCCATACTTACCAGGCCTATCTATAACTCTCAATCCCATTAAATCCATGTACTCATCCTGAAGTTTCTTAAAAGACCCCAGCGAGTTTGCCTCTACCACCACTGATGGCAGCTGCTTCCACTCACTCACCACACTCTGAGTGAAAAACTTACCCCTGATATCCCCTCTGCACCTGCTCCCCTGCACCTTAAACCTGTGTCCTCTTGTAGCGACCATTTCAGCTCTGGGAAATAGCCTCCGAGAATCCACCCTATCTATACCTCGATTTCCTAATGAATTCTGTGTAACAGGATCAAATCCATACATGACAAAGGGTTTAAGAGGTCCTTGAAATACCGTACAGTCCGATGAACAATCCAACTCTCACCTGCCCAAGGACTGGCGCTCGCTGGACAGCTGGAGCTCCAAAGTAGGAAGAAGGGTCATTGAAAGAGGCAGAGTTGCCTAGGACCCGTGTATCATATCCAATACCTGTGAAGGTCACCAAGGCAGAATCACCATTCAGGATATGAATGGGGACGTTCACCTAGAGAAAAGACAAAGTCGAAATCCAATTAACTGGAGGACATGCAAAGCCAAAACTAAGTTTCAGTTGAAAAAGGATAGTCTCAGAGTGTGTCACAACAGTAAGAGAGTAATTGAAATTCTATTTAAATCCCACACAACGCAGAACACATACAGTGAATCAATCACCAGTGTGAAGAGGAACAGTTTGATGTTTATAGTGTTGTCCATCAGCAAAATATGATCCTGATGGGGGATCGCCTCCCAAATGTTAACCTGTTATTTTCCGCTGATTATTTCCAATCTTTTATTTCGTATTTCCAATATTTCTGTTGCCTTTCTATCATGCAAGAACTAGTATAATCGAATCATGTTATGAATGCTTGTGCGATTGTGATTGGTACAGACTCAGTGGCCCAAATGGTGTAACCTTCACTCTGGCAGCCAAAGCACATGTTGGACATGTGCCTGGATTCTTGAAGTTAGTTACACATGCTTGAATTAGAGAGAATATTACAACATAGAAATGGGCCATTCAGCCCAGCTGGAGCTGGTATTTATGCTCCACACATCTCCCTCCTAATTCCTAATAACTTCCCAGAAAAATTAAGGAACCAAGAGTCTAGGCAGCATGGTGACACAGTGGTTAGCACTGCTGCCTCACAGTATCAGGAACCCATATTCGATTCCCAGCTTAGGTTATTGTCTGTATGAGTTTGCATGTTCTCCCCATGTCTGTGTGGGCTTCCTCCAGGTGCTCCGGTTTCCTCCCACCATTTGAAAGACATACAGGTTAGATGAATTGACCATGCTAAATTCTAAGTGGACCTGAACAGGCACTGATTTTCACAATAACTTCTTGCAGTGTTAATGTGAGCCTACTTGTAAGACAAATAAGTAAACTTAAAGAAGGAATTGAAGTAGATTGGCATTACTAAAGAAATAGGAGTTGGAGAAATTAATGTAACTGAGAGCCAATGAATCTTCAGGGCTTGGTAATCTACATCTCAGAGTACTAAAAGGAGTGACCCTGGAAATAGTGGATGCATTGATTGTCATCCTGCAAAATTCTGTAGATTTGGGAGCAGTTCCAGGAGACTGGATTTTTGATGGTGCAAAATTTTGGCTTGGATGTCCCACAAAACTGTGTCAGCTCACTGGCCTAGGGTTATGTGAACCTGATATCTCAGGTTCAGCTCCCGGATGAATGCTTACTTTATGGGTGGCACGGTGGCACAGTGGTTAGTGTTGCTATCTCACAGCGCCAGGGACCTGGGTTCAATTCCTGGCTTGGGTCACTGTCTGTGTAGAGGCTGCACATTCTCCCTGTGTCTGCATGGGTTTCCTCTGGGTGCTCCAATCCTTTCGCAGTCCAAACACGTGCAGGTTAGGTGGATTGGCCGTGTTAAATTGCCCCTTACATGCCAGGCAGACTAGCAGGGTAAATATATGGAGTGACAAGGATAGGGCCTGGATGGGATTGTGCTCGATACAGACTCGATGGACCAAAAGGCCTTTTTCGGCACTGTAGGATTCTAAGAAAACTCACAATGAGACAAGAAATATTGAAAAAAATATAAAAATGACTTCGGGCAGAATTTTAAAAGTTTATTTATTAGCGTCACAAGTAGCTTTACATTAATACCGCAATGAAGTTGCTGTGAAAATTTTGCCATTCATGCCAAAACATTCAAAAGATCCACTGGCTTCAGTCAAAACAAAAAATTTCACTTGCAGAAGGGGTCGTAAAATTCCACTCTTTGTCCCTCTATTCAATTTGCCACATCGCTGCCAAAAGTTTCATCTAATGTTTTATACCTAGCAATCATTTGAATTTTAACTGGTCATCTTGCCATTTCATCCAAAGTGTATGCCTTTTGTTTCGTTAACGATCCAGGCTTAACTTTAATTTGGTTACAGAAGTGCTGTTGTTCTCCAAGTCTATACATACTTGCTCCTTTTAGCTGATGAAAACAAACCAATTTCACTCCATTAACATGAACTACAATCCTGTCAAGTACTTAACTTTCTCTTATCTTTGAGTATAAGTGGAGGAGACACTGGCAAGCTGACAACATTCTGTGGTGTGAACTGTGGCTCAGTGGGTTACACTCTTGCCTCTGACTCAGAAAGTTGTGGGCTGTAATCTCCCTCCAGAGAATTGAGCACAAAACTCTTGGCTGACATTTTAGTGCACTTGAAGCAGATTACATGGTCATTATCAGAATGCTGTTTGTGGGAGCTTACTGTGCAAATTAGCTACTACATTTCCAGCATTCCAACACTGATGAAACTTGAAAAATGCATCACTTGCAGTCAGGTGTTCTGAAACATCCAGGGACCATAGAACCATGGAAAATTACAGCTCAGAAACAGGCCTTTTGGCCCTTCTTGTTGCTGCTGAACAATTTTTTGCCTAGTCCACTAACCTGCACTTGGACCATATCCCTCCACACCCTCTCATCCATGAATCTGTCCAAGTTTTTCTTAAATGTTAGAAGTGACCCCATATTTACCACTTCATCCGGCAGTTCATTCCACACTCCCAGCATGAAGAAGCCCTCCTCTAATATTCCCTTTAAACTTTTCTCCTTCCACCCTTAACCCATGCTGTCTGGTTTTTCCCTCCTCTAGCCTCAGTGTAAAAAGCCTGCTTGCATTCATTCTATCTATACCTATTAAAATCTTATACGCCTCTATCAAATCTCCCTTCATTCAGGGAATAACGTCCTAATCTATTTAATCTCTCTCTGTAACTCAGCTTCTCAAATCCCGGCAACATCCTTGTGAACCTTCTCTGTACTCTTTCAACCTTGTTTATATCCTTGCTGTAACTAGGTGACCAAAACTGTACACAATATTCTAAATTCGGCATCATCAATGCCTTAAACAACCTTACCATAACACTCCAACTTTTATGCTTGATACTCCGATTTGTAAAGGCCAAAAGCACTCTTTATGACCCTATCTACTTGTGACGTCACTTTTAGGGCAATCTGTCACTGTATTCCCAGATACTTCTGTTCAACTGCACTCTTAAGAGTCCTACCATTTACCCTGTACGTTCTACTTTGGTTTGTCCTTTCAAAGTGCAACACATAAGAACATAAGGACTAGGAGCAGGAGTAGGCCATCTAGCACCTCGAGCCTGCCCCATCATTCAATAAGATCATCAGTTCCACTTACCCGCCTGCTCCCCATAACCCTTAATTCCCTTATCAATCAGAAATCTATCTACTGTTGACTTAAACATATTCAAAGAGGTAGCCTCCACCACTTCAATGGGCAGAGATTTCCAGAGATTCACTATCCTCTGAGGGAAGTTCCTTCTCAACTCTGTTCTAAACTGACCACCCTCCCTTATTTTGAGGCTGTGCCTTCTAGTTCTGGTTTCCTTTCTAATTGGAAAGAATCCCTCTCCCCCTACCTTATTTATCACTTTCATTATCTTATATGTATCTATAAGATCACCCCTCAGCCTTCTAAACTCCAACAAGTACAACCCAATCTGCTCAATCTCTCCTCATATGCTAACCTCTTCATCTCCAGTATCAACTTGGTGAAGCTTCTCAGAACTCCTTCCAAGGCCATTATATCCTTTCACAAATAAGGGGACCAAAATTGAACACAGTACTCTAGTTGCGGCCTCACCAGTGCCTTATACAGTTGTAGCAAGACCTCCCTGCTTTCTTGATCACCTACTGCACCTGCAGACTGAGTTTTTGCGATTCATGTACAAGAACCCCCAGGTCCCTCTGCACAGTAGCATGTTGAAATTTTTCACCATTTAAATAATATTCCATTTTACTATTATTTCTTCCGAAGTGGATAACCTCACGTTATACTCCATCTGCCAGATCCTTGCCTACTCACTCAACCTATCCAAATCTCCCTGCCTCTTAAACCTCCCACCCCTCACCTTGAAACTATGTCCCCTCGTGACTGATCCTTTAACTAAGGGGAACAGCTGCTCTTTATCCACTCTGTCCATGTCCCTCGTAATCTTGTACATCTTAATCAAGTCGCCCCCTCAGACTTTTCTGCTCCAATGAAAACAATCCAACCTCTCTTCATAACTTAAATGTTCCATTGCAGGCAGCATCCTGGTGAATCTCCTCTGCACTCCCTCCAGTGCAATCACATCCTTCCGATAATGTGGCGACCAGAACTGCACACAGTACTCAAGCTACGGCCTCACCAAAGTTTCATACAACTCCATAATGACTTCCCTCACATTTGTCTGCATTAAATTCCATTTGCCATTTTTCAGCCTATTTTTCTAGTTGGTTCAAATCCTTCTGCAAGCTTTGAAAACCTCCCTCACTGTCCACTACACCTCCAATCTTTGTATTATCAGCAAATTTACCACATTACCATCCAGATCATTGATATAGATGACCAAAAATGTTGTTGCCATATGAAAGTCTTTCTCTGGGTCACATACCGAATAGGATCGAGCCTCAAGTGGTGAGAAAATCCATTCAATGTAAGCAGTCATTCCTGGCTTGATCTCGCCACGTGGATTCAGGCACTTAAAGATGGAATGGTTGTAATTCTGGTCCTGGACTTCTTTCAAGGAATCTAGCTGGATATCATATATCACTCGTGCTGAGCCACCATTGTACAGCTCATAAATCTGTGGTGAGCAAAAGATATAAGGAAAAGGCTGAGCACATAAATTGTCACACCAATCGTTAGCAACTCATTAACCCGTTCCAGGCCTTCTAAGATTGCCAGCTCTGGTTGGACATACTCCTGAAGGTTTTATTACACAATGCCCCAACCTCCCTCTGTCCTATCTTACAGCATCCCTCCATTGTTTTATCCAAAATGTCCATGGCCTTTCCAACTTCCCACACAAACTGAACAGGTTTGATGATTGACTATTAAACTGTATTCTATTCCCCCCAACTCCTAGATTTTGTAACCAATAAACTGAAGTGTTCAAGGAAAATAATAATACGTTAGCACCATCCCCTCTCACAATTTTCTCAATGCACCTATGATTTTTCTTTTGGGTTTTGACCACAGAATAATCTTCAATTGCTGAAGAGTCCTGGAGATTTGGCAAGGTCAGAAGTTACGAACAATCAATCCACCACAGAGTCACAGCCAGATTGGGTCGGGTGATTGGCTCTATTCCCCAAAGGATATCAGAGGTCCCAGGGATTTTTTGAAAACAATCCAGAAGCTTTGACTTTTACTTTTCTGTTTCTATCCCACTGATTTGCCAGAATTATTTTGAATTCACTCTTACAACTTGCCATTGTGGGATCTGAACTTGTGATATTAGTTCAGAAACTCTAAATCAATGTCACTGAATAATGATCAAGAGTAGGAATTCTGGAGTTGATTGCTCCCCTCCCAAGACCAAGACATGGAAGTCAATTGTAGGTATCATCACCCTAAGCTAAGATCATTTAATGTAACAAAACTGCCTGGGAGTCAAACTCTGAGCCTTCTTGATATAAATGGTACAGTTTCATAACAGGCATTGCATTTCATAGAATTATAGAATCACACAGCACAGAATAGACCCTTTGGTCTATCAAGTCCACACTAACACAATAGAAACACCTGAACTCCCACCTAATCCCATCTGCTAGCATTTGGCCCATATCCCTGAATGTTATGATGTGCCAAGTGTCCATCCAGATACTTTTTAAAGGATGTGAGGCAACCCGCCGCCACCTCCCTTCCAGGCAGCGCATTCCAGACTGTCACCTCTGGGTAAAAAACCTTGTTCTCAGCATCCATCTTAAACCTCCCACCCCTCACCTTGAACCTGTGTCCCCTTGTGACTGATCCTTTAACTAAGGGGAACAGCTGCTCCTTATCCATACTGTCCATGTCCCTCATAATCTTGTACATCTCGATCAAATCACCCCCTCAGATTTTTCTGCTCCAGTGAAACAAACCAAGCCTATCCAACCTCTCTTCTTAATTTAAATGTTCCATCCCAGGCAGCATCCTGGTGAATCTCCTCTGCACTCCCTCCAGTGCAATCATATCCCTCTGATAATGTGGCGACCAGAACTGCACACCGTGCTCCAGCTGTGGCCTCACCAAAATTTTATACAACTCCATAATGACTTCTCTGTTTTTGTAATCTATGCCTTAACAGATACAGGCAAGTGACAAGTATGTCTTTTTCACCACCCTACTAACATGTTCTTCTGCTTTCAGAGATCTGTGAACAAACGTACCAAGGTCCCTTTGTTCCACAGAACTTTTAAATGTCCTATCATCAATTGAATACTTTTGTAGTCAAATCACTCCTTCCATATAGACCATTCCGTCTATATCTTCTTGTAACCTGACACTCCGCCTCACTGTTAACCACCCATCCAATCTTCGTGTCATCTGCCAACTTACTAACCCTACCCCTCACATGGTCATCAATATCATTTATATAAATGACAAATAATAGGGGGCCCAACACAGATCCCTGTGGTATGTCACTGGCTTTCAGTCACTAAAGCAGCTTCTATCAACACCCTCTGTCTCCTGCAACTAAGCCAATTTTGAATCCATTTTATCAAATTACCCTGTATCCCATGTGAATTTATCTTCTTTATAAGGCTTCCATGTGGGTCCTTGTTAAAGGCTTTGCAGTAATCTGTATAAACCACATTGACTGAACTGCCCTCGTCTGCACACCTGGCCACCTCCGCAAAACATTCGATCAAATTTATTAGGCATAAGTTCCCTCTGACAAAGCCATGCTGATATCCCTGATCAAGCTTTGCTTCTCCAAGTGGAGTTAGATGCTCTCCTTCAGAATGTTCCCTATCATTGACATGACGTGATATGACAGTCTTCAAGGGAGAGGCAGCAGAGGGAAGAGATACCAAAATGGGGCTGGGATAAATGGTTAAGCTGGTTAAATGATTTTTTAAAAAAAAAATTTGTTATGTTTCAACATTTAATTATCATTCCCCTCCTCCACCACCATTTTACAAATTAACATAATCGAGTAGAAATGAAATATTAGACAGTCAGTTACATGATCTGCACTCAATTATAAGCTAAACATGAATAGGACTTTCTCACACCAGACCACAATGAGTGAACTCAGCTGTAAGGAGGAGATAGGATTCACTCACCTGCTTGGGTGGGTTGGAAGTGCTGATGCAGACAGGTGCAAACTTATGGTGAGTGACAAGGAAGTGAATGTAAGGATGACCTTCAGGCACCGTGATACCAATGAAATTTAACTGGAAGGAGACAAAAGTGATAAAATCATTTGCTTTGTTACATTCTTATTGGTTTGAGTTGAAGTATTTTGAGAATGCAGCTGGGGATAAAGGGAATACAGAAGGTGTACTGATGGTACTAAGGCTTTGCTCCAATGAGCACAACTAATGAAAGATCTGGTAAATAATGGCGCAAAGTCAATCTCTCCAGATTAATTTGAATAAGAATGAAAACTACAATGCACAGGGGAAGATTGGAGATGATTTTTAATTTGGCAACAGGCTATTACCCTGTCAGAGCAGATTACCCTCCTCTGTCCGAAAGATGTGCGGGTTAGCTGGATTGGCCATGCTAAATTGCTCCTTAGTGCGGGAGCATTAGTTAGGCTAAATATATATTGTTACGGGGATAGAATCTGGGTGTGATTGTGGTCGGTGCAGACTTGATGGGCCGAATGTCCTCCTTCTGCACTGTTGGATTCTATTCTATGATTCTCTGGCAGAACTGTTTATTTTCATCCCATTTATTCCTCTGGCTCAGTGAATATTGTCCTTGCTTCTGAATCAAAAGGTTGTGGATTCGAGCAAAAAAAAAGTTGTAATGACCTCAATGAGGCCATTGAGGTTGGCCCCTTGGAGTATGAGCTCCCTGATTCCCTATATATATAGGGAAAGAGAGAGAGAGAGAGACAGAGCTGCCAGGAGTGTCAGTAGCTCTGATAGTGCAGATTCTAACTTTGTACCTGAAGCACTCTTAAAAGTGGAGACCAGTTTATAAATAGAGGAAATCTAGTGACGGTACACTAGCCTCTGAGAAGTTATTTCAAAAGTGTAAACTGAATCTCCAGTGTAATTGAAAGAGCAAAGTACTATTGGATGATATTTTAAACGAAAGCTCCAACAAAGCACTAGTTTGCCCTCAAATATCATCAAAAAATTTATTTGATTATTATCACACTGTTCTTTTGATGCCTTAAATTAGATGTTGTGTTTCGTACAGTACAGTAAACTACACTTCAAAAGGGCTTAATTGAATGTGTATCATTTTGGGATGTTCTGGAGTCATAAATAGTATTACATAAATAATCTTTTTCTCCCTGTACTGCAGTATGCAGGTTCCCAGCAGCTTGTTCAGGTGGACATGAAAGACTCAAGTGCACAATTCAAAGGAAGGCAGGCATTTTCCTGGAACTGCTCGCCAGAATTCTTCCTATGGCAAATACCACAAAAAAAAACAGAAGCCAGCCGTGGGATGCAGCTGGTACAGAATTCCTGTGGCATTACAAACAAAACATAGAACGTTCTGCGCTGTAATGTTCTATGTTCTAAAATACTGCATCCCAAAACTTGACTCACAGTGCAAAGTGCTCTGAGACTTCAGGACGATGTAATAGCATGCGGCATAATGTGAGCATTAAGCTGATTTTATAAGGAAAGGCTTACATCTATAAAGTAGCATTGAATTTCTCAGGGCATCCCACGCGTCTTTGAGCCACTGAGATGTTTCTGAAATGCTAACCAATTTGCGCACAGCAAGCTCTATAAACAGAAATGTGATAATGACCAGATTATCTGTTTTTATTCGCTATGTTAGCTAAAAGGCTAGCTAACCATGCTAGCCTTTGCTAGCACAACCATGGGACCTCTCTAAGCACTTTGAAACCAATGAATTATTTTTAAATCACAGTCACTGGTGTAATAAAGATGTAAGGTCAGAAATATGGCAGCCAATTTGTGAACTTGTAAATTTGATCAATGTGACAATGGCTTAATAATCTGCTTCTGTGATGTTGGTGTGACGGATAAGCATTGGCCAGGACACCAAGAATAACTCCTGTAATAATTCCAGTTCACCAGTTAGATAAATAACAACTGCAAGGTTTATTTACATGCAATTTTAACACAGGGCCTTTCAGTCTCACGGCTGTGAGTCAGTTCCTAAGAAGGTTCTAGAACAAAGACTCAAGCTCATCAGGGTGCTTCCCCACCCTCCTCTGATGAAAGATCATTTAGACTCGAAACATTACCTCTGTTTTCTCTCACAGGTGCTCGGCTGTTGAAGGAGCAATGCTCGAAAAGTTCGTGATACCAAACAAACCTGTTGGACTTTAACCTGGTGTTGTCAGACTTCTTACTGTGCCCACCCCAATCCAATGTCAGCATCTCCATATCACGAATGCTCTCAGACCTGCTGAGATTATCCAGCATTTTTTGTTTCTGATCCCTTACCCTGCTCCCCGATTCATTCTCCTTACTCTGCAGCTGAATTCACCACAATTCTTCTGCTCTTCCTTGAAATAGAGGAGACTGCACAGTTGAATCTCTGATCAGACCCACCACACCTTCAACAATGCAGCATTCCCTCTAACACCGCTAGAAGCATTGGCCTCCAGTATGGGGCTTGAGCCCACTGAGTTAGAGAAAGTGCCAGCTGCTGAGCCACAGCGAGTAGTGTGCACTGAGAGGTTCAATGTATAAAACTGACTTCCAGAAAGAATATTAGAGAAAGAAATCTGCACGTAGAAACAACTTGTTACTGCAGTTCAGGATGACTGCAGGCTAAGAGGGATATTGAGGTCTCCTTGCCTGGTGAAATAAAGTGGGCCAAATGGCTGGCCATTATTTTGATAATTTTGTGGTCTTTGACAAGTATTTCCACAGCTTGGTCTCATGCAGCAAACATCAGTGCCAACATGTTAGCACTCACTACTGAAAAGACTGTTCCTTTCGAGTAACTTTCTTTGGAACCAGCAAGTCAATGGTTAGAACATAGAACACTACAGCACAAACAGGCCCTTTGGGCCTGCTATTAAACAGAGATGTCATAAAGCAGCATTTTAATTCCATCATGCATGCATGCTCCAATTTGAAGGGAATTGTGGAGTTTTGAAAGAGATTAAATTGGTGAAGCTTTATGAAGTATTGCTTTGTGTGTGTCCACTGGTCAAAATGTCATGGAGAAGACAGTGTTGGACTGGGATAAGCACAGTGAGAAGTCTCACAAGACTAGGTTAAAGTCCAACAGGTTTATTTGGAAGTCAAATGACCTGTCAAACAATACTAAATAATAAGACTGACCAAATAAACCTGCCAACATATCATGTGTAGTGTACCTAATCTCATTGATACTGCTTTAGTCTTGCCTCCCTCAAAAATGTATTCTTTCTATTCCTGCAATCCCTTTAGAATTATCATTTATTTTATAAAGCTCCTCCTCATTCTTCCTACTAAAAGGAGTCATTCTGTATTTCTCTGAATTAAATTCTATTTGGCAATAACTGCCAACTTTACCAGTCTGTCTATCCATCTTATGTCTGTTATTATCCTTCCTATAACTTCAGAGCTCCGTGTTATCTGCAATCTTGGAATTGATGAATAATAAAAAGGGCAGTAGTCCTAATACTAACCTCTAAGGAACACCTCTCTGTACACTCCCAAGTAAACCATTCACCACTAATCTCCGCTTCCAGTCCTGGAGTGGCATGGTGGCACAGTGGTTAGCACTGGTGCCTCACAGTGCCAGGGACCTGGGTTCGATTCCTAGCTTGCGTCACTGTCTGTGCAGAGTCTGCACATTCTCCCTATGTCTATGTGGAATTCCTCCAGGTGCTCCAGTTTCCTCCCACAGGCTGGAAGATGTACTGGTTATGTGCGTTGACCTGAACAGGTGCCTGAATGTGGTGACAGGGGAATTCCACAGTAACTTCATTGCAGTATTAATGTAAACCTCTCTTGGAGCTAATAATTGAACTTTACTTTAGCCAATGTTGTATCCATTCTGCCACTGCACCACTAAACACGTGGGCTGTTAATGAGACAGTTAAAGGCTAATGGTCATGGAATCCCACAAGCTATATAATTAATGGTTAAGGGGAATTTTTGCATTCTCCGCGAAGTAGTTATTAGGTTAAAGAAAACCAAAACCGAGCCCACTATCACGAATTTTATGGAGTTCAATCCATGGGAATTTCCCAGACCAATATTATTCTATTGCACCTGCTCCAGCATTTGCTCAAGGAAATAGCAGTGTACAGAACTTGGCAGAGAAGGCCCATTGCTACGTTTTTTTTTAACTAAAACCCATTTTAAGGTAAATATTTATCAACCTTTGCTCTATTACGCATGGCCATTCCTGAACTACAGATTTAGAATATTTATGCTCTAATAAGGTGATTTCCATTTGTACTTTTTGCAAACTTATCATAACATATGAGAAAAAAAATAAAGAAAAACTTGCATTTATGTAGCACCTTTCTCACCTCAGGATGTTTCAAAATGCTTCATATCCAACCGAAGTATTTTTGAAATGCAGCCACTTTTGTAAGAAAATGGAGAATCCAATTTCTAACAACAGCAACATGACAATAAGTGGATGATCACTTAGTGATTGGAGAGACCAAGTGCAGAGTGGGTAACTAATTTTCAGAACACTTCTGCTGAGTTTGCAGGCCTGACTCAAATTTCCAGTTTCTTGCTATTTTAATTCACCAGCTTGCTCTCACATTCACATTCCAGCCCTCAGCCTGCTGCCGTGTTGTTCCAATAAAGCTTAACGCCAACTCATAAAACAGCACCTCATCTATTGATCCACTGCTTAAAAGCTTTCTGGACTCAACACTGAGTTCAAACATTTCTGAGCACAAACTTTGCTCTTCTTTTTGATTCCTTTTTTTTAGTCATCTACCAGATTCATCTGAATCTTATTTTTGCTTTTGGACTATTAGTGTTCTGCCACTCACACACTGGACCATGCTTTGTTTCTTTACTACAAACATTATCACTCCCTTTTCCTTTTCTTCCATGACATGTTTGTCATTGTAAGAAGTCTCACAACACCACGGTAAAGTCCAACAGATTTATTTGGTAGCACAAGCATGTGTACCAAATAAACGTTTGGGACTTTAACCTGATGGTGTGAGATTTCTTACTGTGCTTACCTCAGTCCAATGCCGGCATCTCGACATTATATTTGCCATTTACAGGGGACGCAATGGCCTAGTTGTATTATTGCTGCACAATTAATCCAAAAACTCAACTAATATTTCTGGGGATCAGGGTTCGAATCCCGCCACGGCAAATGGTGGAAGTTGAGTTCAAAAAAATACCTGTAATTAAGAATTGACTGATGACCATGAAACTATTATTGAATGTCAGGCAAAACCCATTTGGTTCATTAATGCCCTTTCGGGAAGAAAATCTGCCTTCCCTAGCAGGCTTGGCCTACATGTAACTCCAGAGGTTATATGGTTGACTCTCAACTGCCCTCCAAGGGCATCTAGGGACGGACAATGGTAAACGCTGGCCAGCCAGTGACACCCATGTCCCATGAATGAATTTTTAAAAATATCTTTCCGACCTCTACCCAATCCCAGATCTTTCTTTTTTGTTATTCCTCCCCTTCCCTCCTTTCAATGATATAAACCTCAGTACAGTAGAATAGTCAGGTACATGCAGGATTAATGATGGACTCTGCAGAGTAAACAGTGCCATTGTCCCAGAGGAACAGAGGCTGCTCTTCCCTTTGTGAAAGGGCTGACTGATGATGATTTAACCTGAGCTTCACTACACATTAGACAAGTGGTAAGGATGAGAAGACAGGCTTTCATCAATAACCAAAACAGAAAATGCTGGAAAACCTCAGCAGTCTGGCAGTATCTATAAGGAGCGAAAACAGCTGACTGTTTGAATCCAGATGACTCTTTGTCAAAGCAGAAGGCATAGAAAGTGGGAGATATTTATACTATAGGATGAAGGAAAGAAAGATGAGTCATAGCACAGAAATCAGGGGAAAAGCTGCTAATGGCAGTCCATAGAGAGAATAGAGGGTGTGAATGGCCAAACGGCAGAGAAGCTGAAATCAGAGGATAAGCTGTGGCAGGAGGAGGTTATTCATGAATAATCCCAGATAGTACGGGAATTGAACCCATGATGTTGGTGTTACTTTGCACCATGAACCAGCTATCCAGCCAACCAGCTAACCAACCCCTTGAGTACAGGACAATCCACACAGCGATATAAGAAGACATATGGGGAAAAGGCAGGAGAATGGAGATCAGAAAAATGACAACCATGTTTGAATGACGGAGCAGACTTGATAAGCCAAGTGGCTTAATGCTGCTCCTCTGTGTTATGTTCTTCTGGTCATATATTACTGAGATCAAGCTTCAGTGTGGAGTTGGTCAGAGACATGTTAAGAGATAGTTCCTTACTTGTATCTAACACTGCATAGTTGTATGTAGTTACAAGTAGTTAATAAAGACACGCTGTTAACATACAGAAGGCTACAAAGGTTTCTTCAACCAGCAAGTTCCGCAACTCACATCATCTCAAACCCATCACATTTCTACCTTCCTTCAACTCTGAAGAAGTCATATTTGCCTCGAAACATTAACTCAGCTTCTCTCTATAGTCAGATGCTGCCAGACCTGCTGAGTAAATGCAGTACTTTATGTTTTTCATCACTTTTTGTGATGTTTATTGAGGGATAACTATTGGTTATCCAAGATATAGTACAGTATAGAGTAGGAAAACATTCCAGAAACTGGTAAAAGTCAATCCATTAGTTAAATAAAATGTTGGCCTAACAGGAAACAAACAAAATGTTTAAATTAGGGATTAACATATTGTACTTGGGGCAAAAGCATCCCTATACAAGATATTGTTCTAATTTTGTCACAAGCTGTGGAGAAAGCTATGTCAGAATACTGTTCCCTCACCCCAAGAGTTGCCACATGAACTTGTAAAAATATATTGTGTGCTTGTGAAGGTAGTCAAGAGAAATTACAGAACTTCATAGGTAAAGAAACATGATACAACATTGTCACTGATAACAAAGCTTTCAGTTAAAATATGAGTAAGATCACAAAATATAAACTGTCAGCTGATTTTGGTTCTTTCCCATTGGTTAAGAACGCTGACCTCAATTCTTGGCTTCTATCATTGTAACACACTCGGTCGTTCCTGTAACTGTGAGGGATAATTGTTTATCCAATAGCCCTTGATTGTGGGCAGTATTGGGAGAATCTTGCCTCAAATTTGGGGTACTTTGAAGACTCCTTCAGTTATAGAACTCATCACATTCAAATAATACAAATCCTACCCTGGGGCAGTATAAGCTGTTCCTTACCAGAATTTCACGGCCATGTGAAAGTTTCAGTAGAACAGGGATCCGATCAGTGCCTGTATATTCGTGCCTGAGAAGAGTAGAGAATGATTAAAATAAAACGCACAATTTCAATCCAGGCATGAAAGATCTTTGATGGCTATTTTTATATGCAAGCTTACAACCATCTCACATCAAAGCAAATCTTTAAACTTCAAAGTGTATGTTAACACATGAATGTGGTGCTAAAATATTGATATGCACGCTACTGATTGGGACTGCACGGTGGCACAATGGTTAGCACGGCTGCTTCACAGCGCCAGGGACTCAAGTTCGATTCCTGGCTTGGGTCACTGTCTGGAGTTTGCACATTCTCCCCGTGTCTGCGTGGGTTTTCTCCAGGTGCTCCAGTTTCCTCCCACATTCTGAAAGACGTGCTGGTTAGGTACATTGATCTGAACAGGCACTAGAATGTGGCTACTAGGGGAATTTCGCAGTAACTTCACTGCAGTGTTAATGTAAGCCTTATTTGTGACCAATAAATAATCTTTAATTATAATTAATTGTCAATATAATTCAACTAGAGGCTGTTTTCCTTACAGTCAAACAAACAAACTAGTAAGCCATTCTACCAATCAAACCTGTCCTACCATTCACTAAGATTATGGTTGTCTGCAACCTTGGCCTCACCTTTTTATCTACTCTCCGATAACTAACACCACCCCCCACACATCGTTTAATAATGAAGAACCTAGCTCTGCCTTAAAAATATTCAAAGACTCCACTTCTACCACCTTCTGAGGAAGAGAGTTTGACAGACTCACTACCCGCTGTGAGAAAAAAAATTCTTGTCTGTCTTAAATGGGCAACCTAATTTTTAAACGGTGGCTCCTATTCTAGATTCTTCCATAAGAGAGAATGTTCTTTCCACCTTCATCCTGTCAAGACCTCTCAGCATCCAATGGGTGGAATTCTGCAGTTCACTCTTCCTGAAACAATAAAATCCAGCCCGAGATCAACGGACCTTCCTACCTTCCGCCCCGCACTAACTCCGATTCCCATGGCGGGCGGGCCAATAAAATTCAGGCCAATATCTTTCAATCAAGTCACCTTTTACTGGAACAAAGAACAAAGAAAATTACAGCTCAGGGACAGGCCCTTCAGCTCTCCAAGCTCTTCTAAACTCCAGTGATATGAGCCTAGCCTGTCCAATCTCTCCTCATAATACAACTCACCCATGCTTAGTATCAGTCTAGTAAACTTTCTTGGACATTTTTCTAATGAATTTATATTCTTTCTTAAGTAAGGAGAGCAATACTGTACGCAGTACTCCAGATGTGGTCTCACCAGTGCCTCGTGAAACTAAAGTATCATCTCCATATTTTTGTATTGAATTCCCCTCTTAATAATAAATGATTGAAAAAGAAAAGAAAGTTGAGAGAAGGTTTAATAGAGGTATTAAAAATTGTGAGGCATCTGGACAGAGTCGATAGGGAGAAATTCTTCTGATTCATGAAAGAATCAAAAGCAAGGTGGCACGGATTTAAAATAATTAGTTGAGAAGCAAAAGTGATGTGAAGACAAGCTTTGTTACACAGTGAGTATTTAGGATTTAGAAAGCACTGCCTGAAAGCGTGGTGGAGGCAGGTTCCATTGAAGCATTCAAAAAGGAACTTATTTATATAGGAAGAATGTGCCAAGCTATGGAGAGAAGGATGAGGAAATGGCACCAAGGTGAGTTGATCATTCAGAGCACCTGTGCAAACATGATGGATCTAATTTCCTCCCATTGCACCAAAACAATTCTTTGATTCACTTGGAACATAGGCTATCACATATCCTTATTTTCCCTTTACGGAGGCATTGTATAGGGTACTATCATAAATCCCTACTATCCTTTATGTATAGGACAGCATAGTGGCACAATTGTTAGCTCTACTCACAGCGCCAGGGACTCAGGTTCGATTCCCAATTTGAGTCACTGTCAGTTGGAGTCTGTGTCTATTGAGTTTCCTTGGGCGCTCTGGTTTCCTCCCACAGTCTAAAGGATGTGCTGGTTAGGTATACTGGCCATGCTAAATTCTCTCTTAGTGTGCCCGAACAGGCAGTGGAGTCTGGCAGCTAGGAAGAACTCCATTGCAGTGTTAATGAAAACCTACTTGTGACTAATAAACTAACTTTACATAGAGGTATAATTGGCTATTTTTATTCTTTTCTTAAATTTAATCGATGCAGACGTTGCAAGTATAGTGTTATGAAAATGTATAATTTTTAAGTTGAATGCATACATGAGTGTTAAAAAAGGTGAGACTGGTTTCATTTTCATTTTGGTTTTGTTTGTGAGTCTTGGTCTCTGAGAATCTGGATTGTGACTAAAGGATTTCAGGTGTTTTGTGTTGTTTGTACATAGCTATTAATGAAGTTTCACAACCTTGAGATGAGGTGGGTTGAAAGGAGTTAAAACTTTGATGATATTGGGAAAGAAAAAAAGGGAGAAAAGCTTTACTGTTGCCGCCCTTGTGGGATGGCACGGTTGCACAGTGGTTAGCACTGCTGCCTCACAGCACTAGAGACCCGGGTTCAATTCCTAGCTTAGATCACTGTCTATGTGGAATCTATGTGGTTTTCCTCTGGGCACACCGATTTTCTCTCACATAGATGTGCGGGTTAGGTGGATTGGCTATGCTAAATTGCCCCTTAATATCAAGAGAACTAGCTAGGGCAAATGCATGGAGTTGTGGGGGTTAGGGTCAGGGTGGGATTGTGGCTGGTGCAGACTCAATGGGTCAAATGGCCTCCTTCTACATTGTAGGATTCTAATTTAAAAAAAACTGCAATCCAATGACGCAGAGACAGAAGCAAAACAGGAGTGCAGAAGCAGAAGGTTCAGAGTTATCGTGTGTCAGACAGGGCAGACAGAGGTTTTTAAGCTCTGTGAAAATGCACAACACCAGTGATACAGAATAATTAGTTATGGAATACAAGCTTCAGTAGCACCTCCGCTAAATTAATCAGATTGCTGAGTTTGGGAAGCTCAATTTTTTGCTCCGTAGTTGAAGAAATAGTGAATTTAGACTAGTCCACTGAAGTTATTCACTGAACTTAAATTCCACTAGCTGCCGTGGTGAGATTTGAACCCACATTCCCAAAGAACGTGGTCTGGGCCTTGGGATAACCAACCCAGTAACTTTACCGCAATGCCATAGACATTCATCTTTTGTGGTGCAGTTTGGAGGAATACAAGTTTGAAGTGAAGGAAACGTTGAAACATTTGGTCAAAATTCTTCACTAACTCACTGAAATGGTAAAATGTGCAGTGATTGACCTGGTATAACACTTCGTTACAACCACCCCAGTTTAATAAGAACTTTCATTTCAAGACACTTCACAGGAACAATTAGCAAGCAAAATGTTTACCAAGTAACGTCAGGAGATATTGGAATAAATCGATCACTGATAAGTTTCAAGGAGTTTCTTAAAGGAGAAGGTACAGAGGCTTGGGAGAGCATGAAGGAGTTTAGGGCCCAAGGCTCAAAGATATGCAGGTAAGGTTGATTGGCCATGCTCAATTGCTCCTTAGTATCAGGGGGACTCGGAGGGTAAACACGTGGGGTTATGAGGATAGAACCGGGTGAGACTGCTGTTGGTACAGGCTTGATGGGCCAAAAGGCTTCTTTCCGCACTGTAGATACTATGATTCTATGTTGTCGATAACAGATTGATGCAAATTGGAGAGATATTTTTAACATATTTATATTTAGTATCCCAAATATCTAGCTTTGACTAATCTAAATATAACTGCACGAAGGGTCAAACAGACTCGAAACGTTGGCTTTATTTCCTCTCCACAGATGCTATCAGACTTGCTGAGATGTTTCCAGCATTTTCTGTTTTTGTTTCAGGTTCCAGCAGCTGCAGTACTTTGCTATAATCGTGATTTCAACATTTGTCCTACTCTGCAGAAGACAAATTTACATGTATGTTCTCCACGCAGTCTCTAGCCTTAGAAACGAACTTACCTATAAGTAAGTTGAATGGTTTGTCGCTGTCTGGGATACAGGCAACCGGACTTTGGTTCCACTGTGAAGAGCCGGTTATCGTCGATCCTCATCTCGTGCATTTCAATGGGGTCGAATTCTCCGGTCTCTGTCCAGTACTCCAAGTCCAGTTGTTGGTCTTTTGGAAATAGAAAGGCCCTTGGCAAAGCAAAAGGAGCAAATCAAAGAAAGTAATTGACTTCCAGGCTGTAAATTCAGAATATAATGGTGTATGGGCCAGAATTTTCCAATGCTTTGATTTGATTTGATTTATTATTGTCACATGTATTAGTATACAGTGAAAAGTATTGTTTCTTGTACACTATACAGACAAAGCATACCGTTCATAGAGAAGGAAACAAGAGAGTACAGAATGCAGTGTTACAGTCATAGCTAAGATGTACAGAAAGATCTCCTTAAGGTGAGGTAGGTCCATTCAAAAGTCTGACTGCAGCAGGGAGGAAGCTATTCTTGAGACGATTGGTATATGACCTTAAACTTTTGTATCTTTTTCCCAAAGGAAAAAGGTGGAAGAGAAAACTGATCATGCCAGTGGGATTTTCCCATCACAGTTTCACAGAATACTACGGTGCCCATTGAGTTTGCAGCAATGCATGAAAGGCCCTGACCTGCCCACCTAATCCCACTTGCCAGCACTTGGCCCATATCCTTGAATGTTAAGACATGCCAAGTTCTCATCCAGGCACTTTTTAAAGGATGTGAAGCATTCCACCTCCACCACCCTCTGAGGCAATGCATTCCATCACCCTCTGGGTAAAAACATTTTTTTTCAAGTCCCCCCTAAACCTCCCACTCCTCACTTTTAACTTGTATCCCTACATAACTGACCCTATCCACCCTATTCATATCTGACATAACCTTGAATATCCTGCTGCAGTGAAAGACATTTGGCTTGTCACCAAAATCTCTGCCTTCAGTGCAGCGGGATCGTGGCTTGAGTGGACAGTAAGATCCAGCCCATGATGTTATTTTCCAATGTTCTGTGTTGTCCTACAATGAATTGTCTACAATCTCAAGATGCAAGACGAAGCTATTTGGCCCAATGTGCTTGGGCAATACTTATCCAACTTCTCTCCTTACTTGCTCATTTCCCACAGCCCTGCAAATATTTCCTTTTCAAGTATTTGGCCAATTTTCTTTCGAAAGTTACTACTGAATTTCTTTTGCTGCCCTTTCAGGCAGGGCATTCCAGATCATAAAACTCACCATGTAAAAATAAATTTTCATCTCCTCGCTGGTCCTTTTGCCAATCATCTTAATAATGCCCTCAGCTAACTGAACCTTCCACTGTGGAAACAGCTTGTCCTTATCTACTCTTAGTAAAACACATTATGAATGTCTAACTATATAAAAATAACTATCACTTTACCTTCCATAAACTTGAAATGTTTTTTGATTCTCAAGGAACTTGCCTGTAAAGACCTGTAGTGACGACATAGTCTGGCAGTCTGTTGCAAAGGTCAATTAATCTTCAGAAAGGAAAGCTACCTGGATTCCAATCTAAATGTTTTAGGGTATTTTACATCACTGCCCTGAGGCCTCTTCTTCTGAGAGAAACAAGTTGCAATATGTAAGTAACTTCACACTCCATATTGGCTGAACTTATGAGCAAAATACAGTTGAGAATTGATGGTTCACTGTGCATTTTCTTTTATTATTTCTTTTGGAGCTGTGCAGTGTGGGGGCTGGCTGCTGCATTCACCTCCATAATCAGAGGCTACACCTATAAAAAGTAATTCAGTGGTTTAAAAGCACTTTGGGGCATCCTTGGGACATCCCGAGAATTCCCTCTCCGCTCAGTGAAATTCAAATCTATGCGTTTTCTAAGTTCCACCTTCTGGTCGAAATTACAGTCTTCCTCTGGAATTTGAATACACAGGTTCAGTTTCTCCTCTCTCCGGAAGCGTGTGGTACTTACCAATTGACGGGCGTCACCTCTTTGTTCTCCATCATTAGCAGAACGATGGATGGGTCTGCGCATATGGGTGCTGCTCCAAAGTTGAAGTTCACCATTACTGGGGTGGATACAGAGGGGCAGCGATTTGTGCTAGAAGGAAAGGAGAAAAGATTGTTGGCCAAATCTTGCATGGGCCAATGTTTCCTTGACAACAGAGATTAAGGGATAACTCATAGGAAACACTACAGTGCAGATGGAGGCCGTTCGACTCACCGAGTCCACACAGGCAACAATCCGACCAAGGCCTTATCCCCATAACCCCACATATTTACCTCGCTAATCCCTCTAAACTTTGCATCCCAGGATACTAAGGGGTAATTTAGCAAGGCCAATCTACCTAACCTGCATATGTTTGGACTGTGGGCAGAAACTGGAGCACTCAGAAGAAACCCATGCAGACATGGAGAGAATGTGCAAACTCCAGACAGATAGTGACCCAAATCGGGAATCGGACCCAGTCCCCAGAGCTGTGAGACAGCAGTGCTAACACTGTGCCACCATGCAGGTCCACTAATCAAGGTGTGTAAGATTATCAATGGATTTGATAAGGTAGATAAGGAAAACAATTTCCTCCAACGTAGGAATCTTTATACATAAGAGAACGATTTTGAAATTTGCTGAAACACTATGAGAAATTGTGGCAAAGGACTGTGAATGAGTGCAGAGTATAGGAAATTGTTAGAGGCAGGTTGCATTGTTGGGCAGCTAGTTGTAGAAATATATAAATCATAACATCCTGCAACACAGAAGGAGATTATTTGGCCCACTGCAGTATTAATTGAAAGTTACTGTTGAATATGCTTCTATCACCTTTTTCAGTAAGTGCATTCCAGATGGTCAAAATTTCCTACGTAAAAAAATTCTCCTCATTGCCCCCTCTGAAAATTTTCATTGTAAGAAGCTTCACAATGTGAGGTTAAAGTCCAATAGGTTTATTTGGAATCACAAGCTTTTAAAACACTGCTTCTTCCTCACTCACCTGACAAAGAGGCTCCAAAAGCTTGTGATTCCAAATAAATCTATTGGACTTTAACCTGTAAGACTTCTTACTGTGCCCACCCCATCCAATGCCAGAATCTCCACATCATGATATTTTTTCATGAATATCATAAATCTGTGTGTTCTCCTGTCAGTGGAAATAGTTTTCCTTCATTTAAGTTATTGAAACGCCTCAAAATTTTGAACAGCACTACTATATCCTCCTTTAATCTTCTCTGCTTTAAGGGGAACAACCCCAGCTTCTCCAGATCTCTCCACATTTCTCTTAGTTCTCCAGTTTTGGTGGATCTCTTTTGCATCCTCTTTAAAACTTTGATAATTATTGAAGCAATACATTTTTGATAACCAACATTAGAATGTAGGAAGAAAAGCCCATCCAACAGGTCTATCTTCTGGGACCACTTAGCGAATCTTGGCTGTCCAAATTGTCAGCTCCTCTTAGTGTATTTTGGGCATATTTTCTCACCTGTGTCTGGTTGGGACTCGGTACAGCAGCTCGCCCTCTGTGGGATCACGCTGCAGGTACTCATTGAGTGTGTCAAGTGAGAACAGTCGCCAGAGTTGCTGCTTGCTGATGCCACTAATGCTCCCCAGGCAACGAGCATCCGAGATTGATATCATTGGATAGGCTCCATATGCTGTCACGCAACATGTATGGTTTCCCTCCTCACTTTCATCAGGTTCCAGCACTGAGAACATTACACAAATGCACAACAATCATTTGAATTGAAGCAATTTGTGTCTATATGCAGCAAGACCTGGACAATATTCAGGCTTGGGCTATTCAGTGTCAAGTAACATTTGTGCCACACAAGTACCAGACAATGTGTATCTCCAACAGGATATCTAACCATCTGCCCTTGATATTCAGTGATTATTATCACTGAATACCCCATTATCAACATCCTGGAGGTTATCATTGACCAGAAACTAAAATTCACTACACATATAAATACTGTGGTTACCAGAGCAAGTCAGAGGTTGGGAGCTCAGCAGAGAATAACTCACCATCTGACTCCCGAGTGCCTGTCCACCATGTACAATGAACAAGTCAGGTATGTGAAGGAATTTTCTCCATGTGTAAAAATGAATGCAGCTCTAACAACACTCAAGAAGCTCAATGTCATCCAGGACAAAGCAGCCCACTTGACGGGCATCCCATTCATCATGATCCACGATGGCAGCAGTATCTACTATCTTCAAGATGCATTGCAACATCTCACCATGGCCCCTTAGACAGCACCTAACAATCTATGATTACTCCATCCAGAAGGACAAGACACATGGAACACCACCATCTACAAAAGTTCCTCTTCAAGTAATGCATCATCCTAACTGGAACAATATAGCCATTCATTCACTGTTTCTGGATCAAAATACGGAACTTTAACAGCACTGTGGGTATACTACATCACCTGGACTGCAACGTTCAAGAAGGCAATTCACTACCACCTTCTCAAAGGAAATTAGGGACGGGCAATAAATTCTGGTCGAACCAGAGATGCCCAAATCCCTTGAATAAATAAATAAAACTATGTAGTCATCAGATTCTCATCACAAAGCCTGGGATACAAACTTAAAATTTAGAATCAGAAGGCATAAGCTTGAATCGCATTCTAATGGCTTGGATCTAGCTTGCCATTTCAGTACCATACTGAACGAGTGTTGCACTGTTGTGAATGTCATCTTTCAGATGAGACATCGGACCAAGACCCTGTCTGTTCCCTTAGTTGGGCATAAAACATTGCATGGCGCTATTTTAAAACAAGCAGGAGCATTTTTTTCTAATTTTCTGGCCAAACTTTATCCCTCAACAGTCAGCACTAAAATGAACTGAATGACATTTCTGTTTGAGTGATTTTGACTGGCACAAATAAGTTGCACAGTGAGCACACTTTGAAAAGTACATCATTGGCTTTAAAGCACTTTGGGATTATCTAAGGTCATGAAAGATGCCATAAGAATGTAAGATTTTCCTTTTTAAATCATCATTTCCTGATTTTACACATCAACTGTCCTGATGGTAGAATTCTCTCCCAAAAAAAAGTGTCATTCTGCCAAGAATAATAAAGTGATCCATGCTGGCTTCTCAGGTTCATTCCACACTACAAACTTCCACACTCACTTTTTCGGAGGGTTGGGAGTTTCACTCCGGTACTGGGAAGCCTAATATGTGCTGGGGTGCCTAAACATGCTGGCAAGCCCAATATGCTCAGGTGGCATTTCACAAGGGCGCCCCAAATATGCAATTCAATGGGAAACTCTCTTCTATCCCTCGTGGACACCAGGACCCCCTCATTGGTGGCATGTTCCCCACACTCCCCTCCTTCGCTCCAACATGGGTTGCCGGCATCGGAGCCCTCCTAATGGGTCTCCCACCAGACACCCAAAATGCCCCCTAGTCGTGATCCATGACATATGTCACCTCACCCCACCTACCATGACCACATTCAGGATCGACTCCTGCACAATCCCTTCATGCCATAGCCACCTCATCATTGGCTCCACTTAGACCCCATGACACTTGGCACTGCTTCTGGCACACTGCTACAATACCAAGATAACTTGTAACCACTTCCAGTGTGGCAAGTGGGCTCCGCCAGGTGGGCACTGCCTTGTGGATACCACCCAGCCACACTGGAGGCTTAAATAGCCTCTCGGCAGCCCAGAGTAACCATCACACCAAGCCTGTGTTCGTGAAGACCAGTACTGATTCTCGCCATTATTGTGCCACATCCAACGGCTAGAGAATTCCATGTGCTGGGATTTGAATGGCTTATAAATATTTAAATGCTACTTTAAACATGATACTGGCCTCATGCCCTTTCTGGATGCAAATCAATTCATATTATTAGGAATGGGCTGAGAGACTCGCAAACTATTTAGGCCAGGCACGATATGGATTTTTAGGCCTGCATACTATTCTCCAAAACAGGCATGATCTGTGGACGGCATGGCGAGGTCTAAGAACCATCTTCTGCCTAATTCTTTATTTTTTCTTGTGATATGGGCATCACTGGCAAAGTCAGCATTTTTTTGTTGCCTTGGACTGAATGACTTGCTAGGGCAATTAGGATATCAACCAGCACCAGTTAAGAGGCAATTGTGAGCTGTAAGTCCAAACTTGTGAGGAATCAAACTGGACGAATTGCACGTGACACTTACAGCCAAGATAAAAGAAACTTTTATCCTTTAAGTCTCAATCAGACACAGAGCAAGGCACCAGATACAAAAGGCCAATATCTCATTTACAAATATGGGAAAGTACTCACCTTGAGAAGAGATAATCTTGGAGCTAATTGTCCAAGTGTAACGAAGCCTTCGGACAGGCCGGACAGTGAATCTGAAATTGACTTTTGACCTTGCAGGTATTGTGCCATGATGAGATTTCAATTCAAAAGCTGAGGAACATGCATTTCCAACAATAAAAAAATGACATTTATTCACCAATGTAAATATTGCGGATGAGACTTATCACAGAATACACATGGCAACATTCTGTTCTGCTGCCATTCAATCAGATTAATGTTGATCATATCAACAGCTCCCCATTTAGTTCCATAATCCTTAATACCCTTCCCTGAGAAAAATCTGTTGTTTTCTCTTTTGAAATTTTGAGTTGGCCCCAGCATCAACACCTTTTTGGGGCCGAGCATTTCAGATTTCATAGAATCCTTACAGTCCAGAAGGAAGCCATTTGATTGATTGAATCTGTACCGATCACAATCCCACCCACTATCTCCGTAACCCTATGCATTTACCCTGCTAATCTCTCTAACACTAGGGCTAATTTAGCATCAGGAAATAATAATTTAACATAGCAATCAACCTAATTTGCATGTCTTTGCACTGTGGAAAGAAATCGGAGCAGCCGGGTCAATTTTTTCACACAGAGGATGGTGAGTGTTTGTAATGAGCTGCCAGAGGTAGTAGTGGAGCTGGATACAATTTTGTCTTTTAAAAAGCATTTAGACTGTTTCATGGGTAATATGGGTTTGGAAAGATATAGACCAAATGCAGGCAATTGGGAATGGCTTAAGGTTTTAAAGAAAAAGAGCAGCATGGACATGTTGGGCCAAAGGGTCTGTTTCCATGCTGTAAACCTCATGACGCTATGACCTGAAGGAAATCCAACATGGGGAAAATGTGCAAACCCCACACAGATGATGACCCCAGAATTGAACTCAGGTTCATGGCGCTATGAGGCAGCCATGCTAATCACTGTGCCACCGTGCCATCCACTTCCCTTTGATCAAAGAAGTGCTTCCTGACATCACTCCTAAATAACATAGGTCTAATTTTCTTCTTTCATCAAAGGAATTTGTTTATCTTCTCAAATTGATTGCTCCGGTCATCTAAACACTGCAATTAGCATAGAGAAACCTATCAATCCCCAAAATTTTCCACCATTGGGATTTTCCTCATGTCATGTCTGGGTCTGTTGTGGACAAATTGATAAAGTGGTTGCCATGATTAGTCACAAGTTCCATTATCATTTGCCACGATAAGAAAAGGTAACATAAATTGGTATTTATTAATTTTCGTCATCATATTACACAGATTAAGTAAAATTGTCTAATTTGTGTTTCTGTCTAAACCATACCACCTCCTATACCTTTTGAGTGGCAAGCATTGCTATTCTATAATTTCCAACCAAAGCATAGGGAAAAATGCCAATTCTTGCGAAATATTGCAATAGCTTGTGAAAATATCACTCAGACTTCCAGCAATCCTGTTTTTCAATTAGTATAGCTCGAATGTCAATTTGTCCCATTTTGCTAGCTTGAAAGGGGATCTTGTACATGGAAAGAAGGGGGCAATTTTACTAGCTCATTATGCTGGTCAATAAGAGTGGGGAGTGGTAAGATCACAGAGAGGTGAAAAACCGAGTTCATACCCGGTTTCTCACCTTTCACGATCTTACCAGGCATGGATTGTCGGCGTGATCAGCCTTCCACAGAGCCATTCAGGCTCATCAGTGGAGGTCCTCACTAGTGATGATCATGTATGGTCGTCAGTCATGGGGACCTGACGTGATGGCCTCGCAGCTGGAACCGGAGGCCATTGAGCACTCCCCAAATGGCCAGAAGCAAGAGCAGACAGTGCCTTGAGGGCAGTGCTAGCCTAGCACTGCCAACCTGACTCTGCTTACCGGGTACCCTGCACTGCCCACCGAGCTGAACTGAGGGGTGGGACCTGGAGGAGACGGAAGAAGCCCATAATGGAGGCAGCGTCTAAGGGAGAATGTGCTCATGATAAGGATTGGGCTTAAGGGGAGATGGGTATGTGGGGAGCTGCACACTCTGCAATTGGAGACGGCCATGGTGATGTGCCGTGGCGGTGATGTGCCATGGCAGTAATTGCCTGCGCAAGGGGTGGGCTATTTGGGCGATATCCATAGGGCAGATCTATTGGCCGGGGAGGTCAGGGATTCTGGAGATGAATCGGGGGTGATATCCTGCGGGGAGGGGAGCGACATATCTCCAGGGTTTTATGTGCACTTTGCACAGAACACAGAGATCTGCGCATGCGCAACAGTGCCCTCTGGCCATGAACAGCTGGCTTTCCAACAAGAATAGACTCCATCCACTCCCCCTACTGTTGTGAATTACACTTTGCCTCTTTTTTTGCACCACATGGCATACGCTCATGTCTGAAAGCTCACTGAAAAAATGGGTGCAATTCTCTCCCATTTTTACGCTTGTTTGATACTTAGAATTTTTTGGTAAGATCATTCCTTGAGTCTTCCAAAAATGCGCAATGGGGATTACGTTCAACCTCTTGTATTTCTCAACCCAGCCTTAATATTCAAGGCTATATTTATCTATTAGACCATAAGATATAGGAGCAGAATTAGGCCACTTGTCCCATCGAGTAGGCTCTGCCATTCAATTATGGTTGATATTTTTCTCATCCCCATTCTCTGCCTTTTCCACATAACCCCTGATCTCCTTATTAATCAAGAACCTATCTATCTCTGTCTTAAAGACATTCAATGACCTGGCCTCCACAGCCTTCTGCGGCAAAGAGTTCCACAGATTCTCTGGCTGAAGAAATTCCTCCTCATCTCTGTTTTAAAGGATTGTCCTTTTAGCCTGATGTTGTGCCCTCTGGTGCCTGTCTAGCTCCTGATTAGAATAAACTCAGAAAAACTACAGCACAAACAGGCCCTTTGATCTTGCGCTAATCATATCCTTACCTACTAGGCCTACCTATAACCCTCAATCGTATTAAATCCTACGTACTCATCCCGAAGTCTCTTAAAAGACCCTAACGAATGCATCTCCACCAGCACCGACAGCAGCTGATTCCATCACCCACCATCCTCTGAGTGAAAAACTTACCCCTGACATCTCCTCTGTACCAAGTCCCCAGCACCTTAAATCTGTGTCTCTCATAATGACCATTTCAGCCTTGGGAAATAGCCCCTGAGGATCCACCCAATCTATACCTCTCAACATCTTGTAAATCTCTATCAGATCACCTCTCATCCTTCGTCTCTCCAGGGAGAAAAGACTGAGTTCCCTCAACCTATCCTCATAAGGCATGCAACCCAATTCAGACAACATCCTTGTAAATTTCCTCTGCACCCTTTCAATAGCCTCCACATCTTTCCTGTAATGAGTCGACCTGAATTGCACACAGTACTCCAAGTGGGGTCTGACTAGGATCTTATAAAGCTGTAACATTATCTCCCGACTCCTAAACTCAATCTCTCAATTGATGAAGACAGTACACCATACGCCTTTTTGACCACATCCTTTACCTGAAAGGCCGATTTAAGAGTCCTTTGGACCCAGACCCCAAGGTCCTTCTGATTCTCTACACTGCTAAGAGTTTTACCCTTGATATTATATTCCTTCATCCCATTTGACCTGCCAAAATGGACCACTACACATTTATCTGGGTTGAAGTCCATCTGCCACTTCTTCACTCAGTCTTGCATCCTATCTATGTCACACTGCAACTTCTGACATCCCTCCAGACTATCCAAAACACCACCAACTTTCGTTCATCGGCAAACTTACCAACCCATCCCTCCACTTCCTCATCCAGGTCATTTATGAAAATTATAAACGGCAAGATTAGGTAATGAATAATTTACCTGATGCAGCATGTCCTGCATTTCAGTTTGTCACTATTTTCAAATACATGGAACAGGAGCAGGAATGGGCCATACAGTGCTTTCAGTAAGATCATAGTTGATCTTCAGCCTCCATCTATCTACCCAATCCCCACATTCCTTGATTTCCTTAGTGCCTAAAAATATATCGATTTTTGTCTTGAGCGTACTCAACAGTTTAGCATCCGTAGCCACAAGGGTAAACAATTCCAAACATTCATTATGAAGAGTTTCCTAAACGGGCTGACACAATGACCCCTAGTTCTACACTGAGATAAAAGCAAAATATCGCAGATAGAGGAATCTGAAACAAAAACAGAAAATACACTGACGAATGGTCAACCAGACTCAAAACATTGGCTCTCTATCTCTCTCTCTCTCCCACAGAGATATTTCAGCCTTTTTTGTTTTTGCCTCTAGTTCTACACTGTCTGGTTAAGAGGGGGCAACTTTTCACCATCTACTCTTTCAAACCCTCTCAGAGTGTCTCAAGGAAATAATTTTTCAGGCTTTTCTAAATTCCAGGGAATATAGGCTTATTCTACTCAGTCTGTCCTCATTAAGAAAATTCTCTCAACCCTGGAAGAGAACCTTTTGTTTTGATGTTAATATGGCCCTAGGCTGTCTTAAGTTTTTTCTTTTCTAAACACCAAATGTAAATTGCATACCATTTCTCTCCATTGTATTGAATTCTTCACTTCACGTTCGGCAGTACGGTGGCACAGTGGTCAGCACTGCTGCCTCACAGTGCGAGGGATCTGGGTTTAATTCCTGCTTGGATCACTGTTTGTGTGGAGCCTACATGCATGGGTTTCCTTTGGGTGCTCCAGTTTGCTCCCATAGTCTGAAAGATGTGCTGATTAGGTGTATTGACCATGCTAAATTCTCCCTCGATGTGGAGATGCTGGTGTTGAACTGGGGTGGGCACAGTAAGAAGTCTCACAACACCAGGTTAAAATCCAACTGGTTTATTTGGGAACATGAGCTTTCGGAGTGCTGTCCTTGATTGAGTGAGTGACCACTCACCTGTTGAAGGGACAGTGCTCCGAAAGCTCATGATACCAAATAAATCTGGTGGAATTTAATCTGGTATTGTGAGACTTCTTACTAAATTCTCCCTTAGTCTTCCCAAACAGGCGCTGGAGTGTGGAGACTGGGGGATTTTCACAGTAACTTTGTTGCAGTGTTAATGTAAGCCTACTTGTGACAATAATAAATAAAGTTTAACTGCTTTTACTCCAGTTCAATCTTGTCTAGGAGGTCTAAGTTCTTTAACCCCTCAGTGACCCTTCCCATCCACCACTGACAGACATTTGAAACCAATTCAGTAATATCTCAATGCCTCATTTTTATCTCAACTACTTACCCATCGGATCTTTCACAACCACGTCAGGGTCACATAATCCAGTGATGTCCTGCTTCACATTCAGCGCAAAGTTCAAAGAGCATGCCTCATTATTGACCAGTACAAGATCATCTGATTTAATATCGCCAATCAGGATCTCTCCCAAATCTATATGGGTTTTCTCAGCCTAAAGGAGATGTTTAACAAAGTGGCAAACATTACTGATACAATTCTCAAGCACGGCACACAATGGGGCCAGTTGACCTTTCTATCTTTACAAAAAATGGCCCCTAGAGATTACGGAAAATATTATTGCAATAGATGGATGAAAACTTACTTAAATTTATCTATTTGCATGTTAAAAAACAGTGAAAATAAGACCCATCTCTTTTAATGATCCAAGATGAGCAAAGTTGAGTGGAAAATTATGCAAATTGCACCTTCAGATGGTTATTACACCATATTTACAGCACAAAAACAGGCCATTCAGCCCAACTGGTCCATCCAGATACCGATATGAGCCTCCTCCTACCCTTGTTAAAACACATTATTCAGAAATCTCACTGTTCCTTTCTCTGCTATCTACACCCCCTTTAAATGTGTCGACAGTATTCGCAAATAAGTCTCTCCTGAATTCCTTTTTGTATTTATTAGCTCTAGGAAGTTATAGAGTCATAGACTTTTACAGCATGGAAACAGGCTCTTCAGCCCAAATTTCCATGCCGCCCAGTTTTTAATCATTAAACTAGTGCCAATTGCCTGCATTTGGCCCATTTCTCTCCATACCCATCTTACTCATGTAACTGTCTAAATGCTTTTTAGAAAACAATATTGTACCTGCTTCTACTACTGCCTCTAGCAGCTCATTCCCATCCTCTGTGTGAAAAAAATGCCCCTCTGGTCCCTTTTGTATCTCTCTCCTCTCAACCTAAATGTATGCTCTCTTGTTTTAGACTCCATCATTTTTGAGAAAAGATGTTGACGATCTAACTGATCAATGCCTCTCGTTATTTTATAAATGTTATAGATGTCTACAAGATCACCCTTAAGTTTCCTATGCTCCAGGAAAGAAAGTCCCAGTCTATCCAGCCTCTCCTTATATTTCAAATCAAGTCCTAGTAGCATCCTAGCAAATCTTTTCTGCTCTCTTTCTAGTTTAATAATACCCTTTCTATAATAAGATGACCAGAACTATACACAGTATCCTGAAACTACAAAAGATCGTGAATGTAGCCCAAGCCATCACGCAAACCAGCCTCTTATCCATTGACTCTGTCTACACTTCCCACTGTCTAAGCAAAGTAGCCAGCATAATTAAATATCCCACGCACCCCAGACATTCTCCCATTTTCTTCAGTCAGGCAAAAGATACTGTTGTATAATTTCAATAAGATATTCCCAAGTTGTTGAATATTTGGCCATCATCTCTCAAGCATTGTCTTAAAGGGTGCAGCCAATGAGAATATTTTTCTTTCACTTCTAGCATGTAGCCCAGATAAAAGAAAAGCTTTGTATGTCTGCTGGCTGTAAAAGGCCGACATGAATTGAGTTTGGAAAGCTTCAACACAACTGGTCAATTGCATTCACAAAGGCCAAAATTGCAGCTGACAATTCAAACTGGAAATTCATATTGTGGGAGCAAAAATAGCTCTGCTGAAGTTGAGACTGGGACTATTGTTGATACAGAGTAGACTCTATGGGTGGGATTTTCTGGCCTCGCTCACTCCAAAATGGACCTTTCCATGGTGCATTCCTCACCTGCTCCAATTCCCGTGATGGGCGGGACGGTAAAGTTGTTCCCACATTAGACATGCCTATAATCTTTTCATTTCACCCTCTGCTATAGGTACGAGTAGGAAGGTTGAGGCGACCTGATAAGGCTCTTTAAAGTAATGAAGGGACTCAACAGGGAGGCACAAGATCTTTCCACTTGTGGGTGATTCCAAACTGAGGGACATAAATGTAAGGTGATCACAAATAAATTCCAGAAGGCTTTTGGGAGAAAATACTTTGCTCAGAGTGGTCAAAATGTGGAACTTTCTACCACTGGGAATAGTTAACTTGAATAAAACTGAAGTTACTCTACAATGTCAGTATCGTGTACAGTTCTGGTCACCATATGTCAGAAAGTCTGTGCAAAGATAACGTGCAAAGGAGATTTACCAGAATGGTTCCAGGGACGACACAAAGGTTTGTGGATTTGCGGATAGCGGTTAGGACCATCAGAGGATCCAGCAGGATATAAATCAGTTGGAGACTTGGGTGGAGAAGTGGCAGATGGAGTTTAATCTGGGCAATTATGAGGTAATGCATTTTGGAAGGTCTAATACAGATGGAAATATACAGTAAATGGCAGAACTCTTAAGAGTATTGATAGGCAGAGGGATCTGGAGTACAGGTACACAGATCACTGAAAGTGGCAATGCAGGTGGAGAAGGTAGTCAAGAAAGTATACGGCATGCTTGTCTTCATCAGCCAGGGCACTGAGTTTAAAAATTGGCAAATCATGTTGAGCTTTATAGAATCTTAGTTAGGCTGCACTTGGAATATAATGTTCAATTCTGGTCGCCATGCTGCCAGAAGGATATGGAGGCTTTGGAGAGGGTACAGAAAAGATTTGCCAGGATGTTGCCTAGCATGGAGGACATTAGCTATGAAGACAGGTTGGTTTGTTTTCACTGGAATGGCGGAAGTTGAAGGGCGACCTGGTAGAAGTCTACAAGATTATGAGGGGCGTGGGCAGAGTGGATAGTCAGAAGTGTTTTCCCAGGGTAGAAGAGTCAATTACTGGGAGGCATAGGTTTAAGGTATAAGGGGCAAGGTTTAAAGGACATGTACGAGACAAATTATTTTACACAGAGGATGATGGCTGCCTGGAACTCGCTGCTGGGGGAGATAGTGGAAGCAGATATAATAGTGATGTTTAACGGGCAAATACATGAACAGGATGGAAATAGAGGGATATACCCAAAGATTAGAGGGCTTTAGTTCAAGTCAGGCAACATGGTCAGTGTAGGCTTGAGGGCCGAAGAGCCTGTTCCTATACTGTAATTTTCTTTGCTTTAGTTCTTTGGATAAGGCAATTTTGCTACACACTGGCAATCCGAAAGTGATCTTGGAGCAAAGGAAATTGAGAAGAGATTCAACACTGGTGTACAAGAATATGGCAGATTAAAATAAGATAGACAATGATAAGTTGATCCTATTAGGCGCTGGTGCAAGAACTAGGGGCCCAAATGTAAGTTTTTGAGCAAGAAATGTAAGGGATAAGTGAGGAAGAACTTACTTTATACAGTGAGTGAAGCTCACTCCCCACGTGAGTGATGGAAGCAGAGATAATTGTTGATTTCAAAAGGAAGTTGGATGAATACTTCAGGCTAATAAACTTGCAGGGCTACACCAACAATGCGGAGGAATGAGACTGAGCAGATTGTTCTACAGAGAGCAGGCTTGGACTTCACTGAATGTTTCCTTCTGTGTTACAATGGCTTTATGACTCAATAGCTAACATGAATAGATTTAAGTGGAAGTTCAGTAAATAAATGAGGCAGGAAAGAATAGAAAGACAGGGTGAGGTGAGGTAGAGGGGGAAAAGGCTTGTGCAGAGCATAAACAATGGCAGGGACAAATTAGGCCGAATGGCCTGTTTCTGTGCTGCAAGTTCTATGCAATTCAGCAAAAACTGAATATGGAGGTGACTGTAAATGCTGCTGGGGTAACGCCCGGAGAAAGATCTATAAACACATATTCTTCTTGATGGGCCAAATAGCTCCTTCTGCATTGTAGGATTCTATGATTCTACTTGGGTTCAATGTTGGGTCGTGTGACCTATTCATGACTGAAATGCTGTTTGAAGTTGCTTGCCATGACACATGAAGAATGGTCTACTGTCCAAAGTAGCACAGACCTATCAATGCCAACTTGTTCCCCCCGACAAGAGTTACAAGCATCTCCATATCATGGTTCTCAACAAGGGTTACTACTTTTAAGGAGAAAGGGAGAAATTGATTGAGGGAGATATGGTCACCATTACAAAGAAAAAACATATGAGCAGGACTTATTTCTTTCCCGTAATCTCACCATAATTCTGCCCTTTGTTCCTTCACCGATGACCCTGAGAGTGAGGCGGATCTTCTTCCTCGAGTCTGGACAGTATGGACCTTTAATGCCCCACACAAAAATGTAGGGTTTCAGGAAATACTTCTGTTTTGCTTGCGGACAGAAAGACCAAGTCTGTGCCTGCAAAGAGCCCACAACATTTCACTGGTTAGACCGAGAATAGATATATACATAACTTCTCAATAGCAAACAGCAAGACTGGTGTTGCCAGTAATGCACACATTCTGTGAAAGAATAAAACAATACACAGGCTGCACAGACATTAATACAGCAACAGAACAAAAGTCTCAAGCAGCTGATTAGCACCATCTAAGCCCCAAAGAAAAACAAAAACTTAAATAGAAAGACTTTAGAATGTAGAAAAGGTCAGCGTGACGTGATGGCACAGTAGTCAGTAGCAATGCTGCCTCACGGTGCCAGGTTTGATTCTGACTTGGGTTACTGTCTGTGCAGAGTCTGCATGTTCTCCCCGTGTCTGCATGGGTTCCTCCGGGTGCTCCGGTTTCCTCCCACAGTCTGAAAGATGTGTAGGTTAGGTGCACTGGCTAAGCTACATTTTCCCTCAGTGTACCCAGACAGGTGCCAGAGTGCAGTGACTAGGGGATTTTCACAACTTCATTGCAGTGTTAATCTAGCATTAACAAATAAACTAAATCAGATAAACTTTTGTCTACATAATAGCAGTTGTGTGTGTGTCTCTGGGGCATTCAATGCAACATGCTGCTATCTAAATGCAAGTTTTATTGTTGTAATCCATCTATTCAAGTTCTGCTGAAATAATCCAATGATTTTATCCCTTCACTTGCTCAGTGACTTGTTCTGCAATTCTGCCATTTTCCCATTAGTTTGTTGTAGATAATTGATGGAGATTGAGCCAGTAACTTCAGTAGGATTGCATCATGTAAGTACCAGAATGGTAGGAGGTCCTTGGTCTTTATCTCCTCTATTCCATCCTGTATTTTATCTTAGCATTAAAAGTATAATCGGCAGTAAACTCTGTGATCTTTCATTGGCACATCCACGATTTCTTTTGTGCACCACTGGCGGCCACACTCTCAACTCTGTCATTCTCATTTTCAAATCTTCCATGGCCTCCCCCCAGCAGGCATATGTAACCTCCTCCAAACCTGCAATCTCTGAAATCTATTCACTCATCAAAGTCATCTCCCATTTTCTGTGCTCCACCATTGGCACCCATGTTCTAAGTTCTAGAATTTTCTCTCTAAATCACTTAGCCTCTCTCTTCTCCTTTAAGATGCTCCTTAAAACCTACCTCTTTCACCACATTTTAGGCCACTATAACCTTGTCAAAAGGGCAACACAGTAGCACAGTGATTAGCGCTGCTGCTTCACAGCATGAAGGGCCTGAAGGAAATCCATGCAGACATGGGAAGATAGTGCAAACTCCACACAGACAGTGACCCAAGCTGGGAATCAAACCCAGGTCTCTGATGCTGTGAGGCAGCAGTGATAACCACTGTGTCGCTGTGCCACCCATATATACAAATATATACATATACACATACAGATGGTGACAAAGCATGCAATGACACCTTCATACAAAGGAGTTTATATATACTCTAAATCCAAGTGCAAAAAATGGATCAAAAATATGCATAGTGGAAAAGGAGAAAAAAAGAATATTTACAATGCACCACATTAAGATGTTTTGATGGACCAAAATAAGAAACAATTAATCAAACACAGAATAAGCATTTCACTCATTTGGCTTTATAGGTATGAGTTACTGTCTTCAGTTTCTACTGTAAAACACAGACTTCCCCTTATCATACAGAACATCTCCCTTTCTACACTCAGAGTCCAAAACGGTAAACGTTTCAAATATCATGCACCGTTATAATCAATGCGAAGTAATAATCTAGATTTTAGATGCACGTAAAACACAGAATAAACCTAAATACAAGGGGAGGCGATGGCCTAATAGTATTATTGCTAGACTATTAATCTAGAAACTCTGTTAGTGTTCTGGGGACCTGGGTTCGAATCCGCAGCAAGTGTTGGACTTGAATTCAATTTAAAAAAATCCGGAATGAAGAACCTACTGATGATCATGAATCGATTGTCAGGAAAAAAAATATCTGGTTCCCTAACATAGCCAGCCCTAGTTATCTACAGTTGGTTTGGGTTCTTACACTAGAAACACAAAGTTACAAACGTGGACAGAAAGGCAACATTACAGTGAATAAGACAAACATATCAGCACTAAGTGCGTTTAACCACACTGTTCCTTTTGTGCTCATTTAAACAACAAAAGTAGATCTGGAACTCACCAGTGATTCATTGGCTTGGATGATCCCAAAGTTTGGTTTGACAGACAGCACTCTGGAGCCAGAAGCTGACAGCTTCCACTGAAAATATAGTGGCATCTGAGACAAGTTCTTAATGTGATAGAATCGTTCCGATATGGTGCCTATACATGTTGGCTTAAAATATAGATATCCATCTCCATCCAGAGCCAATCGCGGATTTTCTACAGTGGAGTACAACCTAATCTCCTAAAAAGCAAGAAATGGAGTAGGTTAAGTTTCAGTTCCCCTCTGTCTTTTGAAACTCATCACAAGTGTAACATGAATCCATTGTTGCATTTTGGCCTTCAAGTTCTGCTCCAGGGACATGAACACATAATGTAGGCTGACACTTCATGCCATGCTGTGGGAATGCTGCACCGTAAGAAGTCTCACAACACTAGGTTAAAATCCAACAGGTTTATTTGGTAGCACAAGCCACAAGCTTTCAGAGCGCTGCTCCTTTATCAGGTGAGTGAAGAGTTGGGTTCACAAACAGAGCATATAAGGGCACAAACTCAATTTACAAGATAATGGCTGAAATGTGAGTCTTTACTGCTGTACTGTCAGAGGTGCTTTTGCTTTGGGTAAGGCTATGATATAAAATACGGGAAGAGCATTGTTATGTCAGCACTCCAATAGTGCAGAAAGTTCTTCTGGCAGAATATATTGTACAATATGCAGGAGCTCCTAAGATGGCGGGTAGGGTGGAAGATGCAGAGGAATCTCTTGTGGGTTCTGAGAATACTATGGCAGATAATGGAAGTCGCTGCCAATGCATGCCAATTGCTATAGCCAATGAATCTGTATGAAGGATGGAAAATGTGTGTTGCTGGGGGTCTGTGGGGGGGAATACAGAGAATGTATGTTGCTGGGGGTCTGTGGGGTGGAATACGGAGAATGTGTGTTGCTGGGGGTCTGTGGTGGGGGGAATATGGAGAATGTGTTTTGCTGGGCATCTCTTGGGGAGGGGGGGGGATATCGGGAATGTGTGTTGCTGGGGGGTCTGTGGTGGGGGGGAATATGGAGAATGTGTGTTGCTGGGCATCTCTTGGAGGGGGGGGTATCAGGAATGTGAGTTGCTGGGGGTCTGTGGTGGGGTATGGAAGAAGGAGGGAGCAGAGACCCAGCAGTTCCAGACATGAACGTCTTGCGAGCAATTGTTGGACTTCGTGTGCTGCTGATAGCCCCAGGTCCAGCTCCAAAAACAGAGTGTGACACTCGTGTCATTTGTTGCAGGACCTGGCGCCTTAAGGCAAGGGGAAGCAACCACTCCCTGCCTCTATGAAAGCAACAGTTGCCTTAAACCTTTACACTGCTGAGTCCTTCCAGTGGAGATTTTTGTGGCATTTCCCAACTGTCCTCCACAAGTGTGTCAAGGATGTTACAGACGCCCTGTCTGTCCAGGCTGGCCAGTATGTTAAAGTTGACCTGGACCAGGCCCATTTGGAAGCCCACGGTGCAGATTCGCAGCCATCACGGTGATGCCAAATATGCAGGACGCTATAAGCTGCACCCACATCATCACCATCGAGACCCGGGAAGAATCCAGGAAGATTCATGAACAGAAAGGGCTTCCATTCAATAAATGCACAATTGCTGTGGACCCTCAAATGAATATGATGCATGTCTGTGCCAGACACCCCAGCAGCATGCTTGACAGCCTCATATTAAGGAGTTCTGACATTGATGAAGTCATTGAAGAGGAGCCCAGGATGCAGGGATACCTCTTTGGGACATGTGGTACCTGCTTTTCAGACTTGGCTGATGACATCTGTGGAGAGGTGACGCAGAGACCTGATACAATGAGGCCCATATAGGGTTCCTCAAAATGTGCCTGGACCACTCTGGCGGGGTCCTCCAATATAGCCCCAGATATCATCCCCCATTGTGGTTGTGTTCCGATCCCTACACAATCTGGTGCAACACCGAGGAGACCTTTTGGAGGAGGAGGATGTGGAAGCTAACCAGCTGGGCATCACTGGAGAGGAGACAACCTAGCAGAAGGAGGAGGAGAAAGAGGAGGAGAAGGATGACAATACAAGCAACATCACCCAGATGCTGAAGGACTGGCAGCAGCAAGGATAGGCATGTGAGGATAGCGAGGAAGGCCCTGATCACCATGTGCTTTGGTCACCAGGGACCTGACTTGCCACACATGGGTCCCATTCCCTCGCCTGCCCTTCCCTTGGATTCCTGCAATCTCCTGCAACATTGTAATACAGAGTGTGTTACAGGTGGGTCTGGGTATGCTGTGTTAGTGAGTTTCTGTGGTAGACAAGAGGATGATGATGATGATGACTTGCTAAGCACCATTTTGATGATCTGCTGATGCAAACTAGTCAGATTCCTATCAGAGCGCTGCTTGCTGACACCTGGCCCATGTCTGGGTGGTGGGTAAGGGGGCACTAAACTCCCATTCAGGACCTGGGCGAATGCGGTAGGGGAGTGCGGAGGGAGTCTGTCATGCTTTCTGAGGATGCCATAGCAAATAATGTAAGTCGCTGCCAATACATGCCACCCATTGTAGCCAGTGGATTATTTGAGCACTTTGATTTTCTTAGTAGTAATGCATTGAGGGGCATCTCCCACTGATGTGCAGGGTCCCTCTGGTGACCATTGGGCTAAATACATCCCTGTAAGAGGCTAATCAGAGACACGTTAGTCACAAGTGTGGGATGGAATAACAGCACTTTTTAAATAAGTGATGGTATAAAAACATGCGAATGTGAGACTTAAAGTGCCGAAATATTCTACCTATCTAATGTTGCCCTTCACCCAGGCCATCTTAGTGCCACTACAACTTCTTAACCTTACGTGGCCTACCATTATGTCTCCCCAGAATGTGTTTCAGAGCTGGAAGTGGCCAGTTGCCTACCTCAGCCCACAGTCTGTGATACCATTGGTGAGCGTCTTCTCAAGGGCCTGGACCTTGAGGGCTCTGGCTGGCTTCCAGTGTCAGGAACATATCCATGACACCCTCTTCATCCAGCTGCCCTTTAGATTTCTCAGGAACGGGGGTGGTCAGAAGGCAACAGCCACAATCTCCTTGTTGAAATGTCCCGGCATAGGCTCAAGCCCTTCCTCCTCCTGGGGTCCCTGTGGGCCCCTGGGTCATTCCATGGGACGGTAGTGTTTTCTGCAGTGAGCTCCAGAAGCTCTGGTGAGATCCAGTCCTGCCAGTCTGGAGAACCACCTGCATTCTTGCTAGTAACAGTGATTTCAAAATAAGTCATAATAGAAAGTCACTAGTGGAGTGCCACAAGGCTCAGTACTAGGTCCTCTTCTATTTGTGGTCTACATAAACGACTTGGAAGTTGGGGTAGGTGGTGAGATCAGCAAATTTGCTGATGACACTAAGATGTTTGGATTGGCGGGTACAGAGGAGCAGTGCCAGGCAATACAACAGGACATAGATAGGTTGGTAGACTGGGCAGATAGATGGCAAATGGAATTTAATCCGGATAAATGCGAGGTGATGCATTTTGGCCGGAAAAATGTAGAAGAGAGTTATAGGATAAAAGGTAAAATTATTCGAAGTATAGAGACGCAGAGAGACTTGGGGGTGCAGGTTCACAAGTCTCTGAAGGTGCCTTCACAGGTGGAGAAGGTGATAAAGAAAGCGTATAGTATGTTAGCTTTCATTGAAAAGGGTATAGAATACAAGAGTAGGAGTTTGATGTTGCAATTATATAGAACGTTGGTTAGGCCTCATTTGGAATACTGCGTCCAGTTCTGGTCGCCGTACTATCGGAAGGATGTGGAGTCCTTGGAGAGAGTGCAGAGGAGGTTTACCAGGATGCTGCCTGGTATGGAAGGACTGACTTATGAGGAACGATTAAATAGACTGGTGTTGTTTTCCCTTGAAAGACGTCGGCTTAGAGGGGATCTAATAGAGGTGTATAAGATTATAAGGGGTATAGATAGAGTAAATGGTGGTAAACTTCTTCCACCTTCAGAAATGGATAGGACGAGGGGTCATGGCCTTAGGGTGAGGGGGGCTATGTATAAGACGAATATTAGAGGGCAGTTTTTCACACAAAGAGTAGTGGGGGTGTGGAATGCACTGCCGAGTAAGGTGGTGGGAGCAGGCACGCTATGGCTGTTTAAGGGTCTCTTGGACAGCCACATGAGCATTATGCAGATAGAGGGATATAGTAGGACTGTTTAACTATGGCTTTTTTTTTTCCACAGGTAATTCGGTCCATACTTGACCATCAAGGAGCATGCATTCAGCAGGTGGTGCGAGGACAGCTCTTGGATGTTGATTCATGGGTTGCCTGGTACCTCATGTCGTAAATGAGTGCTTTATGTGGACCATCTGAAGGGCACCATGACAGCTCAGTGACTATCTCTGTAGCTGTGCAGACACTTGGAATTGGGCCGGTGTCTGCGGGAGTTTGCGCGTTCTCCCCGTGGTTGCGTGGGTTTTCTCCGGGCGCTCCGGTTTCCTCCCACATCCCAAACATTCGCTCTTAGGCTGATTGGGAAACAAATTGTTCCTACATTGAGACTCTTCCATATTAGGAATAACCTAAAATTAGGATAGGATAATGGAATTGTTACTATATAGTTATGACGGCGGCGCGGGCTCGTTGGGCCGAAGCGCCTGTTTCCCGTGCTGTGTTGCTCTAAAAAAAAATAAAGACTTGCCCTCTTCAATGTCCCTCTGAATCCAAGGCCGCAGCAGCAAGTGCTCCATGAGGCTAGGCCATGCTCTGGAGCCCCTCAGCCACGACCCTCTGTGATTGGGCCACATTCTCAAAGACTGCTACCATAGCCCACTTAGCACTGTCTCGCTGGGTCTCCTGCAAGCTCTTAAGCCTCTCAGCCATGGGCTCAAAAAGCCTGTTGACACCCTCAGCTGTGGCCTGCTGTCACTCTGCTATGGCCTGGTGTAATTCCACCACGGCCTGCTGTGACTCAGCCATCGCTTGGAAACTACTACTCATGGTGAGGATTTCCTGCACCAGGCCTTCCACTGTGGATGCCAGCCTTGCAGTGTTGGCCTGGAAACCATGCAAGACAAGGAATAGCAGGTGCACCTGAAAGCCTTGGGACTCCTCCAACAGCCTCGCAGTTTGTCCAGTATTGCTGTCAGCCCCTCCTGCATTCTCTGGCTCTGTTGCTGCATCTCCAGCAGCTGAGGGAGAAGTGATTGCAGGGGCCCAACATGTAGCCTGAGTCCTCACCTCCAGCAGGCCCCCAGCATGTCAGAAGCACTGGACATTCCCTCCTCTACTGGATATACATCAGTAACTGTGTCGTGTACACGAGAGAATGATCACAATGCCTCTAACTTGACCCACAGATGAGAGGGTCTCTGGGATGGTGAGTTGCGAGGTGGAAGCTGACACTAAACTGATGCTGGCCTCAGAGGCTCCTTCATCTGCTTCCTCCAAAGAGTCTTCCGAGCTGTCAAGGGCAGGATGACGGGAGCAGAGTGGAGGCCTTGATGCCAGACAGCCTGGGCGTGTTAAGGTCCCTCCCTGCAACACAGGGCATTAGGTTAAGTGCAAGGGAGGGAGACGAATCTGAGCTGTGTGCGACATCATCCAAGAAGTGGAGGATTAGCAGATGCTCACTTCTATGTTCCAGTCCGAGAATGCTTTCGTTAACAGTCTGTCTGCCCTCCTCTCCTGCAACTGCAGGGCCTGCTCCTCAAAGGAGTGAGGACCCAGATTCCAGGCACACCATCCCTGTCTTTGCCCTCCCTCAGCGATTATGGGCATTTTTCTTCTATGAGGACAGAAGGAGCCGTATAAAATTTGATGGCATGAGTTCTGCAGGGTTTCAGGGTGTGGCCTAAGAGTGTAAGTGTTGTGATACTCTTGGCTGTGAGAAAAGAGGTGCTTGGGGGGTCAGAGACTGAAAACATGCAAAGTGCTGGGGAGAGGGGATGAGGGAATCATTTAGGGATCAGATGCTGGATGAGATAAAACATTGACCCTTACTGCCTGGGTGAGGTCATTCAGTTTTTTGTGGCACTGCATCCCGGTTCTACTGGCCAGTGCCCTGGCACTAACGATGCTGCCATCACCTCCCAGACTGTGTTTCCATCCCTTCCTCTGAGATAGCATCCTGCTAGGAGAAGAGGATGAACTGCCTTGCCTCCGCTGTTTCCAGCAACCTGGCCAACTCAGCATATGAAAAACGGGAGGTTATATTTTTGAAGCCCATTTCTTCCTGCACTGCTTGTCTGTCTGTCCATCGTTGGGGTTTTTATGGAGCTGTCCCATGTTAAGGCAGATCAGTTGCAAGCAATTTGAACAACTCACACATCTGTTAGAGCATTCCAGTGAATTTAATGGAGCTTGCCATGTTACCATGAAGGGGAAGCTAAGTAAACATTATTTTCAAAGACTTATGCACATAAAATTGGGGGTGAAAACTTACCCAAAAAAATGGATCAGCAACTCTCATGTTTTCTGCTGCTTCACAACGCCAGGGACCCAGCTTGGTCACTATCTGTGTGGAGTCTGGCACGTTCTCCCCATGTTTGTGTGCGTTTTCTCATACCATCCAATAGACGTAGAGGTTAGGTGCATTAACCATGTAAAATTCTCTCTCAGTGTAGCCTAACAAGTGCTGGAGTGTGGGGACTGGGAGGGTTTCACAGTAATTTCATTGCTATGTTAATGTCAGCCTGCTTGTGACATTAACAAATGAACTTTAAACACTCAGAAAAGATTTTGTAAAATTCCACCCATTATCTCCTCAGAAATCTCCCATCCTGGCCTCAACCTCATAAAATTTCATTACATCCACTCAAAGATATGTGTGCCCATCCTTCTGCTGGTAAGCAATCCAAAACTATATACTCTAAACCTTAGATTTCTTGCTGGTACCTGCTCATTTCTCTCTGAGGCATTCAGATGCAGCAGCAATGAGTGTTTGGTAAGGCTTTCGTTCTGGGGTGCTGCTCTCACTGTGAATATCTGGTAAGCTTGAGGGGGAACAAAACCGACAGTTGGTTTGACTTTGACGACGGTATCATGCTGCGTGTCCAATGAGAACATGATGGGTAAGTTCCCTGTATTCTTGAGCAGCAGTGTCTTGTAGATTATCCCTTTCTCATTCACTGCTGGCAACACCTGGAGGAAGCAAATTGAGGTGAATTAGGAATCACAGTGCCTTTTAAAGTACAGTGTTAAAATAGCCTGTCAACAGTATTTTTGTTTATTCATTCATGGAACATGTCACTGGCCAGCATTTATTGCTCATCACTGAGTTTTTTAAGAGTCAACCACATTGCTGTGGATCGGGATCACATGTAGGAGAGACCAAATAAGGACAGCAGATTTCCTTCCCTAAAGGACATCAGTGAACCAGATGGATTTTACAACGATCAACAACGGTTTCGTACTTATCATTCGACTTTTAATTCCAGATGATTATTGCATTCAAAGTTCACCATCTGCTGTGGTAGGATTTGAATCCAGGTCCCCAAATCATTATTCTGGGTTTTGGAATTATGATGATGTGAAGTTGCTGGTGTTGGACTGGGGTGGGGACGGTAAGAAGTCTCACAACACCAGGTTACAGGTTTATTTGGAATCACAAGTTTTCAGAATGCTGTTTCTTCCTCAGGTGAGTGACTCTGAAAGCTTGTGATTCCAAATAAACTTAAAATTGTTAGTCTAGTAGCAATATCACTATACCACTGTGTCTCCAATTATGTGGAACATTTATATGGCAACTTTCACACAATTAAAAAATGTCCCAAGTTAGGGTTAGTACTGGACTGCTAATCCCGAGGCTTGGGCTAATCCTATCATGGCAGTTTGAGAAATTAAATTCAATGAAAGTGACAAGAAGATTTCAGACTGTTCATATAAACCCAAATACTTCATTAATACCCCTTTTGGGGTTCGGAAATCTACTATCCTTATGCAGATTGCCCTATGTGAGCCCCACACTAACCCAGTTGACTCTGTAGTGCTTGAGTAAATTACACATTTATAGAAAATTATTCCCAGCGTTTAAGAAGGCAATTCACTACCACTTTCTCAAGAGCAACCAGGGATGAGCAATAAACTTTGCCAATGATAGCCACATTCCAAAAATGGTTTGTCGTTGAAGAATTGTTTCCAGGGTGACCAATGATCGGTACTGACAGACATTTATGAAAATAGTTAATGACTCACAACAAAGATATATCCCAGTGAGGAAGAACAAAGAACAAAGAAAAGTACAACACTAGAACAGGCCACTCAGTCCTCCAAGCCTCTGCCAATCATGATGCCTGCCTAAACTAAAACAATATGCACTTACAGAGTCCGTATCCTTCCATTCCCATCCTATTCACGTATTCGTCTAGTTTCCCGTTAAATGACACTATCGTACCTATTCTTACCACTTTCTCAGGCAGCTCAATCCAGACATTTGCCACCCTCTGTGTAAAAGGCTTATCTCGCACATCTCCTCTAAACTCTCCCCACGCACCTTAAACCTATGTCCCCTAGTACTTGATTTTTCTATCCTAGGAAAGAGCATCTGATGATCCACTCTGTTCACGCCACTCAATCTTGTAGACCTCTATCAAGTCACCCCTCAATCTCCGTCGTTCCAGTGAGAACAAACTCAGTTTATCCAACCTTTACTCATAGCTACTACCCTCAGACTAGGCAACATCCTGGTAAACCTCTTCTGTAGCCTCTCTAAAGCATCCACATCTTTCTGGTGATATGGCAACCAGAATTGCACACAATATCTATCTGAGGCCTAACTAAGGTTCAAGGTTCTGTACAGTTGCAACATGGCCTGCCAATTTTTATACTCAGTGCTTTGACTGATGAAGTCAAGCATGCCGTATGCTTTCTTGACTGTCTTATCGACCTGCATTGCTACTTTCAGTGATCAGTGGACATGTACGCCCCGATCTCTCTCCCTATCAAAGCTTCTAAAGTTTCTACCATTTACCATGTAATCCCACATGCATTATCTCACACTTGTCCGGATTGAATTCCATCTGCCATTTTTCCACTTAAGAGTCCAACCAGTCTATATCTTGCTGTATCTTCTAACAATCCTCTTCACTATCCACAACTCCACCAAATTTTGTGTCATTTGCAAACTTACCTATCAGACCAGCTATGTTTCCTCCTAATCATTTAATATACTACTAGCAACAAAGGTCAACAACTGATCCCTGTGGAACACTGCAGAGAGATCTGCAAACACAATGAGACAGCCAATGAACCAGAACAGCCAACACAGAGATCCACAGACTTCTTTTTGTGCTTACCCCAGTCCAATGTCAACATTTCCACATCATGAATACCGCTAGTCACAGCATTCCATTCAGAAAAGGACCTCTCTACTGCTATCCTCCGTCTTCTATTGCCAAACCAGTTCTACATCTCTCTTGTCAGTTCACCTCTGATCCCATGCGACTTCAACTTTCGTACCAGCCTTCCATGGGGTACCCTGTCAAAGGCTTTACTGAAGCTGATGCACACAACATCCACTGCCTTTCCCTCATCTAAAATCTTTGTCACTTCCTCGAAAAACCCAATCAAGTTAATGTGACACGACCTCACCTTCGCAAAACCATGCTGTCTATCACTAATAAGTCCATTTCTTTCCAAATGTGAGTAAATCCTGTCCCTAAGAATCTTTTCCAATAATTTCCCGATCACTGACATAAGGCTCACCAACCTGTAACTTCCTGGATTATCCCTGCTTCCCTCATTAAATAATGAAACAACATTGACTATTCTCCAGTCCTCTGGAACTTCATCTGTAGCCAGTGAGGACACAAAGATTTCTGTCTAAGCCCAAGCAATTCTGGGGTAGATCCTATCAGGCCATGGGAGATTTTAAGAAGGAAAAATCAACCATGGTTAACCAAACAGGTATAGTATTAAACGGAAAGGAAAAGCGAATAATGTGGCAAAGCTAAGTGGTAAGCCAGAAGATTGGGAAAGTTTTAAAAATCAACAAAAGATGATCAAAAAAAGAGGGAAAAGATAAATTATGAGGATAGACTAGCAAGTAATATAAAAATGACAGCAAGAGTGTCTTTAAATATATATTAAAAAAATTGGCTTAGTGACAGGAAACAGATAGCAGTGATTAATGGCGATTGCTCAGGTTGGGAACGGTTTGTAATGGAGTTGCCCAGGGGTCAGTATTGGGCCTCTTTCCTGATACATATTCATGATCTAGACCTTAGCACACAGGGCACAATTTCAAAATTTGCAGATGACACAAAACTTAGGAGCTTCGTGAACTGAGAGAGGATAGTGGAGAACATTATTACAAGGACATGGTAGGATGGGCAGACATGTGGCATCAGATCAAATCAAAAAGTGACAGATGAAATTCAATGTGAAAAACTGTGAAATGATTCCTGTCTTTAGGAAGAACATGAAAAAAAAATAAAAGATACAACTCTAAAAGGGGTGCAGGACAAGAAGGACCTGGTATATCTGTGCACAGATCTTTGAACGCAGTGGGACAGGTTTTGAGTGCTGCTTAATAAAACATACAGTATCCTTTAATAGGCCTTATTAATAGGGGCATATGATACAAAGGCAAGCAAGTTAAGTTGAACCTGTATAAGGTTCAGCCTCAGCTGGATATTCGGTCCGATTTATGAAAGATATGAAGGCACGGTAATACAGTGGTTAACACTGCTGTTTCATAGCTCTAGGGACATGGGTTTGATTCTCAGCTTAGGTCCTTGTCTATATGGAGTTTGCACATTCTTCCCATGTCTGCATGGGTTTCCTCTGAGTGTTCCGGTTCCCTTCCACGTTCTTAAAGATGTGCTGGCTAGGTGTATTAACCGGAACAGGTACTATACTGTGGCGACTAGGGAAATTTCATTGTAACTTCATTGCAGTGTAAATGTAAGCCATACTGTGACAATAGATAAACTTTAAACTTTAATGTATTGGAGAGAGCACAGAAAAGAACCAGGAAAATGGCATCAGGGATGAGGAACTTCATTTATGAAATAAAATCTCCTCTCACTGTTTTCCTTGTAGGAGAGAAGGCTGAGAGGAAATTAGATTTGTTCAAAATCATGACAGGTCTGGGATGAAGAGTAGATGAGGAATACATGACATGAGGAGAAACTGTTATCACTCATGAAATTGTTGAGAATGAGGCAGCACAGATTTAAAGCAACTGGCAAAAGGAAAACAAAACGACATAGAACTTGTTCACATCACGAGTGGTTAAGGAACACAATGCAATGCCTGAGAATGTGGTGGAGGCAGGCTCAATTGAAGCATTCAAAAGGAAATTAGACTGCTGTCTTAAAAGGAAGACTATGTAGGGTTACAGGGAGAAGGTGGGAGAGTGGCACTAGGTGAACTGTTCGTATGAAGGCTAAAATAGAAAATGCTGGAAAATCTCAGCAGGTCTGGCATCATCCGTAAGGAGAGAAAAGAGAGATGTTTCAAGTCCTGATGACTCTTTGTCAAAGATAAAAGGCATAGAAAGTGGAAGATATTTATACTGCAGGATAAGGGAATAAATCCTATCTGTGGACAGCTATTAGCTGGTTTCCCTGGTTTCTGTGGTAATGACTCATCTTTCATTCCTCACACTATATTACAAAAATATCTCCTTTTAGTTTTGACAAAGGACTTGAAATCAGTTCTTTTCTCTCCTTACAGATGCTGCCAGACCTGCTAAGATTTTCCAGTATTTTCTCTTTTGGGTTCAGATTCCAGCATCTGCAGTAATTTGCTTTCATTTTTATTCGTTTAGGGGAAGGGTTGATGAAGATACAATGGACCGAATGGCCTTCTTCTGTGCCACAAGAAATCTGTGATTCAGAGACAGTCGGGAAATTATCCTTTTTAATATTGGCTGTCCCTCAACCTTTTAACAGTCTGTGGAGAGTTAATCGACTAAAAACCAGACTTTTGTGCCTCACTGGGGTGGAAGTCCTGCCTCAGAGAGCTGTCAGTCAATCTGATTGGCAATCTGATTACAAGCAACCCCATGAGTTGGAGCTCTGGAGTGGAGATAAGTGCTGGGAGATGTCACATCAGGGATGAGGCAGGACAGGAGGCACCAAGGAAGGTGGATATTGAATGAAGTAGCTTAACAAGAGGCCATGAGAGAGGGAAAAAGACAGAGAGAGCACTAGGAGGGACATGCCTTTGGGAAAGCCCGACGGGAAAAGGGAGGAGGCATCCTCCTCTCCTCCTCCATCTCTTTTGTATCCAAACAGGGTAACTTGCAGGATCCCCTCCTCCTCTCTCAATCATTTCTTTACCTCTGCCCACCAGCCTCAGTTTTGGAGTTGGGCAGAAGGTGGATCATAATTAGTCATTAATTAGGAGAGGAGGAGTAGGAGACCCAACCCAAGTACTCCTCCCATCTGCAAAACCACTAGGAGGGGCTCATAAAATACTGCCCATAGCTCAGATTAGCACATAAATCTTTATATACTCCTCACTACGGAACAAGATAAAAACACTGCTGAAAATATATCTCTCATATCTTAAAATCCATTGTTGTTTGTTTGAGACGGATGCCTTTTCCCACATCTCTCCCACGGGAGTGATTACCTTCTTTCAAAAAGCTGGCATCCAATCCAGATCACCACCCAGTCCCTGTTCTCTCCCTGCTCCCTTTTCCCTCATCCCCTCAATCCTCCCTTTCTGCCATCCAACCCCATTCCATCTTCCCACCTTCTCTGGCTGGAATGACCAAGAGATTCAATTTACTGGCTTCTTGGATTGCATCGGACATAAAAACACTGAGCTCCTTATTTTAACTCACCACTTCAGCAGAGTCAAGGGTGTACTTGGGGATGAAATGTTCCATTTCTGGCTGGAATGTGTGCCCTTGCACATTCACCGTTAGGGACCATGGTGGGCAGAATGTGTTATCGTCTACAAGACGGTGATCACGCAGGACCTAAAAATAACACCAACAACTTGGAGACACGGCAATAAATCATAAATTTCATTAACAAGCACTTGACAACTAATTTGATAACAGCAAGCTCCGATAAACAACAACTAGATTATCACAAGATAGTGACATTGGTTGAGGGATAAATGGTAGCCAGAGTGGAAAACTCATTCATAGCCATACAGTACAAAAGAGATCCTTCAGCCCATCGAATTTGTACTGACAAAACTATATACTTTCCAGCCTTGGCCCAGAACCTTGACTGTTACATTTCAAGTGCTTACGTACATAGTTTTTAAAGGTTGTGAAGTTTCCTGCCTCTACTAACCTCACAGGCCATACAATTCAGACTCCCACCACCCTCTGGGTGAAAAAAGCTTTTCCTTGGATCCTCTCTAAATATCCTACCCTTCACCTTAAAATTATACCCTCTCATTATTGATTCTTCAACTGGGGGAACAGCTGTTTCCTATCGACCTTATTCATACCCCTCATAATTTTGTACGTCTCAATCAGGCCCCTCCCCTCCTGCCTTCTCTACTTTAAAGAAAACAACCTGAGCCTATTTAGCCCCTCTTCACAGTTCAAATGCTCCATCCCAGGCAGCATCCTGTGAATCTCCTCCACACCTTCTATAATACAATCACATCCTTCCTATAGTAAGGCGTCCAGAACGATACACAGTACTTCTCTTGTGGCCTGACCAAAGTATTGTACAGCTCCAACGTAACCTTTCTGCTCTTTTAATGTGTCATGACTGATATAAGCGAGTATCCCTGTTTGCCTTCTTAACTACCCTATTAAACCTGTTCTGCCACCTTCAGGGATCTATGGACAAGCACCCTCAGATGCACTGTTTCTCTGAGCTACTTAGCATCATGGAGTACTCCTCGCAAAGTGCAACACTTCACACTTTTCAGGATTGAATTCCATCTGCCACTGATCTGCCCAACTGAGCAACCCATTTATATTTTCCTGCAACCTCATATCTTCTTCCTCATTATTAACCACCCTGCCAATCTTTCTATCATTGCAAATTTATTTATTATCCCCCCACATTCTCATCTATATCATTTATATATATCACAAACATTAAGGGACCTAGCACTGATCTCTGTGGCATGTCATTGGATATGAGCCTGGATCTTGTACGCATTTGCCTTCTTTATAAATCTCCCATGTAGGACCTTGTCAAAGACTTTGCTGAAATCCATATAAACTACACTAACTGCACTATCCTCATCTACACACTCAATCACCACTTTGAAAAATTCAATCAAATTTGTTAGGCATGATCTCCCAATGAGAAAACCTGATCAATCTCCTGATTAAGGACAGCATGGTGACACATTGGTTAGCATTGCTGCCTCACAGCACCAAAAATCCAGGTTCAATTCTGGCCTTGGGTGACTGTATGGCATTTTTACATTCTCCCTACATCTGTCTGTGTTTCCCCAGCTGCTCAAACTTCCTCTCGCAGTCCAGAAATACAAAGGTTAGATGGATTGGCCATGCTAAATTGTCCCTTTTGTTCAAAGATGTGAAGTTTTGTCGGATTAGCCATGGTAAATGTGTGGTGGGTTCCAGGGATAGCGTGGGCGAAGGTAAGGTACTCTTTTGGAGAGTCAGTATGCCAAATAGCTTCCTTCTACACTATGGGGATTCTGTGTTCTAGATCTTGCCTCTCCAAGTAGACTTTAATTCTCTCCTTCAGAATTTACCCAATAGTTTCCCTACCACTGATGAGAGGCTCACCGATCTGTAATTCCCTGGTTCACTTCTACCACCCTTCTTGAAAAGTGGAACCGCATTAGCTGTCCTCCAGTTCTCTGGCACCTCTCTTGTGACAGGAGATGAATTATAAATTTGGGTCAGAGCCTTTGTAATTTCCTCCCTTGCCTCCCATGGTAGCCTGGGTACAACTCTTTGGGACCTGAAAATTTGTCCACTGTTAAGCCTGCCAAAACCTCCAATACCTGCTCACTCCTTGGGCATGGTTATACAGCCTCGTTTGAGCGAGACCGGAAATTCCCAACTGAGATCAACAGACATTTCCACTGCCCACCTCTCACCTGCTCCGATTCCTGCGGGGAGGTAGGGTTCCGGTGCCTTTGTCAAACTGTTCAAGAATCTCACAGTCTCTCTCTCAGAATTCTGTATCTACATTTTTCTTCTTCAGTGTGAAGATAAATATGAAGCATTCATTTAGCATATCAATGAACTCCGGCTCCATGGACAGATTGCCCCCTTCGTCCTTACTTTTTTCCTGGTTATCTTCTTACCTTTAACATATATATACATTATCTCCATAATCTTACCTGCCAGCACTTCTCTTAAGTCCTTCCTTAAGTTCTCCCTGCACTTTATATACTCTAATAAGGCCTCCAATAAGGCTCTCTGCTAAGAGCCTCTCTTTACTTTCTTATCCAGTCCTGAATATTGCTGGACATCCAGGATTCTCTGGACTTGTTATTCCTTCATTTCACTCTGAAGGGAACATGTTGTGCCTGTACTCTCCCCATTTCCTTTTTGAACACCTCTCCACTGCTCTGCCGTATATTTTTCTACAAAAAGCTGTTCCCAATCTACCTTCACAGATCCTACCTTATTTTAATAAAATCTGCCTTTTCTCCAATCCAAAACTGTTTTTTGTAGACTATCTTTTTCCTTTTTCATAATAAACTTAACTTATATTGCGTTATGGTTGCTATCACTAAAATGCTCCCCCACTGCCAACTCAAACAACTGTCCGACTTCCCCAGTTCCTCAGAATTAGATCCAACATTGTGCCATCCCCTGCTCTTCTTCAAAGGCTATGGGATCCTTTATGTACAACTGTGGGCAGTCAGGATGTCTTATCTGAAAGACATCTCTGACGGTGCAAAACACCCTTAGTTCTGCACTAAGATAACAATCTGGAATGTTATACTCACATTTTTGGAATGGATCTTGAACCCATGATCTTATGACTCTGAGGCAAAAGTCTGAGCCTGCACTAACACTTTGCATTATAGTAGATGATTCCTGCATCTATACTGACCTTATAATAAGCAAAGCATTCCAGTTCAGTGCCATAGAACATGTTGTGTTTTTCAGGGGAAAAGTGGACGCGGAAAGCCATATTCTTCAAGGGGGGGATGTCAATGGTCTGAGGTATCACAGTGAAGGTGCTGCCTGGCATCGATGTCCAGATAATGGTGACCTTGCCTTTTGTGTGGTTTATCATGGTGAGCGGCAGAGGAACGATCTGGTCAAGTACATGGCAGTTGCCAAAATCTAACTCCTTTTCGCTGACTGAGATGTGAGGCGGAAACATGGTAACATCACTTTGGATACCGTCATCAAAATACTCAAAGATTGAAGGAATACTTGGGAACAATCTTGGAGATTTTGGACAATCCTGGGAAAGAAGCACAAAGTTAAAACATAGAGGAATGCAACATTGTTCCCCCTTTGGACTGAAGGAAATAGATCAGTATGTTTTTGGAATGGCAAGAAGATATAGAGTGGAAGAGCAGAGATATTTAGGGGGTTCCAAATACGGAATGCAAAATGCGAGTCTGTAGCATAAAAAAAGTAATTAAATTTGCTAATTAATTTTGACCAATGGACTGGAATGTAACATGAGTAATAGTTGTAATACAGTTGTATCGTGCTCTGGCTAAATCCCATCTCAAATATTGCATTGAGTTTTGGGCAGCGTACTTCATGAAGAATGGCCTTGGATAGAGTGCAGCATAGATTCACTAGAATTATACCTGGGCTAAAAGGGTTAGAATCATAGAGGTTTACAGCATGGAAACAGGCCCTTTGACCCAACTTGTCCATGCTGCCCTTATTTTTTTAAAACCGCAAAATTAATCCCAATTACCTGCATTTGGCCCATATTCCTCGATATCCATCATCCCCATGTAACTATCTAAATGCTTTTTAAAAAATAAAATTGTAATCGCCTTTACTACTATCTCTGGCAGCTTGTTCCAGACACTCACCACCCTCTGGACACTTTTGTATCTCTTCCCTCTCACCTTAAACTATGCCCTCTAGTTTTAGAGTCCCTACCTTTGGGAAAAGATATTGACTATCTATCTTGTCTGTGCCCCTCATTATTTTATAGACCTCTATAAATCACCCCTCAGCCTTCTATGCTCCAGAGAAAAAAGTCACAGTCTATTCAGCCTCTCCTTGTAACTCAATCCATCAAGTTTTGGTAGCATCCTAGTAACTCTTTTCTGCACTCTTTCTAGTTTAATAATATCCTTGAAAAATCTTGAAGAAAATTTGCATAGGTGCAGTCTATATTCTCTTGAGTATGGAAGATTAGGGGGCATTTAAGATTAAAGCATTTAAAAAGTAAAGTTTAAAGCTTATTTATTTGTGTCACAAATAGGTTTACTTTAACACTGCAATGAGGTTACTGTGAAAATCCCCTGGTTACCACACTCCAGCGCCTGTTCAGGTACACTGAGGGAGAACTTACCATGGCCAATGCACCTAATCAGCACGCCTTTCAGACTGTGGGAGGAAACCAGAGCACTTGGAGAAAATCTACACAGGCACAAGGAAAACGTGCAGACTCCATACAGAAGTGACCCAAGCCTGGCACTGAGAGGCAGCAGTGCTAATGCTGTGCTATCATGCTGCCCCACGCTGATAGAATATATCGTAAGAAATTACTTCTTCTGGTGGGAAGAGTCCATCACAGGGGAGTGCAATTTTAAAATTAATGAAGTCATTCAGGGTATTGTCAGGAAACATAATCTTCACATAATGGAAATCCAGAACTGTCTTCCTCGCAGAAAGAGTTGCTGAGCAAGATGGGCAATTGAAAACAAAACTGAGTTTAATAGATATTTGTTGGATAAGGGGAGGAACAACAGTTCCTAATTATCTCAATATCCAGAAATAAGTTGCTGTCCCCCTCAATCCTAAATGGTTCATTCCTTTTTCTGTAACTGTGAGCCCGCAAAAAAGAGGGTCCATACCATATCTCAAAGTCCTAGGTGGTTTGTTGGGGATCAGCACACTATCACCAGAACTCTACTGCCCTACCCACCGTGGATTTGGAGCAGGCGAGAGGTGGACAACGTGAAGTCTGTTGACCTCAGTTTTGGATCAAGCGAGGCTATAAAATCCTGCCCCATTGAGTTAACACAGCTGGCTGCTAAATATGGGGTCACTATGTAAGTGGGTCTAAGGTAAAAGTTTCTATGGAACTGATGGGATGTGGGTATCACTCAGCTGTGACTTCAATGATTCTGGACATGTTAGTTCTTTCACTAATATTTATAATGAAGAAATGAATTGGGCCATATGAATATGGTCACAGAGTGATTGGAAGAGATTCAGAGACCTAAATTCATCTTATTGTCTCCACGCTATTATTGTGATGTCTGAATATACTATGATTTAACAGTTATATGCATAGTATGTGGAGATCAAAGTTAGAATTATTATGAGAATTATGTATGAAACAATGTATGTTGTACCTCATGCTGGACTTTAGAGTGCATTCTATCTGATGACTCAAGTAATAGGAGCCCATAAAAGTAGTTTATACTGGAGTTGTGCAGTGTGATTTATCTGAGTGCACTTAGATTATATACTGTGATGTCTCATTAAAGACCTCATTCAGTACTGTTTTAACTAATGCAGTGTTTTAAGTAACAAAATGAAACATAACACAGCAGTCTCAAACACCCCTAAATATGTACAAATATATACGTTCAGGGCATGATGAGGTCACTCGGATCCCAACAGTGTGGGTTTAATTCCCATACTGGATGAGGTTATTCATGAAGGCCCCACATTCTGAACCTTGCCCCTTGCCTGTGGTGCAGTGATCCTCAGGTTAAAATCACCACCATTCAATAAGATCTTGACTGCAAACCTCCTCCCCACTTCCATTAACGTTTCACCCTTTTGTTTATTAGGGATCTACCCAGCTCTGTCCTGAAAATTCCGCTTCCACAGCCTTTTGAGGACGACAATCCCAAAGGCTCACTACTCTTTGAGGAGAAAGAAATTCTTCTCATCTCTGTCTTAAACAATATTTTTACACAGTGACCTCTATACTAGATTCTGCCATAAGAAAAACATTAGGAGGAATTGTCCCATTCCATCCGGCATGGGAAACGTAGTGTTTGGGACACGGACCATGCAAAGATCCATTGACCTCAGGTAGGATTTTCTGGTTTAGGGCGAGTGCAGCCAAAGAATCCCACCCATCCTCTCCATATCCAGCCTGTCAAGACTCCTTAGAATGTTATGTGTTTCATTAAGTTTCAACCTTACTCTTCTAAAGTCTAGCAGATGCGAGCCTAGTACATCCAACTTTCCTCATAAGACAATGCACCCTTTCCTGGTATTGGCCTGATAAATCCTTTCTGAATGATTTCTAATACATTGACACTCTTCCTTAAATAAGGAAATTAATACTGTATACACTAAAGGCACCAAATGATGATAAAGTGTGACTGCTGGTGATTTTAATCTGAGGATCACCACATCATAGGCAAGGGGTAAGGTTGAGAATGCAGAGCCTTCATGAATAACCACATCTGGTATGGGAATTGAAATCACACTATTGGTGTCGATCTGCATCACTATGCATTCATTCAGCCAACTGAGCTAAACGAACTCCAGATGTGTTCTCACCAGTGTCCTGTACAACTGAAGCATAACCCTGTGACTCTTGTGTTCCAACTCCTTTGCAATAAACAATAGCATTCTATTAGATTTCCTAATTATTTGCTGCACCTGCATATTAGCCTTTTGTGATTAATGACCAGGACACCTCAGATTCCTCTGCATATCTGAACTCTGCAATCTTGTGATAATGAACTTCTTATTCTTCCTGCCAAAATGGAGTTTCATTTTCTCACATTATGCTCCATTTACAAAATTTTTTGCCCACTCGCTGAATATATCTATATCCCCATGTTCCCTCCTGAGGTCCTCCTCACAACTTATTTTCCTACCTATCTTTGTATTATCAGCAAATTTAGCAAGCATACCTTCTAGCCCTTCATCCAATATAAACTATAAAAGGTTGAGGCTCCAGCATTGATCCCTGCGGTACACCACTCATCACATCCATTTATGGTTACTCTCTTTTTCCTGTTAGCTGCTAATTTCCTGTTCATGCTAAAGTGTTATTCCCTGCATCATGAGTTGTATTTTCCGCAGTGACCTCTCCAGATTTTTCAGCCTGGGGAAGAATTGGCGGTGTATGGGAAAGGGAGTTGGGGGTGGGATGGGGCAGGAATGTTAGAGAAGGGCAGTTACCTTGTTGATGTTCTTCTCTGGAGTGATGCAACAATGTTCAGGAGCCAGCATCAGGCTGCCATCATCCTCGAGCTGCAGCTTGCCTTCCTGTAACATCATACTCAGTATGTCGGGTGGGTAGAAAGTCAGTCCACGTAACGTATTAATACGATATAGTTCGATGTGTTTGGGCTTAAGAATCGCTGGCATCGTCAGATTTGAGTGGCAAGTGCCGATTAAATCCAGGAACAGAGGATCCTGTAGCACAGGCAGGGCAAGTTGGATGGTTAAAATCTACAACAGTTTTACACTTCTCATAGCTGTTTATCATCTCTGCTAGGAGTCATCAATGCAAGATGAGGCTAGTAAATCCAATGAGTAATTCAGGATAACTGTGTGTTTGATTTAAAAGAATAAATACAGAGAACAGATAGCAGATATATTATAAATATTCAACAATTCATTTGAAAAATGTATAGTGCCAGAGGATTGAAGGATAGCTGATGCAATTCCTATATTTAAGGCAGATCATATCAGGGAATTAATGACTGATCGGCTTAAAATCAGTGGGAAATAAAATAATGGGTTTCCTACAAAAAGAGTGAATAGAAGAACAGCCCAGAGATTAAAAATTCAACAATGAGTAGCCATCTTTGATTTCAAAAGGGAAAATCTTGCTTGACCAACATTATTGAATTTTTGAGGGGATAACAGAGAGTGGACAATGGAAACGTAATAGACATAATTTATGGGGCCATTGCTGTTCACAATTTATATTAACAATTTGGACTCAGTAACTTTGTTTTTGATTTCAAAACTTTATGGGTGATATCATGTTGGAGGGAACAGTCAATATGATGGAGAACTGCAATAAACTACAGAACATTCATTAACTTGAACAATGGGCAAATTAATAAATAAAGTTCGGCACAGATAAATGTGAGATTGCACAATTTGGAAGGGAGAATGGGGAGAACACTTATTGCTTGGAAGGTGTGAGTCAAGGAGGGATGGAGGAACAAAGTCTCAGAGGGCAAATGCATCAATCATTAAAGCACCATAGATTAACTAGGCCATGAAAAATGCAAACCAAGCACTAGATTTTAATTCCAGAGGGATAGAACTGAAGAGTAGAGAAGTATATTAAACCTGTATTAAACTGTGGGTAAAACACAAGTAGAGAACTGCACGCAGTTCTGCTTGTAATATAGCAAAAAAAGAAATATGATTACTGGATTCGATACAGAGAAAGTTTACAAGACGATACCAGAAATGTGTGGATTTATGCATCAGGAAAGGATGGACAGGCTGGATGTCTTTTTTTCTTGAAAAAAGAAGGCTGAATGTTGGCTTAATAGAAGGCTTTAAAATTAAGAAAGGTTTTGAGTGAGTGCATACCAACAGAATATTTAGGGAAGGGCACAAGACCATCAATATAAGATAATCACCAAGAAATCCAAAAGGGGATTCAGAAGAAGCTTCTTTACCCAAAGAGTGGTGAGAATGCAGAACTGGGTACCAGAGGAAGTGGCTAAATTAAATAACGTAGATGCATTTTAGAAAAAGCTAGACAAACATCTGAGCGAGAAGGAAATAGAGGATTACGATGATAGGTTTAAATGAGAAAAAAAATAGGGGGAGACTTAAGTGCTCTCATGGAATGTTTGGACTGAAAGGCTTGCTTTTGTGTCAAATATACTGTGTACAGAACATTTAAAGTGTGGAGCTTGCTACGGCAGTAAGTTGCCAAGGCAATTAGCACAGATACATTTAAGAGGTAGCAAAATAAGCACAAGAGGAAGAAAGGAACAGAAAAATATGCTGATAAGGATAGCTAAAGGAAGTTGGAGGAGGCTTGTGTAGAGCATAAAAACCAGAATGGACCATTTGGTCTAAATGGCCATTTTCCTTGTGGTCAACCACTGGCAAATTATTTCACACGTTAAAAAAAGATAATTTTTTGATCGATGGAATGGACTTGATGTTGCAATGAATTTTGGAAAAGTAAACACCAAACTATTAAGCTTTTATATTCAAAGTTAATAGATTGAGGGTGTGTGTGAGTGCAGAGAAATTCTTGTTTTCAGCCTTTGATTTCCTCTGTGTCTCTTCTTCTGAAGTTGCTGACTTTTATTACAAACCATTCAGTCATTCCTGAGCAATGCGTCATGTGCATTGGGAGATCCTGAGATTATAAAAGGTGCTACACAAACACAGTCTGTGCATTCATTCTGTCTTTCATTCTCAGCTTAGTTGTTGCATATAATCTATTTGGCAATAACATGCTATGGAAATAATTGTAATCACAATTCTCAAAAGCAAACTTATCTTAAAATGTTTCAAACTCAGCATTTTGGATAACTAACAATGGAAGAAAACATTGGTTATATCAGACTTCAAAACAATCTGATTATTATCCTTGATGTTAGAATGTAACCAGTGACAACTTTAATTGGATGTAATGTGACCAATGGGAACAAAATGTAAGAATCAGCTGATCCAGTAAAACATGGAACCAATTACAGAATGATGTAATACTCAGCTGACTCACTATAAATAAGGAACCATGTAGAATTGTGGGAAGCTTGGAGTGGCCCAGGGCGAGGCCCCAAGTTTGGAGTAATGATGTTTCTTTATTAAACCCTTTCTTTGATTTATAAGTGGGACTAAGTTTTGTTGTATTTTCATTAGCTGCATTTTGAAGAATTCCTTCTGAAGAAACACTTGACACTGATTTAAAAAGGAAAGTGCTCACAAACTGGTACACAAGTTAAAAAGCTCATGGTTTGCATGTATGTAACTACACTAACAAACTTTGGGAGTTGATCCAAGTTCCAACAAAAGGCATCACAATTTTTAATTATTGGCAAGAAAGGGAAAATCCAAGGTTCAAACTGCAAGACACCTAAGGTTAAAGGATTATAACACAAGCATGATAAATGTAAAAGGTTATTTACGTGATCAAGATTCTGAGTAGACCACTTGAGAAGTCCAATTTATAGAATGATTCATTAACTAAACCTCAAATAAATGACATCCTCAATCAGCAATGCCGATTCTTCAAAAATGCTACATTAGCTGTAATACACATTGGCATACCCTTTGGCGTAGAAGATACCAAATAAATGTGAAATTTTTTTGTTTTTAGGTTCTGCACGGTAATATTTGAGCCTCACTCGGTCATCCATTGATATGACTTTTATAAATAACTTTCCATGCCATATTATTATGTTGGTTGCACTGTACCTGATGGTGGATAAGGCAAGCCACCCTTCTGTAGTAGTTTATGGGATGGGAAGGTCGGAATGTCACCTTTAGCTTCTGCATGGATTCCCCTTCCAGAACACCACATGGTCGATCAATCACAAACACACTCTGGCTGCAATCAATTTCAAATTGGTAAATTGTCGGTACATCCGATGTGTTACTGATTTCAGTCATGTAAGTCACTGTCTCACCGAGTGACACACAACCAAAACTCAGCTTCAAGTCTGCAAGAGCCACCACTGGACCTAGGACAAGAGCATAAAAACTGCATGAATTTTCTTTTAATAGTTTATTTTTTCTTTCCTAATTTTTATCTATCTGTCCTGAAGAGGCTGACCAGCAGCTTTGGGAATGTTATAATTTGCACAGGCTTCCCATTCCTTATCATCACCCACTTATCGTTACTGGAACTACACATGTACAAACAGAAAATAGAGCAAACACAGGCCATTCGGCCCATCAAATCTGCTCCAATATTCAATATGATCATGGCTGATCTTCTACCTCAACACCACCGTCCCCTGCTGTCTCCCTACCCCATGACACCTTTAGAACTAGAAATCCCTTCCTTTCAAAATATATTCTGTAACTTGGCCTCCACAGCTTATTGGGAATTCCATAGGTTCACCACTCTCTGAGTGAAGAAATTTCTCCTCATCTCATCCCTAAATGGCCTATGCTGCATCCTGAGACTGTGACCTTTTGTTCTCGATCCACCAGCCATAGGAAACATCATCTATGTATTCAGCCTATCCAAACGTGTCAGAATTTTATGTTTTAATTACATCCTCTTTCATTCTTCTAAATGCTGGTGAATACAGGCCTCACCGACTCAATTTCATCACATAAGACAATTCTGCCATCCCAGTATTTAGTCTGGTGAATCATTCTCAATGGCAAGTCAATCCTTTCTCAAATAAGGAGACCACAACAGCACAAAATACTCCAGATGTGGTCTCATCAAGATCCTGTACAGCTGCAATAAAATATCCTTTCTTCCTGTACTCAAATCTTCTTGCAATGAAGGCCAACGTATCATTTATCTTCCCAACTGCTTGCTGTATCTGCATGCTTGCTGTTGGTGACTGATGTTCTAGGGCATCAATGTTCAATGTCTCTCAATCTATCACCATTTAAATAATACCCTATCATTCTGTTTCTCTGACCAACGTCGATAACTTCACATTTATCTGCCATGTATTTGCCACTCACCAACTTGTCTAAATCACCTTGAAGCCTCTTAACTTCCTTCTCACCACTCACGTTCCCATCAAGTTTCATGTCATCAGCAAACTTGAAAATATTACCATAGGTTCCTTATCGGAAATCATTGATATATACTGAGAATAGCTGGGGCTCAAGCACTGATCCCTGTGGGTATCCACTAATCATCCCTGCCACTTTGAAAAAGACCAATTATTCCTACTCTCTATTTCTGTCTGTTAACCAATCTTCAATCCATGCCAATGTATTATCCCCAAATCCACACGCTTTAATTGTATACACTATCTTTTTCTGATGGAACTTTATCAAAAACTTCCTAAAAATCCAAATATACCACATCCACTGTTTCACCCTTATCTATTCTACTAGTTATGTCCTCAAAAAACTACAGTAGGTTTGTCAAACATGATTTTCCTTTTATAATGCAGTCCCTGTAACAGTAGGTTGAGGTGACTGTGCAGAGTGTCAGCCCTAACTCAGTGATTAGTGCTCTCACCTCTAAATCAGAATGTTGTGCATCTGACTTCAGGACCTTGTGTGTACAACGCAGACAGACACTGCCAATGCAAAACTGACGGGAATGCGGCCTGAATTATCATTGTCAAGGCAGGTGGCATGAACCAGTAAAATCTGGATCTTGACCTGCCCAGCTTTCAATTCACACCTCTTTAATCTATGATTATCCCTCTCTCCATGCACATTGTTTGTACCTATAAAAACTATTATTGTCACGTATTGGTATACAGCGAAAAGTATTGTTTCTTGCGTGGGATACTGACAAAACATACTGTTTATAGAGAAGGAAACGAGAAAGTACAGAATGTAGTGTTACAGTCATTGCTAGGGTGTAGAGAAAGATCAACTTAATGCTATTCAAAAGTCTGAAATCAGCTGGGAAGAAGCTGTTCTTGAGTCAGTTGGTATGTGACCTCAGGTTTTTGTATCATTTATGCGCGTTTGTGAACATACTTCCACTCACGTGATGAAGCAGTAGTGCTCTGAAAAGCTTGTGATTCCAAATAAACCTGTTAAACTTTATCCTGATGTTGTGAGACTTCTTACTGTGCCCACCCTAGTCCAACACCAGCATTTCCACCTCACAATTTATATAAAACATTGGCTAGGCCACATTTGGAATACTGTGTCCAATTCTGGTCACTACATTACCAGAAAGACGTGGAGATTTTAGAAAGAATGCAGAAATGGTTAATCAGAATGTTGCCTGGTATGAAGGGTATTAGCTATTGAATAAGGAGAGATTGAATAAACTAGGATTGTTCTCCCTGGAATGATGGAGGCTCAGTGGCAACCTGATAGAAGTTTATAAAATTATGAGGGGCATAGATAAGGTAAACAGTTAGAAACTTTTTCCCAGGGCAGAAATGACAATTACAAGGGACACAAGTTCAAACTAAGAGAGGAAAAGTTCAGTAGAGATGTGCGGGAGATTTTTTTTTACACAGAGGATGAGGGGAGCCTGGGATACACTGCCCAATGAGGTGATTGAGGCAGATATGTTAGCAACATTTAAGACAATGGGGAACTGGCAGTTTCTCTAGATGGGACAACATGGTTGGTACACACTTGGTGGGCTGAAGGGCCTCTTCCTGTCCTGTACTGTTCTTTGTTATCGAACTCATGCACCTGTAGTCACAGTGAGAAGTCTAACATTTTTTTCAAAAAAGTAATTCATTCACAAATTCCTAATATGTTAATAAGATTTAGAATACAATAAAAATGTCAGTTGTCCAGACTTTTTAAAGTATCAATAACAGAAACCCCAATCACTTAAGAGAATTTTGCTTTGTATAAAAAACATTGGACACACAAGCCAGAGAGGGTTAGAGATAGGGTTAGCTGTCAATCAAGCACTGTTTTCTCTGGAGCTAAAGCAATACTGAGGGAGTGCTGTACTTTCAGAAGTGCCGGCCTGAATTTTCCTCCTCAAGTGAGTAACGGGAGTTAGTAAAATTTAACAAGAGTAATGTTTGTCTGGTTGGGGTGGGTGGAAGGGCAGGGGTTGGCACCTGAGTCATGAGGGGCTATAGCTTGGCATAAGGGAGGCATAAGAAGAAGTTTTTAAACTTATCTTTTAAAACATTCCTTCATGCAAACTGGGGTTCATGACTCTGGTTTGACTCCCATGAAAACCACAGAAGGATAGGACTTGCTACTCCTCATGTCAGCCAGGTCAGGAATGTCTGCTGTGGGCTTTTGACAGGGACCAGTCAGTACTCTTTGCACCCAAAAAATCAAACAGCCTGGGAATAGGGCCGAAACTCCCAGAGTTGGGACCCGTCTGTCATTTTTAAAGGGCTGCTGAGTCATCCCAACTCGGTGGAAATCTAGAAATGTACAGATGATGTTAAATTGATGATCCATCTGCTCTTTGAAGTAGATGTAAATGACCCCTTCACACTATCTCAAAGAACAATAGAGGTCTTCTTTCCTGTGATATAAAAAAGCAAAGTACTGTGGGCATTGGAAATTGTAATAAAAGCTTAAAACACTGGAAGTACTCAGCAGGTCTGGAAGCATCTGTGGAGAGAAAAACAGAATGAACCTTTCCATTTTCAACTCTGAAGGAGAATTAGATGACATGAGACTTTAACTGTTTCTCTCTCCACAGGTATTCTGCCAGATCTGCTAAGTTTTTTTACAGTGCCGGTTTTGTTTATCCTTCAACCAACATCTAAAGTCAGATCAGGTGGGCTTTATCCCAGTGCTGTTTGTGGGATCTTGCTGTTTGGGGGACCTTGCTGTATGCAAATTAGCTGTAAAATACTTTGAGATGTGTAATGACCTCAACAAAGCCACAAGGCTGGCCTCTTGGAGTATGAGCTCTCTGATTAAGATAATAGCTTCCTGCCACCCCTGCGGAGGGAGGGCAGGGAAGGAGGGAGAACTGCTTGCGAGCCTGTTCCTGCGCATGGCAAAACTTGCCATAAACAGGTTCAGCCAGCAGGCAACTGAGAGGATCATCCAATTTGATTATCTGCCCCTCTGCTGCGGCTACATTCGCGGCCGAGTGTCCCTGGAGAGGGAGCACGCAGTGTCCAAGGCTACCATCAGTGCCTTCCATGCGCACTCTGCACTGCAGGGACTGGGGTGCATTATAAACCCCTTTAATCACATTTTGATTTGATGTTTTAAGTTTCCTTTCCACTTCGTCTTTTGCTTTGGACAGTTTCCCTTCTTTTGCGAGCTGCCCTTTTAATTTCTGCCCTCATTAATTTGATTTAATTTATTTGGTTGGCCAAAAAAGATCAGTAATGATTTCCTGACCAATTAGGGAGTCTTGCCTGTGCATGAGGCGTGTCAGGGCTACTGACATTCTAGACTCTGACTTTGTATTGAAATGCTCTTAGAAGTGGAGATAAGTTTGTAAATAAAGGAAATCTGGTGAAGGGACATCAGTCTCTGAGGAGTTCTTGAGACATCATGGGACTTTGAAAGATTATTTTTCTGTGTAAATCTTTCCGTTTTTCTCTACAAAATTCTTCTCTCCTTATTTTCAACCTTTGTTAAATTGAGGATCCAAGTGCTTTCTGAAGTGGATGTAAATGATCCCATAGCACTATCTCAAAGGAGAGCAGAGGACTTCTTTCCTGTGATATTAAAAAAAACATACTGAGGGTGCTGGAAATTGTGGTAAAAAGAAAACACTGGAAATGCTGCTGTTAACTTATGGTATAGGAAACTCTAAAGTTCAGCTAGGGTTGCCACTCCTTTCTGTCATCCAGCGATCCACACTGATTCTGGGCATTATTAGGGCTGGGCTGACTGTTTTCCTGCATGGTCAAGCAGCCTGACAATGCTCACATTTCAGAATAGACTGCCACTTAGTAGCCCTGTTTAATTTTTTCAGAAATCCGCAAGGGACCAGGATTGATCCAATATCAAATGGGTTATGAGGGTCCGGAGAGAATCAACAGGGACAATCTTTTGCCACTTGTGAAAGGACCGAGAACCAGAAGGCACAGATTTAAAATAATTTGCAAAAGAAGCAATAAAGCGATTCAAGTTCAACTCCCACCTTGATATGGAGATGCCGGTATAGGACTGGGGTGGGCACAGTAAGAAGTTAGAACAGCAGGTTAAAATCCAACAGGTTTATTTGGAATTGTGAGCTTTCGGAGTACTGTTCCTTCATCAGAGTGATGATGAATCTGTTGGATAAACCTATTGGACTTTAACCTGAAGTTGTGAGACTTCTTACAGAACTTCCACCAAGGCAGCCAGGAAATTTAAATTATAGAGTCAGAGAGTCATAGAGGTTTGCAGCATGATAACAAGCCCTACTTGTCCAAGCTGCCTTTTTTTTAAACCCCTAAGCTAATCACAATTGCCCGCATTTGATTCAATAGAGTCATAGAGGTTCACAGCATGGAATATTAATAAATAATATCTGAAATCCTTATCCAACAAAAATTTATCAAACTGAATTTGGACATTTTTATTTGGTTCTCAGCCTCATTAGTGATATGGTTGGGGGAGGGATGTGGGGTGGAGGAGATGGAAGAGAATTCCAGATTTCACTTTCAACTGTATGAATAAGTGCTACCTGATAATCTTGAATGGCCTATCTCGAATTCTAAGGACATGCCCCTTTATTCTGTTGGATTCCCCACCAGAGGAAATAGTTTTTCTCTATGCTATCAAGTTCTTCAAACATCTCAAAAATATACCCATCCTTAATCTCCTGTATTTAAAAGGATTCAAGTCTAGCTTCCATAATCTGAATTCTCATAATTCAACTCTTTAGGCCCTGCTTCATTCTCTTAAATTTGTGCTGCACTCCTTTTTTTATTCATTTGCCAGGATGTGGGCATCACTGGCAAGACTAGCAATAGAGCAGGTATGTTATATTAGTCTTAAAGACCAATATAATCATTACCCTTTGATATTTAACAGCAGTTCCATTGCTGAATTCCCCACTATCAACATTGTGGAGTTTACCATTGACCAAAAATTGAAGTGGACAAGCCAAATATATACTGTGCCTCCAAGAGCAGGTCAGAACCTGAGAAGTTGATGGCAAGTAACTCACCTCCTAATTCCCCAACACTAGTCCACCGCCTACAAAGCACAAATCAGAAGTGTGATGGAATAATCTCCACTTGACTGGATGAGTGCAGCTCCAACAACACACAAGAAGTTTCTGCTCACTTAATAGGGAAATTTGTACTCCACAAAGCCCTCGGGGAGATCTATTGATGATCCCACATGTCCTTTGTGGCCACTATAACATCTCTGCTGCCTCAATTCCACATTTCCCACTATAACCCCACTGCAAAGGAGTTTTTTCTGCTGCTTGGCGACTAGTTGAGGGTCAGCTGGGAGTGGCTTTGGATCTAAGGGCATGAACTGAATCAGGAGCCTTCATTTTCAAAGGGAGCACCAAAGTATCAGTGACACAGGTTTGTCTTTAGGGTCTGCCTCACTCGAGATGTCTGCTTCCTCAGCTTCCATCTCTGAGTCCATTCTGTGGGACACCAGAAAGCTTTGAGCTGTTGCTCTGGGCTGGCAGTGGCCATTTCCACAGCCAGTAATAAACAAAAAAAAGTGCAGCACATGACAGGCCCTTCGGCCCTCAAAGCCTGTACCAATCATGATGTCCTAACTAAACTAAAAAAAACTTCTGCTCTTATCACTCTGTATCCTGCTGTTTCCCTTCTATGCATGTGTCCATCATATACCCTTAAATACTATTAATGTGCTTGTTTCCACCACCTCCTCTGCCAGTGTGTTCCAGGCATTTACCATTCTCAGTGAGAAAAACTTCCCCTGAACATTTCCCCCTCTCACCTTAAATCCTGTAATTGATGCTTCTACCTAAGGATAAAACATTGGATTATCCCATTCTATGTATGTCTTTCTGAAGTTTGTAGACCTTAATCAGGTTTCCCTTCAGGCTGTGTCTTTCCAGTGAAAATAGTCCTAGATTATTCAAACCTCTCTTCATAACCTACAGCTTCGAGCCCAGGAAACATCTTAGTGAACCTTCTTTGTAAAACTCTCCAGAGCTTTCACATCCTTTTGGTAGTGTGCTGACCACAACTGCAGTCAAAACTCCAAATGCGGCCCAACCAAGGCTTTACATAGCTGCAAAGTGATTTCCCAACTCTTGTACACGATTCCCCAGCTGGTGAAGGCAAGACTCCCTGCTCTGAGGAGGACTCCCTTCTCCTGAGGTGGTCCAGGTGTTTCCTCATGACCATACCCTTTCACCTTGTAGAACACTGGCCCTGTTTTTTCAAATTATGATCTCCCCAGGGACTCAGCTGGGACCACCTCCAAAGTTCTTCATGTAAAACTGATCACTCAATCCAATTCGGGCTTTATAGATGCACTCAGTTGCTTCTTCATGCTTGTTTTAAAGCAGTGGTTCCCAAAGGATGTGGTGCACCATACTGGTGCGGGGAAAGAGGATGGCAAGGTGGTGGGAATATTCAAGGACAATCAAAGATACATTTAAACATTCATGTACAGAAACCCGTAGAAGTTTCCAGATTTCATGCCATCTCTCTTTGTGTTAAGTGCAGTGTAATATATTATAGTGTGTTATTATCACATTTATTTGGAAGATTTATATTTAGTATTACGATTAAAATAATTCTTTTTGTTTGCAGATCACGGATAGATATTTTTTCAAAGTGAGAGTAAGAGCATCAATTGATGCTGAGGACGATCCGAGTCCATGTAGTGATCCAGAATTGCCGTTCGAACAGACTGCTGAAGAAGAGTCATTTAATTCTACACCAATAGCAGGTCCAAGCAAACCTCCAAAAAAAAAAGTTTGTCAACAATATATGGATAGCTATCTAAATCTTAGTTTCACATGAAAGATGAAAACATACCTTGGCCTATGTTTTTGATCAGTGGTGACGAGCTTTCCAATTCCAATATGGTCCCAAGCAAGATGAAAAGATATCTATTGTCAAAACATGGAAATCTGGCAAACAAGGATGTTCAATATTTTGAAAGGTTTTTGGAACAGCAGAAATGCCAACGATGATATTTTGAAAAACGAACGGCAGTCTCAGATAAGATGCAGATTGTATCTTACCAAGTGGCTGAATTGATTGCTCAACAGATAAAACCACATACAAGAGCTGAAAAATTGATTCAGCCTGGCTGCAGCTTGATTGTGAAAACTTTGTTTGGTGATGATGCTGAGCAAGAAGTTATGGAAATTCCTTTGTCAGATAATACAATTCACAGAAGAATAGTTGATATGTCAGCTAATATTGAGAAGCGTGTTTCCGAAAGTATGGTGTGATTTATCTATTACAAACTTTGCACCATCACTTTTGGTCAAGTGAGGTCAAAGCCTCACTTCCTGCTACACATTAAAACTCTCAAGTTTAGAACAAATCACTGCTGTTGCATGAGACCCAATGAGATGACTCCAGGCAGCAATCTGGAAATACTGACACTATATCCTGGAACCAAGTTGCAAATAGTGATATGTTGTCTGGTAACAAACTCAAAATGACGATCCCTGGGCCAACTTTGAAGCAAACACTGTTTGAAGGAGAAAATAATGAATAATGCTTCTGGGAAGTTTTTGAATGCTGACACATTTTCTGGGTAAAAATCTCTGAAGACTGACACCTTAGAATCATAAAATCCTACATGCGAAAGGAGACCATTCGGCCTATCGAGTCTGCAGCAACCACAATCCCACCCAGAACCTATCTCCGTGTATTTACCCTAGCTAGTCCCCCTCACAATAAGGGGCAATTTAGCAATGGCCAATCCACCTAATCAGCGCATCTTTGAAATGTGGGAAGAAACCCACACAGACGCAGGAAGAGTGTGCAAATTTCACACAGACAGAGACCCAAGCCAGGAATCGAACCTGGGACCCTGGCACTGTGAGGGAGCAGTGCTAAGCACTGTGCCACCTTCTCCGAGGAACCATCTCTGGAGAAAAAAATCTCTAAATACTGACATATGCTTCTGAAAACTGTAAATACTGATGTATTCTGCAGGGAGACACATTTCTGAGCAATATTCTCTGAGCATTGGTGTATTCTCCTGGTAAAAAGTTCAGAGTTCTCCAGTATTCCCATAGCAAAATTCTCTACATACTGCAAACGCATACTCCAGGTAGCATTTTCGAAATACTGAACATTCTTCGAGAAACAATTTTTAAATGACGACACATTCTCCTAGGAGGAAAAAAACCCTAAATAGAGACAAATTATCACAGAACAATCTCTTCTACACACTGACGCATTCTCCAGGGATAATGTTCAAGTACTGACACACTCTACGTCGAACGATATGTAAATACTGTGGGAGAATCTGACAAAGAAAGTTATGCGGTGTTGAGCTGAGGAAATGGATGATCTCCTTCAGGACTGCTTCGAGTCGCTGGACTGGTCAGTGGCCAAGCTAAATGAGTGTGTTACTACAGTTACAGACTTCATTAGTAAGTGCGCAGAAGAAACAAATCCGAGTGGTTCCCAATCAGAAACCATGAATGAACAGGGCAGACTGGTGGCACAGTCGTTAGCACTGCTGCCTCACAACTCTAGGGATTCCGGTTCGATTCATGGCTTGGGTCACTGTCTGTGTGGAGTTTGCACTTTCTCCCCAAGTCTGCATGGTTTCTTCCGGATGCTCTGGTTTCCTCCTGCAGATCGATAGACATACTGGTTAAATGCATTGGCCATGCTAAATTCTTCCTCTATGTACCAAAACAGATGCTGGATTGTGCTATCTAGTGGATTTTCACAGTAACTTCATTGCAGCGTTAATGTAACTTACTTATACTAATAAATTCTCTGGGAAGGCCCTCTAATTACTGACACATCCTCTGGGAAACAAAATCTAAGGCTCAATTCATTCTCAATCAAAAGTGTCCTACCAAAGTACCATCAACACATCTCCTGTCTCATCAGAGGCCCAAACATCCTCAACTACTGCTACATTAACATCATACATGCTGAGTGCTCTATCCCCCAGCCACACTTTTCCAAATCTGACCACAAGGTTGTGCTCCTGCCCCAGCATACAAGTAAAACTGAAGCAGGAGGATCTGACAAAGAAGGTTGCACAATGTTGGTCTGGGGAATCAGATGATCTACTTCGGAACTGCTCTCGATCAGTGGATTGGTCAATATTCAAAACTCAGCAACCAACCTGAATGAGTGCACCACCACAATAATAGAGTTCATTAGTAAGTGCGTAGAAAGCTGTTTGCCAAAGAAGCAAATCTGAGTATTTCCCAAACAGAAACTATGAACGAAAAGGGATATCCACTGCCTACTGAAGTCCAAGGCTGAGGTGTTCAAATTGGATGACCCTGACCTATAATGAAATCCAGATATGACCTACGGAGAACAATCAAAGATGCCAAAAGATGCAAAGAGAACGTCATCCGCCTTGGCAGCCTCAGTCGAATTGGTATCTGAGGTCGTCATCACAGACATCAGATTAGTCTTCTTGAAAGTTAACCCACATAAAGCGACTGCCCAGATGGGGTACCCGGACAAGCAGTCAGATCCTGCGTGGACCAACAACAGCTCAATCTTCAATATCATTATCCAAACAAAACTCATCTCCAAACTCTGTAGCCTAGGGTTCAGTTCTTCCTTCTGTGATTGGATCCTAGGCTTCCTAACCCATAGACCACAATCAGTAAGGATAGATAATGACATCTCTTCTACAATTATCCTCAACATCAGTGTCCCACAAGGCTGCATCCTCAGGCCTTTATTACAGTCTTTTACACTCACGATTGTGCAGCCAAATTCTACTCCAACTCTATTTTTAAGTTGGCTGATGACACTGTAGTGGATCAGATCTCAAACAACGATAAGATGGAGTACAGAAAAGAGATAGCAAACCTGCTGAAATGGTGTGATGACAAAAATCTCTCCCTCAGTGTCAGTAAAACAAAGGAGATAGTCATCAACTTCAGGGAACACACTGGAGGATATTCCCCTGCCTACATTAAAGGTGATGAAGTAGAAATAAAATATAGTAGCACGATTAGGCCATTTGGCCCATCGAGTTTGCTGTAACAATGTAACCAATAATAACATGCTGTGAAAGTCAACTGACCCTGTAGACAATGTAATCAATGACAAAGTGATGTGGTGGACAGCTGACCAACTAATCCAGTATAAACAGAAAGCAGATAGAGATTGTTGGGGAGTATTTGTAGCCCAGTGCATGGCTCAAGTGGTGGTGTAATTAAGTTTCTTTATTAAACATTTGATTTACTTTGTGAGGTTAGTTCTTTATTGTTTACTGCTGGAGCATCCTGACTGCCAGATGAGCAATTCAGACATGAAGTCCCAGGAGATAAGCCATTCTGATCAATGGGTCTTTGCTGGTTTTTAGGCACCACACAAAGTTCCTGTCATTCCTCTTCATCTAATCCCATCAGCATCAATTTATAACTCTGTCTCCCCCATGTTCCTCATTTAAAGGGGAGTCTCTCCGAATGTGCAATGCTTCAACCTGTGCCGTACTGCAATAGTGCAGAATAGAACATAGAACATTACAGCGCAGAACAGGCCCTTCGGCCTTCGATGTTGCACTCACCAATTAGGAACAAGCAGTGACCCTCTAACCTAAACCATTCCCTTTTCATCCATAAACTTATCTACTAACCTCTTAAATGCCACCAAACTTGGCGTATCTACAACTGACGCAGGCAAGGCATTCCATATCCTTACCACCCTCTGGGTAAAGAACCTACCTCTGACATCTGTCCTAAAACCACCACCCCTTAATTTAAAGCTATATCCAAAGAATGGATTTGATAAGGCAACAACACGTTCAGGAACTTTAGAAGGGAAAGACTGGGGTCATTGGAAGACTCACTGGAATTCAGAAGAATGAGGAGAGATCTTATAGAAACATATAAGATTATGAAGGAAATAGATAAGATAGAAGCAGGGAGATTGTTTCCATTGGCTGGTAAAACTAGAACTAGGGGGCATAGCCTCAAAATAAGGGACAGCAGATTTAGAACTGAGTTGAGAAGGAACTTCTTCACACAAAGGGTTGTGAATCTGTGGAATTCCCTGCCTAGAGAAGCAGTTGAGGCTACCTTATTGAATGTTTTTGAGGCAAGGATAGATAAATTTTTGAGCAGTAAAGGAGTTAAGGGTTACATGAGCAGACAGATATGTGGAATTGAGTCCACAAAAAGATCAGCCATGATCTTATTGGATGGCGTCATAGACTCAAGGGGTCAGATAGCCTACCTCTGCTCCTAGCTCTTATGTTTTTATGTAAAGAGAGGTTGGAGATGGGATGATGGTTTGCAAGGACAATGAGATCAAGGAATGTGTTTTTAGAGAGGGGTCCAGTGACAGCACAGAGGAAGAAGTATTCACAACATCAGCTAACATGAGACCAGGAGGGGAACCTGGTGATCAGCAGTTCAAATAGGGGGTTCCATAGACAAGATAAGCCCAGAGAGGGGAGATAGGTAAGAAACCAGAGATCGATGCAAGCTCAGGTTGAGGGCTGGGTGGTTCATGGGTGTGGGCAGAATGCAGCGGGTGAGACTGTTAAAGGAAGTCTGCTTGCTTTCTACAGATTTCTGTGTTGCCTGAGCTTGATTTTATCCTGTGAGAAACAATTTGTACCTTTGCATGTTCCGACCACCTTCAGCAAGGTCTTGGAGCTGTTGCCAGGCCGGGTCACGTAGAAGTAATCAACGCTTTGAGAGCCAACTGTCTGTGGCACGAATGTGATGGGGACCTGAAACCTGCTGCTGGCTTGGATAGAGCCCTCCCTGACCTCACAGATGAATTCAGACTGTAGTGGGGCAGGGCGCTCGTATTGCATAATTCGAAATGAAGTGTTCACCTGTTCAGGCGAAAAAAAACAGGTTAAGAAAATTGTCATCATAGATTTCACATGTTTCCATGCTTTAAACCTCTGTGACACTATGACTTTCTACAAGTGTAAGAAAGAAATGGCCTGCAGCAATTGGAAGAATTTGATGTGCTCTTAGCTGCACCTGAGACCCAAAAGACCCCCTTCTTAGCTGCTCCTGAAAACTGTGCAGGAACCTCAGATGGCCAGAATGGCTGGGGCCTGCAGTGAAAGACTCCTCATAGGCCCAAGCACAGTCCAGCTCTATCCCAGCTATTATAAAGCAGCTCAGGTTAAAGGGCCCAGAGAAAATGATGGGCCAGGGAAAAGTGTGTGTCCAAGGTAATTGGAAGATCAAGGGCAGGTGACGAAGAGGTTGGAATTGGGGGAGATTGAGGAGGTTAAAGGTCAGGATTGTGAATGAGGTCAGGAGAGAGAAGGAGTTGGGTCATCAATGTGGTTGAGGGGGTCAGAGATCAGAGGGTGCGGGACATCAGAGGTTCTGGGGAGGGTTGGAGGAGGCGGTGAGGTCAGATGGGTGAGGGTCGGAGATTGGAGTGTCAGAGGTTGGGAATCATCAGGTCAGGATGGAGTGAGAGGGTTCTGATTGTTTCTGTGGGTCATGAGTGGGGGGGCATGAGTGGGAGGAGAGTGGTGGGAAAGGGTGTTCAGCTCTGCAGGTCAGGGCAGAGTGGACATGGATCTGTGAGCACAGACTCCTCAGAGGGTCTGGGTGGTGGGTAAACTATTGGGGAGTGAGAGGAGAAATGTTGTAATGTGGGGAGGAAATGGCTGGATGAAGTCCTGTGGGGGATCAGTTTGAGTGGTTACGATACTTCCCCAGAACTTAGAATAGATTTTAATTCTAACTTTTTCAAGTAACTTTCAACGTAATCATCTGAAGTTAGTGCTTTAAATCATATTTCCGCATGGTTTCCAGCATGATTGCCAAGACAAAATCTGCACTTCTGCGAAATTATTGTGCTAACCCTTGCCTGTAAAGGTCCAAGAGGAATTCCCAGCCTATTTTTGGGAAACCCTCCAAATCCAACCCTGAGGAAGTTAAAAGTTACAGCCCAATATACTTATGAGGTAAGATGACATATGGTGGGAGTTGGCTCATTTAGTGCATAAATCAGATGGACTGAATGGCCTGTTTTATCTTCCAAATTCAACAGTAGTGATTCATTTAATCCACCACGCCTGTTCCACCATACAATTAGACCATAGCTGATGTACACCTCACTTTCATTCATCCCCTTCTGCATCATACCTTCTGACACCTTGACCTAAGTGGCATGGCAGCACAGTGGTTATCACTGTTGTCTCAGAGTGTCAAGGAGCTGGATTTGATTCCCGATTTGGGTCAGTGTCTGTATGGAGTTTGCAGATTCTCCCCGTGTCTGCATGGGTTTCCTCCTGCAAGATGTGCTTGTTAAGTGTATTGACCCAAACAGCACCAGAATGTGGCGAAGAGGGGGATTTCACGGAAACTTCATTGCAGTATGAATGTAAACCTTACTTGTGACTAATAAATAAACTAAAAATAAATCTATCTCCATCATAAAAACTCCAACGCACATCCAGCATTCACAGCCTTTTGGTGAAATTGATTTCTAGATTTCCACTGCTCTGTGCATGAAAAAAATACTTCTTGATTTTGTGCCTGAACTGTCTAGCTTGAATTTTAATGTTACATTCCCTGGTTCTAGAGTACATTCATCTGAGAAAATGGTTCTTCCATGCCTATCCTATCAAAACATTGAACATTTTAATCACACCGACGAGTTCACCCCTAATGCACAAGAGAATACAAGGCATCTTTGTGAAATCTGTGTTCATAATACAACCCTCTCGTACTGCAATTGATAAATATTTAATGGCAATTTTTCATAACACTTTTAAATATAATCATTTCTACATATATATCCCTTACAGAGACCACTGAATGACAGACATTAAAAAGTTATGTTACTGGTGGCGCAGTAGTTAGTGCTGTTGTTTCACAGCACTAGCATTCAGGTCCGATTCTGGCTTGGGTCACTGTCTGTGTGGAGTTTGCATGTTCTCCTCTATGCCTGTGTGGATTTCCTCCAGGTGCTCTGGTTTCCTCCCACAGTCTGAAAGATGTGCTAGTTAGGTGTATTGGCCATGCTAACTTCTTCCTCTATACCCGAACAGGTGCCAGAATGTGACAACTTGGGGATTTTCACAGTAATTTCATTGCAGCGTTAACATCAGCCAACTTGAGACTAATAAATAAACTTTTACTTTTACTCTTACCTGACTAAGATTGCACTGTTATGTTGGTGGCTCAACTGTACACTATTAAACCCTAATAAGTACCCAAATGACAAAACTAATAAAAAAGAGTTGAAAACACATCAATGGAGGAACCCACTGAAAACTTGGAAGGAAAAATTAACTCAGTGGAATATATACATGCTGTCACTGCATCCTCAAGCTGTCCCATAAAATGAAAAATTTTGAATCTATTTAGGCCTTTCATGATCACAGGACACTCAAATGCTTTGCAGCCAATGAAGTTTTCCAAAGTTTTGTAATGTGGGAAACACGGCAGCTAGTTTGAGCAGAGCAAGATCCTGCAAAGAGGAATGAAATAATGACCAGATATTTGTTTTAGTGAGGTTAGGTTGAGGGACTAATTTAGTGGTTAAAAAAGTAGGGTGGCATGGCCAAGTTGGGCCGAAGGGCCTGTTTCCATGCTGTAAACCTCTGTGACTCTAAGAAAGATCGCAACAGTTTTCAACATTTTACATCAAATTATATTGAATTGATAAATTGCAGTCACATTGTTAACATTGTAGGTTATTTCACTTTTGTGGTAAATTTAATACTTTTGCAATATGGAATTTCATAGAGATTAATTACAGAGGAATGTTAACAAGAGTTTTCACAAAATATCGCATTTATCCAATTGTACCAGTTGGTGGCACTGTTTGTTCATGGTCAGTGTTGATGCTGCAACAAAGTCAACTCCCAATTGAGTCATTGGAAGAGAGAGGGGATGGGACAGACGATTAGGGGTGGACTCCATTCCTGCTCCCACAAGGGACATGGGGAGAAGAGTAGAGGTTTATACTGACAGAATTAGACAAAGCTGAATAACAGGTGCCAGCATAGATTGAAGACAAAGGCAAAATATTGCAGATGTTGTAACCTGAAACAAAAATAGAAAATGCTGGAAAATCTCGAGGTCTGATAGCATCTGTGGGAAGAGAATAAAGCCAATGTTTTGAGTCCTGATGATAGGCATCCAGACTCGAAACGTTGACTCTATTCTTTTTCTGATGTGGAGAAGCTAGTGTTGGACTGGGGTAAACACAGTAAGAAGTCTCACGACACCAGGTTAAAGTCCAACCAGTTTATTTGGGTAGTACAAGCCATTAGCTCTCAGAGCACTGCTTCTTCATCAGGTGACCCACTCATCTGATGAAGGAGTAGTGCTCCAAAAACTAGTTAGTACTTGTGCTACCAAATAAACCTGTTGAACTTTAACCTGATGTTGTGAGACTTCATACTCTATTCTCTCTCCATGGACACTGCCAGACCTGCTGAGACTTTCCAGTATTTTTAGCATAGATCTACTGGACAGACCAGCCTATTCCTGAGCTCTAAGATCTACGTAACTCTGCAAAATTACTCTTGGCAACTGATTTGTTCTGAGAGTGGTTTCAAAGAGCAGCTTATATTTATAGTCTCACTCACAAAGAATTTAACTTGTAACCTGCAATTGCTTGATGAAGTTTATGTTGAGGACGTTCATCAAAGTGTGCTTTCTGGGACATTACAATGGAAGCGTTACCCTGCATCTACATTTCAGCATGGGAATAATCACATTTCAACCGTCCTTTTTTGGCAGTAAAGCACTTTGAAACATTCTGAGGTTGAGTTATAAAATCATAGAATCCCAATAGTACAGAAGGAGGCCATTCGGCCTATTGAGTCTGTATCGACTATTTCCACACATTTACCCTGCTAATCCCCCTGACACTAAGGTCAATTTAGCTTGACCAATCACCCTAACATCTTTGGACTATGGGAGAAAACCGGAGCACCCAAAAGAAACCCACGCAGACACGGGAGAATGCGCAAACTCCATATAGACAGTGACCCAAGCCAGCAATTGAACCCAGGCTCCTGATGCTGCGAGGCAGCAGTTCTAACCACTGTGCCATCATGCCACCCACTACATAATTTATTTCCTTTTATAATTTCATCTGTGCCATATCTGATCCTTGCATGCACAGTACATAGGCAACTTGACCCAGTATCTCACTGGGTCTCCTGCTTGGTCTCCTGCTTGGACTGAATATACCTAATGGGTGCCTAATCATGCCTGTGCTGGCATTTTGAAAGAGCTTTCCAAATAATCTCCATGCTCTGCTTTTTCCCCACTATTCTGAAAATTATTCTTGAAATACTTGTTCAATTCTCTTTTGCAAATTACTAGTGAGTCTGCATCTACTATCCTTTCAGCAATTACATTCCAGGTCATAGGGCAGCACAGTGGTACTGTGGTTAGCACTGATGCCTGAAAACACCAAGGACCCAGGTTCAATTCCAGCCTTGGGTCATTGTGTGGAGTCTGTACGTTCGCCCTGTGTCTGCATGGGTTTCCTTTGGTTTCATCCCACAGTTCAAAGGTCTGCAGGTTAGGTGGATCAGCCATGATCAATGAGCAGGGGTTTGGGGTTAGGGCAGGGTATTGGGTATAGATGGGGTTTTCTGTCAGAGAATCGGCGCAACTCAATGGGCTGAATGATCTCTTCTGCACTGTAGGGATTCTATAAGCTCATAATCTCATGCATAAACACCTGTACTTTGCATCTAAACATGACTTGAACGTGCCGAGTGGAAGCTTTGCACTGCATCGAACACATGTGGGACCTGGATGAGATTGGTATTGTGCGCACATTGTGAAAGGACATTTCATTTTCAGTACTGGCATTCTCATCTGCATTAACAAGGAACTTAGCAGATATTTAGGATTTCTTTCTCATGCCTTTGATTTCCATCACTTCACTATCAGGAGCTGAGTTTTCAGCTGCCTTGACTACGCTTTAAATTCTCTCCCTATCTGTCTACCTCTCACTCTCTCCTCTCCTTTAAGATGGCCCTCAAAACTTACAACTTTGGATCATCTGTCCTTGCTCCTTATGTGATTTGACTGAATTTTGTTTGATAGTGCCACTTTGAGATATTTCATTATATCAAAGGTGCTGTATAAGTTCAAGCTGATAGTTGTCGAAAGGTAAGATGTTGCTGCTGAACCAAGAATGGGTATAACAGCAAAGTTCAGAAAAATCCCTAAGTGCAGAATGAGGCCATTCAGCCCATCGAGACTGTACAAATCACAATCCCACTTAGGCCCTATTCCCATAACTCCACATATTATCCTAGCTAGTTCCCCCCACACTAAGGGCAATTGAGCATGGCCAATCAAACTATCCTTTGGAGTGTGGGGAGAAACTGGACTACCCAGAGGAAACCCAGGCAGATACAGGGACTATGTGCAAACTTTACACAGGCAGTGACCCGAGGCCGGAATTGAACCTGGGTCCCTGGCGCTGTGAAGTAGCAACGCCAACCACTGTGCCACCATGCTGCCTGCCCGAATAGTCGAAATAGATCAAAGATTTAGCTCTGGTGCACTTAATGTTTGGTCAAATCTACCACTGGAAATACTCACCATCGCATAGTTATGAATCTCCATATACTTCTCAACTGCGCTGCCAATAGCAACATGCCCGAAGTTTAAGACGCTCTGTGTGTCCTCCTTTTTGGATGTCTGGGACTCTTCACCTAGCGCACTCACCAAGAGATGAGGGTACTTGGCTGTGGAGCAGAAGGAACTGGTTAGAATACTAAAATCAATCAATTTCTTCTTTGGTATCGGTTGTGTCTCAAATAGTTGTTCTCTCACTTCCAAGTCAGAACGTTATGGTTCATTATCCCAACTGGATATGGAATGTTAAATTTGGTCTTACATCAATATTCAACATTTGCACCCCATATGTACCAGACTACAAACATCTCTGTCTACCACTTATACTGCTCCAGGGTTATGGGCCAAATGCTGGAAAATAGGATTAGTGTAGTCGGATCTTTCTTGAAAGGCGTAAACATGATGGGTCAAATGGCCTCCTCCTATGCCAACAATGTCTCTGAATCTAATAATCTTCCCTTGATGTTCAATGACATTATCATTGCTAAATAACCCACTATCAACATCCTGGTGATACCATTGATTGGGTTTGTGTCTATATATGCCCTGTTTGTGAACACAACTCCTCACTTACCTGAAGAAGATAACACTCCGAATGACACTCCGAAAGCTTGTGCTACCAAATAAACCTGTTGAACTTTAGCCTGATATTGTGAGACATCTTACTGTGGTTAGCATTGACCAGAAACTGAACTGGACCCAGCCATATAAACACTGTGGCTACAAAGGCAGGTCAGAGGCTGAGAATTCTATGGTGAGTAACTCACTTCCTGACTCCCCAAAGCCTTTCAAGCATCTACAAGGCACAAGTTGGGAGTGTGATGGAATACTCTCCACTTGCTCCAACAACATACAATACGCTCGACACCATCCAAGACCCACTTCAATGACATTCCATCCACCAGCTTAAACGTTTAATCATTTGGAAATACAGAATTTGAGTATTACTGAATAAGGAGACATTTTTTCCAGAGGCTTTTCATCTTGCACTCATTGGGGCATTTGCAAGAATACAAATCCATGGGAGGCAATAGTATGAGAAGCAAGTGTAGGCCAGTTGGCAAGTTGCCTCTGACTGGCAGAGACTTTAGGAGAGGCATTGCCTATGGAGAATACATCAGTTGATGGTGACTTATAGTTAACTGCTAAGCATTGTTTGAAATTTAAACCAGGCAGCTTGATTCTGATTGGTCAAAAAAAAATTCACACTCTCCGCTACCAACACATGATGCACTGCGCCAACTTACTAAGACTCCATCAGCAGCATCTTCCAAACTTGCATCCTTCACTATCTTTAAGGACGAAGGCAGCAGTTGCAATGGGAACTCTACCACCTGCATGTTTCCCTTCAAGTCACTCATCATCTTGACTAGGAAATAATTCCCTGTTCTGTCATTGTAAATGGATGAAATCCTGGATTTCCTTTTACCATTGGTGTACCTGCACCAAATGGACCATATTGGTTCAAGAAGACATCATGACCTTCACAAAGGCACATCAAAGGTGAGCAACAAATGCTGGCATTACCAGCGATGTTCATGAACAAATTAACCAAAAATAGGGAGATCCTGAGTGCATGAAAGACACCTAGTCTGGGATTCTCTATCTTCATCTGCAGCTAGGATTCTCAGGTCCTGCTGCAGTGATTGGAAATTTCGTTGAGCACCAATTCGTGGGTGGTACAATATCGAAGAATTTCAGCCTATATAAATGGAACCCCTTCACTTTTTTTTTAATGACAAAGTTTCTTTATTGATAGAATTCATTCTCACCTATTGCTTCCAGCCTCATGCACTTTACATGGTCATCAGCTCCAAACTTGCAGATGGCAATTACATCAAAGAATTTAGGGACCTGGGGCTGGAATAAAACCTTGACCTTGTAGTTATCCCATGGTGGCAATATGCCGCTGGACGGTTCGAAGAAGAATGGACTGGGCACTTCCAAACGGAAGCAGGTCGGAAGCTGACTGTAAAGACAGTTAACATTGTCAGTATTAACAGCAACAACAGTAGCTGTTATTTATACAGTGCCTTTAACATAGTAAAACATGCCAAGATGCTTTGTACGAGAGTTTATCAAACAGAATTTGACACTTAAAGAGATATTAGTGCAGGCTGAAAACCGTCCTGCTTTTCTATGTTTCTATGGTCTTTTGGCCTTACCTGTTGTTGCATAAGTAAAATATGGTCTCTGAGGTTTCAAAGATTCCACAGATTGGCAAACACAGCAACTCAGGAATTTGCAGGTCGTAGGAGGGCAGAGAAGCACGCAACCGAACAACAAATGACCCATTTTTTGACTCGAACACAATGCAATCCTCATAGTCTTTCTGCAAGGAGACAAAAATAAAGGCCAAAGGATCTCACTGAAGCGGTTGTAGTGTATGCTTTTGTCTTCATCTTTAATGTAGTAGCATAGAGATTGTGCTCCTGGGTCAATTGATAGAATCCCTATAATGCAGGAGAGGCCACTTGATCCATGAAGTTCCCACTGACTGTCTAACAAAGTATCTTACCCAGGCATTCTCCCTCGCCCTTTCCTGTAACTCCACATGGCTAATCCATGTAAGCTTGGGACATTAAGGGAAACACTCCACACAGTCAGTCACAAACCAGGATTTAAACTGGGTCCCTGGCCCTGTGAGGCAGCAGTGCTAACCATTATGCCATCATGCTGCCTGCAGGCATGAATTAACCCAGGGGCATAAATTAAAATTATACCACTGCAGGTGGGGACTTCAGTGTCAGGTTTAAATAAATCTAGAATGAAAAGCTAAGTTTTGGTTTTTAACTAAGTCAAGCTGTCTTTACAAATGGTTGGTTCCACAATTCCTAGTCTATGCCCATTCTGGCAATATGTTTTACTGGCTTGGGATAAGGTTGTGGGTAGCTAACCCACACACAGCAATTCTCTGCCTTTACTGGCTCCGTTATTGAGCTCGGTAGTTCAATCTATCACCCCGCCCCACAATTTGGATGGGACCCCCTTCCGTAAGTAGATGTGGTTTACTACACAGTGTGGGATGATTTGAACCATGGGGGATCAATGGAACACATATGAACTAGGAGTAGAAGCAGGCAAATTCAGCCCTTCGAGCCCACTCCACCATTCAATCAGGTCATGGATGATTTCTCTCTGGTCTCAAATCAACTTCCTCACCTGTTCCCCATATCCCTTTATTATAAATATATCTATCTCCTCCCTGAAATCATTTAATGATTGAGACTCCACCACTCTGCAAGTTTCACAAATTCACTACTTTTCGTGAGCAGTTTCTCCTCATCTCAATTTTACTGCCTGTCAACCTATTCCTGTGACCTCTTGTTCTAGATTGCCTACGTTGCCTCTATCAATCCCTTTTAGTATTTTATATATTCTGATCAGATCCCTTCTCATCCTTCTAAACTCCAACAACTATAAGTCCAAACTATTTAATCTCTCTGCGTACATCAACCCTTTCATCCCCAGAATCAATCTGGTGGATCTCCTCTGAACTGCCTCCAATGCCACCGCATCCTTCTTCAAATAAGGAGATCGAAACTGGACACAATACTCCAGATGTGGTTTCACCAATACCTTATACAATTGTAACAATACTTCTCTACTTTTACAGAGAAGTATTGTTACAATTGTATAAGGTATTGGTGAAACCACATCTGGAGTATTGTAATTAATGAACAAACCCATCCAGATCCCTTTGCCCAAATGCATTTTGAATCTGTTTTCACTTTTTCTATTTTTTTCTGCCATAATGGATAACCTCACACTTTGGTTAACTAGACTGCAGCAGGCAACCCTTGGAGCAACAGCTTTATGCCATTTAAGAATATTTAAAACTATTCAAATTGATAGTAATCAGATTCATGTCCAAGTTGCAAGTGGGGAAGACCTCATTTTAAGAACACCCCAGTGCAAATCCTATTATGGCCCTTTCGCGAGAATTGCAGTCATAATGGGATTTGTGTCCGTGACTAACGGGCCCTGAAATTTCACTTATTATCTTTACACCATGGTGGCCAGTGCTGTGTACTTGGGTGAAACAAGCAACACATGGAAGAACCTCATAGTAACTTGTTCCAGGGGAAGCTGGAGACATGATGGGCCAAACAATCTCCTTCTGTGCTGTAAATTTCTATGATTCTGTGAAGAGACTCAAGAGCAGATCACCCACTTTGCTAAGACTAGTTACATGATGTGGAGAAACCTTAAAGTGGGAATAGAATTACAATGGAAAAATGAAAATTAGATATGGAAATGTAACTTAGATAAGTTACATCAATGGGGATGAAGTAGAAAGGGTTGAGAGCTTCAAGTTTTTAGGTGTCCAAATCACCAACAAACTGTCCTGGTCTCCCATGCCGACATTATAATAAAGAAAGCCCACAAACGCCTCTATTTTCTCAGAAGACTAAGGAAACTCTGCATATCAGCTAGGACTCTCACCAACATTTACAGATGCACCATAAAAAGCATTCTTTTTGGTTGTATCATAGCTTGGTATGGCTCCTGCTCTGCCCAAGGCTGCAAGGGGCTACAGAAGGTCGTGAATTTAGTCCAATCCATCACGCAAACCAGCTTCCCATCCATTGACTCTGTCTACACTTTCCACTGCCAGCATAATTAAGGATCCCATGCACCCAGGACATTCTCTCTTTGCCTTCTTCCTTCAGGAAAAAGATTAAAAGTCTGAGGTCACGTACCAATCAACTCAAGAACAGTTTCTTCCCTGCTGCTGAGAGACTTCTAAATGGACTTAACATGCATTAAGCTGATCTTTCTCTACACCCTAACTATGACTGTAACACTACATTCTGCACTCTCTTGTTTCCTTCTCTATGAACGGTATGTTTTGTCTGTATAATACACAAGGAACAATACTTTTCATTGTATGTTAATACATGGACAATAATAACCAAATCAAATCAAATCAACTCAAAACTTGAACCTCTCCCAATATTGTTCTGTTGTTTTACCTTCTCAAGACCACAAAACGTGACTGGCAAAGAGAATGATGTTCCTGCGCTCAAGACAACAAGCTTTGGAAACAGTGTCGAGAAGAATTCTGTAGATGGAGGTCTATAAAACAAAAGAAGTAGATTTATAAACACAATGGCCAGAATTCTTACGCCCCACCTGACACGGGAATTGTAAAGGGCAGGGAGGTAGACCATTGACCTCGGGCAAGATTCTCCGGTTTTGAAGCGACTGTGGCTAGAGAATCCAACCCAATAACTTTACATTTATATGGCACCCTTAACTTAGTAAAAACCACCAGGTGTTTTACAACAGCAGTACAAAATTCAACACCAAGTTACTGAAGGAGATTTCACAGCAGGTGAAATGCTGGTCAATGAGGTGAGAACACAAAGGAGAGGGAGAGGTAGAGAGGTGGAGAGGTACAGAGAAGAAATTACAGAGCTTAAGGCCTTTGTAGCTGAAGACACAGCCATCACTGGTATTGTGATAAAGATCAGGAAGTTCATGAGGATAGAATCGAAGAAATGCAGAAATCTTGTAGTGTTGAAAGGTTGCAAGAGGTTATGGTGGGGGGCAAGGGAATGGAGGAATTTGAACACATGCAAAAGAAGAAATTTTAAAGGGAACTGGGGCCTAATTAAAGCCTTGAAATGATTGGATTACTGTGCTAATTTGGAGCACTACCTGTTTGCAACAATGCCAAGGCCTTGGGCAGGGTGCATAGGAGATTAGTAAAATGGTACCAGAAGATGTCTACTGCATAGATAGAAGAAGCTGGGATGGTTCTCCTGAGAGTAGAAATTTAAGTGGAGATTCAGTAAAGCTATTCAAAATTATGAAGAGTAAATAAGGAATAATTGTTCCCAATGGCAAAAGGACACAGATTTAAGTAATTAACAAAAGAGCTAAAAGAGAAACATTGAAACCATACATGCACAAGGAGGCCATTCAGCCCATCAACTCTGCACCGACAAAATCTCACCTACCCTTATTCCCATAATGCACTGATTCACCCCTCTAATCCCTCTAACCTATGCATCCCAGGATACCAACAGCCAATTTAGCATGGCCGATCAACCTAACTTGCGCACCTTTGGACTGTGAGAGGAAACCAGGGCACCCAGAGGAAAGTCATGCAGACACGGGGAGAATGCGTAGACTCCGCACAAATAGTGACCCAAGCCAGGAATCAAATCCAGGTCTCTGGAGCTGTGAAGCAGCAGTGCTGACCATTATGCCACCATCCCAGTAAATCTCAAGAATTTATTTTTTACAAGCGGGTAGTTGTGATCACAAATGAATAGGTGATAGAAGATGATTTAACAATAATTTTCATACCTGAAAAGGAAAATTGTGCAGAACTATGGGGAAAAAGCACAACAAGGAGGTGAGACACTAATTGGATGGTTTCCAAAAAAGTGACACATTGGGCCTCCTCAGTGCTGTAAAAATCTATGATTATGCCAGTGATAACACATCAGACGTACTTAATTGGCTATATGACACTTTTTAACATTGCAGGGTCATGACAGGCGATATATAAATGCAGGTCTTGCTTTTCATTGTATTAACTATGGTCAGATCAGGCAGGAACTTATGCAAACTGATTGGGAATAGTTGTTCGAGAGTAAGTCCACACTAGGCATGTGGGGGTCTTTCAAGGGAATACTGAAAATGTTGCAAGAAAGATATGTGCCAGCTAAGAGGAAAGATGGGAAAGGTAGGATTAGAGAGCCGTGGATTACTAGGGATATTGAGGACTTGGTTAGGAAGAAAAGAGAGGCGTATGATAGGTCAAAGCAGCTGGGAACAGAGACAGCATTGGAGGAATACAGAGAGAGTAGGAGGGAGCTCAAACGGGGAGTTAGAAGGACAAAAAGGGAACATGAAATGATTTTGGCGGATAGGATTAAGGAAAATCCAAAGGCTTTTTACTCCTATGTTAGGAATAAAAGGGTGGTTAGAGGAAAAATCGGATCTCTTAGGGACAGAGGAGGGGAACTGTGCTTAGAGCCCAAGGGAATGGCGGAAATCCTGAATGAATACTTTGCGCCGGTATTCACGAAGGAGAGGGGCTTGTTGACAGCTCCTGTCTCTGAGGGAGCTGTGGACCAGTTGAGGGAAATATCCATACCGAGGGAGGAAGTGTTAGAGCTTCTAGGTAGCATTAAAACTGATAAATCTCCAGGGCCTGATCGTATTTATTCCAGGCTGCTTAGAGAGGTGCGAGGTGAAATTGCTGGGCCTCTGACGCAAATCTTTGTCTCTTCTTTGGACACAGGTGAGGTCCCAGAGGACTGGAGAATAGCTAATATTGTACCGTTGTTTAAAAAGGGTAGTAGGGATAACCCTGAAAATTATAGGCCGATGAGTTTGACGTCAGTGGCAGGGAAGCTGTTGGAGGAGATTCTTAGAGATAGGATGTATAGGCACTTAGAGTGTTGTGATCTGATTAGGGATACGCAGCATGGCTTTGTTAAGGGGAGACCATGCCTTACGAATCTGGTAGAATTTTTTGAGGAGGTGACGAAAACGGTTGACGAAGGGCGAGCTGTTGATGTCATCTACATGGATTTCAGTAAGGTGTTTGACAAAGTCCCTCATGGGAGGTTAGTTGAAAAGGTCAAGGCTTATGGGATACAAGGATAGGTAGCTAGATGGATAAGTAATTGGCTTGGTAATAGGAGACAAAGAGCAATAGTGGAAGGGTGTTTCTCTAGCTGGAGGTCGGTCATTAGTGATGTGCCGCAGGGCTCAGTATAGGGACCTCTTCTATTTGTAATATATATAAATGACTTGGAAGAGGGAGTAAGTGGAGTGATCAGCAAGTTTGCAGACGATATAAAGATGGTTGGACTTGTGGATAATGAGGAACATTGTCAGGCGATGCAGCAGAACATAGATAGGCCGGTAGCTTGGGCAGATAGATGGCAGATGGAATTCAATCTTGATAAATGTGAGGTGATGCATTTCGGGAGAACGAATGTAGAGGGGAGGTATATGATAAAGGGTAGATCTATTAAGAGTATAGAAACGCAGAGGGAGCAGGGGGTGCAGGTGCACAAGTCTCTGAAGGTGGCAGAGCAGGTGGAGAAGGTTGTGAAGAAAGCATATAGTATGCTAGCCTTTATAGGAAGGGGTATAGAGTACAAGAGCTGGCCTTTAATATTGCAGTTGTATAATACATTAGTTAGACCTCATTTAGAATACTGCGTCCAGTTCTGGTCGCCTTACTACTGGAAGGACGTGGAGACTCTGGAGAGAGTGCAGAGGAGGCTTACCAGGATGCTGCCTGGTATGGAAGGTCTGAGTTACAACGGGAGGTTAGGCAAATTGGGACTGTTTTCCTTAGAAAGACGTAGACTTGGAGGAGATCTAATAGAGGTGTACAAGATTATGAGGGGTATAGATAGAGTAAACAGAGTTAAGCTTTTTCCTGAGATGGACTCAAATACCACGAGGGGTCACGGACTTAGGGTGAGGTAGGTAAGGTATAATTTGGATGCTAGAGGGAGTTTTTTCACACAGAGGGTGGTGGGGGTATGAAATGCACTGCCAGGTAAAGTGGTGGAGGCAGGCACTCTGGAGTTATTTAAGAAATACTTAGATGGGCACATGAACAGAATGGGAATGGAGGGGTATAGAAAAATGATTTAAAATAGGGATCATGAGCCTTGGGAGTCCCTGGGAAGTGTGTAAATAGATGATGATATTGATGTACTTGTTTTTATCCGACAGGTGCTTTGGTCCACCTTGTTGTCTAACGAGGGGCATACACACGACAGGTCGTGAAATGGCTGCTCTTGGATTTTTTGAGAGTATCCTAGTGCTTCACATCGTTAGTGTATGCTTGACCTGGGCCATCTGATAGGAAACACGACAGCTCAGTGACTATCGCTGTGTGGTGCAAATACATGGATTTGGGCCTGTGTCTGTGAGAGTTTGCGCATTCTTCCCGTGCTTGCATGGGTTTTCTCCGGGTACTCCGGTTTCCTCCCACATCCCAAAAATGTGCTCTTAGGCTAATCGGCAAAACAAATTCTCCCTGAATTGTCTCAAATTTAGTTTTTAATCCATAGATCTATAAACATAGACAGGGATCACGGGTAGAGCTGGGAACATCGGGGTGGCGGCGCAGGCTCGTTGGGCAAAAGGGCCTGTTTCCCCTGCTGTTTTGTTCTTTGTTCTAAATGCTTTGGGTGGACTCCATGATAGGGTTCATGATTTGCTAAAGGTGTGGGCTAGATTCATCTGTGACCAACAACACATTCCATGCAGCTCCTGAGCCTTGGTAGCATCAAAACCTCAAAATGCAGTCCACTTTCTGTCATTTCTTATTTTGCCGATTTATTCATTGGGTTGAAAAGGGCTGATCTTATACCTATTGCCCCACTGGCAGACAAATCACAAATCACAATAGCAGTATCTGTTAATCAGTAAATGGAACTATGTGCAAATTAATTGGCATACGGATAAAGTAAAATTAAAAATAAAGTTTATTTATTAGTCACAAATAGGCTTACCTTCACACTGAAATGAAGTTACTGTGAAAATCCCCTAATAACCACATTCCAGCAGCTGTTTGCGTACACTGGGGGTGAATTTAGCATGGCCAATTCACCTAAACTACACATCTTTGGACTGTGGAAGGAAACCAGAAGACCTGGAGGAAACCCATGCAGACATGGGAGAATGTGCACAGACAGTGACTCAAGGTGGAAATTAAACCCAGATCCTTGGTGCTGTGAGGCTGAAGGGCTAACCACTGTGCCGTCCTATAAACTTCTTAAGTGGTTCTCAAAGCTCAGTGGTACAAGCCTATGTGGCCCACAAATGACAAAAGACTTGGACACTCCAGGTGGATATATAAATGGCTTCTGACAATCATTAAAGCCCCTGAAAAGCTGCACAGAACTCACCTGAACTTGAGTTTTTGAGTTTTGAATTGCACATTCTTCAATATTACGTGTTTGGTGGATGCTATCCCCAGTTCCCAGTTCATCCATTCCAGATGCTCTAAGAACTCAATACCAAAAAAGTTTGCTTTGATTGGCTTGCTTTTCTTCTTTTCTGTGATGACAGGATTGACCAAATTGTGCACACTCCACTGCAAAGAAGTCAGACATAAAGTGTTAAGAACTGACAAGATACAGGAACCATCTCACCACCTGTAGTAGGGGATCTTATAATGGCGGTCTGATATCTTAAGACTTAAAGAATCTTTCAAAATTAAACTCACAAAAGTCTCAGCTTAAAAACGCACCAAGAATTTATTTAAACATAAAAATAGTGAAACAACACAACACTGAACAATAGCCTACGGCCAAAGGGAGACCTCTGGATGGCTAGGTGAAGCAGACAAGTACCAGAAAGCCTTTCTCAAAGATCTGTGGCATTGAGCCAAAATTCAATACGATTATATTGCCTGCTTATCTTAGATACTCCTACTAATTAGCTTAATTCTATTTCATTTCATATTAACATGTCAGTCCAAATTATAACAAATAACCTCAGCCAGATATGATACGCTACCTGACATACTGATATTCTATTTGTCTGTTTCTATTACTTAATCTTTACCCCCTGGCATGGTCCATTTCCTTGTTGTTCTTTCTACACACCACCCGAATATTTTTCCAATGGCACATTGCTAAGACAGAGATAACAGCAGTCTTGGGCCCTAACACTGACACATTTCTACGCCTGGACAATAGAAACCTCAGTGTTTGAACATAGTAATGTTTCATCCTCTGACCTAGAACTTCAAAGTATTGCATTCCTGATAATTTAGCTATGAACTTCTTAACTTCCATCATCATTTCTGCAGCATTCATATTTCTGAGGTGACTTCATATTAAAAATACTTTTAATAGCTTAAAATACATCATTCAGTGTTTTGATATAATAATATACATAATACTTAAAAGCATATATTCACATCACTCTCATTAATGCATTCATATATAGATAAACTGTCAATAGATTTTATTTAAGTATGAATAATTTTAACTCTTTCCTCTCTAGCTGTTACTTCACCTAAAAATCTGCCTGTGGTTCTGCTCATGAATCCAGAACCACGCCCCCACTTCCACAGAACAAAAAAACCAAGTGCCTGTTGAAATGCTGTTGAATCTCGAATTGGGCCCCAAATGTCCTAAATACAATTCAACGTGGCAAGGGTTCATGCAGCAAAATATCCTACATTGGATATTAAGTCTGCCATCTATGATTAGCCTCAGCAGTATATGGGCCCTAACCTCTGGAATTTCTTCCCTAACCCTCTCTCCTTCCCTACTTCACTCATTTCAAAGCCTATCCCATTCATCAACCTACCTCCTTTTATGGTTCGCTGACAAGTTTTGTGGGATACTTTGTGAAGTTAAAGATATTTATATAAATGTAGATTGTTGATCAAATGGAAATCAATGCACTTGAAAAGGAAAGGCCTTATACCAAGGGAGGGTCAGATTGTTATGTTATTGCATGCTTTTAACCATCTTGTTCATCCCTAATATTGTTTTCTAGTATCTTTTCCCCTGAATATATAACCTCACTGTCTCTTTCTCTTTCCTCAAATCCAGGCTCCCCACTATCTTCCTCCCTACCCTAAGACATAAGAACCAGAGGCAGGAGGAGACAATTCAGCCTCTTGAGCCTGCATTCAATATGAAAATGACTGGCCTCATGTCCACCCTCCTGCCTGCTGTCCACAACCCTTCATCTCGCCACTAATTAAAAATCTCTTCCTGAAATTTGCTTAGTGTTCTGGCATCCACTGCACTCTGGGTAGAGATATCCACAGATTCACAATCCTTTGAGTGAAGTAATTCCTCCTCATTTTTGTTTTAAATCCGCCACCCCTTAGCCTAAAACTATGGTCTCTCACTCTAGAATGTCCAACAGGGGAAATACCTCAACTGGACCTCCACTCATTCTTCTGAACTCCTGCAATTACAAGCCGAAACTGCTCAATCTCTCTTTAGAAGTCAAGTCCTTCATCCTGGAATCAATCAGGTGAATAATTTAAATTGACAACTAACTTCTTTCCCTATGGACAAAAATTGCTATATAAATGTCCCACCATTTGCGGGATTACAATCTCACAAATTCTCACAAAGAACAATGGACATACTTAGTAGTGGGAGTGAATTAGGTAGATTCCAGCTATCCCAAAATTAGGCTTTTTAAAGATAGAGGCAATAAAAACCATGGTTTTGACTAAATTCAAGACAATTGGAGAAACTGTTTCACAACAGGTGGCGTGATGGCATGGTAGTTAGCACTGCTGCCTCACAGTGCCAGGGACCCAGGTTCAATTCTAGCATGGGTCACTGTCTGTTTGGACTTTACACATTCTCCCTGTATCTGTGTGGGTTTCCTCCGGGTGCTCCAGTTTCCTCCCACAATCCAAAGATTTACAGGTTAGTTGGATTAGCCATGCTAAATGTGTAGGGTTAAGAGAGGGGAGATAGGCCAAGATAAGATGCCGTTTCAGAGAATCAGTGCAGATTCAGTGGGCCAAATGGTCTCCTTCTGCACTATCAGGGTTCTATGGATTCTAAAACAAGGAAACAAGGCTACTGTAACATTTGTCATACTTATGGTACAATTACTGTAGAATACTTTAGAGAATGGAGATGGGGGGAGTGGGTGAAGTGGCTTATGAAGTGGCTTAAGTCGTTTATGTGAATAGAAAGATTTTATTCTTGATTCTTTTGCCTTTTCAATTATGTAAAGGTCTCAGTAAAGAGCATTAGTTATGTCAATCATTCTACGTGTTTGTTTTATGGTCTGTTATATTTTAACTCTTCAGCTAATCCTATGAGAACGGCCATTATCTTGATTGTAAAATGAGCCTTCTTAGGCTCTTCTTCTGGTCCTATAAGCCAGCATTGGATTACATTTCAAACTCGTCACATTGGCACATGGTCGGAATATTAGCCTGCTCTTTGTACCTTTAAAACCAAGAACTGTCCTTTCTTCTTTGAATTTGAAAGATGTTGTTTGGTATTTTCTTCCAGAGCAGACAGATTCCTTTGTGTTAAAAATCCGCTCTGCCTGGGGGTAGCCTCTCTCCTCAGTGTATTTTTGTAACACCATGGCAAACTCTCCTACTCTACATGGTCAGCTAATGCATCTCCCCCCATCTATTTCACATTATGCATCCAAAGACACTTTTTATGATCAAACATCATAAATTGGCCAAGAATCCTTTGGAAGACAAAGGAGAGGCACATCTTGCATCACCTTCATCATCACTATTATCTCCGGTGATACTATTAAAACGTTTGATACACCAGTAAAATTCAAGTGCTTATTTTGAATGATTTGACCATTAACTAGAGTCCTCCTGTTGATATTGGTGCTGTATCCACATGTTCTGCAACTTCTCCATTTCCTCTAAATGTGGGTCTCTCCTACTTACAAAAGTTAACCTAACAGTGCGATTGATGATAGCCCTTATTCTCTCTTCAGACTACATAATGTACCTAATTGTAGATTCATTGATGCTGTATTCCCTGGCCAACATGGTTTTTCACTCAACCTAGTATTATGACTTTTTGTGCTAGTATCATGACATTCCCAGATGTTTTCTGTTTGATTCTTACTCACTTCGAGTATGCTGCACTGTGCCAATATTGTAACATACTGATCAGGAGTTATTGACCCTGTAAATCACAGCAACTCACATGCATGATGTGTACGCACTTGCCACTGAGGGAAAACTTTGCTCAAGATCTATTATATCATATCCAGCCTTAATTTTTCTGGAGAAAAGAGCCATAACTTATTCAATCTTTCCTGAGAGTTATAACCTCTCAGTTCACATATCATTCTTGTAAATAACAAAATCATAGAATTGTTATGGCACAAAAGGAGGCCATTTGGCCAATCATGTCAACACCAGGCCAAATGGTCTCCTCTGCACTGTAAGCAATTCTGATTCACAAAAATGAGAGGCTATATGCGATGTAAGAGATTAGAAACAGGAGAGGAGAGGTCACCCTGTTGGGAGTCTTTTATAGACCTCCTAAAAGTTCTAGAGAGGTAGAGGAAAGGATTGCAAAGTCGATCCTGAACAGGAGTGAAAGTAATAGGGTAATTGTTACGGGGGACTTTAACTTTACTAATATTGATTGGAATAGCTATAGCTCTAGCTCGTTAGAGGGGTCAGTTTTTGTACAAAGTGTGCAGGAAGGTTTTTTGACTCAGTATGTAGATAGGTCAACTAGAGGTGAGGCTACATTGGATTTGGTGCTGGGCAATGAGCCAGACCAGGTGTTAGGCTTGGAAGTTGGTGAACATTTTGGTGATAGTGACCACAACTCGGTTACGTTCACCTTAGTGATGGATAGGGATAGGCATGAAGCTGGGGGCAGTAGTTATAGCTGGGGGAATGGTAATTATGAGGCCATAAGGAGGGAATTAGGGTGCATAGGTTGGACTAGGAAACTACAGGGACTGGGAACATCTGAAATGTGGAGCTTATTCAAGGAGCAGCTACTGCGAGTCCTTGATAAGTATGTCCCTGTCAGGCAAGGAGGAAATGGTCGAAAAGGGAACCTTGGTGTACGAAAAAAGTTAATTCGCTGGTTAAAAGGAAAAAGGAGGCTTACGTCAGGATGAGGCTTGAAGGCTCGGTTAGTGCAACGGATAGCTATAGATTAGCCAGGAGTAAGCTAAAGAGTGAGTTGAGGGGAGCTAAGAGGGGACACGAGAAGACTTTGGCTGATAGGATTAAGGAGAATCCTAAAGCTTTCTTTAGATATGTTAAGAATAGAAGATTGGTTAGGGCAAGATTAGGGCCAGTCATAGACAGCAGTGGGAAGTTGTGCGTGGAGCCTGAAGAGATTGGAGAGGCACTGAACAAATATTTCTCTTCGGTATTCACGCAGGGAGATATAAATGTAGTTGTGGAGAACACTGAGGTACAGGGTTGCAAACTGGAAAGTATTGAGGTAGATAGGGAGGATGTGCTAGATATTCTTGAGGGTTTGAAGTTAGATAAGTCCCCTGGGCCGGACGGGATTTACCCTAGGATTCTCTGGGAGGCAAGAGAGGAGATTGCAGAGCCTCTGGCTCTGATCTTCAGGTCCTCGTTGGTTACGGGTGTGGTTCCGGAGGACTGGAGGATAGCGAATGTGGTCCCATTGTTCAAGAAGGGGAAGAGAGACCTTCCAGGGAATTATAGGCCAGTGAGTCTTACTTCTGTTGTGGGCAAAGTATTGGAGAGAATTATTAGGGATAGGATTTATAGTTATTTAGAGAGAAATGAATTGATTGGGGATAGTCAGCATGGTGTTGTGAAGGGTAGGTCTTGCCTTACTAACATTATTGAGTTTTTTGAAAAAGTGACCAAAGAGGTGGATTTTTTTTTTAAGCAACACAGCACGGGAAACAGGCCCTTCGGCCCAACAAGCCCGCGCCGCCGTCATACTATATAGTAGCAAATCCATTATCCTATTTTAATATTCCTATATAATAATATATATATTATTCCTAATATGGAAAATTCTCACCATAGGGACAATTTGTTTCCCAATCAGCCTAAGGGCGAATTTTTGGGTTGTGGGAGGAAACCGGAGTGCCCGGAGAAAACCCACGCAACCACGGGGAGAACGCGCAAACTCCCGCAGACACCGGCCCAATTCCAAGTGTCTGCACAGCCACATCGATAGTCTCTGAGCTGTCATGGTGCCCTTCAGATGGTCCACATAAAGCACTCATTTACGACATGAGGTACCAGGCAACCCATGAATCAACATCCAAGAGCTGTACCCGCACCACCTGCCGAATGCATGCTCAATGTTGGTCAAGTATGGACCGAATTACCTGTGGAAAAAAGCCGTAGTTAAACAGTCCTACTATATCCCTCTATCTGCATACCGCTCATGTGGCTGTCCAAGAGACCCTTAAACAGCCCCAGCATGCCTGCTCCCACCACCTTACTCGGCAGTGCATTCCACACCCCCACTACCCTTTGTGTGAAAAACTGCCCTCTAATATTCGTCCTATACATAGCCCCCCTCACCCTATGGCCATGACCCCTCGTCCTATCCATTTCTAAAGGTGGAAAAAGTTTACCTCCATTTACTCTATCTATACCCCTTATAATCTTATACACCTCTATGAGATCCCCTCTAAGCCGACGTCTTTCAAGGGAAAACAACCCCAGTCTATCTAATCGTTCCTCATAAGACAGTCCTTCCATACCAGGCAGCATCCTGGTAAACCTCCTCTGCACTCTCTCCAAGGACTCCACATCCTTCCGATAGTACGGCGACCAGAACTGGGCGCAGTATTCCAAGTGAGGCCTAACCAAAGTTCTATACAACTGCAACATCAAACTCCTACTCTTGTATTCTATACCCTTTTCTATGAAAGCTAACATACTATACGCCTTCTTTATCACCTTCTCCACCTGTGAGGACACCTTCAGAGACTTGTGAACCTGCACCCCCAAGTCTCTCTGCGTCTCTATGCTCCGTATAGTTTTACCTTTTATCCTATAATTCTCTTCTACATTTTTCCGGCCAAAATGCATCACCTCGCATTTTTCCGGATTAAATTCCATTTGCCATCTATCTGCCCAGTCTACCAACCTGTCTATGTCCTGTTGTATTGCCTGACACTGCTCTTCTGTACCCGCCAATCCAAGCATCTTGGTGTCATCAGCAAATTTGCTGATCTCACCACCTACCCCTACTTCCAAGTCGTTTATGTAGACCACAAATAGAAGAGGACCTAGTACTGAGCCTTGTGGCACTCCACTAGTGACAGGCTTCCAGCCGGAAAAAGAGCCTTCCACTACTACCCTCTGTCTCCTCCTCCCGAGCCAGTTCTCGACCCATCTACATACCCGACCCTGTATCCCATGCGCCTTCACCTTCTCTATCAGTCTACCATGAGGAACCTTGTCAAACGCCTTACTGAAATCCATGTAGACGACATCAACAGCCTGTCCTTCATCAACTGTTTTTGTCCCTTCTTCAAAAAAGAAGATGGGGGTAAGGTGGTTGATGTGGTATATATGGACTTTAGTAAGGCGTTTGATAAGATGTCCCATGGAAGGCTTCTGCAGAAAATGCAGATGTATGGGATAGAGGGTGATTTAGCTAATTGGATTAGGAATTGGCTAGCAGATAGAAGACAGAGGGTGGTGGTTGATGGGAGATATTCATCGTGGAGTTCGGTGACAAGTGGTGTACCTCAGGGGTCTGTTTTGGGGCCCCTGCTGTTTGTAATTTTTATAAATGATCTGGATGAGGGTATTGAAGGATGGATTAGTAAATTTGCAGATGACACTAAAGTCGGTGGAGTGGTAGATAGTGAAGAGGGGTGTTATAGTTTGCAGAGAGACTTGGACAAGTTGCAGAGCTGGGCCGAGAGGTGGCAAATGGAGTTTAATGTGGAAAAGTGTGAGGTAATGCACTTTGGCAGGAATAATAAATGTGTAGAGTATAGGGCTAATGGTAGGATTCTTAATAGTGTTGATGAACAGAGGGATCTTGGTGTATTTGTGCATAGATCCCTGAAAGTAGGCAGTCAAGTCGATAAGGTTGTTAAGAAGGCATACGGAGTCTTAGCTTTTATTGGTAGGGGGATTGAATTTCGGAGCCGCAACGTCATGTTGCAACTGTACAAAACTCTAGTGCGGCCGCACTTGGAGTATTGTGTGCAGTTCTGGTCCCCACATTATAAGAAAGATGTGGAGGCATTGGAGAGGGTACAGAGGAGGTTTACCAGGATGTTGCCTGGTATGGAGGGCAGGTCTTATGAAGAGAGGCTGAGGGATTTGAGGTTGTTTTCGTTAGAAAGGAGGCGGCTAAGAGGAGACCTTATCGAAACATATAAGATGATTAGAGGTTTAGATAGGGTGGACAGTGATAGCCTTTTCCTAGGATGGAGAAAGCTAGCACGAGGGGACACAGCTTTAAATTAAGGGGTGATAGTTATAGGACGGATATCAGAGGTAGGTTCTTTACCCAGAGGGTGGTTAGGGAGTGGAATGCCCTGCCTGCGGCAGTTGTAGATGCGCCAAGTTTGGTGGCGTTTAAGAGGTTAGTTGATAAGTTTATGGAAGAGAAGGGAATGGTTTAGTTTGGAGGGTCATTGCTTTTTTCATAATTGGTCGGCGCAACATCGAAGGCCGAAGGGCCTGTTCTGCGCTGTAATGTTCTATGTTCTATGTAATCTTCTTCACATCCCTTCATACACAAATGAAATAACATATTAATCACCTACAGGGTGTTTGATGGACCCACCTTAGTATAAGCTTTCAGTGACACATCTTGAAAAGGGACAGACTTCATGGAACACGTCGAGGTCAACATGTTTAAAACTGTCAAAGTGAGATAAAAAGGCTATCAGAACTGTGAACTCTATGATTTTACATAAAAATTAAAGTTTTCTGGCAAGAGATGCAAGGAAGTATGAGTTGGAGTGTTTTTATGCAGGAGGTTGTAATGGCTTCCCACAACTCACTTCCCACAATGTCAGCTATGACTCTCACCAACTTTTACAGATGCGCCATAGAAAGCATTCTTTCTGGTTGAATCACAACCTGGTATGGCTCCTGCTCTGCCCAAGATTGCAAGAAACTACAAAGGTTGTGAATATAGCAATTCATCACGTAAACCAGCCTCCCATCCATTGATTCTATCTATACTTCTCACTGCCTCAGCAAAGCAGCCAACATAATTAAGGACCCCACACATTCCAGACACTCTCTCTTCCACCTTCTTCCATTGAGGAAAAGATACCAAATTGGGAGGTCACATACCAACCTTCCCTGCTGCCATCAGACTTTTGAATGGGTCTATCTTGTACTAAGTTGATCTTTTTCTACACCCTAGCTAGTGCTGTAACACTGCATTCTGCACTCTTCCTTTCCTTCTCTATGAATGGTATGCTTTAAGTGTATAGTGCTCAAGAAACAATACTTTTCATTGTATGTTAATATATGTGACAATAGTACATCAAACCAAATCAAATCAACAGTGTTAGAAATGGAAACAAAAAGGATTCCAAAAGGAAATTGGAAAGGTACTTGAATAAAATAAACTTGCAAGGATAAGGGAATCAAGTGAGAAAGTTGGACTGACTGAATCCCTCCTCTGGGAGTTGGTAGGAACTTGACTGGCAATAATGGGAAGGAGGCAGTGGTGTTGTGGTATTGTAATCCAAAGACCCAAGGTAAGCTAAGGTTCTGGGGATCCGGGTTTAAATCCCAACACGATAGATAAATTCAATAGGAATCTGGAATTAAGAGTCTAATGAAACCACTGTTGGAAAAGCCATCTGATTCACTAATGTCCTTTTAGTGAAAGAAATCTGCTGTCCTAACCTGGTCTGGCTTGTACATGACTCCATCACAATGTGGTTGACTCTTAAATGCCAACGGGGGATACGCAATAAATAATGGCCCACATCCCACAAGTGAATTAAACAAATTGTTGCAGGAGATCACATGATGCAAGTGCAGGGGCGAAAGCAAGGGTGTATCATATATATGAGTACAGAGCTGTTTATCGCCTGTTATCCTGCAGAAATCAGGATTTTTTTTTAATTTTTAGAAGTATTCATCCATTGGCCTGCTTTGACAGTGGAATGAGGGAGGCCATATTTTAATGTGGATTGTAGTTTGCATTCAATCTTGATTTTGATGATTATACTGAGGGAGCAAGGTGTATGAGGCAGTCTGCCCATCCTGTTTCTGTCTCTCTATCAAAGACTAAATCATGAGTTTTGGCGTTTGCAATATGGAGATACTTCCTCGTTTGAGAATTGTTTGTGAGTCTCCTTCTTTCTATTGGACAACATGCTGAGTTGTTTATGTGACATGGGAATTGTGCAGTATTTATCTGGGTTTTTATGTGCTGTAGTTCTTGCATTTGCAATAAAGGAGTACAATTCTTAGTACCCTTCACTGGACTGTATCCTGGAAAAGATTGGGTTTTTTTTGTTATACATGTCTCTGGTGCTACTGGAGTGGGGGAATTGTGAATTAGTATATGCTCAGACTGGTTTATTAATCTTTGGATATCTATTTTGACTTAGCTACATGGGTAGTGACAGTGGTTACTAGATTACTTGGCTCATGGATCACTGGACATATTATCTGGTTGTTGGGGTTACTCTGATGATGGGAAATAGGTCAAATCTCATTGATTGTGGGTCCTAAATGGTTATCTCTGGGATGCCAAGTCAACATATAAGCCTAGTAACAATACTCTTATTCGTCTCTTCCTCCCTAGGCCTCTTGCCCCTGATTTTCATCACTCTGCTATTGCTGGCAGTGTTTAGAGTTGTTGAGATTCTAAGCTCTAGGAACTGCCTCCCAAACCTCTCCGCTCCTCTCCCTGCCCACCCCATTCCTCTCCCCTAAGATGCCCTAAACCCTATCTCAATTACCAAATTTCCTATCCTAATGTCCCCTTTTGTGATGCAGTGTCACATTTCTCTGATTGTGCTGCTATGAAGTAGCTTGGGATGTTTTACAACTTTACAATGGTCTATAAATTTTTGTTACAGTCACACATCTCATTGTTCAATAACACATACTACGAGGTCAAACACAGGACAGGATTTTCTGGCCGCGCTGTGGTGTGTTTTCTGGCAGTGGAGGCTGCTCACCATTGGCCATTGGTGAGATCTTCCAGTCCTGCCGATATCTATGCTGTTTTGCCCATCCTGTCACCGAGGAGGTCCCTTGCAGAACTGGAAGATCCCGCTGGTGGGAAGAGCTGGAAAATCTCACCCATATACTTCTAGAGCCAACAAATGGAGAATACATCACCTGCCTTTTCCTTTTGAATCTGGTTGCCTCAAAGAGGCTTTTTACCATTAGTGTTTAAGGATTAAACTTCTATCATGAAATATATTTACCATTCTACGCTGGGGTGCAGTGACATAGGAAATGGAAACAAGAGTGGGCCATTCAACTAGATCCTGGCTGATCTGTTTCTTAACTCCATCCACTTATTATAATTCCAAATCCATTAGATTCCTTAAGCAACAAAAAATGATTGACCTCAGTTCTGACAATCTGATTTGACTCCGGCCTCTGTAGCTTTTTTGGGAGAACAGAAAGTTGCACACCTCCACTACCCTTTGTGCGAAGAAGTACTTCTTGTTATCAGCCCTATGAAAGGATACACGCCTTCTTCTGGACTTTCCCCATCAGAGGAAATACTTATTCTCTATCTGCCCACCAAACTTCTTTAACAATTTTAAACACCTCAGCTAGATCACCCTCATACTCAATTCCATTTACCCACCTTTGTTCAACATACTCTTAATAATCTCATTTAACACAAAAAATTAGTACCTTCATCTAACACAAAAAACTATCAACCCCGGGTTTGATATTTTCAATTTACTGAGCCCTAGTAGCTTTTTGGGGGTGAAGTGAGTACCACATATCCAGCAAATACCTGAAAACAAAGAAAGGCCAGTACCGGAAAACCTGACAATCAAAGTGAAGAAGGAATATAAAAATAACTATAATACTAAGTGACCTTTCAGTTAACTGCAATTATAATCGAGATGCTGTTGTCCTTTAAATTGCTCAGCAAGTAAGGCACTCTCCTATTACCAGACTGATGGAATAATATAGTACTGAGCATCAGGTCCAGAATTTATTACAATCTCGCAACTCTTACCCTATTCCCCATTTACTTAAGTGGAATTGCTACATATGGTAAATGCAAAACCAATAATTCTGATTAGGTTAAAACATTGCAATCTGTTCATATTATGCTAATGACTTTCTCCCATTGATTAAATAGCAGGTATAAATATTGCTGGGGAGTTAACTTGGCATTTAGAGTTCTGTTATAAACGAAAGGTTTATGACAACTTCACTGAGATACTGCGATATTTGTGCACAAAATAATGACATCACAAGTGACCCCTCTATCAGAGTCTTCCATATGGAGAATTGTGAAGCCATGTCACAAAAGCGCAAGGAAAAATGTAAAATATATACCTATTGATTACACTTTAACTGAAATACCTGGTGACACACAAAAATGAATCAGTCCTTCCAATCTTGGGTTGCACCTGGAGAAAGTACTTGGAGCTCTTTAGCAAGGTGAAGCATTGGCTTTTACAGGTCTGTCAGTAGCGGAGGAAGAAATTTGAGTTGATGGATTAAGAGTATCCCATCAGCATTACACACCAATGACTTAAGTTCAGTTGGCTTACATTCAGTTTCTCTGACAGTGAATTGCTGTCAGCATGCCAAAGTCTGACTGACAGAAGACTGTTCGGAACTGGACAGTTCTGCTGGTTGATCCGATAAAAATTTGTACCTTTCGTAATGAGTGATTGCACCATCTCCAGGATAACAGAACATTGAAAAGGGAGTAATGTCCCAGGATTTGCTGCATAAATAAAAGCGATTTGGATGATGGTAACCATTAATGCGTGACTTATTCAGCCACCAGAGAGGGGGACGCTATGAGTTGTGAAATGCCACAAGTTGCTGGACTGCTCCATTAGCCTTACAAAAACAGGACCTGAACCTTCAATTTCCCTACGTGTGTCAAGAAATTTCTGCATTTGCGCCACTAAGATGAATGAAAGTCACCACAGTGAGTTAGGGCTGATTCGTAATGATGCAAAAAACCTCTTTTTTATGACTAGATTTAATGATTTCCCAGCTCTGAAAGAGAATAATTGAAGCTGTGGGGTTTTACTGCTGTGGATAGTACATTGTTCCAATGTTTTTTTTTAATCTTGTATATTTCTCTCTCTTAATCCAAACTTTCTTTCCCTTTGTTCGTTTATCTTTCTGTGTCTAAATTTAGCCTAATTCTTTCTATTTCCTGGACCATCATTTCTGTTTCTATCTCTTAAATCTAAGCAGTCACACTGTTGGCCCTCTCGTTTACTAAGGTTCCAGATATCCCATTGACTTCACTTGAAGAGTAAGGAAAAAATATCTCATGAATAGGGCACACAAAATGGCCCAATCCAGTAAAATCTGGGTTATATAGACTTATTTCAGGAAATAACATTTGACATAGTGTGTAAATCTTTGAGATATGGTATGTGGAAAGTGTAGCATGCTTGGGACAGACAGGTGACTTTGGACCTATACTTGTCAAAGCTCTCCAAACTGAGAGTTGGTGAGGAGGGCAGGAATAGGCAGGTTTTCTGACTTCTCATTGGAGTTTGTTAATTAAGCAACTAAACAAAGGAGGGGGCTCCAAAAATAACCCCATCCTCAAAAATGGAAAGCACAACACATCAATGCAAAAGACAAGATTGAAGCATTTGCACCTATCTTCAACCGGATAATTCATCTCAGCCTCCTCTTGATGCCATCATAGCTGTCAATCTTCAGTCAATTCAATTCATTCCACATGATATCACGAAATGGCTGAAGACACTCAATATAAGACTATAAGATCATAAGACATAGGATCAGAATTAGGCCATTTGCCCCATCAAATCTGCTTCATCATTCAATCATGGCTGATATTTTTCACATCCCCATTCTCCTGCCTTTTCCTCATAACCTCTGATCCTCTTATTAATCACGAATCTATTTATCTCTGTCTTAAAGACACTTAATGACCTGATCTCCACAGCCTTCTGTGGCAAAGAGTTCCACTGATTTACCACTCTCTGACTGAATAAATTCCTCCTCATCTCGTTTTAAAGGATCATCCCTTATAAAAAACCCTGACAACATCCCAACTGTAGCCCTGAAGACCTGTGCTCCAGAACTAGCCTTGCTCTTAGCTAAGCTGTTTCAGTACAGCTACAATGCTAACATCTATCCACCAAACAATGTGAAAATTTGTCCAGATATTCTCCGTCAACAAAACAGAGGACAAATCAAATCCAGCCAAATACTGGCCCATTAGTTTACCTCAGTGAAGTGATGAAATATGTCATGGACAGTGCTGTCAAGCAGCACTTACTCAGCAACAATCTGTTCACCAATGATTTGCCAGAGACACATAGTTCCAGAACTTGTTGCAGCCTTCGTCCAAACACAGATAAACCTGAGTGGCTGACTGCTCTTGACATCAAAACAAGTATTCAAGTAAGTGTGGCATCAAGGAGTCTGAACTCTAATACCAATCACTCTAGTATGTGCGTGTTATCGGGGCCCAGAGCCTTTTTGTAACCAGTGCTTTCAGCAATTTCTTAATATCATGTGGAATGAACTAGATTGATTGAAGATTGACATCTGTGATGGCCTCAGGAGGAGGCTGAGATGGATCATCCACTCAACACATTAAGTGTAAATTTACACTAAGTGTAAATGGCTGGAACATTCCTGCTGTTCACGCTGGCGGGATCTTCTGGTCCTGCCGACAGCGCACTGCACCACAGGTTTCGTGGTGGCATGGAGTACAGCTAATAGGAAACCCAACTGACAGTGGCGGGACCAGGAGGTCCTGCTGGTGGCAACTGGCATACTGCCTCCCGATGTGAGAAACAAGACCTTATGATGAAGTTCATCTAACCTGGGGATTTGTCAGCCCACAGGCTGAGCAATTTGCTCAATACTATTTCCTTGGTGGTAGGAAATTTTCCTGAGTGCCTCCCTCCCATTTCCTGATTTACAGCTATTTCTGGGATGTTATTTGTATCCTCTATAATGACGACTGACACAAAGTACCTGCTTAGCTCATCTGCCGTAGCTCTGCTTTCCATTATCAATTCTCCAAACACACTTCCTACAGGACCAGTGCTCACTTTGTCAACTCTTATTTAAATATCTGTAGAAACTCTTAGTTTCATTTTTATATTACTAGCTAGCTTTCTTGTATCCTTTTTTTCTCTCCTTATCAATCTTTTTATCATTCTTTGATGTTCTTTATATTTGTTCTAATCATCTGACCTGCCACTCATCTTTGCACAAATATTTGCTTTTTCTTTAACTTTAATAGTTCAAGTTTATTTATTAATGTCATAGGTAGGCTTATATTACTCCTCAATGAAATTACTGTGAAAATACTTTTGTCACCACACTCTGGCACTTGTCTGGGTACACTGAGCGAGAATTTAGCACGGCCAGTGAACCTGACCAGCACATCTTTCAGATTGTGGGAGGAAACCGGAGCTCCCAGTGGAAACCCAAATAGACACAGGGAGAGCATGCAGAGTCCACAGACAGTGACTTGAGCTGGGAATCAAACCCAACTCCCGGCGTTGTGAGGCAACAGCACTAACCACTGTTCCACCATTGTCTTTAAATATTTTAGTTAATTATGGATAATTTAGTAAATTAATTAACTAAATTAAACAATATAAATTGAATTTTTCTTTCACATAGGAATGTGTCTATTCTGTGGATGTTGAAATACCCCTTTAAATGTCTGCCACTAACTCACTACTGATCTATCTCTTAAGAATATTTACCAATTCAATTTATCTAGCTCTGTTTTAATGCCCCCATAATTGCTCTTATTTAAATTTAAGATACCAGCATTGTTCTCTCCCTCAAACTGAATGTAAAATTCAATCATATTATGATCACTGCTACTTAGGAGTGCTTTCACTTCATTTCATCCTATCACATTGCACAAAATGGAGGACATGAAAATAAAAAGATATGGGACAACACAGAGATTATAGTGCTTTATAATTAGGTTGTTAATGGTCAAATCAGCTCTACTTCCAAGCCTCCGAGACTTGTCTGAAATAAGACATGAGTTGGGTTGAAAATCTTATTACGTTGTACAACAGCAATAATTCCAAGGATTGGTGCACTGCATCACAATATCTGACTTACTTATTCCATCTTGTGTCCAACAAAAATGTTTTTCATTCACGGACCATGCATGCTGTGCAACATTCAAACCCAAGAGCAGCCCATCATCTCAAACCTTCAAATGTAAAATATGTAAATAGATAGTAGAGCAGGAGCCTGTGACACTGGCTTCTACAATTGATCTCAATGACTCTGGGCAATGAAAGATCACCAGAAATTGCAAGTTTCAGTAAAGCTGGAGTGGAAATGTGAATGATCCCAATCAAACAACCTGCCTGAGCACATTCATAGAGAAGGATTAGTTGTGTGGATTCTGCAATATGGTGCTCCTTCAGCCAGGCTAGGATGCAACATGGGGCAGGGGGAGGGGGGCATCCAGTCCACACCAGAACAGGTCAAATTCTTTACAACACTACAGATCTGAAGAAGAGTCACATGGACTTAAAACATTATTTCTCTCCAAAGATGCTGCCATACTACTGAGTTTTTTTCCCGGCATTGTATGTTTTATAACTTTAGAACAATTCTGTGATGGAGGGGGGGGGGGGGAGGGGGGAGGGGGAAGGGAGGCTCCCCAATCTCCCTGTACTTATGGGTGGCTGGGGGAAGCCTCTGAACGCTTTGAGGGTCAGAAATCTCATACAACCTCAAGGGGTGGCCCCAGTGTACCTTTGGGGGTTGGGGAGGCGGGGGGAACAGGTGGAATCCAAACTTTCCCTGTACCTTGGGGGGGGGCGGATCTCCAATCTCCCTGTGCCCCTCAGGGATCCTCAATCTCGCAGTATCTCATGGGGAAAGTGGGAAGGTTCTTGCTCTTTCTGTAATTCTGGGAGGGAGGTATGGGTGGGGGGTGGAGGGTGGGGGGGGGGGCAATCTCCCTGTAATTCAGGATAGGAATCCCCAATCTCCCTGTACCCAATAGGATTCCTCAATTGCCCAATGCAGTGGTTGCCTCTGCCTCTCGGAGAGATGGGGCGGTCAATCCCCTATAACTCAGGGTGAAAATCCCCAATCTCCCTGTACCCCTCGGAGATCCTCAATCGCAAAGTGCATCATGGAGTGGTTGTGGTTCCCTGAGCTGCCTGCATGTCTCGGAGGGGTAGAGAGGGGGTCAATCCCCTTGTAAATTGGGTGAAAATCCCCAATCTCCCTGTACCCCTCAGAGATCCTCAATGGCACAGTGCATCATGGAGTGGCTGGGGTTCCCTGAGCTGCCTGCATCTTTCAGAGGGGTGGGGGGGGGGGGGGGGGGAGTCAATCCCCCTGTAACTCGAGGTGAAAATCTCCAATCTCCCTCAGTCTCTCAATCCTCAATCTCTCAGTGCATCAAAGGGAAGCGGGTGAGGGCTGGTGGATTGTCCCTGATCTCTCTCTGCACCTCTTGAAGTTCCAGATCCCCTTGTATCTGAGGAGGAGGGTCCCTTATCTCGCTGTAAATCTGAGGAGGAGGGTCCCTAATTCCGCTGGTTGGGGGGGGGGGGAAGGGGAGAGTTGACTCCGACCTCTCTGTACTTTAAGGGACTGGGGATCCCCATCTCTCTATGGGGAAAGGAGGGGGGGGGGGGGAAATCCCGATTCCTCTGGGTTGGGGGTCCCCACTCTCCCTGTAGCTCAGGAGGTCCCCGATCGCCCTCTCCCCGGCCTCTCTCTCTCCCTCACCTGATCCTGGCCTGGTCCCTTCAGTCTCTCCGGCCTCCGTGAGCCGCGTTCCGGCGGCCCCGTCCCCATGGCAACTGGCGGCGCCGCTGTCCCTAGCAACGGCCGGCAGCCGGCATCGCGCAGGCGCAGTGAGTCCCACCGCCCCCCCCCCCCCCCCCGGAGTGGCAGGATCTGCGTTCATATAGCGCCTTCGTACACCCACTGGCTTTTCACACAATACGTAATAGCTTCTCTCTGAAGTGGATCTCTCTCCTGTGGATTACAACGGGATCTTGGTCAGTTGGGCACTTTCCAGTACTGGCACCTCCACCTCTTGACCAGTTGGGCTAGTGGACTGACAAATGGCAGATGGAGTTTAATCTAGACGAGTAATCTCCAATCTGGATGAGGCCCACCGGCTGTAGTTTGGAGACCCCTGATTTAGACAAATGCAAGGTGATGCATTTTTGTAGATTGGACAGGGCAGGACTTACTCAATTAATGGTAGGGCATTGGGGAGAGTTACAGAACAAAGAGATCTAGGGGTACATGTTCATAGTCTATTGACAGTGGAGTCACAGGTGGACAGAGTAGTGAAGAAGGCATTTAGCATGCTTAGTTTCATCGGTCAGAACATTGAATACAGGAGTTGGGATATATTGTTGAAGTTGTACAAGACATTGCTAAGGCCAAATTTGGAATATGGTGTACAGTTCTGGTCACCCTATTATAGAAAGGATGTTATTAAACTAGAAAGAGTGCAGAAAAGATTTACTAGGATGCTACCAGGACTTGATTTGTATTATAAGGAGGGGCTGAATAGACTGGGACTTTTTTCCTGGAACCTACGAGGCTTAGGGGTGAATTTATAGTAGTCTGTAAAATAATGAGGGGCAGAAATAAGGTCATCTTTGCCTGAAGGTAGGAGAGTCTAAAACCAGAGCACATAGGTTTAAAGTGAGGTGGGAGAGATACGAAAGGCATTTTTTTCTTTCAGAGGGTGGTGAGTGTCTGGAACATGCTGCCAGAGGTAGTAGTAAAGGTGGATGCAATTTTATCTTTTAAAAAGCATTTAGACATTACGTGGGTAAATGGGTATAAAAGGATATGGGGCAAGTATGGGTAATTGGGACTAGCTTCATGATAAAAACTGGGCAGCATGGACAAGTTGGGCCAAAGGGCTGTCTCCATGCTATAAACCTCTATGACACTGTTGTAAAGAGAACAAATAAAGACTTGAATTTATGTAACAGCTTTCTTGTTGTCAGGATATTCCAAAGTGGTTTTACAGGCAATTAACATATAAAGTGAATTTATTTGTGTCATAAGTAAGCTTAAGTTAACATTGTAATGAAGTTACTGTGAAAATCCCTCAGTTGCCATATTCCGGCACCTGTTTGGGTACACTGAGGGAGAATTTAGCATGACCGATGCACCTAACTAGTATGTCTTTCAGACTATGGGAAGAAACGGGAACATCCAGAGGAAACCCTCTATACCCATCTTACCCATGTAACTGTCTAAATGCTTTTTAAAAGACAACATTGTACTGGTTTCTACTACTTCTGGCAGCTTGTTCAAGTGGCATTTGCCTGACAAAGACACGGAGTGTCGAAAGCTTGCAAATTTATGATCAAATAAATCGGTTGGATTAAAATTGGTGTTGCTAAATTCTTACTGAGTTCTTACTACCCCAGTCCAACGCCGGCATCTCTACATCAAGCTTGTTCAAGACACAGAGAGAATATGTGTCTCCACACAGACAATGAGACAAACTCCACACAGACAATGACCCAAGCAGGGAATTGGATCAAGTCTGTGACACTGTAAGGCAACAGTGCTAACTACAAAGTCACTGTGCCTCCCCAGTGGCACAGTAGCTAATTAATTCATTTTGAAATATTAGTCATTGTTGTAAGTTAGGAAATGCAATTGCCAATTTGCACATAGCAATATCCCACAAGCAGCATTCTGATATTGCCCAGGCTGCCTGTATCTTAGTGATGTTGGTCAAGTGATATTTAAGTTCAGACCTTCCCTTCTTACTCACTCTCAAAAACTAGATCTGGAAATGTCAACAACTCTCCTTATCAAAGATAGGTTCAGATGGCACTGGCCCTTAACTGCCGGTTTTAAGTTCAAACTCTAGGTTAAAATTCCAGTCCAGAACTCAGAGAGTGTTGTCTTTGAAATGAAATGCTAAACAAGGATTCTGTTCAGTTGGATTATTGTGGAGATGGATTTTGAAGAAATATCCTACCAAATAATGAACTGTCAATCAACATCACAAATACAGTTATCTGGTCATCATCATATTGCTGCCTGTGAAAACTTTCTCTACGCACATTAACCATCATATTTCCTATGTTGTAAAGTGACTAACATTTCAAAAAGCTCTCACTGGTTGTAAGTGCTCCAGGCTGTCTTGAAAAGCTATTTACAATCGAAGGACTTTCAAATGTAAGCCAGGCATGTCCTGATCATTACACCTCAGTTTAGCTCATCTTGTCTCTTAGTAGTCAATTGAGTTGGAGACTGGAAGAGAGGTAAGATGTGTCTCTCAGATCTGCTTGAAGATGGAGTCTTATAATGAAGTAATCTTTCAAAGAGATTTCAAAGAGCAACACAGCACGGGAAACAGGCCCTTCGGCCCAACGAGCCCACGCTGCCGTCATAACTTTATAGTAACAATTCCATTTTCTTATTCTAATTTTAGGTTATTCCTAATATGGAAGAATCTCAATATAGGGTAAATTTGTTTCCCAATCAGCCTAAGAGCGAATTTTTGGGATGTGGGAGGAAACCGGAGCGCCCGGAGAAAACCCACGCAACCACGGGGAGAACGCGCAAACTCCCGCAGACACCGGCCCAATTCCAAGTGTCTGCACAGCTACAGCGATAGTCACTGAGCTGTCATGGTGCCCTTCAGATGGTCCAGATAAAGCACTCATTTACGACATGAAGCACCAGGCAACCCATGAATCAACATCCAAGAGCTGTCCTCGCACCACCTGCCGAATGCATGCTCCTTGTTGGTCAAGTTGGACCGAATTACCTGTGGAAAAAAAAAGTCATAGTTAAACAGTCCTACTATATCCCTCTATCTGCATACCGCTCATGTGGCTGTCCAAGAGACCTTTAAACAGCCCTAGCGTGCCTGCTCCCACCACCTTACTCGGCAGTGCATTCCACACCCCCACTACCCTTTGTGTGAAAAACTGCCCTCTAATATTCGTCTTATACATAGCCCCCCTCACCCTAAGGCCATGACCCCTCGTCCTATCCATTTCTGAAGGTGGAAAAAGTTTACCACCATTTACTCTATCTATACCCCTTATAATCTTATACACCTCTATTAGATCCCCTCTAAGCCGACGTCTTTCAAGGGAAAACAACCCCAGTCTATTTAATCGTTCCTCATAAGACAGTCCTTCCATACCAGGCAGCATCCTGGTAAACCTCCTCTGCACTCTCTCCAAGGACTCCACATCCTTCCGATAGTACGGCGACCAGAACTGGACGCAGTATTCCAAGTGAGGCCTAACCAACGTTCTATACAACTGCAACATCAAACTCCTACTCTTGTATTCTATACCCTTTTCTATGAAAGCTAACATACTATACGCCTTCTTTATCACCTTCTCCACCTGTGAGGACACCTTCAGAGACTTGTGAACCTGCACCCCCAAGTCTCTCTGCGTCTCTATGCTCCGTATAGTTTTACCTTTTATCCTATAGCTCTCTTCTACATTTTTCCGGCCAAAATGCATCACCTCGCATTTATCCGGATTAAATTCCATTTGCCATCTATCTGCCCAGTCTACCAACCTGTCTATGTCCTGTTGTATTGTGAGGAGTAGAGTTCCACAGAAAAAAAAAAGTGAACTGCTGAAAGGTCCAGAGTTTCAGAGAGATGCACCAAGAAAATTTCAGAACATCTGAAACTCAGTGATCAGAGATTATTGGAAAACAGACTTTTGTTCGGAGAACAAGAAAAAGTTGGGACAGATTAATTGGTGAGAAAAAAGTTTTTTACAAGTAACTCAAGTAATTACAAATAATTGTTTTATAAGTGTTTCAAACAAATTACAAATTAGTGACCGAAACCTAAAAGGTGGTAGAACAGTGTGATGTCATTAAAAGTGTGGAAGGAACAAGGAGCTGGTTCGAAATCCTGATAAGGATTCACTTCTAAGGTGGACTGGAAACGCTAGTCAACTAGGTCTTTGGAAAACTCAAACTAGAGTTTAGAATGTGGATTGCTAACAGAAAGTATTGCAATGAGAGAAGACTTTAAAACCTATTTCTGGGAATGGAATTTACACCTCCTTATATGACAACCATCTGAGAGGGTGATGGGAGATTTCTGAGGAGAAATCCTTGAAAAATCCTCAGAAACTATTGACTTTGGATGCTGATGAGATAATTTTGGCTTCAAATGTAGAGTGTAGAGAAAGGGAAATTTAATGAGAGGTAGGTCCATTCAAAAGTCTCACGGTAGCAGGGAAGAAGCTGTTCTTGAGTCAGTTGGTATGTGACCTCAGATTTTGTATCATTTTCCCAATGGAAGAAGGTGGAAGAGAGAATGTCTGTGGTGCGTGGTGTCCTTAATTATGCTGGCTGCTTTGCCGAGGCAGCGGGAAATGACGTCACTGAAACATAGAAAATTTTTATGGAGCTTGACAGGCTAGATGGTGGAAGGTTGTTTCCGCTGGTGAGTCAACGCAAGATGTAGAGATGCCGGCATTGGACTGGGGTAAACACAGTAAGAAGTCTGACAACACCTGTTTTAAATCCATTCAATTTATTTTATCGTAAACTCGCAAGCTTTTGACTCTATGGCCTTCGTCAGGCAAGTGAGGTGTTCTGGTCTCCAACAGCACACATATCACCACAGACTGTTCACAGACTACTGATTAAGATGCGAATCTTTACACCTAACCTGCTATTCAAGTCTTAAAGTGGCTAACAATGTGAGTGGAAGGAGCACTGAGCGCAGGTTAAAGAGATGTGTATTATCTCCAGACAGCACAGTAAGTGAGGTTTTTTGCTAACCCACGCAAGTCATGGGGATTACAGATAGTGTGACATGAAGCCAAGATCCCTGTTAAGACCATCCACGTGTGTGGAACTTGGTTATCAGTCTCGGCTCTGCGCTGTCGTGTGTCGTGAAGGCCCCCTTGAAGAATGTTTACCCGAAGGTCGGAGGCCGAATGCCTGTGACCGCTGAAGTGTTCACCAACAGGAAGGGAACAGTTTTGCCTGGTGATTGTCGAGAGATGTTCATTCATCCGCTGTCGTAGTGTCTGCATGGTCTCCTCAATGTATCATGCTTCGGGACGTCCTTTCTTGCAATGTAGTAGGTAGACAAAGTTGGCCGAGTTGCAAGAGTATGTACTGTGTACCTGGTGAATAGCATTCTCACGTTTGATGATGCTAGGGCTATCCCCACACCCCCAATTCTTGCCTTCAGACAACCGCGCAACTTCAAACAGACCATTGTTCGCAGCAAACTACCCAGCCTTCAGGGGAACAGTGACCACAATACCACACAACCCTGCCACAGCAACCTCTGCAAGACATACCAGATCATCGACATGGATGACATCATCAAGGCCATAGAGTCGAAAGCTTGCGAGTTTACTATCAAATAAATCGGTTGGATTTAAAACTGATGTTGTCAGACTTCTTACTGAGTCAACACAAGGCCAAAGTCTCAGATTATTGGGTTAAAATGAGGAAAAATCATCAATAGGAAGGTTGTGAATCTATTCTACTTCAGAGGGTTATGGATGTTGAATCATTGAGTATATTCAAGTCAGAGATCAATAGATTTGTGGATATCAAATAAATTAAGATTATGTAGTAATGTGGGAAAGTGGAGTTGAAATGGATAGAAAGCCTGGATAAGGCCAATTAGGGACAGGCAATAAAGGCTGGCCTTGCCATTGGTGTTCATATCCCAATAATAGATACAAAAGCCCATGATCCTGTTGAATGGTGGCACAAACTCAAAAGGGCTGAATGGCCTGCTCCCACACCTACTTCTCACGTTATTATTTTATAATTAGAGACCTCAGTAAAAGGAAAAATTAATTGTGCTATGCCAGTCCTCCCAAGTCCTGTCTTGAGCACCTTTTAATCAGTTTAGTGTCAAATTGTACATAATCTATCCTGATGGGTCTCAGTTGTGTCCAGATCTGGAAACCATACTTTAGGAAAAATGTGAAGGTGTTGGAGAGAGTGAAGAAATATTTCACAAGAATGGTTCCAGATATGAGGAACTATGAAGATTAGGTTGGAGAAGTGGGGCAGCATGGTGACACTCTGGTTAGCACTGCTGCCTCGTGGTGCCGAGGACCTGGATTCAAATCCCAGCTTCGGTCACTGTCTGTGTGGAGTCTCCCCGTCTCTCAGTCTACCCAAACAGGCACCAGAGTGTGGCAACTAGAGGATTTTCACAGTAACTTCATTGCAGTGTTAATGTAAGCCTACTTGTGACACTAATAAATAAACAAGCAAACAAGTTGGGACTGTTTTCACTGGAGAAAAGAAAAATGAGGGAGTAGAAAGGGAAAATCTCTTACCTCTTGTGAAGTGGATGAGAACAAGAGGGCGCAAATTTAATGTAATTGGAAAAGAAATGAGTGATATGAGGATTTTCTTTTTCTCACAATGAATAGTTAAGGTCTGGAATGCACTGCCTGAAAGTGTAGTTCAATCGAGGCTTTAAAAACGGAATTAGACTGTCATCTGGAAAGGAATAACGTGTAGGGAGAGGACAGAAACTGGCGCTAGGTCATTGCTCATTTGAATTGCCAATGCTCATACAATGGGATGAATAGCCTCCTTCTGCATTGTAACAATTCTATATTTCTGTGAACTCACTGCAATGCATAAACTTTAAGATGCATGGGAACAATAGAAATTTAAATGTATTACAAAAAAAACATTTTTGTCACGCTCTTCACATTTAATTAAGTACTTTTGAAATGCAACTAATGTTGTTGGTTCATAAAACTGGTGCCAATTTGCACACAGCAAGGTCCACCAGCAACAATGAGCTGAGTAACCAGTTAATCGGTGTTTGATGATGTTGGTGAAGGGATGAGTTCTGGCATCACATTGAGAAAGATTTTCACCTCTACTTAAAATTATGCCCACAAGAGAGGGCATGGCAGGATGTGGGCTGGTGTGGGTGAGAGGGGGAAGTCAAGTTAATATCTCATCTTAAAAGTGACAATTTTGACAGAGCAACAATCACCTCTGTGTTGCACTGAAGCAAGTTGACCTGATCTGCCTCCTGGTCTCACAGCACCTCAAATTTAAAGTTTTCACCATTGAATATACGGCCTTGCCTCTCCCTGTCTCTTTAACATTCCACAATCCTAGAGTCCTCAAGAACTCTGTGCTCCTCCAACTCTCGACTCTTAGCATTCCTAATTTCCAACATCCCTCCTTTGGAAGCCACGTCTTCAGATGCCAAGGCCTTAAGTCCTAGAATTCCCTACCCAAATCACTCCTCCCCTCTCCTCTTTTAAGATCTTCTCTTAAAATCTTAAATCACAAGAATCTACAAAGGGTTCTGCACATAGCCCAGTCATTCATGTAAACCAGCTCACCATCCATTGACTCCGTCTTCACTTCCCGCTGCCTCAGAAAAGCAGCCAGCATAATCAAGGACCCTATGCACCCTGGACATACTCTCTTCCAACTTTTCCAATGGGAATAAGATCACATACCAACCAACTTAAGAACAGCTTCTTCCCTGCTGCAATCAGACTTTTAAATGGACCTACAATTTTTAAGTTGATGTTTCTCTACACTGTAGCTATGACTGTAACACTACATCCTGCACACTCTCCTTATTTTCTCCTGTACATACTTTATGAACATTGTGCTTTGTCTGTGCACCTCGCAAGAAATAATACTTTTCACTGTATACCAATACATGTGACAATAATAAACTGAATCAACCTACCCCTTTAAGTGAACATTTGGCACCTGTTCTAATATTTCCTTAGGTGACTTGGTGTCTATTTTCATCCAATTTTGCATCTTTGAACTGCCTTCTCTGTGTTATCGGAGCAATATAAATATGAATTGTTGCTGTTGATAAAATATTTGTCTAGATAATATGTTCAAATGTGCCCGTGGGACTTGAATCCAGAGGTGAGAGTGCTGAGTGAGTTTTTAAAAGAAAAGTTTGATAGTCAGTTTGACAAAGACATGAAACAAACGGACAGCAGACAGGATAGAACTCAGAGAGAAAATGTTGGAAAATCTCAGCATCTGCGAGAAAAGAAAATAGCTGACATTTTGAGTCCAGGCAACCCTTTCATTTTCTGATACATTCAGGCTATCAGACCCACCTTAATATTCCGAGCTCCATCGTGCAGCTTAGCTAACCTCAATTATAATAGAGTCTGAAATATAGCTTTGTGTGACTTCATAGGTTAACAAAAATAAATTCCATTTAAAAATCATCTTTATGAAAATGGAAAACACTGATTAAAGAGCACAAATGTGGGGCTTTTAATTTCTAATTCTTTCCTTGATTAATCCAATAAAAATTGATGTGCATTTGAATTGCGAGGGCGGATTGTTTCTGCGAATTTTTATGAAATTATTTCTCACAACTCAACGGCAAAACTATCGCCTGCTGTTGATGTTCACTCAATTTGTTTTAAATGCATTTGTTTGTAGCACACATTACCATGATTGCCTCTCATGCTAATACAGCTATCCATTTTCAATATTACTGCAGTACAATCTGTGCTCAGTCCACTATTTATTTATTTTGCTTCATGTTTTTCTGTTTTTTTCCCCTTCGTTCTTTGCCGAAAATGCTGATTTAAGTTTATTTATTAGTCATAAGTAGGCTTACATTAGCACTGCAGTGAAGTTATTGTGAAAATCCCCTAGTCACCACATTCTGGCACCAGTTCAGGTATACTGAGGGAGAATTTAGCGGAGCCAGTCCACCTAACCAGCACATCTTTGAACTGTGGGTGGAAACAAAAGCGCCCAGAGGAAACCCATGCAAACATAGGGAAAACTTACAAACACCACATAGACAGTGACCCAAGCTGGGAAGCAAATCCAAGTTTCTGGCACTGTGAGGCAGCAGTACTAACCACTGTATCACAGTGCTGCCTTTTAATACATTGTGTTTGCAGTGCCAATTTGTGTACAGCTATAAGTTCAAAGATTATCCAAGACCTCAAACAGAGTTGGCTGTTCTCCAGGTCGGGTAGTTCAATGGGCTGATTCACTCTGGGGGTTCAGATTTAAGCCCAAAGCAGTCCTCACTTTAAAAGGCCATTTCTCCTTTTAAATGAGCAGGATTAGCCATGGGACCATTCTGATGGTCCCATGGCTTATACAGGGACTTCCATGACTCCATGATGACCAAACTTTTATAGAGTTACCTATCTTTTACGCAAGGTTCAGTCCTATCTCAGCCAGAGACTAATCCAACTCATGTTTGATGGGGTTTAGTGAATCAGTATTCACTGGACAAGCTGTCTCCTGTTCCTTAGTTAGACAATATGGTTTGAGTTTGGATTCACTGTGGGGCAATAGTGTTAGCGGATATCCGATTCAGGTTTTAAACTTACTAAATGCATCAATAACACACAAACAGGTCAATACGCTGGGATGATGGAATTAGAGACACCAACCATTTAATTTGAGGAAGGAAGAAGCTAGGCTGGATGCTCAGAAGTTTTGCTTTTCTCAGAAGTCATTTGGCCTGTGGAACATCTTCAAGAAGGTTGTAGTGGAAAAGTAAGCAGGAAAAATATGAAATTTAGTGTAATAACCAAATGTATGAGGGTTTCCTGTGATAACCTGATGACTTTTGAGGATTCAAAGATGTTTTAATAGGGATTACTTGAATTGGCTATGGATTTTTCTTCCTTTGCTTTTCCTGGGAAGTTTGAGGGAGGTGGTGGGTTCAAGTCTGATGCCAGAGGTTTCTAGACCAACACTTCAGTAGTAGGTTACACTCTTCTGGGTGTCTCTTGGATAAGAAACATTCTGGCTCTCTCATGTGGACATAAAAGATCACAGAGCACTACTTTAAGGAGAGCAGAGAGTATTGACCAATGTCCCAGGTAACATTTATCCTCTAATCAAAGTTTATACATTGCAACAGTGGCTAAATTTCAATGTTACTTAATTGGTGTAAGGTGCTTTGAAGCATTCCAAGCTTGCAAAAGATGCAGTGCAAACCATGTGATTATTCTTGTGTGGCTGTTCAAGTGTTTCTGATAATCCAACTTTGAATGACAAAGTTAGAAGTTATGTTTATACAGGGACTTCCATGACTCCATGATGACCAAAGCATTTCTTTAGCTATTGAAGATTACATTGTGCATTTTGTCCCTTGATTTTGTCCTTATCCCTGCAAGGTATGTGGGTCCCACTGGCAAGGCCAGCATTCTGAATTTTTCAGAGGACAACTGAGAGTCAACCACATTGCTGTGGCTCTGGAGTCACATGTAGGCCAGACCAGGTAAGGACAGCGGATTTCCTTCCCTAAGAGACATTAATGAACCAGATCAGTTTTTCCAACAATTGACAATGGTTTCATGGTAGATTTTTATTTCCAGATGTTTTTTGTCAAATTCAAATTCTACTATCTGCCATGGCGGGATTCGAACCCAGGTTCCCAGAACATTAGCTGAGTTTTGGATTAATAGTCTAGCAATGATACCTGTAGGTCATCGCCTCCCCATAATTCTGACACCTCTTTCTGCCACCTTAATTGAGATAAGCAAACACTATAGAAACATGGCCTGACAGAGGATTGAACATAGCTTTTTCTTAGGAAGGGTTAAAAAGATGGGGAGAAAAATATCTCCACTTGTGGGAAGGTCCAGACCAAAGGACTTTGCAATTAAACCTAGGTTGTCAGAGGTGATGTTAGGAAACACATTTTCACACAAAGGAGTGGAGAAAATCTGGAACTCGTTTCTCACAAAAAGCTATTGAATCTGAGGTCAATTGAGCATATCAAAACTGAGTTTGATAGATAAAAGCACAATACTGCGGATGCTGGAATCTGAAATAAAAGTCTCAACCAGTCTTGAACCATTAGCTCTATTCTCCCTCCACAGATGCTGCCAGACCTGCTGAGATTCTCCCACATTTTCTGAAATTGATCAGATTTCTGTCAATGTAAAGGTTTATAAAAACAAGATAGGTAACTGGAGCTAAGATATGGATCAGCTGTGATCCAGCTGAACGGCAGAACAAGTTTGAGGGGCTGAATGGCTGCCTCCTACTCCTGTGTTGGTATGGCTCAATCACAGTGGTAATTATAAAATTGGTAAAAGGTAAAAATGGGCAGAGAGAAAGAATGAGGCTCATTTTGGAAAAACATTAGGGACCACTAAAAATGTACTGGCTTCCAGCAGTGAGGATTAATTTCAGCATCAGGTAAAAGAAACTGGTTTGCAGAATTCTCCTTCCTTTTAATGAAATATAAAACCCAAGTATTTTATTCTTAATGACTCCAGTGCTTTTCTGTGTTTAATTTTGTGCATGTTTATGGCCATTCTTTGTCAAAAGTTGTAAGATCCCATTTCTCTGGTCTAGGCATCTCCATCTCCTACAGTTATTTAGCTCATTTGGTCTGTTGTCCTTTATTTCACCTCCCAGTAAGGTAATTAAACACATTTAACTAATGGTGATTTTAAATCTGCTCACTTATAATCAATAAACTCTAAAAGAGCCTGCTATCATTATCTGATAGCGTAATTCACACACCAAATATTCAATTACCCCATTAACATTCAATATGTATAATTAAATGGGACAAGACTGACAGGATAGCAATGAAGGTAAATAATGAAAGGAGCTGTTTTCTGTAAATGATCTGAATTTGTTGTATTGGCTCTAATTGTATCTGCGGCATTGTGTCAGCCCTTTACCAATGTCCCAAAGATTTAAGGTGGGTGGGAGAAGGGTACAAAGTGGGATAAATCTGTGTTTGATGGCATTTGCCACTGTTTACAGCATGACTCATTCCTCTAAACAGCAGTAAATCAGACCTTGAATTAGGAGATCTGGGAAACTGCCCAGTCCTGGGAGCAGTGGACAATAAATAAACACACAGGATGGTTGTCTTTTACAGCTACACGGACTCTAAAACAAGTAAGAGAGATTAGCTGTAAAATTCATCACTTTAATAGGTGCAGTTTTTAAACTTCACCCTGCCATTTTACCGAAAAGTCACTCTTTGATAGTGCTATCTATTGGCTGCTGTCTTCATCTTTTTGTGCTGCCCTTTGGCTCTCTATCCATCTGTGTATGATTCTGTCTATGTATATCCATCTATCTGTTGATTTATATATTCATCTATTTTCCCATCCATCTAGCTACTTGTCTGTCTATCTATCTTTCTATCTATCTAAGTATCTATCTATCTAATTTTCTAATACCTATCATCTATTTTTCTAATATCTATCTAAATATTGATCTATCTTTTTCTAATATCGCTCCTTTATTTTTCTAATATCTGTCTGTCTATTGATCTATTTTTCTAATATCTATCATTCTATCTATGTTTCTAATATCTATCATTCTATCTATTTTTCTAATATCTATCCATCTATTTTTTCTCAATTATCCCAACCGATATGAGAGATCTATCTATTGGCAAACCCAGCACAAAGGGAAGCTCACAATGCGCTTCCCTTGCCTGGTGATACTGTCAGGCAACAAGAATACAGATTCTCAATCAGCAGATTGGCATGCTGTGGAAAGCAAACCTTTTCAATAGGCACTCAACCTTGAAGAAAAGAAGGCCCTCTAGATAATGGCTAAATAGTTTCTCAGCCAAACTGACAAAATTAAAGAAATCTTTGAGAGGCAACAAGGGTCTGGATTTGAACAAGTTCTATTATTTGATGTGACGTGAGATGTGCTTCATCTGGATTTCCTTCAGCATCTCAGCATTTCAATTGCAATCATAGAATTTCTGCAGTGTAAAAGCAGGCCATTCAGCCCACGTAGCCTGCACTGAAGGCAATCCCAGCAAGGCCTTGTCCCCGTAACCACATACATTTACACTGGTAATCCCCTGACACTGAGGGGCAATATAGCAGGGTCAATTCACCTAGCCCGCACATCTTTAGTCATCAATAAGGAAGAGTTACACAGAGCAATAAAAAGGGATTTTCTTACAAGATGCTAAGAAAGTCAGGAGAAGAGGCACAACATCCAAAGTCCAAAGATGTGTGGGTTAGGTGGAATAGCCATGCTACATTGCTTCTTAATGTCAGGGAGATTAGCAGCATAAATGTGTGGGGTTACAGGGATAGGACCTGTTGTTGGTGCAGGCTTGATGGGCTGAATGGCCTTTTTCTGTACAGTAGGGATTGTATGATTCTATGAACTTGTAGGGTTATTTGTAACCCCTCATGTTTGGCTACGATTAAAACAGATGAAATCTTGTAAGTAGGTCGCAGATTCACAGTCCGAGAGGACCAAAGGAAAGGAAAGCAGAGAGGAAAGGAAGGGACAGATATTACAAAAAAAATCCAATATTAATTGATTGTAAAAATCAGCAACACAGCGCAGAAGCATCCTTCAAAACAAGATAGATAACACATGATATTGACAACACAAGCGCAGGGTCAAAAGTGACGATAAACTTTCCAGATACTTTATTGACATCTTAATGTGCTATTACTCAGGTTTAAGTGAACTTTTGCTCTTGAACCTGTTAAACAGTTAGTAAACCGTAATTATAATCTCGTTAAAGATTGGTACTTGAAAATGGCTGCCTGTCAACAATTTGGTCTCCACCAGAGCTCAGAAGACATGCTTGTCTTGGGTCACCCTCATCCTGAAAGTCTTTGATTTAAATTTTTTTTCCCAGATAAGTTGGATACTTGTCTGCCTTCTGTACTGCACCACTAAACATGACACTATTCTCCTGCTGTTTCCCACCCCCTCCAAAGTTGAGGAAATGAACAGAGATGTGGAATCAGGAATTGGCATTGATGTGAAAGTATACAGGTGATGGATTTTTAGCCAAACATATCTTGCATCCATTGACTCAAGAGTTGAGTCAATAAGAAGTCTAAATTTAAGGTGAAAGATCAACCATGATCTTACTGAATGACTTAGAAGGTTTGAGAAACAAATTAATTCACAGTTCTCCAAGTCCAATTTGCAGAAGTATAAATATCAACTTCAGGAAGTGTAATGGAGAACGTACCCCTGTCAACGTCAACAGGGATGAAGTGAAAATGGTTGAGATCTTCAAGTTTCTAGGTGTCCAGATCAACAACAACCTGTCCTGGTCCCTTCATACTGATGCTATTGTTAAGAAAGCCCATCAATGCCTCTACTTCCTCAGGAGGCTAAGGAAATTCAGTACGTCTGCTATGACTCTCACCAACTTTTACAAGTGCACCCATAGAAAGCATTCTTTCCGGATGCATCACAGGATTTTCACAGCAAGATAGAAGCAAAATACTGCAGATGCTGAATCTGAAACAAAAACAGAAAATGCTGGAAAATCTCAGCAGGTCTGACAGCACCTATGAGTGAGAATAGAACCAACATTTCGAGCCTAGAACATGAAATCTGATGAAGGGTCATCCAGACTCAAAACATTGGCTCTATTCTCACTCCACAGATACTGTCAGACCTGCTGAGATTTTCACAGCAGTGTTCATGTAAGCCTATTTGTAACTAATAAATAAACTTTAGCTTTAAAAAAAACACAGAAGGTAATGGAAATCTGGAACTCTTCTCACAGAGACTCTGGATGCTGAGATTGAACTTGCTAGATTTTTGATTTGATTGGGTTTGAAGGGCTGTGCAGCTAAAGTGGGTGAATGGAGTTGGGATATGTGATCTAAAAGAAAGACAAACAATCTCAAGGATCAAGAGCTTCATGTTTTTAAATGTCCAGATCACCAATAACCTGTCACAGAGATTTACAGCATGGAAACAAGCCTTTTGGCCCAACTTGTCCATGCCATCCTTTTTTTAAACACTCAGCCAGTCCCAATTACCAGCATTTGACCATATCCCTCTATACCCATCTTAACCATGTAATTTCTAAATGCTTTTTAAAAGACAAAATTGTACCTGCCTCTAATACTACCTCTGGCAGCTCATTCCAGATACTTACCATCCTCTGAGTTTAAAAAATGTCTCTCTGGATTCTTTTGTATTTCTCCCCTCTCACCTTAAACCTATGCTCTCTAGTTTTAGACTTCCCTACCTTTGGGAAAAGATTTTGACTCTCCAGTTGATCTACGACCCTCATTATTTTATAGATCATCCCTAAGTCTCCTATGCTCCAGGGAAAAATGTCCCAGTCTTTGTGGTGTTGGTGGGGTGTTGTTTGGTGTTGGTGTGGGGGGTGGTGGTTTGGGGTTTTTGGGTTGGTGGTGGTGTTGGGGTTGTTTTGGGGTGCTGTTTGTAATTTTAAATGATCTGGATGAGGGTATTGAGGTGGATAGTAAATTTGCAATGAACTAAAGTGGTGGGTGGTAGATAGTGAAGAGGGTGTTTAGTTTACAGAGTGACTTGGACAAGTTGCAAGCTGGGCCGAGAGGTGGCAAATGGAGTTTAATGTGGAAGTGTGAGGTAATGCACTTTGGAGGAACAATAAATGTGTAGAGTATAGGGCTATGGTAGGGCTCTTAATAGTGTTGAGGACAAAGGATCTTGGTGTATGTGTCAATAGATCCCTGAAAGTAGGCAGTCAAGTGGATAAAGTTGTAAGAAGGCTATGGAGTCTTAGCTTTATTGGTAGGGGGATTGAATTTAGGAGCCGCAGCATATGTTGCACTGTACAAAACCTAGTGCGGCCGCACTTGGAGTTTGTGTGCAGTTCTGTCGCCACATTATAAGAAAGATGTGGAGGCATTGGAGAGGGTACAGAGGAGGTTTACAGGATGTTGCCTGTATGGAGGGCAGTCTATGAAGAGAGGTTGAGGATTTGAGGTTGTTTTCGTTAGAAAGGAGGCGGCTAAGGGGGGTCTTATTGAACATATAAGATATTAGAGGTTGGATAGGGTGGACAGTGATAGCCTTTTTCCTAGGATGGAAAAGCTAGCACGAGGGGACACACTTTAAATTAGGGGTATGAGTTATAGGACGGATATCAGAGGTAGGTTCTTTCTCAAAGAGTGATTAGGGAGTGGAATGCCCTGCCTGCAGCTGTTGTAGATGCGCCAAGTTTGTGGGTTTAAGAGGTTAGTTGATAAGTATATGGATGAGAAGGGAATGGTTTAGTTAGGAGGGGCATTGCTTTTTATTTTGGTCGGCACAACATCGAAGGCCGAAGGGCCTGTTCTGTGCTGTATTGTTCTATGTTCTATGTTCTATGTTCTATGTTCTTTCTAGCCACTCCTTATAACTCAAACCATCAAATCTCGGTAGCATCCTAGTAAATCTTTTCTGCACTCTTTGCTTGTTTAATAACCTCCTTTCTATAATGGGGAGATCAGAATTGTACACAGTTCCAGTTGTGGCCTTACCAGTGTCTTGTACAAATTCAACAAGACATCCCAACACCTGTCCTGGATCCTTCATGCCAACACTATAGTTAAGAAAGCCCATCATCACCTTTACTTTCTCAGAAGTCTTATAAAATTTGGCATGTCTGCTATGGCTCTCACCAACTTTCACAGATGCACCATAGAAAGCATTCTTCCTGGTTGTATCACAGTTTGTAGTGCTCCTGCTCTGTCAAAGACCGCAAGAAACTACAAAGGATTGTGATTGAAACCCATTCCACCCAGTTTCATCCATTGAAAGTATATGCACTTCTTGCTGCCTCAGAAAAGCAGCCAGCACAACAAAGGATCTCATGCAAATTCTCTCTTCCATCGGGAAAAAGATGCAAAAATTTGAGGTCACATACCAACCGACTGCTGTTGTCAGACTTTTGAATGGACTTACCTTATATTAAGTTGATCTTTCTCTACATCCTAGCTATGACTGTAACACTACATTCTGCATCCTCTCCTTTCTTTCTAAATGAACAATATGCTTTGTCTGTATAGCATGTGAGAAACTACTTTTCACTATATACTAATACATGTGACAATAATAATCCAAATCAAATCAGAAATATCATTAAATATTCTACTCTTGTACATCAAAGGCACATTTCTCTACGTTTTATTTCGAGGCTAAGTGATAGAATCACACAAGTGCACCCTCATTGGTAAATATCTTGGCCAATTCAATATGTGCTGAATTTGTCATGTTTCGTTATGTGCCCAGCTAGATGGCAAGAAGGAACCAGTCCAAGCCACATTACACGTAGAATTTGAATAGTGCTGAACAAAAGAGATATGGTATCAAAGCTTTTCCATCTTGCATTCATCAGAATTGCTTGCACAAAATTACCAACTATAACAGGAGAACAACAATTTATATTGTTTGAGAAGAGAATGCTGATTGGTTGGCAAGTGGTTCTGATTGGTGGAGGTGTTGCCACGGAGAATAGAGCTTGGGATAGTGAACTGCCAACTTTATTCAAGTTGAAACTGTGCGGGTTGACTCTGAGTGGTTAAGGCATTGAAACCAAATGGAGTGCCTATCAAGGTTAGAACTGTATGTGGATGACAGATGAACAAGAGGAAGAATTGTCATACAACTCATGAAAATGCATTGAAATCCCACAGGTCCCAGAGATAAAATGGTAGTATTCTAAGACCGTAAGGGTTAGCAGCTAGAGTAGGGTTCCATAAACATGCTCCTGTTCAACGAAATCATGACTAATCTTCTGCACAACTCCCTAATGACATTGTGAGTCAGTCCACAGCATATGGACTGCAACATTTCAAGATGGCAGCTCACCATCTCAAGGTCAACTAAGGATGGGTAATAAATGCTGTCCAGCCATGTCCCACGAATGAATAGAAAAATATTTCCCCCACCTATCCCCTCATTTCTTATTCCCTTCATATCCAAAAAGTTATCAGTCTCAGAATCAAATATAGAAATATAAGAAAAATGAGTAAAGAATTTGAAGCACTAAGCACAATGTTAGACAAATGCGCCGAGTTGGGTTCAAAACTGTTTCATAAAGTCCAAATGCATTTCAAATGCAAAGCTTCAATCAGACAGCCATTGCTGCTAAGACTTTACACAAAGAATATTACTTTAAGAAAGAATTTGGAGTTATACATCTTCCATGAATTCAGGATATCCTAAAGCCAGTGATGTACTCTGAACTGTACTTACTGTTGTAATGTAAAAAATGTAGCGACTATTTTGCACATGGCACAGTCCCAAAAGATTAATATGATAATGGACGAGATTCTCCGGCCTCCCACCAACGTGATTCCCAGCGGTGGAAGGTGGTGGAAACCTCTGACCTTGCCACTTTCAATGGGATTTCCCATTGATGTCACACCATACCTCCGCTAATCCTGCAGGTCATTGCTGGCAGGACCAGAGAATTCCACTGACGTGAATGGCCAGAGAATTCCGGCCAATATATAGTTTAGTGATGTTGGTTGAGAAAAACACGAGGGAGTTGAAATTGAGCTGTGGGATCCTTTGTATTCTTTAGAGAACAGACAGAGCCTTAATTTGACATAAAATGGCAATGGGATCTGGGTGTCCTAGTGTATCAGATGCTGAAGGGAAACATGCAAATGCAACAAATGGTAAAGATGTATGTTGGCCTTCATTGCGAGAAGTTTTGAGTACAGGATGTGGTGTTGCAATTATACAGGGCCTCGGTGAGGTCACACCTAGAGTATTGCGTGCAGTTTTGGTCCCCTTTTCTTTATTTTATTTATTTATTAATCACAAGTAGGTTTATATTGACACTGTACTGAAGTTACTGTGAAATTCCTCTAGTTGCCACACATCAGCTTCTGTTCGGGTCAATGCACCTAACCACCACATCTTTTAGAACGTGGGAGGAAACCGGAGCACCCGAAGGAAACCCACGCAGACACGGGGAGAATGTGCAAACTCCACGCGGACAGTGACCCAAGTTGGGAATTGAACCCAGTTCCCTGCTGCTGTGAGGCAGCAGTGCTAACCACTGTGCCACCATGCAGCCCATTTTCTGAGGAAGGATGTTCTTGCTCTTAAGGGAGTGCACCAAAAATTTGCCAGGTTGATTCCGGGGATGACAGGACTGATGTATAAGAAAAGATTGACTAGATTAAGATTGTTTTCAATGGAGTTCAGCCGAATGAGGCGTGACCTCTTAGAAACTTATAAAATTCTAACAGGAATGGACAGGGTAGATGCAGGGAGAATGTTCCCAATGGTGGGGGTGTCCAGAATCAGGGATCACAGTCTGAGGATACGGGATAGATCATTTAGGTTGGAGGTGAGGAGACATTTCTTCACCCAAAGAATGGTGAGCCTGTGGAATTCATTACCTTGGGAAGTAGTTGATGCCAAAACATTGAATGTATTCAAGAGGTGGCTAGATATAGCACTTGGGTCGAATGGGCTCAAAGATTGTGAGGAAAAAGCAGGATTAAGTTATTGAGTTGGATGATCAGCCATAAATGGTAATGAATAACAGATCAGGCCCGAAGGATCAAATGGCCTCTTCCTGCTCCAATCCTCTATGATTCTATGTTTCAATGACATTTCATCCAAAATATGACACTTCCATCTGTGCGGCACGTCTTCAGTATTTCAGTAGAGTGTCAGTTTATATTTGTATTCAGGCCTCCGGACTGTCATAATCATGGAATTTTACAGTACAGAAAGAGACCCTTCAGCCCATCACGTTTGCATCTGTCCATGCTAATCCCTTTTTCCAGTACTTGGCCTGTATCCTTGTATCCTGTGATGTGCTCATCTAAATTCTTCGTAACTGTTGTGAGAGTTCCTGCCTCTACTACTTGAACTCTACCACTTCCGGCACCATAACTGAGAATCAGTGGCATTCTTTTTAAAAGATGTCTGATTTGTGAAGGGATGTCACAGGGAGAAGATCTCCTCTGTGGACTTATTTCTTTTTAGCTTAAAAGCCTTTTCTGCAGAGCAGGAGTGTTTTCCTTAAGGACTGGAGGGCCCAAAGGAGCAAACAATATGCCATCTGTCCAACAGGATGCAAAGTGTAACCACTGGGCACAGTGCCATTTCATATCATTCTGCTTCATTGTGCTACTCATGCGAATTGGTAATGAATATTCTTCATCAAAAAATAGCCAGACTATATTATACAAGGAATTAAACAATATTTATGGTTGATTTATTGCACTTTTCATTTGGAATATAATTTTGTAAGTGTTCAGCTATAAAGGGTTGAGGTGTAAGAATATCAATAAGCTCTTGTTTCTTGCAGAGAGGACAGTAATATAAACACAATTGGTTCAAATTGTGCTCTTGTAAAGCCTTTTTTTTGACCCTCAGTGGTAACTGATAACATTGGACAACACTGGACAAAAGGTAAAAGGCTGTAAAAATGGGCACTGTTAAATAAGTAACATAAATGAGTGATACGCAGCTTAAGAAATAATTAAAAATAAATACTTTGGCTTTTAAAACAGGGGCTTTTCATCGAGGTGGGATGGTCTCAGCATTGGTGCAATAGGAAAACAATATTTTGGCATACAAAATGCATGAAGGGCTACTTACAACAAAGGTTGTTGGGGAATACAATGAAGGAAAGTAATAAAAATAGAAAATGCTGGAAAATCTCAGCAGATCTGACGACATCTGTGGAGGGAGAATAGAGCCAATGTTTTTAGGCTGGATGACTCCATCGAAGTTAAGAGCAAAGAAAATTAGGAGAGAGTGATACAAAAGACGGGGGTAAAATCTATTATTGGACAAAGGGACTGTAGATGAGGATGAAGAAGGCTTGAGAAAGATGCTGAAAGTGAAAGCATCCATTAAGAGATTAGAATAAGTGAGCGGCAAAACAGAGGTACAAATGGTTAAAGCAGTTGCCCTGAAGGTGGTGGTGAGGGATGGTGATGGGTGAGGTGGAGAGGGGGAAGATGGTTTGTTGCAGACAGAGATTGGGAATGGGAGAAGTGAAAAATTTGAAGTGAGATAAAAGGATGATAAAAATGGATGAATGACATGAAGAGAAGAAACAAAAGGAAATAAAATGAATGGATGTGGAGTGAAGGTGGAGGAGAGCGTTCATGCTCTGAAGGTACTGAATTTGATATTCAGTCTGCAAAGTTGTAAAGTGCCCAATCGGAAGGTGAGGTGCTGTTCCTCCAGTTTGCATTGGGGTTTGCGAGAACATTGCAAAAAGGCCAAGGATGAAATGTGGACAGGAGAGCGGGGTGGTGTGTTGAAGTGGCAAGTGACAGGAAGGTCTGAATCCTGTTTGCGAACCCTGCTTACCATTCACACATTCTGATCACTTAATGGACATTTTCAGAATCTTTCTCAGCCTTCTTTATCTTCACTTACATTACCTTTGTCCAATTGCAGTCACCCTCACAACCTTCAGAGTATGAACCCCTGATTTTTTTTTGCTCTTTACTCTGATGAGTGGGTATCCAGGCTTGAAATATTGGCTCTATTCTCTCTCCGCAGATATTGTCAGAACTGCTGAGATTTTCCAGCATTTTCTGTTTTTGTTTCAGATTTCAGCATCCTCAGCATTTTGTTTTTATTGTTTATGTTTAGGGGACTAATTCAATGAGAAGGTTCGGAGAAGGAAACATTATTCATGGTCTAACTGAAAGGTGAACATTCAAGCTTGGTCTGACATGGCAAGTAACCACATGCCGCACAAATGCTAGGCAATATTGATGGCCATTAATGGAGTCAAAACATCTTTCCATGGCTTTCAATAGCATTATCATCATTAAATTCTCCATAATCAGTACCCTGAGGGTTACTATTGACCAAAAATTTAACTGGTCCAACCATATAGATGCCATGGCTACAAGAGCAGAGAATTCTGCAGCAACTAACTCACTTCCTAGCCCTCTACATCATCTACAAGGCATGGGTAAAGGGTGTGATGGAAAACTTTCCAATTTCTTGGATGAGTGCAGCTCCAACAACGTTCAAGCAGCTCAACATAATTCAGTACAAAACAGCCCCTTCACTGATATCTTCGCCACTACCTCAAACCTTCACTCCTTCCACCATCATGGCATCAAAGCTGCAACACATACTATCTATAAGATACACGGCAGCAACTCACCAAGGCTGTGATCTCTACCACCTAGAAGAACAAAGACAACAGACTCATGGGAACGCCATCACATGCAATAATCTCTCTTGTTGAATATGGTCATTTCCTTGTGGCTCTGTGGCACAATTGTTACTTGTCACTCATCAGTCTGGATGTACGGGGGGCTTAGATTGCTTCATTATGAATTATAAATAATATGAACACTATGCAATTAGAATCAAAGAATTTCTACCATACCGAAACAGGCTATTTAGCCCAGGAGTCTGCATTGACTCTCTGACAGAATACCTTATCCAGATCCAAACACTGTAACCGCATGAATTTAATCTAATGCATCTTGGGACACTAAGGAACAATTTAGTATGGCCAATCCACATAACCTGCACATCTGTGGACTATGAGAGAAAACCAGAGCACCTGGAGGAAACCCACGCAGACACAGGGAGATTGAGCAAGCTCCACACAGTTACCCAAGGCCAGAATTGAACTTGGGTTCCCAGCACTGTGGGACAGTGGTGCCACCATGCCACCCTAAACTATCAATGAATATCTCCATTCCTGACTTTATGAATAAGGAAAGTCACTGATGGAGCCGCTGCAGCCTCAGAACTCCAGGGCCGAAATGTTTGACCTTCAACAACCACAGTCATCTTCTTTTATGGCTAGATATAACTTTGGCAAGCAGACAGATCTCCTAATTCCCATTGACCCCAGTGTTACTGGACACATTGATATCACTCTCAGTCGTATGCTGCCTTGATGTCAAGAGCAGTCACTGTCCCCTCATGTCTGCTTGTGCTAAGGTTGCAATTAGGTCTGAAGCTGAGTGATACCAAGTGTGTATCGGTGAGCAGGTTATTGGTGAGTAAGTGCCACTTGATAGCAATATTCGTGACTCCCTCCATCAATTTACTGATGATCCAAAGTAGGCTGATAGTGATTGTGTTGGAGTCGTTCTGCTTTTGTGGACAGGATATACCTTGGCAAATCTACCAGTATGTCACTCATGTCTCTGTACAAAATGAACTTTCATTGAAATAGTATCTTCATCATTTTGAAGCATTGCAACACACTTCACGGGAAGGATTATTCAGTAAAATTTGGCTTCGAGCCACCTGTGTTGGGGCAATTGTTGTTTATGATTTTTAAAGATGATTTAGAGGAAGGACTCGTGTCCAAATTTGCAGACGCCACCACATTGAGAGCAAAGGCAAGTGATGAATATGAATGTGCACAAAGAAATCTTGACAAGTTCGATCAGTGGGTGGAGAAGTGATAGATGTAATTTAATAAAGGGATATATAAGGTGATGAGATTCGGCACAGGGAAGATTGATGCGGATTTTGTGCTTAATGGGAAAGTACTTGAGGGAACAGAGCAGGAAGGAGATCTTGGGGTTTTAATGGATAGGTCACTTAAACTAAGGTTTCCAAGCCATTTTTTTTTTAAAGGTCAAATGAAAGATTAGGATGTATATTAAACATTAATTCATAAAGATCATTCCAAAATTTGGGGCAGCACAGTGGCACAGTTGTTAGTACTGCCACTCAGTAGAGCCAGGGTCCTGGGTTCAATTCCAACCTTGGTCTGTACGGAGTTTGCACATTCTTCCTATGTCTGTGTGGGTTTCCTCCAAGAGCTCCAGTTTCATCTCACACTCCAAACATATGCAGGTTAGATGGATTAGTCATGCTCTATTGGCCCTTAGTATCACGGAGATTATGGGGTAAATGTGTAGGGTTACAAGAATAGAGCCTAGGTGGGATTGTTATCAGCGCAGCTAGATGGGCCGAATGGCCTCCTTCTGTGCTGTAGGGATTCTGTCATTCTATTTTGCTCCGGTGAGATCACATCCCAAGTGTTGTGTGCAAAGTTGATGTCCACCACTCTTGTCCTAATTTATACCAAGTCCTGTTCAACCATTGCCCCATGCTCACTGACGTACGTTGGCTCCCAATTCAACAATACCTCAGTTTCAAAATCCTGATCGTTATTTTCAAAGCCCTCTATGGCCTCACTCACTTCCTGTTTCTATAATCTCCACCAACGCTATAGCCCTCCAAGTTAGCAACTGTCCCTTAATTCTGGCCTGTTATGCATCTCCAATTATAATTACTCCATTGCTAGTGGCTACGCCTTCAGCAGCTTATAATTTCACCCATCCCCAAACCTCTCTACCTCACTCTTCTCCTGTGAAACTAGTCCTTTGACCAAGAGTTTGACCATCTGTCCTAATAGCACAGTGGCACAGTGGTTAGCACTGCACACACACAGTATCAAGGGGTCATGTTCAAGTCCAGACCTCCAGTCACTCACTGTCTATGTGGAGTTTGCACTTTCTCCCTGTATCTGCATGGGTTTCCTCCAGGTGCCCTAGACTCCTTCCACAGTCCAAGGATATGTGGGTTAGGTTGATTGGACATTTGCGTTTGACTGCAGCTTCAGGGAAGTTAGCAGAGTAAATGAGGGTTACAGGAAAAGGGCCTGAATGGGATTGTGATTGGTACAGAATTGACCTCCTTCTGTACCGTAGGGATTCTATAATATCTCCTTATGAGGCTTGGTGTCGAATTTCATTTGATACTCCCTTGTGAAGCACCTTGGCTCAATTTCATAGAATCATAGAAACCCCACAGTGCAGAAAGAGGCCCACAATCCCACCCAGGCCCTAGCCCCATATCTCTACATATCATTACCTAATAATCCCTCTAACCTAAGCATCTTAGGACACTAAGGGGCAATTATAGCATGGCCAATCAACCTATTCCGCACATCTTTGAACTGTGGGAGGAAACCCATGCAGACATGAGGAGAATGTGCAATCTCCACACAGACAGTGACCCAAGCCAGGAATCGAACCTAGGTCCCAGGATCTGTGAAGCAGCAGTGCTAACCACTATGCTACTGGGGTGCTCCAAATTTGTTATTTATTTCCTGAGAAGTGCCAAATAAATGCAAATCTTTTTCTGTAAGACCATAAGACATAGGCCACTCGGTCCATCGAGGCTGCTCCATCAATCAATCATGGCTGATATTTTTCTCATCCCCATCCTCCTGCCTTTTCTCTGTAATTTTTTTCATTTTTCATTATTTTGGTCTCCTTATTTCACGAAGAATATTCTGTTGTTGCAGGGGTTCTGCTGAAGAGTTACACAGAATTTAAAGGAATATCATGTGTGGAAAGATAGTAGATGATGGATGAACAGGACTTTGGTCATTTTACTCTTGAACAAGGAAGGAATGTGTTTATTAGTGATGATCCCAATGGGATCCACGTTAAGCTTGTCCATCATGAGCTGGACTGAAGCACAGCAGTCAGTTTGTACAAATTAAAATCAACACACAAGATAATTGGAAATGCAAATGAAACCCCTTTCCCAAAAGGGTGGTAAATATACTGAACAGATTGACTGGCAAGTGGGAAAAAAGTGAGATTCAAGAAGGAACTCAGCAAGTTCTTGGCAGTGAATAGGATTCAAAAGTATTTAGAAATGCACCAAGAGAATAATAAGGGCATTAAAACATAAAATGTTCAGCAAGTCAGCCCAAATAGCATCTGTGGAGAGAAATAGACAGTCATCTCAACCTGAAACACTAACTCTGTGTCTCTTTATGCTTTTGTTTCTATTTTAGATTTTCAGCATCTGCATTCTTTTGCTTTTGGGATAACATTTGTCATCACAAAGAATAGTTGAAGGAAGTAAAGAGGATCTAGGTAAGTACATGACTGACGAAGGAACAGGGTTGAAAAGGTGGTAAGAGGTTTGCAGTTAAAGTTCATTTATGAATCACAAATAAGGCTTACATTAACACTGCGATGAAGTTACTGTGAAATTTCTCGAGTCACATTCCTCGAGACTTGTAGAAGGGAGCTTAAAAAAGAAATTAGAAGAGCCAGAAGGGGTCACGAGAAAGCCTTGGCAGGTAGGATTAAGAAGAATCCCAAGGTGTTCTACAAATATGTGAAGAGTAAAAGGATGAGAAGAGAAGGGATAGGACCTACAAAAGGTGAAGGGGGAAAAGTCTGTCTGGAGCCAGAAGAAATGGCAGAGGTGCTTAATAAGTACTTTGCCTCAGTATTCACATTGGAAAGTGATCTGGGAGGTTGTACTGCAGGATTGCAGCAAACTGAAAAGATTGAGTATGTGGATATTAAGAAAGAGGATTGTTGGAACTGTTAAATTCCATCAAGGTAGATAAGTCACTGGGACCAGATGGGATGTACCCCAGGTTACGGCGAGAGGTGAGGGAAGTGATTGCAGAGCCCCTGGCAATGATCTTTGCATCGTCAATGGAAATGGGAGAGGTTCCGGAAGATTGGAGGATTGAGGATGTGGTGCCTATTTTCAAGAAAGGGAACAGGGATAGCCTGGGGAATTACTGACCAGTGAGTCTGACCTCAGTGATCAGTAAGTTGATGGAGAGGATTCTGAGAGATAGGATTCATGAGCATTTAGAGAATTTCAATATGATCAGAAATAGTCAACACGGCTTTGTTAAGGGCAGATCATGCCTTACAAGCCTAATTGAGTTCTTCGAAAATGTGACTGAACACATTGATGGAGGAAGAGCAGTGGATGTGGTTTACATGGATTTCAACAAGGCGTTTGATAAGGTCCCCCATGCAAGACTTCTTGAGAAGGTGAGAGGGCATGGGATCCAAAAGGCTTTGGCCTTGTGGATCCAAAACTGGCTTGCCTGCAGAAGGCAGAGAGTGGTTGTGGATGGGTCTTTTTCAGCATGGAGGTCAGTCACCAGTGGAGTGCCCCAGGGATCTGTTCTGGGACCCTTGCTGTTTGTCATTTTCATAAATGACCTGGATGAGGAAGTGGAGGGATGGGTTAGTAAGTTCACCGACGATACAAAGGTTGGTGATGTTGTGGATGGTCTGGAGGGATGTCAGAAGTTGCAGCGAGACATAGATAGGATGCAAGAATGGGAGAGAAGTGACAGATGGACTTCAACGCGGATAAATGTGTAGTGGTCCATTTTGGCAGGACCAATGTGATGAAGGAGTATAATATCAAGGGTAGGAGTCTTGGCAGTGTTGAGGAGCAGAAGGACCTTGGGGTCTGGGTCCATAGGACTCTTAAATCAGCCTCGCAAGTGGAGGATGTGGTCAAGAACACATATGGTATACTAGCCTTCATTAATCGAGGGTTTGAGTTTAAGAGTCGGGAGGTAATGCTGTAACTTTATAAGACCCTTGTCAGACCCCACTTGGAATACTGTGTGCAGTTCTGGTCGCCTCACTATAGGAAGGATGTGGAAGCTATTGAGAGGGTGCAGAGGAGATTTACAAGGATGTTGCCTGGATTGGGAGGCATGCCTTATTGAAGATAGGTTGAGGAGCTAGGTCTCTTCTCCCTGGAGGGATGAAGGTTGAGAGGCAACCTGATAGAGGTTTATAAGATGTTGAGAGGAATAGATAGGGTGGATTCTTGAAGGCTATTTCCCAGGGCTAAAATAGTCGCTACAAGAGGACACAGGTATAAGGTGCTGGGGGGCAAGTACAGAGGAGATGTTAGGGGTAAGTTTTTCACTCAGAGGATGGTGAGTGAATGGAATCGACCAACGTCAGTGGTGGTAGAAGCGAACTCGTTGGGGTCTTTTAAGAGACTTCTGGATGAACACATGGGATTTAATGAGATTGAGAGTTACAGATAGTTCTATGGCCTGGTAGATACTGATTGGCACAACTTGTGAGCTGAAGGGCCTGTTTGTGCTTAGTGTTCTGTGTTCTATGTCACCACATTCCGGCATCTGTTTGGATTAATACACTGAAATAGCACACCTTTCACACTATGTGAGAAAACTAGAGCACTCAGAGGAGAACATGCAAACTCCACACAGACAGTGACCCAAACTGGGAATTGAGCCCAGGTCCCTGGTGCTGTGAAGTAGCAGTGCTGACCACTGTGCTGCCTATTATGTTGCATGCAACATAAACACCAGTGTAGACCTGTTCGGCTGAATGACATGTTTCTGTGCCATAAAATCTATTTATGGTGGGCTGAAGATCTTCTCCAACCTGAAACTATTCTTAAGCTAACCATTTGTCTGACAGGTGCTGAATGTCCCCTAAACTTTCTGATTTTGTTTCACATTTCTAGCATCTGCAGTTTAAAATCCAAAAGTTGGTGTCACCTAATCCTCATATAATTATACTGCAAGGGTGTCAATATCATGTCAGTTACATTGTTAAGGTTAAGAGGAAGAGATGATGGATGTTAATTGTCTTTTGACACATATAATTATGGGATAAGTGCCCCTTTAAGGACCATCAATTTAATTTTTTCATTAAATTGCACTGACTCCTGGAAGAGAACTTCTGCAGAAAGGCCATAGACTCAAAACATTAACACTGTTTCTCCATCCATGTGTGCTGCCAGACGTAATGAGTTCATCCAGCATTTTCCATTTTAAATTAGTTCATTGTTTGAAAGGACTGTATAAATAAGGGATATCTGGGATACTGGGGTTTGTAGGGAGTGAAGCGTGAGACAACCTGGTCTGACCTATATGTGACTTCAGACATAGAGCAATGTAGTTGACTCTCAACTGCCCTTGGGCAACTAGGGATGGGCTTTAAAAGCAACGCCCCATGTATGAATAAGAAAAATAGAAGTATTATCTAATTCTAATGTTCTCATTCTCATTTTATCACCCATCCTAATTCTATGACCTCCTTATATTGTACCTCCACGATGTAATGACACATGACTAAGTAACATGATCTGGACGAAGGGATTTCAACCTCATGTACATGGAGCTGTAAATAATTGATAATTGTTTTAATAAAATACAGTCCGGAGTAACTCACTTAGGGAAAGTGGACAATCGCTGACAATCTCTGTCCACACCATGAAAACCCGAGATTTTCCGCATGACGGGCGGAGGTAGCTTACCACTGGCCGATGGCGGCAGATTCCAGTCCTGCTGTTATTAACGGTGTTACCCACTGAATGTACCCCTCACCAGCGGGAAACCCACGGCGGGGAGTGCCATCAGCGGACCCAGAAAATCCCGCCAATGTGAATCAGTTCCAGCGAGGTTGTCCAGTTCTTCCAATGGTGGATCTGACCACAATGTTGCTGGAAAATCCCAGCTTGTGTTTCTGCTCCTCCCTTCACCTCTCCATTGGAGGCAAGGATTTCACTTCCTGAGTTTTATTCCCGTGTGATGCCCGTCATTAACCTGACCGATTTTTCATCCTCCTCCTCTCTCTGTAACCTCCCCAGCTTCCCTTCCAGACCCCTGCATTTTTCCAACTCTGGTCTCATGTATATTTCCGATTATAATCGCTCCAACACTGCCGGCTGTGCATTTAGTTATCTGGTTCCAGGCTGTGGAATATCTCCCCCCAACCCCATTGCCAAGAACTTTCAGCCACTCTGCAATTCATTCCTTCTTTCAAATACTTTTCAAAAACTACCTATTTGGCAAAATTCTCCTACTATCTCCTTCTATGGTATTGTGTCAAATTTTACTTGATATCAGTCTTGTGCAGTACTTTGGAGAGTTTATGTTATGACATAATACGAATGCAAGGTGTTGCTGTTAAAGACCTCACGCAAGACTATTTTACCATCCTGCCCCCCACGGGAATTGGAGTGGGAGAGAGGACCATGGGTGATCCACTGACCTTGAGTGGGATTTTCCGGATTCGGGGCGAGCAAAGCCAGTAAATGCTCATCACATCTTCCAAACTCACCTTCCTTCCGGCGTTGCTGCCTGTTGCCGTTTCCCAATTTGTAAAATGTCTTAGGGATTCTTGGTTTTCCACTAAAGGAACAATATAAATGAAGGTCTCTATCTGTGATTATCTCATGGAATTATGCACCGGTGAGAAAGTTCCCTGATTCAGCTCATAATCATTCTAGTGAGGTGGAATCCGTGTCTATCCTATGTCAATCTGTAGCACTGCAAGAAGTCTGACAACACCAGGTTTAAGTCCAATCGATTTATTTGATAGTAAACTCACAAGCTTTCGAGGTTTGCCTCTTCGTCAGGTCACCTGTGTTTACCCCAGTCCAACCCCGGCATCTCCACATCAATCGGTAGCACTGCCAGCTCTGAGTCAAAAGATTGTTGGTTCAAATCTTACTGGAAGAACTCGAGCACAAAATCTCAGCTGATGATCCCAGTGCAACACTGACAGGATCCTGCACTGCCAGAGGTACCACCTTTTTGATGATACGTTAAGCTGAGGTCCTATCTGTCCTCTTAGATTAAACATAAAAGATCCCAAGGTGCTACTTCAAAGAAGAGCAGATGTCCTGGCTAATATTTATTCTTCAATCTACCTGACCAGAAACAAATTCTTTGGTTATTATGATTTCACTGTTTGTGGGATCTTACTTTGCATTAGTTGTGCCAAGTTTCCTTCATTACAACAATGGAGGTAGCACTTAAAACAAATTGGTGGTCATGCACCTTTGAATGTCCAGAGATTGTTAAAGGTACTATGTAAATACAAGTCAAAAAGACTAATGCCAGGATTATATGGTTTCTCTACAGTATTACTTTTCTGAATGAATTTTTAAATGGCTCACCACATTCACGGGGGGGAAGGAGAGAGACATGTCATGGTGGGAGGGACAGTCATAAAATCATGGCCTAACTTCAGTTTCTGCTGTCTTGATAGGTGCATATTACAATAATAATGGGAGTCATTGATTAATCACAGCCACTAATTCCAATCCAGGAATCTGCAGCATTCCCAGACATGAGGCCAGGAAAACCCTTAGTTGTTGAGAACATTGGAAATAACATAATCTAAATTCACCTGACTTCCCAAACCCTGTCCACCATCTACCAGGTGAATGTCAGGCGTGTTACAGAATACTCTCCATTTACATGAGTGAATGGGTGCAGCTCCATCAACACACAAGAAGCTCAACACTATCCAGGACAAAGCAGTCTGCTTAATTGGCAATGCAACCACCACACTAAAGCTTCAGTAACTCCACTGGTGCAGCACAGCAGCAGTACATGTCACCTTCAAAATGCCCTGCAGCAATTTGCCAAGGCTCCTTTGACAGCACTTTTCAAGTTTGAAACTCTGCCTCGCTCATCCCAAAACTGTAAAATCCCTTTCAACATCATTGGACCCTTCCCTGCTTCACCCCTCGCCCATTCCATTTGCCCTGGTGACCATGGCAGTAAAATTCCAGCCTTTATTTTGCCAGGGAACAAGGGCAGCAGGTGCACAAGAACACCACCAGTTGCAAGTTCCCCTCCAAGTCACATGGAATCCTGATGTGGAAATGTATTACTATTCCTTTACCATCACTGGGTACAAATCCTGAATCTCCCTCATTAAACACCTTTGGGGATGTACTGATATCACAGCAAATGCTCGGGAAGGCAGGTCACCACCCTTCTCATGGGCAACAACTAATGAACAACAAACTTTGACCTTGCCAGTGATGCCCGCTGTTCTTCTCAAGCACATACCACACATGTTTCAGATTATTTATATACGGGATCCCAAAATATTATGAATCAATACTAACCATATCCACTATCCCCTCGGGAGACTGTATTATTGACAACTCGTTCATTGGAATATCATTTCTGAAGATTAGTTTAGAATTTATCCCATTCAAGTGCAGCTTGAAGAGACCCTAACTTTTAAATGTTGCACATTGTGAAACCGCAAGACCAGATTGGAGAGAGACAATTAGGGGTGTCACGGTAGCACAGCGGTTAGCACTGCTGCCTCACAGCGCCAGGGACAGGGGTTCAATTTCAGCCTTCGGTGTGGAGTCTGTGTAGGTTTTCTCTGGGTGCTCTGGTTTCCTTCCACACTCCAAAGATGTGCAGGTTAGGTGGATTGGTAATACTAAATTGCTACTTAGTGTCAGGATAAATCCATGAGGTTACAGGAGTAGGGCCTGGGTGGGATTGTTGTCAGTGCAGACATGATGGGCTGAATGGTCTCTTCCTGCATTGTAGGGATTCTATGATTCTAATTAGATAATTTCCCTGTAAATCAACAGTGTAAGTGTCCATGTGTTTGATTTGTGTTATGTCACTATCTTTCACTCACTGCATTTCATGGCAGAAATAATCCTGCTGTAGTCCGGGGACTTTGCTTGCTGTAGTTTCAGTCAGGCAACTGGGGGTTCTCAGGTGCTGCCCTGATTCTAGCTCAATAGTGGTGTCAACATTCGCTCTGAACTTTTGTTTTTCTATTCATTCATGGGACGTGGGCATCGCTGGCAAGGTCAACATTTCTTGCCCATCCCTTAAAGTGGTGAGCTACTTTCTTGAACTACCGCAGGCCACCTGGTGTACAGATCTGTTGGGGAGGGAGGCTGGTAAAAGGTTAAATTAGTGAAAACACATTAATTTTCTGCTCAAGGATAATAATTGTGATAACCTCCCAAGTGGAGTCAAAAGCTGTCGGGGGGGGGGGCGTGGTCAAATCGAAGTTGAACCTCAGACTGTGCTAGTTACATGCTAATAATACATGCTTTGTGGCACCAAATGGCCACTCATTAGATCATAAGAAATAAGACTATGAATAGTCCCTTTTGCCTAGTTAGCCCATTCTGTCACTCAGTAAGATCATGACTGATCTCATCATTTTTGGCTGCTTATTAAATTCTTCCATAGTAAAAAAAAGGAACTGGCTTCATTCCCTGAGAAACTATTTCCTTTGCTGGGGAATCCAGAATAAATTAAGAGCTAGGTTGTTTAACAATGCAATCTATGCAATGCCAGGATGGCATTGTGGCATAGTGATTAGCACTGCTGTCTCACTATAACAGGGACCTGCATTTGATTCCTGGCTTGGGTCACTATCTGTACAAAGTTTGCGCGTTCTGCACATATCTGTGTGGGTTTTCCCCAGGTGCTCTAGTTTCCTCCCACAGTCGGATAGATGTGCTGGTTAGGTGCATTGTGAATGTTAAATTCTCTCTCAGTGTACCCGAACAGGTGCCGGAGTATGGTGACTAGGGGATTTTCTCAGTAACTTCATTCCAGTGTTAATGTAAGCTTATTTATGACTAATAAAGAAACTTTAACTTTAAAAAAACATATACAGAGGGTAATGGGAATCAAGAACTCTTTCCTCAAAAGTTATGGATGCTGAGAGTGAATTTGCAAGACTTTTGATCACAGAATCATAAAATCCCTACAGTGCGGAAGGAGAACATTCCGCACATTGAATCTGCACCAATAACAATCCCACCCAAAGCCTTATTCCCATAGTCACACATATTTATTCCACTAATCCCTCTAACCAACGCATCCCAGGACACTAAGGGGCAATTTAGCCTGGCCAATGCACCTAACCCACACATCGTTGGACTGTGGGAGGAAACACATACAGACTTGTAGAGAACATGCAAACTCCATGCAGACTGTGACCTAAGCCGGGAATTGAACCTAGATCCTTGGAGCTGTGAAGTAGCAGTGCTAACCACTGTGCCACCGTGTCACCCAAACCATTGTGCCACCCAACCCCAGGATGTGCAACTAAGGTGGGTGAGTGGAGTCGGGATATGTAATCTAGGAGAAAGACAAACAATCTCAAGGGGCGGAATGGCCTATTCACACTCCTAGGTTCTCAAGTATCAGAAATAACCACACATATTGGGGATTGGTTCTATCTTTTAAACCACGTTATCTTGTTGTACAGAACATCGAACATATACAGAACTGTTTAATATTCACATTTAAAGCGTTGGCAAGCGTTTGCTTTATACAAAGTTCGAGACATCACAGACAAGAGTCCAGAGACACATCGTCCCGGACAGACACAGACACTGTATATTTGCTCCTCCACAGAGGGAGTGTGGCAGATTCCTTTCAAATAATAAAGCAGACTATTTTTCTACTGTTAAAACCAACGAGAGATTGATACCCTCATTCTAGTGCAGCTTCCAAAATACACACACAGGTCCACACACACACACACACACACAACACACACACAGATGCACACGCACACTCCCGCATGCACCCACACTTGCAAGAACACACGCACACTTTTGTAACATCTGCCAGCAATATTTTTCTGGATGCAGAATAATGAAAAGCAAAGTTAGAGAAATGTACAGAGCCACATGACACTTTGAAGTTCACAGTATTTGAATAAATTAAGAAAAGCACGTTACAAAGTCTTTGAAATTGTCCCCCCCCCAACCCCCACGCCGCCCTTTGCAAAATCCTTCACTTTTCTCTCATTCTTTGTTCTTAGTTTACACTCCTGCCTTCTGTCCCTTCAAGTTTTCGAAAGAGCGAGATACTGTGAATCCGGAGATTTCTTTCCAAAATATGATATAAGAATAATTCACATTAAATATGACAAAAATAAAAAATAAATTAAATTAAACTGTTTCAGTACAATATAATATTTAAGTGCCCAGCAGATCAGGCGCTGCCTCTTTCATTTTTTCCGTTTGTTCAGTTTTTTGTTTTATTTGAAGAAGTCTTATAAGTCTTTCATCTCTTCTCCTTGCTGAAGTTTTAAAAATTCTCAGTATTTTTGCTGGATAGGTAGCAGGAGACCGAGAGTGAGGGCGAACTTGGCCAGGCACTAGGACCCAGTGTCACGGAGGAGCGTAACTTTCTCAAGACGCGAGAAAAGTTTTTCTCTCTGTTGCGCGCGAAGTTTGCGCCCAAAAGTTCATTCACAACGATGAAGCGATTTTCACCTCCTTCCGAGTGACTTCGTCCTCCGAGCAGGAGCTGTTGGAGGTATATCCCAGTTCTGTGTTGCACTGCAGGAAGTGTGTGTTGTGGTTGCTGAAATCCACACCCTCTGACTCGGACCTGCTCTCGCCCCCTCCCGCTTTGTCCGCCAATTTTCCGGCTCGCTGCTTCTCAGCCTCCTGTGCTGCCTGTTCCTTGGCTTTCCGGCTCCGCTTCCACTTCATCCGGCGGTTCTGGAACCAGATCTTCACCTGAGTGACATTTTTGCAGAGAGACGGGAAAAAAAATCTTAGCATTTTGCCTTTTCCTTCTGACACTAACCTGCATTTACAGAACAATTTGCATTTATTATAAATAATAGCCACGTGAGGACGGCCTCAACCGGGATCTTGGGTTCATGTCACACTATCTGTAACTTCCCCCACGACTTGCTAAGACTTGTAAAATCTCACTAGCTGTCCTGGCTTGAGACAATTCACGTCTCTTTAACCTGTGCTTAATCCTTTCTCCACTTACATTGTCGGTACCTGTAAAGACTTGATGTGGAGTTGCCCGCTTTGGACTGGGGTAGGTAGAGTAAGTAGTTTCACAGCACCAGGTTAAAGTCCACCAGGTTTATTCGGTAGCAGGAGCTTTCGGAGCATCACCTTTCGTCACTCACCTGATGAAGAAGCAGCGCTCCAAAAGCTCGCGCTACCAAATAGACCTGTTGGACTTTAACCTGATGTTGTGAGACTTCTCACTGTAAAGATTTGATTACCTGTTAAGACTCACAGTCCAACCATTATCTTGTAATTGAGTTTGTGTCTATATATGCCCTGTTTGTGAAGCCAATTCTCACCTGATGAAGGGGCAGTGCTCCTAAAGCTTCTGCTACCAAATAAGCCTGTTGAACTTTAACATGGTGATGTGAAACTTCTTACTGTGCCTACCCCAGTCCAATGCCAACATCACTACATCATTATAAATGGTGTCATAGTGGCTAGCACTGCTGCTTCATAGTACCAGCGACCAAGGTTCAATTCCTGTTGTGCAGAAATCTGCACTTTCTCCCCGTGTCTGTCTGGGTTTCCTCTGGTTTCCTCTCACAGTATAAAGATAAGCGGGTTTGATTGATTGGCCATGCTAAATTGCCACTTAGTGTCAGGGATTAGCAGCGTAAATAGTAGCGCTATGCGGATAGGGTCTGAATGGGATTGTGCTCGGTACAGAGTCAAAGGGACAAATAGCCTCCGTCTGCACTGTAGGGATTTTATGGAATGCTGGAAAATTTCAGCAGGTCTGACAGCATCTGTGGAGAAGAATAGAGCTAATGGGTGGGATTTTACAGCCTTGCTCATCCCGCAACCATAACATCATACCCAAGATCCGCTGCTCGGCTGCTTCAAGTTCCACGGGCAGGATGGCAAAATTCCAGCCAATGTTCTGAGTCAGGATAACGAAGGGTCAGCCTTGGCGAAGGATCATACAGACTAAATGTTAGCTCTGTTTCTCTCTCCACAGATGTTGTCAGACCTGCTGAGGTTTTCCAGCATTTTCTGTCTTTGTTTCAGATTCCAGCAACTGCAGTATTTTGCCTTTACATTTATTATATGTTCTTTAACACAATAAAGGGTGTAACTTCCCCCCCCAAAAATGGCAAAGGACCAAATTTTACCAAAACATGGTAAGAAGTCTCATCACATCAACTTAAAGTCCAATAGGCTTCTTTGGAATCACGAGCTTTCGGAGCGCTGCTCCTTCATCAGGGAGTGAAGGTAGGTTCACAAACAAGGCATATAAAGGCAAAGATATAATTGCAAGATAATTACAGATTGGAATGTGAAGAATGGTTGGAATGCGAGTCTTTACAGGTAATCAAATCTTTACAGAACTGTAAAGGAGGTAGGTTTGTGAATCTAACTCCACTCACCTGATGAAGAAGCAGTGCTCCAAAAGCTTGTGATTCCAAACAAACCTGTTGGACATTAACTTGGTGTTGTGAGACTTCTTACTTTGCCCAACCCAGTGCAATGCCAGCATCACCACATCATGGTTATCAAAAATGGCAGCATGTTGTTTCTGGCAAGTTTCTACTCAGAAACTGGTTGATTTTATCTCCAAAAAGCATTAAGAGGGGGACAGGGCCCCAACACACTGGCAGAAGTAGGCTGCTCTTAAACACAATGCCCTGATCATAACCTGAATAAACCTCCCTTCCACCCCACCACGGAGATCTCAGGGGTCTCCAAACCACACCCCCAATTGGAGTTGGCATTTCTCTATTACCCTCCCCAGATCACTAGCCCCTTCTCTTCACTGAACATTGGCTTCTTCCCCCCAATTCCAACAACCATTGGACCTATCACCACCCCCCCACAAAACAATCTGAGTAGACATCCACCTGCCACCACCACCACCCCCCCACCCCCAACGGCCATTGCCAGCATTTCCAGCTCCTCCATTCGCTCCAGCCACATCTTTCTAAATCTCTCCAATTACACCTCTTTTCCCCCCTGACCCCCCACTGTATCCGGCCCTTTAGCATAGGTTGACACTGTCAGGTTGGTACTGCCAGGTTGGCAAGTGCATGTTGCCAACCTGGGCCATGCCAACATGTGCCAAGGGGCATTGCCAGGCCACTAGCCAAATCCTTCACCCCCAGGGGCTCTACATAACTTTGCGCTTCCGGGGAGACCGCCATAATATGTTCATGTCTGTGTGAACCTGTTGTAAACCATGCTAATGTGCTGTCATATGGGCATGGGGTTAATACCTGGCGAAGGGGTGGCTTAGTAACATTTAAATGCATTCAGATTAATGAAGGAAATGAAGGATGAGAGGTGACCTGATAGAGATTTATAAAATATTGAGAGATACAGATAGGGTGGATTCTCGGAGGCTATTTTCCAGGGCTGAAATGGTTGCTACGAGAGGACACAGGTTTAAGGTGCTGGGGAGTCGTTATAGAGGAGATGTCAGGGGTAAGTTTTTCACTCAGAGGATGGTGGATGAGTGAAATTGGCTGCTGTCGGTGGTGGTGGAGGCAAATTCAATAGGGTCTTTTAAGAGACTTCTGGATGAATATACGGGACTTAATAGGGTTGAGGTTATAGGTAGGCCTAGTAGGGAGGGATATGATCAGCACAACTTGTGGGCAGAAGGGTCTGTTTGTGCTGTAGTTTTTCTATGTTCTATGTTCTAACCCATATCCCTAATGCTGAGAGGCAGCAGTGCTAACCACTGATCCACTGTTCCTTTCCTTAAAGGAGGAGAGAGGAGCAGAGAGGTTTAGGGAGGGAATTTCTGTCCCAACAGCTGAATACATGGCCATCAATTGTGGAATAATTAATATCAGGGATGCTCAAGAGACTTATTTCTTGGTGAGTTGTGGAACTGGAGCAGTAAGAAGTCTGACAACATCAGGTTTAAGTCCAACGATTTATTTGATAGTAAACTCACTCGCAAATAAATCAGTTGGACTTTAACCTGGTGTTGTCAGACTTCTTGCTGTGTTTATTCCAGTCCAATGCCGGCATCTCTACATCAGAACTGGAGCAGATCAGTGACATGAAGAGTAGGATTAGAACATCAGGATAAGGATTTTAAAATGTAGTCATTGCTCAGTTGGGAGCTATGCAGGTCAAAGGGCACAGGGGTGATGGGTTGGTAATCTTAACAACATCCCAAAAACCTTTCACAAGCAATAAAGATCTTTGGAAATGTAGACAATGCTGTTATAATGCAGTAATGTGCTAATTCTGCTGTAATGTTGCACGGCTGCTTCCTTACCTGGGTTTCTGTTAGCATGAGGGATGTGGCCACCTCGAAGCGTTTGGGCCTGGACAGGTATTTGTTGAGCTTGAATTGGTTTTCCAGCTCCAGGAGCTGTTGACTGGTGAACGCCGTACGAGGCCGACGGCATTTCCCCATCAGTCCCGACTGGGGCTGAGCTGGAAAACAGGAAAGGACAAGCAAAATGATTGACCATCTCAGACGGCGTGCATTTGGATAACACCTCTCACAGCAATCCTGGAGCATGTTACAGAGGAGTGCAGTCACTGTTGTAACATAGGTATTTAATTTCAGCACAGCAAGCTCCTTCTTCCCTGCTGCTGTCAGGCTTCTGAATGGACCTACCTTGCATTAAGTTGATCTTTCTCTACACCCTAGCTATGATGGTAACACTGCATTCTGCACCCTCTCCCTTCCTTCTCTATGAACGGTATGTTTTGTCTGTATAGCATGCAGGAAATAATACATTTCACTGTATGTTAATACATGTGACAATAATAAATCAAATCAAATCAAACCATAAACAACAGCAATGTAATGATGACTGCATAACCTGGGTTAGCATCCTTGCTTCTGAGCCAGAAGCTCTGGGTTCTATTCCCACCTCAGAATCGACGGCCAAGTTCACATAACACAGCAATCAACTTGCAAAATCCTCCCAAAGATGCCAACAAGCACACTCACTCCATCAGTATAAACTCACTGCTAAGCCAACATAGATATAACGGACATTGACACAAACTGGGAAAGCTGCTGATGACCATGACTTTAGAGGCTGACTGTTTGGAAGGACATTGAAAGCCAAGTGGAAAGGGGAAGCACATCTGGCCATGAATAGAACCCAGAGTAAATAAACACCAGTGAATCGTGCACTCTCAGCCCAACTTGAGTCCAACTGATGCCTAAGAGGTGACAACCAGGACACAAGGAATTGTACATTTCATAGCAGTTCACAACAAATCCATGATTATCTTTCCCTCAACTGGTCAGAAATATTTGCTTTGCCAGATGGTTAATAGCCAGTGTGCATGGACAGCACAGTGGTTAGTGCTGCTGCCTCACAGTGCCAGCGACTTGGGTTCAATTCCAGCCTTCGGTAACTGTCTGTGCAAAGTTTGCAAGTTCTCCCAGTGTCTGCATGGTTTCCCTCTGGGTGCTCCAGTTTCCTCCCATAGTCCAAAAGACGTGCTGTTAGGTGCATTGGCTGTGCTAAACTCTTCGTCACTGTACCTGATCAAGTGCTGGAATGTGGTGACTAGGGGATTTTCACAGTAACTTCATTGCAGTAATGTAAACGTACTTATGATACTAATAGACTAAACTAAAACCTTGGGCTCATTTACATCAACCTTAAGAGGGAAGGCAGGACTTCATTTTAATTTCTCCACCGGAAGACAGCATAGTGCTCTATTGGCTTGAAGACCTTGGAAAGGGTCTTTGTGGTATTGTTGCCCCTTTAAGAGTGTTTTGACTAAGGGCCACATTCTCAGGCCAGACCCTATGTAATGTCAAGGGGAAACTGAGCAAATCGACTGCATGGGAGCAGATGCCAAGTCGCAGGAGCCAGGAAGAAGTAGTGTAGAGTCACATAGTAATTCTGTCTGGCCCTAGTTATAAATATAGTTATTTGTTCAGTTGGCAATAAAGCCAACTTTAGCCTCACCGATTCACCCTCAGTTTGTTGCAGACTTGAACCTATAATGTTCAGATTCAGTGGTGAGAGTGTAACCCATTAGTGATGGAAGAAATAGACCAAGAAAGAGCAATACCAGTTTAGTTTGTGCCTGTACAGTGTGCATTGGACTATTCACAATCAGCTCTCAACACTAGTGGTGTGACAACAGTGGTAATATTACTGGGCCACCAATCCAAAGAGCTAGAGTCATGATATTGGGTTCAAAATCTTAACATTGCAATTGGTGAATCTGAATTCAAGTTAAATACTATAAATGACAAGGAAGCTGTCCAAAGGTTGTAAAAATCTACATGATTCACTAATGTGGCCTTAGGGAAGAAAAACAACTATGTTTGCCAGATTTGGATGCATGTAACTCCAATCCCCACATCACTGTTAGTGAATCTTAGTCACTGGCAGTGTAACACTTTGTCAGTACTACATTGGAGTGTCAGTACTGGAAAGGGAAGTGAAATGATTCCTCAGAGGCCTGTGTCCCTTTACCAGATTCTCTTTATTTACAAATTCTATTCCACTCCTAAGAGTGTTTTAGGTACAAACCCAGAATCCAGAGTCTCAGTATCTCTGACATTATCTGATTGGGCAGGCAATCATTACCTCAATCAGGGAGCTCATACTCCAAGAGGCCAACTTCTTGGGCCTCATTGAAGTCATTACAGGAAGAGAGGGAAGGAGTGTGGGCCTTACATAAGCAATCATGGCTACTGCTGCTCTTGCCACAGCCTTCGCTCCACCCCCTGTCCCCTCACCCCATCCTTCGATCTCTTTTAAACTCCTCCCATCATCATTCTCAACTCTGGGAAAAAGAATCTGACTATCCATTTTACCCAAGCCTGTCACAATCTTGTAAATCTCTATCACATCCCCCCCTCATCGTCTGACACTCCAACGAAACCAATCCAAGTTTGTTCAACTTTTCCTCATAGTCCAATTTTTCCAAACCAGGAAACATCCTCTTAAATCTTTTCTGCACCTTTCCAATGCATCAACATCCTTCTGGTAGTGTGGCAACCAGAATTGTACACAATATCCCAAATGCGGCCTAACCAAAGTCTTAGACAGCTGCAACATGATTTTCCAATTCCTATACTGAATACCCCAAATGATGAAAGCCAACATGCCATATGCCTTCTTGACCACCTTGTGCACCTGAGTTGCCACTTTCAGAGAACTGTGCATCTGCATGCCTACATCCCTCTGTATGCTAACATTTCTATGTGCTCTACCATTTACTGTGTGCTTTCCTTCTGCAGTAGACTTTTCAATCACATCACCTCACATTTACATGAGGCCAGAGATGAAAATGGATCCAAGAGAGTTGGGAGGCAGTAAAGATTACCATGCAGGAGAAAGGCGAAAATGGATCTACATGAAAAGATGCATTTGTTAAGGAGAGATTGGTTAATCAACAACATTACAATTAACATTAAGTTAAATAGATGTTAATCATTGGAGCACTAGATGGTGCTGTGAGCACACACTGACAGTCACAGGTATGAACGAATGGTTGGTTCTTTTATATTTCTCTCTAGCTGTGAGAGTCCAAATAAAATCAGAAGTTTCTGTTCACAAAGATATACCGCAGTAATTTCTGTCCAACCCCACAAAACTGGATAAATTAGTAATCTCATGGGGTACTTGCTGGCAGTAAATAATAGATCTACAAACAGGGAATTGTAATCTATGGTTAGAAATGGGTGCAGTATGAATTATTGTGGTTGTTTTATGATCCTAACCGATGTTAATAGTGGACAAGTCTTTGTGACATTCAGCCCACTTATCTGTCGAAGGGGCAGTAAGTGCTCCGAAAACTAGTGGCTTTTGCTGTCAGATAAACCTGTTGGACTTTAGCATGGTATTATGAGACCTCGGTATTATGAGGCCTTGCTTGTGTCTTCCAGAGCCAGATTTCCTGTGGCATCTGCTCCGTGCAAGAAATCAGTGCGATGTCATAAAGACCATTTACATGGTCATTGCAATATAATTTAAATACGTTTAGCAGGCCTGGGACTGAAGTTTCTGGGCCCACAAGCATCTCCCATTCTGCCAGAGCATTTCACTCCAGCGAGGATTACTGTGGCTCTCTACTTTCAGGGAGCCAGTGGCCCAATCCCAATGGAGTGAAGGGGGGTAGCCAGGCCCCCCAGGTGTTGGGCAGATGGGGGGAGGGGGTGGTGACCCCTGAGCACTGGCAACAATGCAGTGCCAGCCTGTGTCCCTGGCACTGCCCAAGGGCTAAAGTGCTAATGTCCAGAAGGCACCTTGGCACTGCTTACTGCTTCCACTCTGCATAGGCATCATTGGGGAAAGAAGGGAGGGCAGTGATTGGGGCAAGCGGATGGGAAGGGCCAGCTGGGGGCGGAGATTCATTTCTGATCCCTCACTGAAAAAAGAAAGTGCAAATTACTCCAGTTTTCATGCAAATTTGACACTTAGAATTTTTTTGGGAGAATCCCACCCTACATCTTTGGATTGTTGGAGGAAACCCACACAGGCATGGGGAGAATGTGCAAACTCCACACAGTGAGTTACCCAAGGCCAGAATTGAACATGAGTCACTGGTTCTTTGAGGCAGCAGTGCCACCCTTCATATTTCTTGTAAGAAGTGACAATGCCCAGGTTGGTTTGCAACCAGTGTCCACCTGGCCAATTCAATTTTATGAATTCATGGGATGTGAACATCACTGGGATGGTGCAGCATCTATTGCCTATCCCTTCAAACCTTTTGAATTAAATTCAAGAGAGCATTTCAATGTCCTTTGCTATGGCTTTTGAGTCATGCATAGGTCCAATAGTTTGGCTGGTTTCTTTCCCTAAAGGATATTCATGAACCAGATGGGTTTTTATAGCAATCAGCAGATTTTTATTGATTTCAAATTTCACTATCTGCCATGATGAGATTTGAACCCAGGTCTCCAGAGCATGATCCCTTGGTTCCTGGATTACTAGTGCAGTGACAATACCACAATGCAACCACCTCCCCCCATCATATGGCTGAGTTGCCAGAATGTCAGAGAGTGATCATACCCCGACCATTTTATTTGCCACAATGGCTAATAGGATTGTAGTCTTTTTATCTGAAAATTTTCTCAGTTGCAAATCACAGAGTGGCATGTAGCACAGTGGTTAGCACTGCTGTCTCGCAAGTGCCAAGGACCTGGCTTCGATTCCCAGCTGGGGTCACTATCTGTGCGGAGTTTGCCTGAAAGACATGTGAGTTAGGTGGATTGGCCATGCTAAATTGCCCCTTAATGTCGGGGGAACTGACTAGGGTAAATGCATGTGGTTAGGGGGATATGGCCTGGGTGGGATTGTGTTTGGTGCAGACTCGATGGGCCAAATAGCCTCCTTTTGTACTGTTGGATTGTAAGACCATTAGGCATCCATTTTCTGCCACCCTTTTGTGTTCCAAAATGCCAGTTGCTGAAAGATAGAACTGGAGTCAATCTTTGGACATTTTTATAAGCATGAGGTTGGGTGGATTGGCCATGGTAAATTGCCCTTAGTGTCAAGGGGATTAGCAAGGTAAATACATTGGGTTGGAAGGATAGGGCCTGGGTGGGATTGTTGGTGATGCAGACTCGATGGGCCAAATGGCCTTCTTCTGCACTGTAGGGATTCTGTGATTCACAGGGTTACACATCACAGGCATGCACTTCCTAAACCAACAAGCACAGCTTCAGTCAGTGACTATTTTTAGGGGCACACATTAATATCCAGAAACTGCATACAATTAAACGTGGTTAATATACAATTCACAAGAGACCAGATTGTGCAGAGATCTTGGAGTATTATGGGTTAAATCATACGACTGACTCCAAAATTGTCTTTCTTGCAGCTACTGTGTTGTAATATAAAAGGGGCCGGCAATGTGAAAGGGATTGGCTGATTTGTCAAGCTTGCTCCAGTGTGCCTCCTGCCTCGCTTGCATCGCCAGCTCTTTCATTCAGCTCCTTTTAAATTTTACTTCATCTTTCGCTAAAGCAGAGATCAAAAGAAATTTGTAGCACCAGACACGGTGACTGGGCCAAGTGATATGCTGCGGCAGCTGATATATTGCTTCACAGACCCATTCAGCAACAACTGTCTCTGACTCTTTTTTTTAATACAAGTATTTTAGGACTCACGCCAGGAAACACTGTGCAATGCACAGTGAACAAGGAGATTGCTGATATGTGTCAGTTAACTGCCCCAACATTAACCAATTGATTTTGCTATAACATCTTGCTGAGTGCATCATCACATTTCAGATTACATGATCTCTTTGCTGTTTCTGAATCTAACAAGGTTTCATTGGGACAAGGGCAGAACATTCAGTCATACCCATTCCAGCCTGGGTCATGCAAAGTTTGCGTTACTAGCCTTTGGCATGAAGCACATGTGACATTTGGTGTGTTGCACAACGGGTCAGTTAGAGCGCAATTTGTGCATCAGAATAATACCATTTTATGCATTACGTCAATAAATAGACTAAGGACAGATCCTACCACTTAAACTTTAATTTGATTTGATTTGATACATTATTGTCACATATATTAACATGCAGTGCAAAATATTGTTTCTTGTGTGCTGTACAGACAAAGCATACCATTCATGGAGAAGGAAACGAGACAGTGCAGAATGTAGTCATAACCAGAGTGTAAGAAAAATCAGCTTAATGCAAGGTAGTTCCATTCAAAAGCCTGACAGCAACAGGGAAGAAGCTATTCTTGATTCAGTTGGTACATGATCTCAGACTTTTGTATCTTTATCTTGACAGAAGAAGGTGTAAGAGAGAATGTCTGGGTGCATGGGGTCCTTAATTATGCTGGCTGCTTTGTTGAGGCAGTTTCAATGGATGGGAGGCTGGTTTTCCTGCTGGATTGGGCTACATTCACAACCTTTTGTAGTTCCTTGCAGACTTGCGCAGAGCAGGAGCCACACAAGCTGTGATACAACCAAAAAGAATGTTTTCTATGGTACATCTGTAATTATTGGCGAGAGCCGCAACTGACATGCCAAATTTCCTTTGTCCTCCGAGAAAATAGAGGCATTGATGGGCTTTCTAAATGCCATGGTCAGCATGGAGGGAGGTTGTTGGTGACCTGAACACCTAAAAACTTGAAGCCTATAAAGTCTATATTAATAAAGGGGAAGTTGCCTATATCAGATGAAACCAACATGCATGTGTCTTAATGTCAATTTCAAGGTTGCCAGTTACAATGCCTTAAGCAGTCAATTTACATAAAGCAGCAATGTTGGCTCATATGAAACTAAATTAAATTATTTATCCAGAGAGTGGTTAGAGTGTGGAACTTACAACACAGGGACTGATTGAGGTGAATAGTGTCGATATATTTAAATGGAAATTAGTTAAACAAATGAAGGTGAAGGAAATGGAAGGATAAATCAATGGGGTTTCACCAAAGAAAGTATCTTTTAGATGAGCCACTGGAACCTTGAAGACAGGTGCTCTTTTCTCAAGAGAAGTAAAGGTGAGGGTTGAACTGGTAGGAGTCTTTAAATTTATGAAGGAGTTTTATAAGGTAGAGAGAGAAAGAATGTTTCCACTTGTGGGTGAGATCACACATATAGCATGGTTACCAATAAGGAGGTCAGGAGAAACTTCATTACTTAATGATTTGTTAGAATATAGAACTTGTTGTGATAGGGTGTGGATAAGACAAATAGCAGAGATAAACTTAAGGTGAAGCATGAGGGGAAAAGAAATAGAAAGTAATCCAGATAAGACTAGATTATGGTGATAATTTCACTGGAATAACAATCCAGAGGACCAGCCTAATATGTTGGACACACAGGTTCAAATCCCACCACAGCAGCTGATAGATTGTGAATTCAATTAATAGAATCTGGAATTGAAAATAGTCTCAGTGATGGTGTCCATGACAACTATCATTGATTCCAGTTTATAAACCCAGCTGGTTTGCTAATCATTTTCAGGAAGGGAATCCGTTATCCTTATCTGGTCTGGACTTTATGGGATTTCGAATCCACAGTAATGTGATTGATTTTTAACTGCTCTCTGAAATGGCATGGCAAGTTCAAATGTGTTGGGCATGGGCACTGAATGAAAGAATTAAGAATGGACCTTTGATGTGAACCCTATATCCATGACACTCTCTGAGTGTGAGTTGTTATTTATTGAATATTGTAAAATAAAAAAAACACAAAACCTTGGGAAAAATTTCAGCAAGCTAATGCTTGAGACGTGTGACATTTCATCAGGGGAGCTGATCTAATGAGTTCTGATATTAATCTTTACACAAGGAGGAATCATCACCACCACCTCACCCACATCCCAACTATGCCTGTGTGACATCTCTTACCCATCACTCTCTGGGCCTGTGTGACATCCCTTACCCATCACTCTCTCGGCCTGTATGACATCTCTCAGTGGTAGTTATAGGACGGATATCAGAGGTAGGTTCTTTACCCAGAGGGTGGTTAGGGAGTGGAATGCCCTGCCTGCGGCAGTTGTAGATGCGCCAAGTTTGGTGGCGTTTAAGGTGTTAGTAGATAAGTTTATGGACGAAAAGGGAATGGTTTAGCTTGGAGGGTCATGGCTTTTTCCTAATTGGTCGGTGCAACCTCGAAGGCTGAAGGGCCTGTTCTGCGCTGTAATGTTCTATGCTCTACGTTCTATCACTCTCTGGGCCTGTGTGACATCCCGTACCCATCACTCTCTGGGCCTGTGTGACATCCCGTACCCATCACTCTCTCGGCCTGTGTGACATCCCCTACCCATCACTCTCTGGGCCTGTGTGACATCCCGTACCCATCACTCTCTCGGCCTGTGTGACATCCCTTACCCATCACTCTCTCGGCCTGTGTGACATCCCGTACCCATCACTCTCTGAGCCTGTGTGACATCCCGTACCCATCACTCTCTCGGCCTGTGTGACATCCCCTACCCATCACTCTCTGGGCCTGTGTGACATCCCCTACCCATCACTCTCTGGGCCTGTGTGACATCCCCTACCCATCACTCTCTGGGCCTGTGTATCATCCCTTACCCATCACTCTCTGGGCCTGTGTATCATCCCTTACCGATCACTCCCTGTGTCTGTGTGTCATCCATGACCAATCACAATCCACTTGCTGAAACTCAGATTCTTGCAAGTGACAGATATAAAATAGATTGTTTAATAACTCCTGGGTTTCCCTAATGGTCATATGAAGGGATTTTGATAGATTGAATGAGGAAAACTTGTTTCCACTGGTAGGAGAGTCAGTAACTTGAACACAGGTTTAAAGTAATTGGAGAAAGAACTGAGATAAGGGTTTTTTTTACATCATAGATCGCAATCTGGAAGGTGCTATCAGAAATTGCGGCGGAAGTAGATTCAACAGGAACTTTCAAAAGGGAATTGGATAAATATTTGAAAAGGAAAAATTTGTAGGATTGTGGGGGAAAGAGAGTGGGGACAGGGTGGGGAGAGAATTGGATCGTTCTATCAAACAGCGAGTACCTGCAGAATGGGCCGAATGGCCTCCTTCAGTATTGTCAGATTCTGGGTTTTTATTCCAGTCAATTTTTCCCCACTTGGATCGGGGAAATTTTACTTAATGTTCAGATAGATCCCAAATCTGCTTCCCTTGATCATATTCAAAGTGCAAATGAGCGAAGCGCCGTAAGTACACAGGGGAGTAACGTAACATCTCAGCTTTTTAAAAAAAACCTCGTCAGGCGATCAGGACAAGATGCCCCGTTACTGCAATTGAGGCAGCGGGAGGGAATCTTCCTTTCTCCACCTAAGGTCAATGACAAGCAGCATCATAAAGTGTTTACACTCTGTGGAGAGTGAAATAACACATGGATTGTGACAAATATTGATGTTAAAATTACTTTCCAAACTCCCCTCCTGTGTAATAATTCCAAATTAAGTTAATGACCTGTTTTAAAGCATTGTCAACTTTAACTTTAGAATATAATAATATATATAATTCATACTGAAACAAGCCTTGTTTCGATTTACCTATTCCTGAAACAGAGTTCAAACTGGGAGTTATTGTCAGTATCATTAAGACTGTCTCTCTTTTTGCTATCTGTTTCTTGTTGCTTCACAAATTCTCGCCCCACTTGCTCTTTCTCCGTGAATCTATCTGCTTTCCTTTCTTTCAGTTGGGTTCTCTTTCTATCTCCGCCTGACTTACTTCCCATCCATTTTCCACACTCCCTCTCCATTTTCGCCACCTCTTACTTCGCTCCCTGCCCCCTCCCTCCACCCCCGCCGCTGTATTAAGGGAAATTATTGGGAGAATAATTCTAAGGTTACTGGGCTAATTAAGGATTGGTGACCCAGGTTCACAAGCCCACCATGGGAATCACTGGGGGATTTTAATTCAGTTTCTAAATAAAAAACTGGGCGCACACATAAGCTGCTTTTGTTCAATGTCCCTCTGGTTGCTAAATATTTTTCAGGGCAAAGAAGCAATGAGCCGGGGAGACACACTCCGTAATGTCAAAGTATCCTTTGAACTGGTAACCCAAAAGGCCAGGTTAAATCACAGAATCAAATACAATTAATAAAATCTGAATAAAAAACTAATCTCATTAATGATGATCATCAAACTATCACGGATTTGTGTAAAAATCCATCTGGTTTTTCAGGGGAGGAAATTTGCTGTCCTTACTTGGTCTGGCCTCTTAACTTTTTTAAGTTCATTAGTTATAAGTAAGGCTTACATTAACACTGCAATGAAGTTACTGTGAAAGTCCCCTAGTCGTCTCTCTGATGCCTGTTCAGGGCACTGCACCTAATCAGCATGTCTTTTAGGCTGTGGGAGGAAACCCGCGGCACTGGGAGGAAACCCACACAGACATAGAGAAAACGTACAAATTCCGCACAGGCAGTGAGCCAGGCAAGGAATCGAACCTAGTCCCTGGCGATGTGAGGCAGCTGTGCCAACCATTATGTCACCCAGCAAAATGGTTGACTCCTAACTGCTCCTCTGAAATGGTGAAGTGAGACACTCAGTTCAAGTGCAATTAGGGATGGAGTTTTGGTGAATCGGGCCTCAGATTAAGGCCTGGGTTGGTGCAATGCCTTTCCATGTCTGTTTAGATCATGTTTGTCTCTCTGGTGGGGGAGGCTGTTAATTGGATTCAATTTGAATTGTTTTTGGAGCAAGTAAGGAGATGGACTAAATGCTGGAAAATCTCAGCAGGTCTGACAACATCTTTAGAGAGAGAATGGAGCCAACCTTTCCAGTCTTTTAGGGTCATAAAGGAGAACTGTAAAACACAGCAGCGTACGGGCGGAGTAGGGCATGGTTTGAAATGCATATACTTTAATGCAAGAAGTATTCGCAATAAGGTGGAGGAACTTGCAGCTTGGACCAGTACCTGGAACTTCGATGTTGTGGCCATTTCAGAGACTTGGGTAGAGCAGGGACAGGAATGGATATTGCAGGTTCCGGGGTTCAAATGCTTTAGTCAGAGTAGAGAAGGAGGTAGAAGGGGGGGAGGAGTGGCATTATTAGTCAAAGACTGTATCACAGTGGCAGAAAAGAAGTTTGATGAGGACTTGTCTGTTGAGGTAGTATGGGCTGAGATTAGAAACAGGAGAGGAGAGGTCACCCTGTTGGGAGTCTTTTATAGACCTCCTAAAAGTTCTAGAGCGGTAGAGGAAAGGATTGCAAAGTCGATCCTGGACAGGAGTGAAAGTAATAGGGTAATTGTTATGGGGGACTTTAACTTTACTAATATTGATTGGAATAGCTATTGCTCTAGCTCGTTAGAGGGGTCAGTTTTTGTACAAAGTGTGCAGGAAGGTTTTTTGACTCAGTATGTAGATAGGCCAACTAGAGGTGAGGCTACATTGGATTTGGTGCTGGCAATGAGCCAGACCAGGTGTTAGGCTTGGAAGTTAGTGAACATTTTGGTGATAGTGACCATAATTCGGTTATGTTCACCTTAGTGATGGATAGGGATAGGCATGAAGCTGGGGGCAGTAGTTATAGCTGGGGGAATGGTAATTATGAGGCCATAAGGAGGGAATTAGGGTGCATAGGTTGGACTAGAAAACTACAGGGACTGGGAACATCTGAAATGTGGAGCTTATTCAAGGAGCAGCTACTGCGAGTCCTTGATAAGTATGTCCCTGTCAGGCAAGGAGGAAATGGTCGAGTAAGGGAACCATGGTGTACTAAAAAGTTAATTCACTGGTTAAAAGGAAAAAAAGAGGCTTATGTCAGGATGAGGCTTGAAGGCTCAGTTAGTGCAATGGATAGCTATAGATTAGCCAGGAGTGAGCTAAAGAGTGAGTTGAGGAGAGCTAAAAGGGGACACGAGAAGACTTTGGCTGATAGGATCAAGGCGAATCCTAAAGCTTTCTTTAGATATGTTAAGAATAGAAGATTGGTTAGGGCAAGATTAGGGCCAGTCATAGACAGCAGTGGGAAGTTGTACATGGAGCCTGAAGAGATTGGAGAGGCACTGAACAAATATTTCTCTTCAGTATTCACGCAGGGAGATGTAAATATAGTTGTGGAGAATACTGAGGTACAGGGTTGCAAACTGGAAAGTATTGAAGTAGACAGGGAGGATGTGCTAGATATTCTTGAGGGTTTGAAGTTAGATACATCCCCTGGGCCAGACAGGATTTACCCTAGGATTCTCTGGGAGTCAAGAGAGGCGATTGCAGAGCCTCTGGCTCTGATCTTCAGGTCGTCATTGGTTACGGGTATAGTTCCGGAAGACTGGAGGATAGCGAATGTGGTCCCATTGTTCAAGAAGGGGAAGAGAGATTTTCCAGGGAATAATAGGCCAGTGAGTCTTACTTCTGTTGTGGGCAAAGTATTGGAGAGAATTATTAGGGATAGGATTTATAGTTATTTAGAGAGAAATGAATTGATTGGGGATAGTCAGCATGGTTTTGTGAAGGGTAGGTCGTGCCTTACTAACCTTATTGAGTTTTTTTGAAAAAGTGACCAAAGAGGTGGATGGGGGTAAGGCAGTTGATGTGGTATATATGGACTTTAGTAAGGCGTTCGATAAGGTGCCCCATGGAAGGCTTCTGCAGAAAATGCAGATGTATGGGGTTGAGGGTGATTTAGCTAATTGGATTAGGAATTGGCTAGCAGATAGAAGACAGAGGTGGTGGTTGATGGAAGATATTCATCGTGGAGTTCAGTTACAAGTGGTGTACCTCAGGGATCTGTTTTGGGGCCCCTGCTGTTTGTAATTTTTATAAATGATCTGGATGAGGGTATTGAAGGATGGATTAGTAAATTTGCAGATGACACTAAAGTCGGTGGATGGTAGATAGTGAAGAGGGGTGTTATAGTTTGCAGAGGGACTTAGACAAGTTGCAGAGCTGGGCCGAGAGGTGGCAAATGGAGTTTAATGTGAAAAAGTGTGAGGTAATGCACTATGGCAGAAATAATAAATGTGTAGAGTATAGGGCTAATGGTAGGATTCTTAGTAGTCTTGATGAACAGAGGGATCTTGGTGTGTATGTGCATAGATCCCTGAAAGTAGGCAGTCAATTCGATAAGGTTGTTAAGAAGGCATATGGAGTCTTAGCTTTTATTGGTAGGGGGATTGAATTTCGGAGCCATAACGTCATGTTGCAACTGTACAAAACTCTAGTGCGGCCGCACTTGGAGTATTGTGTACAGTTCTGGTCCCCACATTATCAGAAAGATGTGGAGGCATTGGAGAGGGTACAGAGGAGGTTTACCAGGATGTTGCCTGGTATGGAGGGCAGGTCTTATGAAGAGAGGCTGAGGGATTTGAGGTTGTTTTCGTTAGAAAGGACGCGGCTAAGAGGAGACCTTATCGAAACATATAAGATGATTAGAGGTTTAGATAGGGTGGACAGTGATAGCCTTTTTCCTAGGATGGCGAAAGCTAGCACGAGGGGACACAGCTTTAAATTAAGGGGTGATAGTTATAGGACGGATATCAGAGGTAGTTTCTTTACCCAAAGGGTGGTTAGGGAGTGGAATGCCCTGCCTGCGGCAGTTGTAGATGCGCCAAGTTTGGTGTCGTTTAAGAGGTTAGTTGATAAGTTTATGGAAGAGAAGGGAATGGTTTAGTTTGGAGGGTCATTGCTTTTTTCATAATTGGTCGGCGCAACATCGAAGGCTGAAGGGCCTGTTCTGCGCTGTAATGTTCTATGTTGTATGTTCTATGTTCTATGTCTGGATGACCTTTGGTCAGAGCTGTTTCAGATTCCAACATCTGCAGTATTTTGCCTTTATGAAATCCCTCAGTGCTGCATCTTAAAGAGGGAGGCCATTTGTCTCGTGGAGTCTGCACTGACCACAATCTCTCTAACTCCACACATTTATCCTGCCAATTCTCTGACTCGAAGGGGCAATTTGGCATGGCCAATTAACCTAACACCGGAGGTTGCGGGAGGAAACTGGAGCATCCGGAGGAAACCCACGCAGACGCGGGGAGAACATGCAAACTCCACAGTGACCCCCAGGGCCGGAATCGAACCCGGGTTCCCTGACACTGTGAGACAGCAGTGCTATCCACAGGGGCCGACCTGTAGGTTAGTAGATTGAAAGTTTGCCTGGTCCAATACGAACATTGGCTTTGTAAATATAAAAATGGAGAATTTTTTATGTGTTAAAACTGCCTTGCCCGCAACCACTGAGGAAATGGGATAATCTAGATTTCCTTTATTTTTGCGCCCTCCTGGGTCTGTTTCGCTTGCTTCAGAGTCACTGAAATCTTTCTGATTGTGAGAAATAAACTGAGAACGAAATTAAACTCTGGATAATATCGGAGATTCAGGGGCGCCAGCAAGCGAGGACTTCGGTTCATTTTAACCTTCGCTTAACACTCACAGTGAACTGCCCTTTGTTCGATCCCGTTAAACGTTCGACATGGAATAACATTTGGTTTGTACAAGTGGCGGCAATGGTATTATTCAAACTAACACCATCACACTAACCGCTTAGGGTTTTTTTTAAAAAAATGAAACGAAATGAAATGAAAAATGAAAATGTGATTTACGAAACTTTCTTTACTCCGCCATCGTGCGTTAACGAGTCAACATCGCCCACCAGACCACTGTTAAAATTGAAAAGTTTTGAACAGGGACCCGTGGCGAAATCGGAATTAGTTTATTAAATGAGTAGTCAGGGAAGAAAACAAAACAGATGTGGATATTTGAACTAAAACTGATATCGATATAATAGATATGAACCGGGTAGGTTTATCTGAAAGATTAAATAAATTGACGCGGTCAGAATTTTATATTATTATCCTGAATAAATAATATGTTTAATCTTTATAATATTATTGGTTAAATACAACCCTGTCTCACTCTAAATGCAGTTGGAGATATTGTGAGATAAATATACATTTAAAAATAAATATAAATCTATATCCATAACAAAATCCTCACCATATTTTAAACTTAGCTAAATAATGTGCCTGGATTCCATTCAATTTTCGTCGATTTTTTTTTATTCCACGGCCTATCTTTCAGGCACATGTAAAGATAACAATCGATTATTAAACCCAACTGCAGAATGTCGGAGAATTTTCCCACCAACCCGCGTGTGCTTTCAAATCGAAGAATTTTATTGAAAATTCCTTGTGTGGCTTTAAGAGAAAGGGGACAGCAGCGAGCGATCCCCATTATAGTTAAAGTGGGAATATTCTTTCCTGTTAGAAATTGGGACAACAGCGGTTGGATTGTGTTAATCTTTTTTATTGAATACTAAAATCTCACTAACAAATCCCCGTCCTACCGCTCGGGAAAGAGAGACAATAAATAATTAGGTGTAAGTAATTATTTATTTTTCATCATTGACGATTATGTTAATTAATCCCCTGAGATTCAATGTCTAGTGCCGAGGGTTCGCTCTGTATGTGTGTGTAGAGCTCTGAAATGTGTGTTCAACCAGTTACGCTGCTTTGTGAAAGGACCTGTTATTTCCAGTGTATCTAACCCTCCACCCCACTGTGTCTCGGAGATACCTCTCTCTATAACATATTTCCTTAGCGAGTGCTTGGGGTGGATGTTTTTGCCCGGGCGGCAAACATCTCCAACATTCTGCAGTTGGGTTTTTAATACAACAAATCCATTATTATATTTACACGTGTCTAAAAAATAGGCCTTTAAATAAAACATCGACAGAAATCGAAATGGAATCACATTATTTATCTAAAATATGGTGAAGATGGTGTTATAAATGTTTATCAATCACTCCTCCTCACAATATGAATAAGACATGATGATAAGCAACGATATTGTTATAGAGATTAAACACAATATTATTATAGAGATTAAACACGATATTATTATAGAGATTATTCAGGATAATAATGTAAAATTCTGATTACGTTACTTCATTTAAATATTTCATGGGATGTGGGCGTCACCGGCAAGGCCAGCATTTGTTGTCCATCCCTAATTGCCCTTGAACAGCTCGGCCACTTCAGAGGGCAGTTAAGAGTCAATCACATTGCTATGGGTCTGGAGTCACATGCGGGCCAGACTGGGTAAGATAGTAAAGTAAAAGTAAAGTTTAATTATTAGTCACATTAACATTGCAATGAAGTTACTGTGAACTTTCTCTCTTTACAGGACATTAATGAACCAAATGGGTTTTTGCAACAATTTCAGGATCAATAATAAACCCAATAGGGGGAATCCAGGAGACACCTCTCTATCCAGGGAGTGGTGACATTGTGGAACTCACGAATACAGGAAGTGATTGAGGGAATAAACAGATTAAAGTGGAAGCCGAATTGTTCCATGAGGTAGAAAGGTTGGTTAAAAGGGTTGAAATGCGGGATACATAAAAGAGGCAGTGATATTATCACTGAACTAGTAATCCAGAAACCCAGAGCATGATCTGGGGACCCCGGTTCAAATCCCTCCACCGCAGCTGGTAAAATTCGAATTCAATAAGGTCAATTGTTGTAAATATCTGTTAGGGAAGAAAATCTGCCGTCCTAAACCGGTCTGGCCTACATGTGATTCCAGAGCTACTGCAGCGTGGTTGACTCTGAAATGTCCTCTAGAATGGAGGACAGTTAAGGACGGGCAATAAATGCCAGCGACGCTCACGTCCCATAAAATGAATTTTAAAAATCACCTGGGCGTCAACACAAATTTAATTGATTGCACTCGGAATGAAAAAATATACTGTGGATGGCTGAGCTTGCCAGTAACTGGTGCATACATTCACTGTATATTTTGTGTACACCTCTTTTTTTCCCCGGGATTGACTCTTTTGTTCATTCATTATTCGAGGTTGCCTTGGGATTACACAGATCTGGCATAATTCCCCCTCACCCCCCCGTCCCCAAATTAGCCTCATCGAACATTCCTTTAAAATACATTACAAAAACACTTTTTAAAATCTGCTTTCCCGCCCACATATTGAAAGCTAGAGGTGCTAAAATTAAAAGTGCTCTTGGAAAAGAAAATCAGAATTTCGTAAAAGCGGCCTCTTAAAAGAAAGGCACATAACTGTTTTAGATTCTAAGTATCGAATCGAGTTGGTTGCTAACTGGATAGATTAAACTCAATTAGAATTCAGATCTTGGGTTCGGCTGAAAGTTTTACCCAGAATGTTTTTTTTATTTTTAAAATAAACAAATTTGATTAGGTTGAAAACTCCACTCAGTGCAAAACAACTCTCTGACTTAATTCTCCCCACCCCTCCAAAAAAAACACTTTTGATGTTTAAAGGGATGGGATAAATTGGATTTCCCAGTGCGCTGTAAAGTTACAGCTGTGTAATATGATTCCTGGGCTATTAAATGGAAATTAGTAGCAGCACTGATGTTATTGAAGGAGAATTCGGGACATCATCATCAAATGCAGATCAAAGGAGAGAGAATATTACAAGATTTCCTTTATATTCGGGAGGGATATCTACTCTCTGTGCCTCGATTTCTTTCTCCTCCCCTCCCTCCCCCCGTCCGCCAGCCCTATTCCCCTCTCTCTAATTCTCAATATTTCATTACTGTGAGTTCTATAAATCTTTTCCTGCTTCCGTTCTGGATTTTTCGGTACACCAGAAGCCGCGGGATTGAATTCAAACTGGGGGAACGAGAGCCGCTTTCCAACAGGACCCGGCTCAAGTGAACTTGGCTAATAAAACCGTGTGTTATATCCGCTCCATATAATGCCGTTCGCTTTATACATCTGGTCAAATTTCAATTTAAATATCCACCTCACCCCACACTCACAAACTAACACAATCACAGGTACAGAAACGATTAAACACTCAATAAAACAGAAACAACACTCCCAGATACACATTTGCAGGTACATACATTCACACTCCAACTGACACACATTAATACTCCCACAGAAATGTATCCTTCAATTACTATATGCGTTAATCACAGATTAATGCTTCTAGCGAGCACCCATTAATACTCTCATATATTAACATTTCCACTCAAATATCCAGCGATTAATACCCCCTGTGGATATAAATACTGGACAGTCAAGACAGCTAAATGTTAAACTGTTATACATCAGCCCATTTCAGTAAATCGCTCACTTAGACACACAGTCCTCCGCTTCTCTTGCTATTTCTGAAATGTAAGATATGCTTCTTGTAATTCCTCTGGTCTGTCAGTTATAGAATCCTTTCCAACCTTTCCCCGGGAATCGGCCGCATTCATTTGCTTTCCCCCCCAAAAATGTCACACCAAGGACCGGATAGGATTTAGCTGAAGGTCTCCCTTCGAGAAATTCCTCAATATTCTCGAAGATTGTACCAATCTTCTGGAATATTAGTGTACTAATAGCACTAATTATTTCTCTTAAATAAAACGGCGAGTAATCCGCTCCTTGCGGAAAGAATTCGGATATTATTCAAATCTGGAGTGTAAGTAAATGTAGCTGTGTCTTAATGCCCATGATTTTCCGGTGATGTGGGTATATTTATTGAAACACCGAGCTGCCCGCTCTCCCATTCAGTCTCTATTAAACTGGCCGTGTATTCGGGGTAGATTTCGATGCTAGGCTGTTAACTTTGCACTGAACAGTTACGGCAATGTTAGTGCAGCTCCCAATATTAACCCATACACGGAAGAAAATATTTTTGACGGTCTTACCCAGAGTGTTTTTTACAAATGCAGAAATATTTTTTTCTTCATTTATATAGCACCTTTCACGACCTCGGGATATTGCAGAGCTCAGTAAGTCGCTTTTGCAATGAAGCCCCTGCTGTAAAACGGGTAGTTAATATGTCTGGAAGCGAGTCCCCACGAACAGCAGTGAAGGAATAATTAGATAATGTTCTGGGGTAGTTCTGTTGGAAAATGGGCTAGGGAATACTTTACTTAGGGAATTTACTTAGGGGATATTTTGGTTCTATTGCGTGTAACTGTTTGATTGTAAATAATTGTAAATTATTTGAATTGTAAATTTGTTAATTGTAAATTATTTGAATTATTACATTGCGTGTAAATAATTGATTGACAAGGGAATTAAGGGTTATGGGGAGAAAGCGGGAAAGTGGAACTGAACCACTACAGATCAGCCATGATCTTATTGAATGGCGGGACAGGCTCGAGGGGCTGGATGGCCTACTCCTGCTTCTATTTTCTTTATTCTTATGTAACTTCGGGCAAAAAGGCCTTTTAAATAGAATACAGAGAGAGGCTGGAAACTGCTATATATTTGACATAGAGTACATACCAAGTAAATATCAGTTGCATCGCAGCACTAGAACGGGCTGTGTGGGGAAAGGTTAAATTTCGTTACTTTCTGTAATTTACAACTCAAATTGTTTGGTAATGTACTTTTACAATTTTTGTGATTTTTTTTTCGGATTACCATAAACATACAGAGGGACCTTGCCGCAGTGTCCAATTTGTATTTACTTCTCATTTAATTTTACTCATTCCTTTGAAGGCGCCAGAACGCGGGGCAGTAAAATGAAACTTGCGGCGTGTTTCCGCCAAGCGATTTAATCAGCATGTTAACGAAAGAATTAAAATGTTCGTGTCGGATTTGAGTGTAACAAATTCCGATCAGTTCCAGTCGGTTTTGAAAACTAGCCTGTATTACTGCCTCTGCCCAGTAAAGTGGGACTCAGCACGAAGCAAGCGGGTTCAGAGTGAGGATTAAATCCGTGACAAGGCGCGGGAGACATTTTCTTAGAGCGTTTAATAATTAATTTTAAAAAATCATCCTTCGTTCCCTCAACTCTGAAAAACAAAGTTTTGTTGCTAAACAGTTTTCTTTCCGGTTTTCAGATGGGGGAAAGACTGGAGTTAGGGATTGTTGGAGTCAGCGGCGTTTGAGGATCTATTCGAGACAGAGAAAGTGAGTGCAAAAACTAGGTCAGCAACAAGACACAAGCACTTGCTCTGGCAGACAATTGGGAAGAGCGGTGTACACACGGACACAGTGCACATCCACACGTGTACACAAACCACTCGATGAAAACACATACACAGATGTACATACCTGTGTACGCGCATTTATATCGATACACACGATTTCTGTGCTCATCAGGTAAAGAAGGAAATGAAGCTATGTATGAAATAATTTTTAGAAGGGGACGGGGTAAACACTTTGAGAGGGACACAGTTGCGAAGCTGTGTAGGAAAGGGCATCTGTGGTTCCTCCAACATTGTGACCACGCTTTCAAAAGTGATGAATAAAAGCAAATTACTGCGGGTGCTGGAATCTGAAAGCAAGAGAAAATGCTGGAAAATCTCAGCAGGTCTGGCAGCATCGGTAAGGAGAGAAACGGTAAGACGTTTCAAGTCCAGATGACCCTGACAAAGGACACACAGATGCTGCCAGACCTGCTGAGATTTTACAGCATTTTCTCTTTGTGGGGGTTTCAGAAGTATTGAATTGGCTGTAACGCATTTTGGACTACCTGCTAGCGTGAAAAAGCCGAATATAAATGTCCTTTAATTTATTTTCATCCCTTCTGCTCGGCATCATGCGTTGATGTGCACAACCAATCCTTTCTCCTTTCTCATAGTAAGTATACCTGCACAGCGATGGACAGGAGTTGGGTCAGTAAGCAGCTCCCGCTCATTAGCCACACTGCCACTACACAGCAGCCATGCCAGGTGCATTTGCCAACCTATCAAATCTTTAAAACATTCACTGATAAGTGGATATGGATTAAAGCCGGTGATTTTCTCAATGCCCAATCAGCAATTTCCTCCATACACACACACACACACACACACATACACATACATACAAACACACACACACACACACACACACACACGCTCCTGCAGACGCACACATATGCCTCCCAACCACTGATTCTGTCTACATTTCCCGCTGCCTTGGCAAAGCAGCCAGACACCCCGGATATTCTCTTTTCCACCTTCTTCCTTCGGGAAAAAGATACAAAAATCTGAGGTCATGTACCAACCGACTCAAGAACAGCTTCTTCCCTGCTGCTGTCAGACTCTTGAATGGACTCACCTCGCATTACGTTAACCTTTTCCTCTACCCTAGCTGTGACTGTAACACAACATTCTGCACCCTCTCCTTTCCTTTCCTATGAATGGTATGCTTTGTCTGTGTAGCGCACAAGAAACAATATTTTTCACTGTATACTAATACCTGTGACAATAATAAATCAAAATCACACACACACACATCAGTAGACACACACCCAGAAATAGCTTCATTGGTATTGCTTGACAAAAAAAAACAGACTGTATCTAGTTTTTTTTTTCTTAAACCATCTCGGTTGGAGCATGACACAAAGATAATGGAGCTGTTGACTAACCATAGCAATTAATCTCTGCCAATTGGTTTATAATAGAGCCAGGTGGAAAGTTTGGAGATCTTAGGGAAAATAAATGATTCATTCAGATTCTATTTCAATTCATGAATACATCTCTTTAATATGGGATTATCTGTTATGTTACAAAAATATGTTTAGGCATAATTACGGCATATAAACAGACTACTCGATTTAAACTGTTAATGTCCCACAATGTCTGCTTCACCTCATTCGATCAGCGTATCCTTTTGATTTCCTTCCCTCTCATGTGTCTAGCAAAAGTATCTTTGCCACTCACCTCGACCACTCCCTGTTCTTGTGAATCCCACATTCACCACTCTGAGTAAAAAAACATTCGCCTATTGGATTTATTATGACTATTTTATGACGTTGAGTTTTGGTTTCTCCCACAAGTGAAAACATATTCTTTATGGTTATTCCAATCAACATCTCAGTTAGGTCTGTTCTCTAGAGAAAAGAGTGCCAATCTGCAATAACTGGAATGTATAAAAGGTGGTTTCTATTGGTTTAGTGACTCCAGTGTCCAGTGTCAGTTCATGGTGAGCCACAAATGAATAAGCTTGTGTGGGACTACAATATCATAATGAAACAAGTCAGCAAAAAAATACCTACTTGACATTAACAGGACAAACAACTTTAAACAAATTGTTTACAACTCACCCATATATCAGATTCATACATCTAATGGGTGTGGCTACTAAAGCATAATGGTTTTTAAATTAACAATACGATAATTAATTGTAATATTTTCAATTAACCATATATTTTAAAAATAAACAGTATAATTATTATAATATTTAATTGTATAATTCATTTCAATATTTTTAAAATATTTTATATATTAGTTATATTTTAAAATTAATATAATTAATATTTTAATATTTACAATATAACAATTAATTATAATCTTTTAAAATTAAATATAATAATTAATTATATGTTTACATTTCAGTATAAGAATTATAATATTTTTAAAATTAATAATAATTGTAATATTTTTAAATTAACAGCATAATAATTAACAGTTTTTTTGGTTTAAAGTATAAACAAATATTATGTTCAAAGTTTATATGGAACAAAATGAATGAGCGCGTTATGAAGGTTTTGGCTGAAATCTCAATGCTATTATTGCTGATATGGAGATTTAGAGTCTGGTGATTATTAGCACAGGGACTGCTCCCAAACACATTCATGTAGAGAAATATCTTTGTGTATCCCATAGTCAGGTTTACAGCGTCAACCAGGTGAAGAACTGGATGCTCTCAGGAAACCGTCCGTCCGCACAATAAATACAGATCTTCCTATAACTATAACATTCTTACAGATAAAACTTTGATTCAGTCTGGACAATTCCACTTCCGTATTCAACACATCTGTATCAGAGGATAACACTTTTTCGCAAGGATGTCTTGAGGGGGAGGGGGAGCGAAATCTGAAAATAAATTTCAAGGGTATTTAAAGCGTCCCTCCCACACTTCCCCACCTCCCCCCCCCCCACCCCCCGCGCGCCTTCCCGAGCCTTTTCCCCGTTATATTTCTTGTCTGTCTCGGGAGATTACACGGTAATGTCAGTGGGGGTGGATAGATTGGAGACGGGGTTGAAAGGGGAATTGTCCAGGCCTGATGCTCCAACTAACAAAAATACTTATCCTTTTTATAAAAGTCAGCCAACAGAGAACTTTTACCAGTAGCTCGTTCCACCTGGCCACTGATCGGTGAGAGAGGGGCGGCATGTCCTTCCAAAACTTAGTCTTAATTTGAGGGGGTCATTGATTTGACCCTGGTTTACCTCAGATCTGTGCGAAGGGACTAGTAGAACATGAGGAGGGTTCCCTGGTGCAGGACATTAGCTATCAAGTGTGTCTCAGTAGGCAGCACTTAGCTCAGAGTCAGAACCTGGTTATAAAACCTCAGGCTGACACTCCACTGTGGCAACGGGGGGAGCGCTACTCTGTCTGTTTGAGATATTAAACCTATCTTTCAGGCGGATATAAAAGATGCAGGCACTGTTCAGAGAAGGGTGAGGGTTGTTCTCCCCAGTGCCCTGATTATTCCTCAGCCACAGGCAAGTAGTATTATTAGACTCCTATATCTGGAAGCTTACGGCGTGCAACTGTGTTGCCAACATTACAATGAAACGTCAAAAAAAACCACTCCATTGGCTATGAGGCAAGTTGAGACATCCAAAAGTGCTCGAAATGAGGGTCACCTTTTCCCGCTCTCACTTTTACTGGGAAACTCCACTATTATGAAGCACTCTACCTTCTCTGTGTGGAGGGCAAGCAACAATCCGACACAATAGGGAATGCTGTACTTACTGGAGATTGAGGTCTGCTGTGAAAGGGGGTGGAGGAGGGAGGGGACACGTTGTTTAATGTGTGTGATAACACAACCATTTCACGCATAATAACACTTTAATAGCAAGCAAAGCACCACGACTTCCCCCACCCCCTCATTCCAACCCCCTCTCCCCGCCACTATCTGGACTGTCACACAGTTACCTGTCAATGCAAACTTGTGTTACTGACTTCAAGAATGGATGATTTGGATGGCGTTCACTTTGCTACTGCGGTGAGAAGGGGCACAATGAGAGGTTCCTTAACACTCCAGAGAAATTGTGAGCCTGCTCGTTTGTAAGTGCAAGAGGAGTTTTTTCCCCCCCCCCCCCCCCTTACCCACACCTTTTGTTTAAATGGATTTGGTATCTGTCTCAGCCTTTCAATCATAAATGGTCTTCTGACTAATTGCCAGTGTAGAACATATCAAGAGAAAATAAAACCTTGGCTAGATAAACAGTATCAACAATGATATGTATTTGAGTGTCTATCTGATAAGTCCTTCACTTTGTGTATAAGTGTTTCTCCATTCACTTCCAGGCCATTGAATTGCTGTGTTAAGAGGGAGCTATACTCCTCCTATTAACCTCATTTTCTTCTAGTCCACTTGAATGAATGACCTAAAGTGCTGTGCCCTTTTGTCCTGTCTGTCAAGTGCTTAACTAGCTCATAAAGCCTGCTTTGATTTCTTTATGCTGTGTTTATTGCCCTGTGTTTCATTCCACAGGTTATTCTTCTTAACAGCCGAGTGACTTGGAAACTGTGCGAGAAGACTTTAAGATCCATATTAACACTCCAGAGGGTGTGTTGGAAGTCCAGAGAAAGGGGAAATCTCCTTGAAGTTAGAGCCAAATGATATCAGGAAACACTCCTTCACACAAAGGCAAGTGGAAATCTGCAAATTTGTCTCCTCTGCAAAAAGCTGTTGAAACTGGGGTCAATTGACAATGATGTAGAGATGCCGGTGTTGGACTGGGGTAAACACAGTAAGAGGTCCGACAACACCAAACAACAAATTGGTTGGATTTAAAATTGGTATTGTCAGATCTCTTACTGTGTCAGTTGAAAATGACCAGATAAGAGCGTTAAGGGTTACAAATCCAAGACATTCAATGGGAATTAAAATGCAGATCGCTCACGGGGTTTAATTGAAAAGCAGAACAGGTCCGAGTGGGCTGAAATGGCTGTCTTTTGCACCCCATTTCCCTGAAACTATTGTGCCAACAGTGCACAGGCAGGCATGTTACTGTGGAATGTTGCCATTCTTGTGCCAGGTCTCACCACAAGGGCAGCATCTCCAACACTGTAGCACTCCCTTCATGGCATACTGGAGTATCAGCCTCAACATAAACCTAAACTTTCCAATTCAGAGGGGAGACTGCTCCCCACTGAGCCACAGCAAACTTGTAACTCTAATAAATAAACTTTAAACTTTACAACTTCAGACACCTATAATGACAACATCCCAGCATCAGGGCCTTTTTAAGAACTGAAATAGTTGCAAAGATTTTGTTTTAAAAAATACTTATTTAAAATATTAGCCTATTTTCTGTAGATTCATGTAGGTTTTTAAATGTTTGTGGATACTAAGTACAGAGTGGGGCAGTGGGCAGGGTGTGGGGGGAGTAATTTTCTGTGTGTAGACTTTGTTGCGGATGTTCCTCATTCACTTATGTGTCATTGAGTGGCAGTGTTAAGTGTAGGCTAAGCATTGACTCAGACACTTTCGATTGTCAATGATCACATACACCCAATGTGCTGCTTTTTTAACTTTGTACGAGTGGAAACTGAATGGTTAATAACCTCTGCTTAAAAAGAGTGCACATGGGAATGGAATGTGAGTGTACATGAGCTCCACTGAGTCTGGGGGTATTTAATGGGTAGTGTGGTGCAGTGGTTATGTTACAGAGCTAGTAATCCAGAGGTTTGGTCTAATTATCCAGGAGAAAGTGATTTCTAAACTCCAGTGAGAATTTGAATTTAGTTTTGAAGAAATGCTGGGATCAGTGTGGCACCGTGGGTTAGCACTGCTGCTCCACAGCACCAAGGACCCGGGTTTGATTCCCAGCTTGGGTCATTGTCTGTGTAGAGTCTGTATGTGCTCCCCGTGCCTATGTGGGTTTCCTTCAGGCGCTCCGCTTTCCTCCCAAAGTCCAAAAGATGTGCTATAGTTTGGTGCATTGGCCATGCTAAATTCTCTTTCTGCGTACCCAAGAGGCACCGAAGTGTGGCAATTAGGGGATTTTTACAGTAACTTCAATGTAACATTAATGTAAGCCTACTTGGGAAACTAATATAAAAATAAAAAATAAATAAATAACTCATAAAAGTGATCAAAAGTCTCAAAATCCCAAATGGTTCATTAATGTATCTTCAGGAGAGAAGCTATCCTTACTCAGTCTGGCAATTCCACTGCAATGCTGTTAACTCTTAAATGCCCTCTGAAATTATTTAGCAAGGCACTAAGTTGTATCAAATTGCCCATGGTCTATTGCAAAGACACAGAAATATATTCACAGGAGGGAGGTTTACCAATGACTTCCATATTCCAAGAATGAATAAAGTAAAAAAAAGCCCAGGAATTTTATGGTGTTCCATTATCTCTCTCTGACTCCAAGGTAACTACACACAGTAATCGATTTCTTGTTACATTTGTCCTTAGGATATGGGCAACAGTGGCAGGGTCCCACTGATTAGCAATGAATATTTGCCTTGAGAGGTGGTGCTGATTGGTTTTCTGCTTGGTTTGTAGAAACTGTCTTTTTTAAATAACATCATGGCTTGTTAGGGGACCTCAGAGGGTATTGAAGTTAACAGGGGAGACAGTGGTGTAGTGCTAATGTCAATTGACTAGTAATCCAAAACAACCTAACACTCTGGGAACGTGAGTTCAAATTTCACCTTGGCATTATTAATAAAGCTGGAATTGAAACCATGTCTCAGTAACAAAACTATTACCATTATTGAAAACTCATCTGGTTCACTAATGTCATTTAACAACTTTAGCTGCTTTAGCCTAAAAGTGGCTCCAGACCCATACAATGTGGTTGGTTATTAACCGCCCACTGAAATGGTTGAAGGGTGATCAGGGATGTGGGTTGCCTTTGCCCACATCCAATGAAAGATTAAAAAACATCAACCACAATGTGGGTGTTGAGAGTCACATGTTGGCCAGTTTCCTATCTTTGAAGAACATTGGACAGCCAGGTTTATTAAGTTCCAGGTGGTGCTGACAGTCTCTGATTGATGACAGATCTCAGCAGGTGAAATTTCCACTCCCAGGAATAGCACATGACTGCTCTGTCAAGTACCTGGATGCAACAAGATGTGGAGAACAGGAAGAGACAATGCAGGGTACTCTTTGGCTAGCTTTCCAGCCAGAAGCTAAGACTCTTGTTGCTGCCTCAAGATTCTGGCCATTGATTGTGGAATTGTCCAGCAAGCAACTCAGTTGTGTTGAGACTGTTAGGGAGGGCCAATGGATGCTGGTCTTGACATCTATACCCACAACTTGCGAATGAATCAAAAACATAATTTGAATGCTTAGCCTCTGGGTTCCTACTGTCACTGCTATGTCCTTAGTGCCTCTGTTGCGATTGATATGAACTAACCACACACTTAATAGCAGACAATAAGGTGTACTTCCCTTTGTGTGAAAACTGGAATACATTGATTTAATTTATTACTGTCACACATACTGACAAACAGTAAAAAGTATTGTTTCTTGCATGCTACACAGATAAAACATACCATTCATAGAGAAGGAAATGAGAGAGGGCAGAACGTAGTGTTACAGTCATAGCTAAGGTGTAGAGAAAGATCAACTTAATGTCCATTCAAAAATCTGATGACAGTAGGGAAGAAGCTATTCTTAAGTCGGTTGATCCTCAGACGTTTGTATCTTTTTCCTGAAGGAAGAAGGAAGAAGAGAGAATGTCCAGGATGCGTGAGATCCTTAATTATGCTGGCTGCTTGCCGAGGCAGTGAGAAGTGTAGACAGAGTCAATGGATGGGAGGTTGGTTTGCGTTATGGATTGAGCTACATTCATGACCTTTTGTGTGAAAACTGGAATACATTGTTGGCTGGTGTAGAAGGAACTGCTTCTCTGCCTTTGTGAGGGAGCAGGAGCAGTTCCTGACTGTGGCAGAATCACAGGTCAATGTCCCAGAAGGTAAATGAGTTTGTAGAAGTATGCAATCCCTGAGATCTCCAGAATTTGTCTGATTACCTGAAGGAGCTGGAGAGAAATGTTCCCAGAATACTTTCCTACGTTGGCCCTGTTATTTTTCCTTCGAGTTTCTTTGGATGTTGGAAGGATTGGGGGATAGGGATTGGGAGAGTGGGGGACAACATACAAAACATCCAGTCACAATGTTCCAGTCATCATGAGTATGGTGCAAGTTAGTGAACCAGCTGGTCATTTTCATATACTCACTATCAAATATACATTCATACCCACACACACAGCTTTCCTGTATGGCGATGTAAATTAATACAATCCTTTTCCCCAGCTCTGTGCTAGCCCCTGTTCCATTACACAGATTCAGTAAACAGATTGAAAATAAACAACTGAAATGAAGTTAACGTTCCCTCAATCAGAGGAAAATGAAAACTCAAGGTGCTTCGTTGATATTTATGTGTAGGGTTCTTTAGAGTTCTAGGTCTGATTCGGAGGCCTTGCCAAGACAATGCTTGTATCAAGGCTACAATACCATTTGTTTAAAAAGAAAAAAAATAGACTTGATGGATAGAGAAAGATACAAACATATCAACATCCAGACTAGGAGCAGGTGTAGGCCACTCGGCCCCTCAAAGCTGCTCCTCCATTCAATAAGATCATGGCTGATCTGATTGTGACCTCAATCCCACTTTCCTATGTACCCTCTCAACCCTTGAATTCTCTGGTTAGTCAAGAAGCCATCTAACTTAGCCTTAAAAATAGTCATTGGCCCTGGCTGCACTGCTCTCTGGAAACGAGCTCCACAGATATATGACCCTCGATGTAATTCTCTTCCCCAAACAGATTATAGAATGATAGAGTTAGCTTAATCCTTCACACAATCCTGGATCCAAATCGTGAATCTATCTCAAGGACTGTCCCAAAACACTTTTCAGCAAAGAACGGTCATGAAATCAGTCCTGAAATATAAAAGTTCAACTCTCTGGAATCAAGAACATGTCGATGAAACAGAACGGAGATGTTGAGGAAATAGATCTATGATGTTATTAAATGGTGGAGCAGGGTGAATAGCCTAATTCTATTTTGGGTAACTGAATGCCAAAATGCATTACTTATTTCTTTTCTGTTTGAGACCCAGTTTCAAATCCAGCCTGGGCTGATGGGACATCCATTAGAATCAAAGAATAACAAAGAAAATTACAGCACAGGAACAGGCCCTTCAGCCCTCCAAGCCTGTATTGACCATGTTGCCTGACTGAACTAAAATCTCCTATCCTTCTGGGCATCCTATCCCTTTATTCCCATCCTATTCATGTATTTGTCAAGTTAAAAGTCACTATCATATCTGCTTCCACTACTTTCTTGTGAGGTAGTGAAGCAGTTTGTGAGTTTACTTTCAAATAAATTGGCTGGACTTAAATCTGGTGTTGTCAGACTTCTTACTGTGTCCACTACCTCCCCCAGCAGTGGGTTCCAGACATCCACTACCCTCTGTGTAAAGAACTTGCCTTCTATATCTCCTTTAAACCTTGCCCTTGCACCTTAAATTATGTGCCCTAGTTCTGTATTTGTCCATCCTATTAGTTTTGGACAATCTCAATCAAGCACCAACTTTAACTTTATTTTATGGGACATTAGTGTCAGAATTTATTACCCATCCTTAACTGCATTCCAGTTTAGAAGACATTTGAGAGTCAACCACAGTGCTGAGGCATAAGGAGGCCAGACCAGGTAAAGACAGCAGGTTCCTTCCCTGAAGGACATTAGTGAACGAGATAGGTTTTCATAACAATTGCCAGTTATTTCACGGTCATCAGTAGACTTTCAATTCCAGATTTTTACTGAATTCAAATTTCACTATCTGGGTGAGAATGTGTAGCATAGATTGGTCATCTCACTCAGAGCCATGGTCGGCTAGTTGATATTGAAAATGTGCAGTTGTGCTGTGTGGATATAGAGTGTCCAGTCTTATTCTACTGACAGTTGCTTGGGTAGCATATATCAACTTTGTGTATTGTGCCTACATTTACCATTTATTTTATTGATATTAAAAAAACAAAGTTTTGGCAACATTGACAGTTCTAAATTCATCTATCTGCTGCCAGAATTACAGATAAACCACAAAACAAAAGGATTTGCCAGTTTGGGATTGCATCCCAGAATTGGAAAGAAAATGGAACCAAAATAAAAAGCAAGCAAAAGTCTGAACCTGTTTTTCTTTGCTAGATTGAATAAACACTAAACCTAGTTTAAAATCACTTACGATAAAAGCAAAACACTGCAAGTGCTGGAAACCTGGAATAAAAACAGAAACTGTTTCTGTTTTTATTTAAAATCAGCAACACTGAGTGGGGCACCTATTTTTTTAAATCTGCAACAATGAGTAAAATACTAACCCAGTTTTACAAAAATGGTTTCTCATTAAACACTGAGCCTGGTTAAATCTCCACTAGCCACTGACCACTGACCGGACGACACGGTGGGTTAGCATTGCTGCCTCACAGCGCCAGAAATCTGGGTTCGATTTCTGGCTTGGGTCACTGTTTGTGTGGAGTTTGCACATTCTCCTCGTGTCTGCGTGGGTTTTCCCCTGGGGACTCCGATTCCACCCCCCCCCCCCCCCACAGTTGGAAAAGATGTTAAGTTAGATGCATTGACCCAAATAGGTGCTGGAGTGTGGGATTTTCACAGTAACTTCATTGCAGTGTTAATGTAAGCCTGATAAATAAACCTTTCCAGGAAGCCAACAAGGAATGGGCTTCGCTGACTCTTTTATAGATGGTAAACACCGCTGGCTTGAAAAAGTGCCAAGGTCGCTAATCCACCTGTCCTGTTTCTGCTGCTGGTATTTTGAGGTGTCGGAGAGAAATGTCTCTGCACAGAAGGTTATCAGAGCAAATACAGAGACAGAATCCGTGGTATATTTGAAGGAAAAAAGCAGTTGAACAGCTGATAGGAAAGAGAGAATGAGGAGAGGGCGACACTATGGAATGAACGGAGGGTTGCTCCAGCAAGGGGCAAATCCGATAGGGAGAGTGGCCCTGTTCTGTGCTGCAAACTTTATATTCACCCCCACCCCGATCCTCATTTCCACACAGGAGCTTTCGTGTTCTGATAGTTGCTAAAACATTAATTGTTCTCCCTTTGTCACCGAGATTAATAAAGAATAAAACTATTCCGTTTTAATAAACCCTCTAAATTCTCACTGGAAATGAGAACAGTCTCTGCTAACACCGGAATATTGGTTGAAAGGGTTTCGGGGACAGAATACAAGGGGATGGCAATGCAGGGAGGCGGTGGGGAGAGAGAAGGGGGCAAGTAATTGAATCGCTCCTATAAAAAGACAGCACTGGCCCAAGGCGGGGTGGGTGGGCTCTTTCTGTGCTATCTGATTCTGTGATACACCTGAGTCCTTCGCTCTGAATTTCTTGCCCATTTTTCCCGTGTCAACTCCCCTTCCCACAAACTCCTTCACTTTTGTATCTGCATTCCACTCACAACTTTCTACAGTTTCACACTAGCCATTTGAAACTGTACACCATAACTGCAATGGGAAAGGGAGCTTGCAATGGGAAAAGAGGGTGGCAATGCAAAACGATGATTGCATTGGAAAAGGAATATTGCAACGAGAAAAGGGGAATTGCAATGGAAAAAGGGGGTTGCAATGGGACAGAAGGATTGCAATAGGAAAAGGAGGTTGCAATGGGAAAAGGGGGAATTACAATGGGAAAAACGGGGAATTATGTTGAAAAAAGAGGACCATAATGGGAAAAGGGAATCGCAATGGGAAAGTGAGGTTGCAATGGGAAAAGGGAGATTGCAAAGGGAAAAAGGGGGAAATTGCAGTTGAAAAAAGGGGACCGCAATGGGAAAGGAGGGTCGCAATGGGAATAGATGGATTGCAATAGGAAAAGGGAGATTGCAATAGGAAAAGGGGGATCACAATGGGAAAGGGGGTTGCAATGGGAAAGGGATATTGCATTTTCCAACCGAGAGAGAAAATCTCAGCAGGTCTGGCAGCATCCATAAGGAGAGAAAAGAGCTGATGTTTCGAGGCCAGACGACCCTTTGTTAAAGCTTGCATTCTCCCTCCTCTCAGCTGGTTCGTTGTCCAATGATTTCCGGGATATAAAAACTCTAAGTATAACACATCACCCTAACCAACAGGGGGTTTGAAATAATGATGGACACGGGAAAGAAACTGAATATTTTTCATTCATTTAAAAACCAACAACAAAAAACTCCGATCGATCATCCAATCTTTTCTTTACCATCAAAAACCCTGATCTCACGCATTATCACGAACCTTAATCCTCGTCATAAACGTCTTTAAAGCAACAGCTTTGAGTTGCAATGCAAACCATCCAGCCTTATCAACTGCTCTCTTTCTGCCTGGCGCACTGAAGGACACCACACTGGCACCTGTGTTTACATTACGTTTTGATTCTATTTGTTTCTGAGAAACAGAAGATAGAACAAAAGTCGTCCCAAAATGAGAGGTTAGGGTGTGTCCCACACTCAAATAGATTTACGTTTAAAACATTCTCAACTGTGAAGAACGTGGAGAGATGGAATCTTACAAATCTAGAACCATTGTACTGAGGTTAATAGATGTCGATGGAACTGGAAAAATGAAATTGCAATGGGACAAGAAGGTTGCGATGGACAGGAGGGGTTGCAATGGGACAAGGGGGGATTGCAATGGGACAAGGGAGAGTTGTAGTATTGTTCCTCCCCTCTGACAGACATGAAGAAACTTGAGTGGAGTTTGGAACTTTCTTCCCAGGATCAATTGTGAACTTTAAATTTGAGATTGGTAAATCCCCTGTTACAACAGTTGTGATATTTAACAAAAGGTTGGCCCCCAGCATGCAGGTGGACCATGTATCAATCTTAATAATAGGATTATGCTGCCACAGATACTGATTCCTCCTGTGCCTAAGCTCTCTGTCATTACAACCAAGTGTTGCACAAGGTACTGGGAGAGAAAATTCCAAGAGTTACTGTGTGAGAATGCGCCTCCGCTGTGACTGGAACCCTCATTCTTGCTTTTGTTACCTCCAGCCTCGACTATTCCAACACTGCTCTCCCACAATCTACTCGTCCTAAACTTGAAATTATCCAAAACGCAGATACCCTGGATTAAATTACTGCAGATCTCGTTCCCCTATCACCCCTCGGGGTGGATGAACTACGCTGGCTCCTGGTCCAGCAGGGTCTTGACTTTAGAATTCCCATCCTTGTTTTCAAATTACTCCGTCACTTTCTCTCTTGCTCTGTGATCTTAAAACCATTGAAGCCTTACAGTGCACAAGAAGGCCATTCAGCCCATCTTTACCGACTTTTCAAAATAGATTTCTATCCAGGCTCATCCCACACTTATCATTGTAATCCCACACATTTATTTTGGCAAATAGGTTAGAATCAAAGAATCCCTACAATGCAGAAGGAAGCCATTTGATCCACCGAGTTTGCACCGACCACAATCCCACCTAGCCTTATTCCAGTGACCCTATGTATTTATCTTGCTAATCCCTTGACACTGGGGTCAATTTAGCATGGCCAATCAATCTAACCAGCACATCTGTGGGAAGAAATTAGCATACCCAGAGAAAATCGACACAGACACGGGGAGAATGTGCAAACTCCACACAGACAGTGATCCTGAAATCAGACACCGGTCCATGGTGCTGTGAGGCAGCAGTGCTAACCATAGTGCCATCATGCCATACTGCCCCTCAATTAGTGGGGTAAATATTTGAGGTGACAGGGATAGTCCAACTGAGCATTTTACCCAGGCCCATTGGATAGATTCTGTGGATGGGATTTTCCAGCCACTCTCGCCCCAAGTCCAGAAAATTCCACCCAAGGTCAGTGGACCCCTGCATGTCCTGTGTCCCTCCCACTATGATTCCTGTGGCCAGCGGGATGGGAAAATTCTGGTCTATAATCCTATAATCCACCTAACCAGCACATCTTTGGACTGTAGGAGGAAATGGGGCACCCGGAAGAAACCCACAGGCATGGAGAGAACATGCAAACTCCAAACAGACAGTGACCCGAGGCTGGAATTGAACCTGGATCCCTAGTGCTGTGAGGCAGCAGTGCTAATTACCGTGCTGTCCTATACTACCTCCTCCAGATCCATAATCCTCCAACATACCTGCACTCCTCTAATCCTAGCCTCTTGTACATTCCCAATTATAATTACTCTAAAACTATCCCTACATTTCTCCACCTCCCTAACTCCCTTCCCACTCTCAGAATTTGCCCCCCCCCCCCCGCCCAAAACCCATTTCTTTGACCAGGATTTTAATCACCTGACCTGGCAACACAGTGGTACAGTGGTTAGCACTGCTTCCTCACAGGGCCAGAGATCTGGGTTTGATTCCAGGCTTGGGTCACTGCCTGTGTGGACTTTGCACATTCTTCCCGTGTCTGTGTGGGGTTCCTCTGGGTGTTCTGGTTTCCTCCCACAATCTGAAAGATGTGCTGGTTAGGGTGCATTGACGCAAACAGGCACCGGAGTGTGGCGACTGGGGGAATTTCACTGTAATTTCATTGCAGTGTTAATGTAAGCCTTACTTGAGACTAATAGATAAACTTAAACCCTCCAGTGGGTGGAGGGTTGGGGCGTCAGATTTTATATTAAAATGAAGCACATTGGCCTCATGTCTTGAAGGAATAATTTCAGTTATTGTTGGCTCACAGGTCAGCCATGATCTCATTGATATAGAGGGGCTGAATGGCCTCCTCCTGCCTTCCCAGAAATACAGTAAGAAGTCTCATAATACCAAGTTAGAGTCCAACCACTTCATTTGATAGTAAACTCACAAGCTTTTAGGCTTTGCCCCTTCTCGTTTGCCCCTGACGAAGGGGCAAATCCCGAAAGCTTGTGAGTTTATTATCAAATAAATTGGTTGGACTCTAACCTGGTGTTGTGTGACTTTTTATGTATTTACCCCAGTCCAACGCCAGCACCTCCATATCATTCCCAGAAATACATCCAGTGAAATGTGCAATGAGACGAATTCCTCAGTAAAGCTAATTTGACCGCAGTGTAAAAGTCACTACAACCCAGCTATGGGTGGAGAGATTACAATGAGAGTTTGTAGGGGTGCCCTGCAGTATGTGCCCGGGGAAGGAACCAGGGTGGGACACACAAGCGGGTTTGGGAATACTCAGGAAAACGCTCCGCGGTGCGGACAACCAGTCAAATATCTCCACCCAGAATAATGCTATCATGATTTCTGAAACCGTTTGTGATGTTTGGACATAAATCTAACGAAACTGGATCAACTCGCTTTTAATTAAACATGTGGCCGCGTGAATGTTGGCACCGAGTCGCTGGAGGATGTTAAAAATAGCGAGTGTTGTCTTTGACCACACACAACTCTCAGCACAGAGGGACGTCATTCGGCCCACCGTGTCAGTGTAGTCCCAATTTAACCAAATCCACCGCCCCTACCCCCTCCCCCGGAACTGAAATGATTAATTGCCCCTTAACGAGAAATTTTCCTTTGTGATTTTTTTTGGGGGGGTAGTGTTTAAGGTATTGTGTGTGAGTGAGAAACAGATTAGAGTGTTTACTCTGAAGTCACACAGCAGCTGCCTTCTACTCCACATTCCACAATAAACACAGACGAGTCACATGCAAAACATCACAAGCACAAACTGCCTTCCGAGGTTTAATTTCCACTTTGAGCGCTTCGCTCTCCCGCTGTGAGCTGAGCTGGACAAGAAGGGGGTGTTTGAGTGAACTGTGTTGTAAATTTAACGACAAACCGTTCCCCTTAAATTAGACGGGACCCACAGAGGGGAAAAATGGAACGCGAGTGTCAGCTAAAGTGAATCAAATTAACAGCAGTAGACGTGTAAATCTGTGAGGCCGGTCTCGTTTCAGTTGCATAGAGCTTCTGTGATGTTTTTTCCAACCTCCCCATATTCTCTCTGGCTTGTGTCTTTCTCCCTTTTTCTAACGCACGCTCTCTCTGTCTCTAACTAGCCTGTCCTACATTTCTGTCTCAAAATAAAAGCAGAAAATGCCGGAAAGACTCAGCAAGTCTGGCAGCCTCTGTGGAGAGAGAAACAGAATTAATGCCTCCAGTCCAATGTAATTCTTCTGCCTGTCTCCCTTCCCCATCTCATTCAGTGTTAACTCCGCTTTGTCCCCGTCTCCTTCTCAATCTCCCGTTTATCTTTCGGTCTAATTCTATTTCGCACCTCTCTGTCAGTCCCTCACATTCCTCCTCTCTCTTCTTGCCTTCTATTTCTCACTTCTCTCTCTCGGTGTCTCTCATGTCTTTAACATGAGAACAATAAGTCCTCTCACAACCCCAGCACAGAAGGACAGAAGGCATCCCCACATCATGTTTAACATGAGCGATTGTGTGATGCCCTTGTGTTCGCATTGTTTCTAACTTGTGCCTGTTGTGTGTCTAGTCCTTCTTTCTCCCCCCCCCCCCCCCCCCCCTCTCTCTCTCTCGGCAGCCTCGTTGTCCTAGTGTGAAGTGTATCTAATCACATTATCTGCACCCATACACACTGATCTCTTCATTCCGGCTAATGGGCCGTGAAACAGCTCACTTTCAGCGGCAGATTGAACTAATTTCTTCCAACAAGCAATTAGACTGACAAGAACAACTTCCTTTGAGAAGACTGGCCTCTTCACATCTTCACACGCAGATACACACAGAGACATTCTGACACACACACAGACACAAACACATCGAGCCACAGAGACATAGATACACAAAACACACGTACACAGGCACAGATACAAACTCACACAGAGATACATAGATACAAAGATACACAGAGATACACAGAAACGTACCGTGACACACAGAGTCACACAAACAGATAAGATGCACACATAGAAACAAAGAGACACACATACAAACGCGGAAACGTACCGAGACACAGACACACATACATAGAGACACAGACACACATACAGAGACACAGACACACATACATAGAGACACAGACACACATACATAGAGACACAGACACACATACAGAGACACAGACACACATACATAGAGACACAGACACACATACAGAGACACAGACGAACGTTTGTAAATCTTGTTAGACAGCTAAGGAAAACGTCACAATATGCCATTAAACAATGGCTAAAGTCTGCATTGCTGGTACTTTCTGTAGATGTTAGTATTTTATGTAAAAGAAAAATACCGGGGATGCTGGAAATCGGAAATAAAAACAAAGATGCTCGGGGAAAAAACAAGTTGCTAAGAAAACTCCTACTGGATGGGGAACATTTTCTGTCCACAGAAACTGCCAGACTTGTTGAGTTTTTCCAGCATTTGCTGTCTTTATTTAATATTGTATATGTTAGTCTACACACATTACAACAGCGACGACACACACCCAAACTTTCATTTGTTTATAGATTGACGTTTCCCTGAGCTTGTGAAATTTTTAGCTCAGATAGGATGGACCCTTTCAGTGCTGTGGGGTTCTATAGTAACGGGAACTGGGTGAAGAATACGTTAATTCCTTCTTCAATTTTAATTTGTATTTTCTTTCTTCTATCCTGCCACTTTTTCGGGGATTTCTGTTCGTTTTAATTGCGTTGATGTGACAACGATTTTGCTGCTAATATAATTCCAGATTCCCAGCTGAGATTCATATTTGTGCACTTATTACTCACACACATATATATTTATATATCTAATAATTTAGTTTTTAACGTAATCTGCACACACACACATACACTGCGGTGAACATCTCTCCCTTCCCAAATTTCCCCTCAAAAAGCCGGTCAGTCGACACCGCACCGATTACTCGGGACCCGGGAAGATTAAATCCCACTCCAATATCAGAAGGGAGTGAGAAAGCCACACGTCCTCGAACTTATTCCGACACAGAACACCCCGACAACTGTTCCTGCTCAAACATAAAACAGATGCAGGCGCTCCAATTCCTCCAGCCGGCCTTTGTGAGACCTGTGGCGGTAACACACAGTCCAAATGCACTGTACATCTGGAGAACTCGTTTTACTGCAAGTGAGAGAGATCTCGCTTTATCCTCCAATTCCACACCATTCCACTGCAATAAAACAGACCGCTAAGGGAAGGAATATTCCCCGGAACAGTTTAGACTTTCAAGATATTTTCAGCGAATTCTCCATCTGATTCCCAAATAATATCCCACAGGAACAAAAAGTTACCCCAGAGGAGGGAAAAAAAAACATGAGCTCAATTGAAGAGAATCCTTATTGCAACCAACTGACTTGTCCCTGAGATAAAAGCAAATTACTGCGGATGCTGGAATCGGAAACAAACACTGGAAGGGTAATCTAGACTCGAAACTTTGGTTCTATTCTCTCTTCCCTGATGCTGCCGCTGAGATTTTCCAGCATTTTCTGTGACTTGTCCCTAACCCATTTTCCGAATCACAGATTCCTGCGGCCGATCGGGAGACCATTCAGCCCTTTGCCTCTATACTAATTCTATCCCTATCTTATCCCGGAAATTTTTTTGTATCTCCTCTCGCCAAATATTAATTCCTATCGGATCTGCTCGCAGCGCGCTTTCTGCCTATTCCAGATCTGTGTGAAAAACAGCATTCCCCTGTCTGCTTTCTCTGTAATGTGTGTTCCGCTGTTACATCAAATATTTTCGCACTCTTCTCTTAATCCTGGTTTTAAATATTTAATCTCTCCCCTCTGTGCTCCAGAACCACGACAGCTTTCCAATTTCTGCGCTGGAAGGAATTGAACACTTTGTAATTTTGTCGGAATGAATCGATGGGAAAATATATCAATTGTCCAAACGAGTGGATCTTCACTCTAAACTTTCCCAAAGTTACTACAAAGTTTGTCTCGTTTTAAATTTGGAATTGTGAATTAGTGTTTTTTTTCTCTCTCTCGGTTACTCACTGCTGTAGTCGGGCAGTCTCGGTATCATCATCCCGGCAGCTTGAGCTCGAAGCCAGTGGTCTAGCTGGAAGGAGCCGGCCGCCGCCGCCTTCAGGTGCTCGGGGTGCGGCTGGGGCAGCGGCGGGAAGGCACCGTACGGCAGAGCGGGGTGATGGGTCCCCAGGCTGGGGTAGGTATACACAGGGTGGCCGTACATGGCCGGGATGGCCGAGTGGGACAGCGAGCCCAGCGCCGGGGGCTGCAGGTTCAGCAAGCCCGGCTTGGGGATGATGCTACTGGCCAGGGACAAGGAGCCCGCGTTCGCCCGGGGAGAGGGGCTCTCGGTGCCCGGGCTCCCCGCCGAACTCTCCGGCACCGAGCCGGGGCTCAGCACGGGAGGGGAAGCGCTCGGCACCGCCCGGGGCGCCTCCTCGGCTAACAGGGCGTCGATCCGGAAGTTTTTCGACTTCTCCATGGCGTTGGGTGGTTTTGGGGGGGATAATGTGAGAAGGAAGCTCTCACTGTGACAGCAGCTCCACTGTGATGCTGGGCCAGTCACTGCGCTCTATAAGAACAGCCGTGCCAACCTCTAACACTCCGACCTGTGGGCACTGCCTTTCCCACTGCCTACCTGCAGATCTCAATAACACTGAGGGTCCAGGGAGAGGGCAAGTGCTCCATATACCACCCACAGTTACTCCCTGTGTAACACCCACGGCTACTCCCTGTAAACCTACACCTACTCCCTGTGTAACACCCACAGTTACTCCCTGTGTAACACCCACAGTTACTCCCTGTAAACCTACACCTACTCCCTGTGTAACACCCACAGTTACTCCCTGTGGTAACACCCACAGTTACTCCCTGTAAACCTACACCTACTCCCTGTGTAACACCCACAGTTACTCCCTGTGTAACACCCACAGTTACTCCCTGTAAACCTACACCTACTCCCTGTGTAACACCCACAGTTACTCCCTGTGTAACACCCACAGTTACTCCCTGTAAACCTACACCTACTCCCTGTGTAACACCCACAGTTACTCCCTGTTAACACCCACAGTTACTCCCTGTAAACCTACACCTACTCCCTCTGTAACTCCCTGTAAAACAACCAAAGCTACTCCCCGTGTAATATCCTCAGCTACTCCCCGTGTAAGACCCACAGCTACTTCCTGTACATGTAGTCCTTTGCTCAGGTTCTCTCCCTGTCTGTTTCACTGGGTGAACTATCAATCTTTGAATTCTGTGGTGACCCAGTTCCCAATCCGTTTGTGATGCTTCTGCAGTTGATTTACCATTGCGCCGCACCGTATCTTCCAGTTCTGCTATTCTGTCTCAGCGAATTTCTGTCCCACTTTCTCTCTAACTCTCAGCCTATGACTTTCTCTGCCTCGGTTTTCCTTCTCTCTCCTTCTCTCTGTCTCTATGTTTTTCTCTATCTCAGTCTGTGAGCCTTTCTTGTCTCTCTTGGTGTGTGTGTTTGTGTCTTCTAGTTTTTATTTCGTCCATCTCTCTCTTTCTGCATCTATCTCTCCTCTTCCTGTTTTGACTTATTTCCATTGGCCTATAGATTTGTCTTTTAAAGCATCTTGCCTGGGATGCAAACCTCGATGTCCTAGGAATCTCCTAACTGTGTTGCCTCACGCAGCGATCGCTCCCGCCTCTCTCCAGCTTTCTCCCCCCACCTCTCTCCCCCCCTCCCCCCCCCGCCCTCTCTACTGTCTTCCCCCCCCCGGTGTTAGCTATGTCTTTGGTCACCCTGTGCAAGATACACTCCAGCCACCCCCTGGCGGGCTCAAGGAACGCCATATAAGCCCAGACGATGTCCATCCACTAGGATAAGGATCATATCAAAAAGGAGTTTCAATCAACTAAATCTATCCCCTCATGTTGGATGAATCTGTATCACCAGCGGAATGTTATAATATTTAACCCAATTGCGCTCTGGGAGCAGCGAGGAGCCGCTTGTATTTCTGTGCGGAATCTGCTCGGAGAAATTCAAATGTAATTTAACAATCAATTTAATCATTAAACTATGCTCATTTCCCAATCCGAGGAGTAAGAAATAGATTTCATATTCTGCAGAAATCAATTTATTTTAATTTTAAAGACATTAAAATTGATAAAACATCAGAAAATAATTTTTATCTTTCTGACTGTGAAATTATCAGAATCTGGATCCGGTCATTCCCATTCGCCCTCTCTTGCTCCGGGTTCTTTACAAACATTCACGGTGGGGGTTAAACCAGGAGAGGCGGATAAAAAGCTTCAGAGCTTTACACCAGCTGCAGAGGAGGACGAGGAGTTTGGAAGTCTTGGGGTTCAGACAGGTCCCCTTCCAGACCCCCTCTTTAATTCACTCTCATCTCCCTCAGCCCTCTCATTCCTCATTCCTTCTCTCTCTCTGTCATTCACTGTCTCTCTCATTCTCTCCTCTCTCTCTCATTCGCTCCCTCAGCCTCTCTCCCTCATTCCCTCCTCTCTCTCTCTCATTCGCTCCCTCAGCCTCTCTCCCTCATTCCCTCTTCTCTCTCTCATTCGCTCCCTCAGCCTCTCTCCCTCATTCCTCCTCTCTCTCTCTCATTCGCTCCCTCAGCCTCTCTCCCTCATTCCCTCCTCTCTCTCTCTCATTCGCTCCCTCAGCCTCCTCCCTCATTCCCTCCTCTCTCTCTCTCATTCGCTCCCTCAGCCTCTCTCCCTCATTCCCTCCTCTCTCTCTCTCATTCGCTCCCTCAGCCTCTCTCCCTCATTCCCTCCTCTCTCTCTCATTCGCTCCCTCAGCCTCTCTCCCTCATTCCCTCCTCTCTCTCTCTCATTCGCTCCCTCAGCCTCTCTCCCTCATTCCCTCCTCTCTCTCTCTCTCTCATTCCCTCCTCTCTCTCCTCATTCGCTCCCTCAGCCTCTCTCCCATTCCTCTTCTCTCTCTCATTCGCTCCCTCAGCCTCTCTCCCTCATTCCCCTCCTCTCTCTCTCTCATTCGCTCCCCAGCCTCTCTCCCTCATTCCTCCTCTCTCTCTCTCATTCGCTCCCCACCTCTCTCCCTCATTCCTCCTCTCTCTCTCCCCCCAGCCTCTCTCCCTCATCCCCTCTCTCTCTCATTCGCTCCCTCAGTCTCTCTCCCTCATTCCCTCCTCTCTCTCTCTCATTCGCTCCCTCAGCCTCTCTCCCTCATTCCCTCCTCTCTCTCTCATTCGCTCCCTCAGCCTCTCTCCCTCATTCCCTCTCTCTCTCTCTCATTCGCTCCCTCACCCTCTCTCCCTCATTCCCTCCCTCTCTCTCTCTCTCATTCCCTCCTCTCTCTCTCATTCGCTCCCTCAGCCTCTCTCCCTCATTCCCTCCTCTCTCTCTCTCATTCGCTCCTCAGCCTCTCTCCCTCATTCCCTCTTCTCTCCTCATTCGCTCCTCAGCCTCTCTCCCTCATTCCGTCCTCTCTCTCTCTCATTCGCTCCCTCAGCCTCTCTCCCTCATTCCCTCTCCTCTCTCTCATTCGCTCCCTCAGCCTCTCTCCCTCATTCCCTCCCTCTCTCTCTCATTCGCTCCCTCAGCCTCTCTCCCTCATTCCCTCCTCTCTCTCTCTCTCTCATTCGCTCCCTCAGCCTCTCTCCCTCATTCGCTCCCTCAGCCTCTCTCTCATTTCATTCCTTCTCTCTTATTCCCTCCACAGCCCCTCTCTCAGGGACAACCATTGTAGAATGTGTCAGATGCAGGCTCCAGAATCTCAAATACACGTTTAGGGATTTGGTGGAATTAATGGGGGGAAGCTCTCCTCAATGGGCGGAGGAGAGGCGGCGGGCGGCGGGGATTGGGAGAGAGTTCAATACTGGACACAGACTGAGGCCAATTCAGCAAGTGGCCAAAGGTGGGGGGATCATTTTTATCAGCCAGTGGCTGTGATCTGGAACGTGCCGCCCCCCAGGAAGGAATTGGATAAATAATTATGGGGAAAGAGTGGGACTGATTACATAACCCTTTACAAGGAGCTACCACCGGCGTGATGGGCAGAATGGCCTCCTCTGATTCTATGCAAAACACACACGTGAACAAAAAAGGCCCCGATTTGTTGGCTTCTCAAACTCCCACTTTCCCCGAATCCATGCTCTTTCCAAAGACTGAAGTCCGCCTCAAACTTCCCAGCAGTCAGATGGATGTACTGGGATTGAAGGCAGAAAGTGCTGGGAAAAATACTGTGGATTGGGAAGACGAAACAAGGGCCAAAATTTCGAGTCCTGAAGGGAAGAGATTCAACAAAATTCGCAGTGACTTTTCTTGAATTTAGAAGGAATTTATACAGGTCTTGCTTTGCAGATGACCCAGGAGACGAATGGATCTCACTGTATTTGAACGAAATATCTCTTTCATAAATTGTCTGGAACGAATTTTTTTAATAAATCGTTTTGAGCGAAATCTATATATATTTTAATAAATTATGTGAAGATAAATTCATTCAGGAAGAAAAGAAAAATGGTGAATTGTGTAGCAGATCCAGGTGAGTGTTATACCATTTGCAAAGTTCCAGATTATTCCCGAGACCCTCAGGATAATATAATTACTGTCCCGCACACCGCAAAGCAAACGGGGAAGGTATTATGTGTGAGGGGCTGAGAGATGGATTAATAATAAGTCTAATTCTGTTCAGAGTGGGTTACCTTTAGCAGCACACATACAAACTGCACATTTAACTGCTTTTAGACGAGGTTGTAACGCCACAGCAACGGAGCAAGTGCAGGGAGCTTTAATATGAGGCGAAGAGGGAACGGAGTGCGTGATCTGAGACGGAAATTAGACCCTTTACAAAATGGTTGTACAGAATACAGTCTAATAGTTGTCAATTTAAACACTACACATTCGATTTGTTGAAATCGGGTATCAGGGAATCGAAAGCCGTGGGTAAACGCCAGTAGCACTCCCATCTTAACTTTCTCATCAATTCCTTACTTACTAGTTTCCGACCGCAGAATTTGTTCAGTTTCGCCTGTAGTTCCAACTATAGATTTTCTTCCCTCACCTGTACCCAGTACTAGCGCCCCCCCCCCCCTCAACTTACCTGCTCTCTTGCTTGTCATCATTCTCCTGGGACCTGACTCATGTTTCACTTTCTACCTGTTAGAGAGTTTTACAGCATAGAAAGAGGCTCTTTGACCCATCAGTTGTGCGTGGGCCATCAAGCAACTTCTAGGAGCCTCATGGTGGCACAGAGGTTAGCAATGCTGCCTCACAGTGCCAGGGACCCGGATCCAATTCCAAAGCTGTCTGCGTGGAGGCTGCATGTTCTCCCCATGTCTGCATGGGTTTCTTCAGGGTAGTCCAGTTTCCTCCCACCTTCCAAAAGATGTGGTATTCCAAAAGATGTGCATTGGCTATGCTAAATTCTCCCTCAGTGTACCCGAACTGGTGCCTGAATGTGGCAACTAAGGGTCACAGTTACTTCATTGCAGTGTTAATGTGAGCCTACTTGTGACAGCAATAAATAAACTAAACCATTCCCATTTATCTACACTTACTTTGTAGTCTGGTATGCTGGGGCGTTTCATCTAAATGCTTCTTAAATGTTCAGTTTGTACTGTGTAGTTTTAAGGCAACCCACTCTGAACAGAATTAGACTTGTCATTAAACCACCTCTCAGCTCTTCCCTGCTGGTGCAAAATAATATAGTTAATTTACAAAAAAATAAAAACAAGAAGTGCTGGAACAGCTGAGCAGATCTGTGGAGAGAGAAGCAGAGTTAATCTTTCCAGTCCAATATGAGTCTTTTTTGGAGATGGAGAGATGTAGAAGTGTGATGGGATTTCAGTTTTTCCATCTCCATTCATGCACATTCCACACCAGCAAGAAGTCTCACTGCTACACAATCGATGGAATCTGTGGGACTTCTAAATTTACAGTGGGGGGAACTGAGTGAGACATGCACCCCTGAGCAAATTGCACTTTTATCTAGCACTTGAAACTACAGCAGAAATGAGTTTTCAGGTATTTGAAAGGAAATAATTTTGACTTCCAATTCAAAAAGGTTGGAAAGTCCTGGGAAATATAACAGAATTCATTTTGTTCTTCTATTCCTTTCAAAATCCTATATGCATTCCAAAGGAACAGACAGGTATAAATGACAAGCAAATGGAATGACTGTTATGTTTAGGCTAAGGCTATTAAATATATTCATTATATTTATCTTTATAAATGTATATGTGTGTATATATATGTGTGTGTGTGAGTGAGTGTATACAAAATGAGAGGAATTCAGCACTCAATATATTAATTATAATATGAAACATCAAAGGAATTCCATGGTTAATAAGTGTACTAATCCATACATATATCAGTGTGTGTGTACATAAACTTACATATAGTATATATAAAATCAGAGGAATTCAGAAGTTAGCCTATTGTCCAATTTCTCATCTCCATGAGCCCAAATGGTAAACCCTGACAGCCCATCATCTTAACATTCCAATCTCATCTGTGTTTAGATTCTCCATTTCCTTTTGTCATATTGTGTTTGATGTCAGTGAGTTTTACACACCATTATTGTAAATGGTGTGAGTTTAGAACAGAAGCTAAAACAATCACAGCAAAAATCAAACAAAAAGTACTGAAAGATTTTAAATAAAAAAAAGTCACTTTCTTGAAATGCTCCAGAAACATTGAGAATTATTAAAGAGTGAAGACACTGGATAACCTGTGGCTCCAGTAGACAAAATCCCTGGATCTGAATGGATACAGAAATCAAACTGGGAACAATGCTGATATATTATACCTGCGAACCAGGCTGGAGAGAAGGTCAAGGCTCTTAAAGGCAAGTTTAGGACAAACATCAGACAATGGTAGGGTTGGCAGTGAAAGTTACAAAAATAAATTGCACAAAACAATGGGAATAGGAACAAGGTTGTCACAGCTGACTGGTAAAGCTGACTGCATCTCAATATTTGGGTTCAAATTCAATAAAGGTTTTAAAAAGGAAACAAATCCATGATCTTAAACATTCACTCCCTCCACCAGTGACAAACAGTGGCAACAGCAGCAGCATTTATATGATATTCTGTAGCAACTCACTCAGGCTCCTTCGACAGCACACTTTCCAAACCTGTGATCTCTACCACCTAGAAGGACAAGGATAGCAGATAGATTGGACCACCACCTGCAAATTTCCATGACAGCTGTTCAGTCTATCAGTTGGTTAGTCCGTCCCTTGATTCATCCATCAATCATTCTGTTGGTCAGTCAATCCATCATTCCATAAGTTGATTGGTCCACCAGTCACTCCATTGGTCAGTCAGACTGTCAGTCATTCCTTTCGTCAGTCATTCAGAGCATTGGCCAGTTCACTGGTCCATTAGTCATTTGGTTGGTCAGTCAGTCGGTCCATCTTTTGGTCGCTCCATCAGTTGGTTGGGTGGGCAGGCGGTCAGTTGGTCAATCCATTAGTTAATTGATCAATTGATCCATTGATTGACCCACCAATGGACCAATCAGTTGGTCCATCTATCTGATAATCCACTGGTTGGTCATTATTTAATCTCTCAATCTATTGGCAGTCCATTAGTTGATCTGTTCATCTTCATCTATAGTTGATCCGTCTATCTGTCTATCTTTCCTTTGCTGTGTCCATTATTCATCCATTGAACAATCTATTTGTCAATCAATTGGTCTGTCCATCCATCTGTCTTTCATCAACACTCAACTATTCCAGTTCACTTCTGGCTTCTCTCCTACATTCCACCCTTTGTAAACTCGGGATCATTCATATCTTTGCTATCTATGTCTTAATTGGCAGCAAGTCCCATTCTTCTATGTGACTGTGCGACTGACCTACATTGGCTCACAGTTGAGCAACAAATTGATTTTAAAATTCTTAATCTTGTTTTCAAATCCCTCTATGGCCTCAGCCCTCCCGATCCTGGAATCTCCTCCAGTCCCACAACCTCCTGAGGAATCTGCAATTCCTTTAATTCTGGCTTCTTGTGTGTTCCTAATTATAATTGTTACACCATTAGTGGCCATGTTTTCAGTTGCCTGGGCCCCAAGCTCTGGAATTTCCCTCTTCCCCTCTATGTCACTTTTTTCCTTCAAGATAGCAATTAGAAGCAGGAATAGACTATTTGGCTTTTTGAGCCTGCTCCACCTTTCATTAAGATTATGACTGATCATCCAATTCTGGCTGCACTCACCCCAAGACTGGAAAATTCCATCCAAGGGCATCAGACTTTTGCATGGTCTGCCCCCACCTGCTATATTTCCCATGGTGGGCAGGATGGGAAAATTCTGCTCACTGCCTCTTCCACCAGCTTCTAACAGCAACTAAACTGAAACTAAAAATTGAATTTTCCTTTGGAAAAATCTCTCCCCAGGCATCACCTGATCTGTCAACCATCCCCAAATCAAGCTCCATCCAGCAATCCTTAAAAGAACCATACAACCCCAAAACACTACTTTAACGCAGATTAAAGTCAGTATGATGTCCATCATATTGCTTCAGTAAAATTAGAGGATACAGGTTACAGATAACTCGATATTGACAACTTCCACGACCTGGTAGAAATAAGGTACATGATTAAAATACATTTCTTAAAGGCGTAGTGTTGTCACATTTTCCTGCATCTACCCTGACTAGTCCTGTGAGAATTTTATCTGTCTCTACGAGATCCCCCCTCATTTTTCTGAACTCCAGCAAATATACTCTTAACCAACTCAATCTCTCCTCATACGTCAGTCCTGTTGTCTCAGAAATCAGTCTAGTAAATCTTCACTGTACTCCCTCTATAGCAAGAACATCCTTCCTTGGATAAGGAGACCAAAATTGCATACAACATTCTAGATATGGCTTCAAGGCCCTGTCTAATTGCAATGAGACATCCCTGCTCCAGTCCTCTTATTCTCTTGCTATGAAGGCCAAAATACTATTTCCTTCTTTACAACCTGATGCACCTGCATGCTTACAGTCAATGACTGGTGCACAAGGACACCCAAGTCTTGTTGCACATTCCCTTCTCTTAGCCATTCAGATAATAATCTACCTACCTGTTTTTGCTATCAAATGGATAACCTCACATTTATCCACATTATATGGCATCTGCCATGCATTTACCTACACACTCACCTATTCGCATTATACTGAAACATCTCTGCATCTTCCTTACCATCTCACCCACCTTTGTGCCATCTGCAAATTTGGAGATAATACATTTAACTCCCTCATCCAAATCATTAATGTATAATATGTTTAGCTGAGGTACTAACACTGACTCCAGCGGTATTCCACTAGTCACTGCCTTCACTCGGAAAAAGCCTGTTTTTTCCTACTTTTTTTCCCTGTCTGCTAACAAGTTTTCTATCCACCTTAATACACTACCCCTAACCCCATTCACTTTAATTTTATACATTAATCTTCTTTTACACACTTTAGAACTACTAGCTCCTTATCATAATTCTTAAAACCTACTTTTTTTAGCCAAACTTTTGGTCATCTGACCTAATATCTCTTATATGACCCAGTGTCATACTTTGTTTTATAGTGTTCCTGTGAAGCACCTCGTGATGCTTCATTATGTTCATAGTGCCAGATCAATGGAAGTTGTTGTAATAAACATCAATGTGTCCTCCAGGCGTAGAATCATAGAATCCCTGCAGTGCAGGAGGCCATTCGACCCAAGGAGTCTACACCGACCACAATCCCACTCAGGTCCTACTAACCCCACATATTTAGCCTGCTAATCCCCTGACAATTTAGCATGGCCAATCAACCTAGCCTGCACATCTTTGGACTGTGGGAGGAAACTCACACAGAGATGGGAGAATGTGCAAACTCCACACAGACAGTGACCCAAGGTCGGAAACGAACCTGGGTCCGTGCACTGTGAGGCAGCAGTGCTAAAACCGCTGTGCCCACCATTCTGGCTCATGTGTATATGTATCCATTAATCCATTAAGTGTGTATATACCTATCAGTCAATCTATATCAACATAGCAGGAAAAGGAAATAAAGAGAAGCTGAATGAACTATAGTTAAATACTCAAGACTGTTAGTCTATTGTTCCCGACATGGTGTTATTTTTGAACAGGAATGTGTAGCTGTTCAGACCCACCCCTGTCCCTCTGATTAATTGCCATTTTCTCCCAGCAGTGACCTGGCTTCGAAATTTGGTCAGGTTCACAGGGATCACTGATTGGTTGAGTTTCAATAGATGAAATTGACCACAAATTGGACAAGTTGGTGGTTTGGGAGAAGTCAGTCATAGCTTTAAAGAGAAGAGGGTGATAAATCCTTATTCTATTTATTTAGCTTTAATAGTGAGGGGGGGGTCACGTACTTTGATCTCACTCCACACTTATCACGATTGTCACATGGCCCCCTGAGGGCCAAGGAACATAAAGCTGTGTTACTGCAGTTCTCTGCTCCGTCCCTGGTCTTGTTCAGTACTGGCCTGTTCTAAATTCACTGATTTTAGCCAGGGATCATGGTGAGATTCCCAGGGCAAAGGAGCAGAGGCATCAGCCAGGGATCCTGCTCCAGATTGGCCAATGCATTAAGAACATGATGTGGGGATGCCGGCATTGGACTGGGGTGAGCACAGTAAGAAATCTCAACTCCAGGTTATAGTCCAACAAGTTTATTTGGTAGCATGAGCTTTCAGAGCGCTGTGTGATCATCTGATGAAGGGTCAGCACCCCGAAAGCTTGTGCTACCAAATAAACCTGGTGGACTTTAATGGTAAGATGTCTCACAGCACCAGGTTAAAGTCTAACGAGTTTATTTGGTAGCACGAGCTTTGGAATGCTACCCCTTTATTAAATGATCACTCAGCACTCTGAAAGCTCGTGCTACCAAATAAACTTGTTGGACTTTAACCTGGTGTTGTCAGACTTCTTACCATTAGGAACATGACTAGCAGGAATAGTGTTCAGCCATTTGAGTCTCCTCCACCACCAATGGCTGATAGGCATCTCAACCCCATTTACCTCCCTTGACTCTAAATCCCTCAATACTCCGATCCCAGCAACGCCAATTGGTTCAGTCTTGAGAGGTCCAATTGCCTCTTATATTCATCACCTTTTGTGGGTCAAAATGCCAGATTTCCACCACATTTGGATTGAAAATATATTTCCTAATTTTACTCCCTAACAGTTCACACATTTTAACATTACGTTCTCTCATTCTTAATTCGGACATCAGAGAAAATATCTTCATGTTATGATTCTATCAAATCCTTTTAGTCTTATTAACACTTCAGTATTAACACATTGCTGCAACATCGGTAGAATAATTGTAAATTGGTGCTTGTAAAATGTTAGGGAGAAAGCATTGAACAGAGCTTTTAAAAGAGAGAGAAAGAGCAATTGCCACTTGCCAGAAATAACAGCTCACAGCTCTCAAAGAGAGAGAAAATCACTGGCTCTCTTACCATCATTTATATCTTAGAGAAAGCCCCATCCAGATAGCAAAGGTACCGAAGAAGAAAGAAGTTCCTGTCAGAAAAATTAACAGAGAAAGCTCACAATGTTCCAGAAGACAATACCCTGGTTGTAATTTAGAAAGTGATTAAATTCTATTTTGTTAATGAATGAGAATTGTATTTATTGGAGTAGCATTTCATTAGAATCTTATTTAATTTAGAAATAGTCACAAGGGATTTATTGGATTTGTCAATAGTTTAGTTAATTTGTTCACTTTTAGTTACATAAATAAATTGTTATGTGTAGATTTTAGACCATCACCATTAATAGATCTATCCATATGTCTGATGCTCATTTCTCCAATATCCTTCAATGCCACAGCACACAAGGCCACAGACTGAGTAATTCCCATACTCAGAAAGGTAAAGTCGCCATAGCCCCAGATGACCATAAGCTGCACTCCCCTTTGAGGGGGGAGAACTGATGCATGGTGATTTAACCAGAGGATTGTCACACCTCAGACTGTTGCAAAGGCAGGGCCTTCATAGAACATAGAACATTACAGCGCAGAACAGGCCCTTTGGCCTTCGATGTTGCACCGACCAATTAGGAACAAGCAGTGACTCTCTAACCTAAACCATTCCCCTTTCATCCATAAATTTATCTACTAACCTCTTAAACGCCACCAAACTTGGCGCATCTACAACTGACGCAGGCAAGGCATTCCATACCCTTACCACCCTCTGGGTAAAGAACCTACCTCTGACATCTGTCCTAAAACCACCACCCCTTAATTTAAAGCTATGTCCCCTCGTGCTAGCTTTCTCCATCCTAGGAAAAAGGCTATCACTGTCCACCCTATCTAAACCTCTAATCATCTTATATGCTTCAATAAGATCCCCTCTTAGCCGCCTCCTTTCTAACGAAAACAACCTCAAATCCTTCAACCTCTCTTCATAGGACCTGCCCTCCATACCAGGCAACATCCTGGTAAACCTCCTCTGTACCCTCTCCAATGCCTCCACATCTTTCTTATAATGTGGGGACCAGAACTGCACACAATACTCCAAGTGCGGCCGCACTAGAGTTTTGTACAGTTGCAACATGACGTTGCGGCTCCGAAATTCAATCCCCCTACCAATAAAAGCTAAGACTCCGTATGCCTTCTTAACAACCTTATCGACTTGACTGCCAACTTTCAGGCATCTATGCACACATACACCAAGATCCCTCTGTTCATCAACACTATTAAGAGTCCTACCATTAGCCCTATACTCTACACATTTGTTATTCCTGCCAAAGTGAATTACCTCACACTTTTCCACATTAAACTCCATTTGCCACCTCTCGGCCCAGCTCTGCAACTTGTCCAAGTCTCTCTGCAAACTAGAACACCCCTCTTCACTATCTACCACTCCACCGACTTTGGTGTCATCCGCAAATTTACTAATCCATCCTTCAATACCCTCATCCAGATCATTTATAAAAATTACAAACAGCAGGGGCCCCAAAACAGATCCCTGAGGTACACCACTTGTAACCGAACTCCACAATGAATATCTCCCATCAACCACCACCCTCTGTCTTCTATCTGCTAGCCAATTCCTAATCCAATTAGCTAAATCACCCTCAATCCCATACATCTGCATTTTCTGCAGAAGCCTTCCATGTGCCACCTTATTGAACGCCTTACTAAAGTCCATATTTACCACATCAACTGCCTTACCCCCATCCACCTCTTTGGTCACTTTTTCAAAAAACTCAATAAGGTTAGTAAGGCACGACCTACCCTTCACAAAACCATGCTGACTATCCCCAATCAATTCATTTCTCTCTAAATAACTATAAATCCTATCCCTAATAATTCTCTCCAATACTTTGCCCACAACAGACGTAAGACTCACTGGCCTATAATTCCCCGGAAAGTCTCTCTTCCCCTTCTTGAACAATAGGACCACATTCGCTATCCTCCAGTCTTCCGGCACTATACCCGTAACCAACGACGACCTGAAGATCAGAGCCAGAGGCTCTGCAATCGCCTCTCTCGCCTCCCAGAGAATCCTAGGGTAAATCCCGTCCGGCCCAGGGGACTTATCTAACTTCAAACCCTCAAGAATATCTAGCACATCCTCCTTATCTACTTCAATACTTTCCAGTTTGCAACCCTGTATCCCAGTGTTCTCCACAACTACATTTACATCTCCCTGCGTGAATACCGAAGAGAAATATTTATTCAGTGCCTCTCCAATCTCTTCAGGCTCCACGCACAACTTCCCACTGCTGTCCATAACTGGCCCTAACCTTGCCCTAACCAATCTTCTATTCTTAACATATCTAAAGAAAGCTTTAGGATTCTCCTTGATCCTATCAGCCAAAGTCTTCTCGTGTCCCCTTTTAGCCCTCCTCAACTCACTCTTTAGCTCACTCCTGGCTAATCTATAGCTATCCAGTGCACTAACTGAGCCTTCAAGCCTCGTCCTGACATAAGCCTCTTTTTTACTTTTAACCAGCGAATTAACTTTTTTAGTACACCAAGGTTCCCTTACTCGACCATTTCCTCCTTGCCTGACAGGGACATACTTATCAAGGACTCGCAGTAGCTGCTCCTTGAATAAGCTCCACATTTCAGATGTTCCCAGTCCCTGTAGTTTCCTAGTCCAACCTATGCACCCTAATTCCCTCCTTATGGCCTCATAATTACCATTCCCCAGCTATAACTACTGCCCCCAGCTTCATGCCTATCCCTATCCATCACTAAGGTGAACGTAACCGAATTGTGGTCACTATCACCAAAATGTTCACCAACTTCCAAGCCTAACACCCGGTCTGGCTCATTGCCCAGCACCAAATCCAATGTAGCCTCACCTCTAGTTGGCCTATCTACATACTGAGTCAAAAAACCTTCCTGCACACTTTGTATAAAAACTGACCCCTCTAACGAGCTAGAGCAATAGCTATTCCAATCAATATTAGTAAAGTTAAAGTCCCCCATAACAATTACCCTATTACTTTCACTCCTGTCCAGGATTGACTTTGCAATCCTTTCCTCTACCTCTCTAGAACTTTTAGGAGGTCTATAAAAGACTCCCAACAGGGTGACCTCTCCTCTCCTGTTTCTAACCTCAGCCCATACTACCTCAACAGACAAGTCCTCATCAAACTTCCTTTCTGTCACTGTGATACAGTCTTTGACTAATAATGCCACTCCTCCCCCCCTTCTACCTCCTTCTCTACTCCGACTGAAGCATTTGAACCCTGGAACCTGCAACAACCATTCCTGTCCCTGCTCTATCCATGTCTCTGAAATGGCCACAACATCGAAGTTCCAGGTACTGGTCCAAGCTGCAAGTTCCCCTATCTTATTGTGAATACTTCTTGCATTAAAGTATACGCATTTCAAAGCATGCCCTACTCCACCTGTACGCTGCTGTGTTTTACAGTTCTCATCTATGACCCCCCTGTTCTCGTCCCTCATAACATCCAAACTACTCAGGATCCCACCCCCCCTCTGAATCAGTTTAAAGCCCCCTGCATAGCCATGTATAACCTGTATATATATTCCAACTCATTTCTCCCAGTGCTGTTCAGCATTAAATCCCAATCACCCAGCGAATGACTTTGTAAAGTTTGTGTGGATTCTCAATGAGAATGCAGAGAGGACCTAGAGAAGAGGAAGAGTGATTAGAATTGTACATTTGGAGGGGAGGAGGAGGAGGAGGAGAAAGGCAAATGATCACATAAAGACCAGGAAAAGATGTGGTGGGAAAAGAAGGATTGGGAAATGAAAGGAATTCATTTCTGGTACATTGCAAAAAGCATTTCATTTAATTTTCTTCAGATCAGGGATATTAGAAGCACCTGAATGAGTCATAGAATTCTACCGCCCCGCCCACCATGGGATCGGAGCTGGCAAGTGACGCGGCAGTAGATTTTCCAGTCTCAGGTTGAATGAGGCAATAAAATCCCACTAATAGAGTCACTGGATACGATCTTACTGGCCTTTCACACCACGTTCCCGCTGCAGCGAGTCAGAGAATGTGATGCCCAGCCAAATCTCCGTTCACTGCAGCAGGATGGGAAAATCCCGCCGGAGCGAATAGCCATTACAATCCGGCCGCGGAGATTTACAGCTCAACAAGAGGCCCTTCAGCCCATCATGTCTGCACTGACCATCAAGCTCCTATCTATCCTAATCACACTTCCCAACACTCAGTCCGTGTGCTATGAGAGCTCATTTCAAGAGCTCATGTAAATACTTCCTAAATTCATGAATGTTCCTGTCTCTATCTCCCTTTCAGGCAGCAAGGTCCAGATCCCCACCACCCTCTGGATGAAGAAAGTTTTTCCTCAAATCTCCTCTAAACCTCCTGCTCCTGATCTTAAATCTGTGCCCTCTCTCCTAAGAGGAAAAGTTTCTTCCTGTCCACCCTATCTCTGCCTATCATAATTTTATACACTTCAACTGGTGATAAGTAACTAAATTAAATTAATCATTATTGACTGGCTCAAAGAATGTTACCAGAACTGAGAACTTATTGCTTTCAGAAAGACCCTTTCTTTTCTATAGAAAACAGAAGTTCAACTGAAAGCTTTTTTTTTAATTATATAAGTTTTTTTGGGAAAGGCATAGAAAAATTGTTTAGACTTTATTTTGTTTATTCATTCACAGGATGTAGCTGTCATTAGCTAGGTCAGCACGCATTACCTACCTTTAATTGTCCTTGAGAGGATGGTCTTTTCGAACAATTGCAGTGCACATGCTGTAGGTACATCCACAATTACTGCTTTAAACATACTCACCAACTGAGCTTTCACAGTCCGCTGCAGTGGAGAATTCCAAAGATTCACAACTCTGAGTAAAAATGAAATTCTCCTCATCTCACTCCCAAGTGGCTTCCTCCTTATTTTGAAATTGTCTCCTGGCTCTGAATTCTCCAGCCAAGGGAAACATCTAACCCGCATCTACCCTGTTGGTTCCTTTAAGTAGAATCATCAAATCCCCACAGTGCAGAAGAAGACTATTTGGCACATCGAGTTTGCATCGACCACAATTCTACCTAGGCCATATTCCCACAACCCCATGCATTTTCCCCGCTAATGCCCCTGATACTAGGGTCAATTGAGCATGACCAATCTAGCTAACCCGCACATCTTTGGACTGTGGAAGGAAACCGGAACAACAAGTGGAAACCCATGCAGACATGGGGAGAACATGCAGACTCCACAGACAGAGACTCGAGACTGGAATTGAATATGGGTCTCTGGCGCTGTGAGGCAGCAGTGCCAACCACTGTGATACCATATGTTTTAGGTTTCGGTTAGATTATCTCTCATTCTTTGAATCTCTAGAAAATACAAGCCCAGTTTTCTCTTCATAAGACAGCTTCTTCATCCTGGGAACTGATCTGGTGAACACTTGTTTCACTCCCTCTATGACAATAATATCCTTCCGAGTGTAAAGAGACCAAAACTACATACAATACTCCAAGTGTGGTCTAACCAAAATTTTATGCAGTTGAAGCAGTTGTTATTGAGTAAGTTCCACTCGATAGCACTGTTGACAATCTCTTCCATTGCTTTGACAATGGTCATGAGTAGTCTGATGAGGTAGGTAATTGAGTGGGTTAGATTTGTTCTGCTTTCCGTGAAGTGGACATATCTGGGTAGTTTTTCATATTGTCAGGTAGGTGCCAACAGTGGAACAGCTTGGCTAAAGGAGTAGCTAGTTCTGGGGTACAAGTCTTCAGTACTATGTATGGAATATGGTCAAGGTGTACTAGGTCCTCAGAGGCAGAAATCCCTTCACCAAAAAACCCCTTTATTTACAATCTAACAACATCACACAGAGTGCTTCCAGTTAATAGACTATACTCAGAGTGCCAAAGGAACTGACACTCATGGTTAAATACAAAGCAAAAGTCTCCCTGACTGCTCCGTCAATTTGGCCCTCAGTCGGGGAGTTCATATTCCAACAGACCGACATCAATTGCCTAATTAAAGTCATTAAACAGGGCCAGTAGCCTGGGTTGAACCAGCACTTCCAGCCATTTCTTGATATCACGTGGAGAGAATTGAATTGGCAAAGTAGTGGAATTGCCCAAAACTCGGGTCCCCATTAAAAAACAAAATCAATAATTGCCAATAAATCCATTGGGAATTCAGGAGGAATTTCTCTCCTCAGAGAATGATGAGAATGTGGAACTTGGTGAGGTTAAAGGGAAGCCACATAAAAATACACGGGAGAAAGGAATAGAAGGTAATGCCAATACGGTCAGATTATGAGGATTGGGTGTAGGTTCAAGTGGAGCATTATTGCTAGCATAGATCAGATAGGCTGAATGGTCTGTTTCTGTGCTGTGAGTTCACTGAAATTCAATGTAAATAAACCCTGTTATTGTTACAATCCAGTTCTTTGGAATGTTAAAGATAGGCAGTACCTGTATTAAGGTCATTTGGACAAGGGTTCAAAGCCTCCTCCCTGAAAGATAAATGCCTGTGTACAAATCTTTCATACAGTTCCTGCTGTATATTCAGGTGCTTTGATTTATGCGACCATTGTAAATCATTAACAATGGCCGGGCTGCATTTGCTGAGGAATTTTATGATCAGTTAACAATCGCTGATCTTTCCAGACTTGCTATATTTGTGAAAGTATGTGAATTAGTCCACTTATAGCAACTGTAACCGACATTAAATTGACGGAAGGAGTCGGACCATCCAAATAATTGGAATCAATTACATGGATCACGTTTTGACACTTGGTATTAGGGAGCTGAGGATCGCAAAGAGAGAGACGGGACGCATCCCTCCAGAGAGGGAAAGGACACACGGCCATTTCAAAACCGAGCCCCACTCAGGAAAGGTTTTGTTTTCATCGGTAGTAATGACTTTGTTTTAATTCGAGGATGATGATATCAAGGAATAGGCAGAAGGAGCATTTTTATTTGAGAAGCATTTTTATTTGTCAGCCATGGCTCAGTAAGTGTGAAGATCCAAGCTATCACAGTCCATCCACTAAAACCAGAATGCCCAGCAAATTGCCATATTACTGTTTGATTTGATTGATTTATTGTTGTCATATGTATTGGGATACAGTGAGAAATATTGTTTTTTGCACACTATACAGACAAAACATAGCATTCATAGAGAAGGAAAGGAGAGAGTGCAGATTGTAATATTACGGTCATAGCTAGAGTGCAGAGAAATATCAACTTAATGCATTTGTGTGAGCTTACTGTGGGTAAATTGGCTGCCTGCTTTCCTACATTACAACAATGAGCAAACATCAGGAGCACGTTATTGGCAATGATAAACTCTTTGATTTCCCTTGGTTGTGAAAGGCATTAAATAAGTGGTATAGCATCATATGGCTCTGGTAGATGATGTTACCAATAAACAAGGCACTAATTCTGGCACTGACTCAATACACCAAATGGCCTCTTTCTGTCAGTTTCTCTACGTTCCCATGAACCTATAAGCGTGAACCTGAAACCCACAGTTAGGTGGGCAGTTTAGTCAGATGCTTGAATCACACAGAGGACATTTTGTAAAAAGAATCAATGGCTTCCTTGTTTGGAGGGTGGGGGAGGCAGTGGGGGGTTGGGGATGGGATAGAAATTGATTGGAGCTACTGACAGGATCAATGGGAAAGTGGCTTTTTAGGTAGCCTTGTCCAACTAGCTCAGTGATCCAATGTAAATGAGTGCACCTTTGGGCAGATCGTTAGTGAATCTTACGGCCATGGCAAAGGTAATTCAGCCCATCAAGACCATTCTTGCTCTTTGAAAGTGCACTCCAAATACTCCCACCCTCCCTCCTCTTCCTTCCCCAAAGTTCTGGAATTTATTTCCTTTTAAATATATTTGATCAATTCCCTTTCAAATCCCACCACTGAATTTGTGTTTACTTCCCTTATAAGCAGTGAATTCCAGATCACAAATTTCTCACTGAGATAAAAGCAAATTACTGCAAATGCTGGAATCTGAAACAAAAACAGAAAATCTTAGCAGGTCTGACAGCACCTGTGGAGGGAAGAAGTAGAACCAATGTCTCGAATCTGGATGACTCTGACAATATTGGAATAGTTTAGGTTAGAGGGTTATTAGATTGGTTCCATTGGTCGATGCATCATCGAAGGCCGAAGGGCCTGTACTGCGCTGTAATGTTCCATGTCCTAAAGGGTAATCGAGACTTCAAGTGTTGGCTCATTCTCTCTTCATGGATGCTGTCAGACCTGTTGAGATTTCCCAGCATTTTCTGTTTCGTCACAAGAAAAACAGAAATACAAGATAATTCTTAGATGGGGAGAGATTGGGAAATATTGATGTCCAAAGGGATCTGCATGTTCTTGGTTCACTAATCCCTGAAAATTAACAAGCAGGTGGAACAAGCAATTTGGAAGACAAATGTATTTTTTTATTCATTTGTAAGACATGAGTGTCACTGGCTGGCCAGCATTTATTGCCCATTCCTAGTTGCCCTTGGAGGGCAGACAAGAGTCAATCACATTGCTGTGGCTCTTGAGTCACCTATAGATCAGGTAAGAATGGCAAATTTTCTTCCATAAAGGGAATTAGTGAACCAGATGGGTTTTTCCAACAATTGATAATGGTTTCAAGGTCATCAGTAAATTCTTAATTCTAGATATTTTTATTTAATTCAAATTCCACTATCTGCCGTGATGAGATTCGAACTTAGGTTCAGCTGAGTTTCTGTATTAAAAGTCTAGCAATAATGCAACCTGGCCTTCGCCTCCCCCATCTGTGTGTTACTCTATATTGCGATGGGACTTGAGATAAAAAAGTCTTGTTGCACGTGTATAGAGACTTGGAGAGACCACACATGGAGGGGTGGGCATGTAATTTGGATCTCCTAACCTAAGGAAGGATATAATGGTCAGAGAGGGGAAGGAACATAGGTTCAGCAGAGTTATCCCTGGGATTGACCTACGATGAGAGATTGAGGAGACTGAACCTGTATTCTCTAAGTTTAGAGGAATGAGAGGAGACCTCTTGTTGAGGTGTACAAAATCCTTAGAAGGTTCGATGGGATGGGTACAGGAAGGATATTGGAATCGGCTAGAACTAGGGACAGTCTCAGAATAAGAGGTAGTCCATTTAGAATTGAAATGAGGAGGAATTGTTTTACTCAGAGGGTAGTGAATCTTTGGAATTCTCTACTCCAGAGGGATGCAGAGGTTCACTTATTGAATATGTTCAAAGCAGAGGTTGAAAGATACATATGCACCAATGACATCATGGGATACGAAGATGATGAATAAAGATGTCCCCCAGAAAGATGCATAAGGACCAACTGTTCTGAAATAAACTTCCCCTTTAACACTTGGAAATGGCCTCCTGCTAAAATACAAGCTATAGAAAAGGCCATTTTAGTACACTAGTCTGGCCTTATAAGCATATAATAACGTTAATTGCATTTCTGGTATTTTAAATGTCTGTTACACAGGCAGTATATAAGCATTAAATATACTTGCAAGTCAGTCTTGCTAACCTGGTTGAACATTAGAGAGATGATTTCAAAGGAGGAGCCAAATGGCTTTCTGATCCAATTTCCTATGTTTTTATATTTGTTCATAGCTGTCACTGGCTCGGCCAGTGTTTATTGCCCATCTCTGGGGGCATTTAAGGATTGCCACGGCTCTCTGGAGTCATATGTAGGCCAGACCAGGTAAGGAAGGCAGATTTCCTGCCCCAAAGTGAACCAGATGGGTTTTTATGACAATTGACAATGATTTCATGTTCATCATTAAACGTTTAACTCCAGATTTTTACTAAATTCAAATTTCACCATTTTTCGGGTGGGATTTGAACCCAGCTCCCCAGACCATAATCCTGGGTCTCTAGATGACTATTCCAGTGACAATACCACTGCTTTCCTTACTTCATTGGCTACAAAGTGGTTTGGAATCTCAGGAGATGAAGGGTGTCATAGAAATGCAAGTCTTATTTCTCCTCTATTCTCATCATTAAAGCCCACAATTCCATTGTTTTACTCCCAATTTTTGTCACTTTCTGCTGGGGTTGCCCCTGGATTGTGGGCAAAGGAAAGTGCTCACGTCATGGCCGTGTTGAGTATCTGTTGTATGCTACAATGCTTTGTCCTGCATACTTAGCTCTAACATCACAGCCTGCGGTCAACCATGTACTGTAACCCTCAGAATGTACTCTCTCGCAGAGAAATGACAGGCCATCCCATACTGTGATTGAAGCATGTGGCAGTGATGCTGAGTACTGCAATGAATATTGAGTATGAAACACAGAGGGCTTCTCTCCCTGTCAATGGTCGCCTGAGGATCGCAGCAGACACCTCCAGAAGCTGAAAGATACCCTCATAAGAATAGGTACGGCGCCCAACTCATCGATCAACAGTTCCGATGCGTCACAGCAAAAAAACCGCATCAATCTCCTCAAAAGATAAATGTGAGACACGTGGACAGAGCACCCTTCGTCATCCAGTATTTCCCCGGAGCGGAGAAGCTATGACATCTTCTCCAGAACCTTCAACATGCCATTGATGAAGACAAACATCTCACCAAGGCCATCCCCACACCTCATTTCTTGCCTTCACACAACCTCAAACAGACCATCGTCCACAGCAAACTACCCAGCCTTCAGGAGAACAGTGATAATGGCATCACACAACCACACCACAGCAACCTCTGCAAGACATGCCAGATCATTGATGTCATCATCTCATGTGAGAATACCATCCTCCAGGTACACAATACATATTCTTACAATTTGGGCAATGTTGTCTATCTGATACACTGTAGGAAAGGATGTCCCAAGGCACGTTTCATTGGGGAGACTATGCAGGTGCTACGATGAGGGATGAATGAACACTGCTCAACAATCACCCAACAAGAATGTTGTCTTCCTGTTGGGGAACACTTCAGTGATCACGGCCATTCAGCCTCTGACCTTCGGGTAAGCATTCTCCAAGGCGGCCTTCACAACACACAACAACGCAGAGTCACTGAGCAGAAACTGATAGCCAAGTTCCACACACATGAGGACGGCTTCAACTGGGATCTTGGGTTCATATCACACTATCTGTAACTCCCATGACTTGCCTGGACTTGCAAAATCTCACTAACTGTCCTGGCTGGAGACAACATACATCTCTTTAACCTGTGCTTAATCCTCTCTCCACTCACATTGTCTTTATCTTTAAGACCTGATTACCTGTAAAGACTCGCATTCCAACCATTATTTTGTAAATTGAGTTTGTGTCTTTATATGCCCTGTTTGTGAATAAAACTCCCACTCACCTGATGAAGAGGCAGTGCACCAAAAGCTAGCAGCTTTTGCTACCAAATAAACCTGTTGGACTTTAACCTGATGTTGTGAGACTTCTTACAATGTTCAACTGTGCCAGGGACACAGGTTCGATTCCAGTCTCGGATCAATGCCTGTGTGGAGTTTGCACTTTCTCCCCATGTCTGCATGGGTTTCCTCTGGCTGCTTCAGTTCCTCCCACAGTTCAAAGATGTGTGAGTTAGGTTGATTGGACACTAAGGGACAACTTAGGATGGCCAATCCACCTAACCTGCATATCTTTGGACACTAAGGGACAATTTAGCATGGTCAAAGATGTGCAGGTTAGGTGGATTGGCCATGCTAAACTGTCCCTTAGTGTCCAAAGATAAGTAGATTAGGTGGATTGGCTGTGCTAAATTGCCCCTTAGTGTCCAAAGATGCGCAGGTTAGGTGGATTGGCCATGCTAAATGTGCAGGGTTATGGGGATAGGGCAGAAGGGAAGGTCTGGGAGGGATCTTGTTTTAGAGATTTGGTGTGGATGGCCTCTTTCTGCACTGTAAGGATTTTATGATTCTATGATTGTATGGGTCTATGGTTGTGGGGACCAATAATCCTTTGGTTCTATGGTGTGGTCCTATGATCTAGTTTATCGCTCCCACTGAAATTGTTAGCTAATTCCAAGCAGGTTATCATTAGCCTCTACACTCCTGGGCTACTTATGGGGAAATGGAAAGAAGATTTGTACTTTTGCAATTGCAGGAGATTCCAAAGCGCTTCGCAGCCAACTAACTAGCTACTCTGTTCTGCACAGCTCACCTCCTGCTCTCTCTCTCTCCGCTCAGACACAGAGCTAACTGACACAGATCAGAGAGTGGGCAAAAGGCAGGAAATTATTCTCTGACCAGAATCGGGGGAAACATTCACACGGGTATATGGAGGGTAAGTGCAGAGAGTGTGTAAACTACAAAGGTGAGGAAGAGGACGATGGCACTTTGGAGGAATAAGTGCTTTGGGGAAACGGAGAGCTGTGGGCTGGTGTGGTGCATAGCACGGAGGATCCCCCAGCACCCAATAAAGCAGATTAGATATTGTCCCATCCTCTGAACTGCCCCCACTCCCGGTATGATATAGAGCTAATTTGCTCAGGGGAAATCAGGGAGAAGAAGGCAAGTGCTTTTACAATTTCACCTCCAGCTTTTATGATTTAAAAGTAATTTAAGCAGCCTCGCTGGTAAATCCGTCATTGAGTGTGACAGAAATGCACAAATTAAATTTAATCAAAAGAACCACTTACCCACATGTCAGTCTCTGTTATTCAAATAGCCGGGACCTGCTGGTTGAGAACTTCAATTTCATTTCATTCCAATGCATTGAAGTATTTTTCATGTTGCGAATGAATTGCTGTCAAAATATTATTAAGCGGGCCATCAATCTGCTACTAGCTCAGGGACAAGCTTCAATGCGCCTTAAAGGTGACAAGCAAAGTAGGGTTTATTGGAGATTAGAGTAAATAAAGAGTTGGCTTAAGGAGATGAAGAATTAACGGTTTTGTGTTTTCACATGAGACAAATAAGAAAGGACTTGTATTTATACGTCACCTTTCATCACCTCAGGACGTCCCAAACCACTTTACAGCCAATGAAATACCTTTAAAGTGTACACACTGCCGCAAAAAGGCCATAAGAACAGTAGGCCATTCGGCCCATCGAGTCTACTCCCCCATTCCATGACATCATGATTGATCTAATATGATCATTGTCAACTCCATTTTCCCCCATTTTTCCTAAGTATACCTTGATTCCCTTACTGATTAAAAATCTATCCATCTCAGCTTGAACATTCTTAATGACCCAGCCTCTAAAGCCCTCTGTAATAAAGAACTCTTTACCCTCTGGGAGAAGGAATTCCTTCCCATCTATGTTTTAAATGACACGACCCCTTACCCTAACGTTACGCCCTCTGGTCCCAAGAGTTTAAACCTGAAGGAGAAACAACTTCTCAGGATCTATCTTGTCAAACCCCCTGCTAATCCTTGATATCTCAATAAGGTTGCCTCTCATTCTTTTAAACTCCAAAGACAACAGGTCCAACCTACTCCACCTTTCCTTGTAAGAAAGTCACTTCATATCTGGGATCAACCTAGTGAATTTTCTTTGAGCTGCCTCCAATGCCAGTATATCTTTCACAGAACAAAGAAAAAGTACAGAGCAAAGACAGGCCCTTCGGCCCTCCAAGACTGTGCTGATCATGATGTCCCAACTAAACCTTCTGCCTTTACTCAATCCGTATCCTTTTATTCTCTCCCTTGTCATGTACCCATGCAGATACCTCTTAAATGTTATCAATGTGCCTGCTTCCACTACATTGTCTGGCAGCGCATTCCACCACTCTATGTGAGAAACCTCCCTAAACTTACCCTGTCTCAGCTTGAAGCTGGCACTTTGGAGGAATATAATTGACACTTCCATCCTGGAAAATAGTCTCTGACTATCCAGTTTGTCTATGTCTCTCACAGTTTTGGAGACTTCTATCAGGTCTCCCCTCAGCCTCCGTCTTTCAAGTGAAAACAATCCTAACTTATTCAATCTCTCCTCATAGGTAACACTCTCGAGACCAGCAACATACTGATGAACCACCTTTGCACTCTCTCCTCCTAGTAGTGTGGTGACCAAGATTGTATACAATACTCCATGTGTGGTCTAAACAAGGTTTTATTTAGCTGCAACATAATTTCCCAACTCCTGCATTCAGTGCCGTGGCTGATGATGGCACAGTAAGAAATCTCATAAAACCAGGTTAAAGTGAAACAGGTTTATTTGGCAACACTAGCTTTTGGAGTCTCATCCTCCTTCATCAGGTGAGTCTTGAGACTCTGAAAGTTAGTGCTGCCAAATAAACCTGTTGGAATTTAACATGGTGTTGTGTGATTTCTGATTGTGCTTACCCCAGTCCAACACCGGCATCTCCACATAATGAAGGCAAGCATGCTATATGCCTTCTTAATTACCTTGACCAATTGTGTGACACTTCTAGGAACTATGGACCTGCACACCCAGATCCCTCTGTATTTTAAGCTCCTATTTATATTTACATAATAATTCACACCTAAATTTAATCATCCAAAATGCATCACTTCACACTTGTCTGGATTAAACCCCATCTGCCATTTCTGTGTCCAATCTATCTATGTCTTGTTGTATCCTCTGACAATCCATGACACTATCAACAACTCCACCAATTCTTGTGTCATCAGCAAAATTACTAATCAAACCACTCACATTTTCCTCCAGTTCATATGTATGTACTTAGATAAGAGGGCTAAAACTGCTCACAGTATTCTGGGTGTGGGCAGCACAGTGGCACCGTGGTTAGCACTGCTGCCTCACAGCACCAAGGACCTGGATTCGATTCCAACCTTGCATGACCGACTGTAGGAGACTTTGCACGTTCTCCCTGTGTCTTCATATGTCTCGTCTGGATGCTCTGATTTCCTCTCACATTCAAAATACGTGCAGATTAGGTGGATTGGCCTCACTAAATTGACTCTTACTTTGTCTGTGTGTGAATGTGTGCTCTGCAATAGACAGGTGTCCTGTCCTGAGTGCACTTCACCTAATGCCCAGTGTCTGCCTGGATAAGCTCTGACTCCCTATGATCCTAGATTGGAGTAAGTGATGAAGTGGAAGCAAGGAACTGTGGCAGCCAATATACACACAGCAAGATCCCAAAAACTTCAATGACTTAAATAAGCAGACCATCTGTTTTAGTGATATTGGTTGAGGGATGAATGTTGACCAGGACACTGGGAAGAACTCCCCTGCTCATCTCTGAATGGTGTTGTTGGATATTTCACATCCATCTGAAAGGGAAGAAAGAGCCTCACTTTAACATCTCACCAGCAAGAGTGAGAAGCATTGCCAATCTTAAAATATAGGGGCATAGGAACAGGAGGAGGACATTCAGCTCTTTGAGCCCTAGTCCTCTTCCTGTTCAAAGCAATTATGGCTGATCTGTATCCTTACTCCCATCTCATAGAATCCTTACTGTGCAGAAGGAGGCCATTCAGCCCATCGAGTCTGCGCTGACCACAATCCCACCCAGGTCCCATTCGTGTAACCCCACATATTTACCCTGCTAATCCTGCTGACACTAGGGTCAATTTAGCATGGTAAATCAGCCTAACCAGTACATCTCTGGACTGTGGAAGGAAACTGGAGCACCTGGAAGAAAGATTTATCAGGATGTTGCCTGGTACGGAGGGTATTAGCTATGAGAAGAAGTTGGAGAAATTTGGTTTGTTCTCATTAGAGTGATGGAGGTTGAGGGGTGACTTGATAGAAGTCTACAAGATTATGAGGGACATGGACAGAGTGGATAGTCAGAAGCTTTTTCCCAGGATGGAAGAGTCAATTACTGGGAGGCACAGTTTAAGGTGCGAGGGGCAAGGTTTAAGGGAGATGTACGAGGCAGTACTTTTAAACAGAGACTAGTGGGTGCCTGAAACTCACTGCCAAGAGAGGTAGTGGAAGCAGATATGGTCATGAGTTTTAAGGGGTGTTTTGACAAATACATGAATAGAATGGGAATAGAGGGATATGTCCTCGGAAGGGTAGGGGGCTTTAGTTCAGTAAGAAGCATGGTTGGGCAGGCTTGGAGTGCCGAAAGGCCTGTTCCTGTGCTGTAAATTTTTTTGTTCTTTGTTCTTTGATAAGTGACAAGTAAATTTACTACTTCATTGTTTAGAAGATTAGAGTCACACTCTGTTCTCACGTTCTCTCTGAGAGGGGATGATGCTAATCACTAATCAGAGGAGGAAGATGGAAGAGGAGATTTGGAGACAAACCGGAAAACTGAGTCGGAACGAAACCATTAGAACCATAGGAAAGTTGCAGTTCAGAAAGAGGCCATTCAGCCCATTACATCTGTGTCTTCCAAAAAGGAGAAAAATAGAATACAGGGTGGCATTGTGACACTATGGTTAGCATTGCTGCCTCACAGCACCAGGGACCTGAGTTCGATTACTGGCTTGGGTCACTGTATGGAGTTTGCACATTCTCCCCATGTCTGCGTGGGTTTCCTCCAGGTGCACGGTTTCCACCCACAGTCCAAAGACGTTCAGGTTAGGTGGATTGGCCATGCTAAATTGCCCCTTGGTGTCAGGGGGACTAACTTGAGCAAATGTACAGAGGTAGGACCAGATGGTATTGTGATTGGCATAGATGTGATGGGCTGAATGGTCTCCTTCTCATTGTAGGGATTCTATGAGAAGTAAGTCAGAATGCTCAAGAGATCAGAATTGCTGGTTGCTTAGGGGTTGAAGGGCCGCAGGTGGTCAGAGACTAGGGAAGGAGTGAGAGCATAGACAGAGGTATCTGGAAACAAGGAGGGGAATTTTAAAATTTCAAAACACAGAGGATGTGATCGGTGAACAGAATTTGCTGTTAAGATTGCAGACAGCAGGGTTTTGGGTAAACTCCAATGAAGGAGGCAGGAAGATGGGAGGCCAAGCAGGGAAGTGTTGGGATTATCAAATCCAGAGATATCAATGAAACAGATAGAGGTGCCAACAGGACCATGTATCTCTCACAGAGGGTGGCAACTGGTGTGGAATTCCCCACCTCAGCGACCTGTGGAGGCTGAATCTCTCTTGGATTGATGTAGGTGGATTCTTGGATTATCGGGAGTCAGTGGGTTTCAAACAGGCAAGTGGAGTTGAAGCCACAATCAGATGAGCCATGACTGAATGATCAGATTTCAATGTTCTTACCCCTATTTCTTATGCAGGAGTGAGGAAAAGGCCAATTCTGATTTTCCTACTTTGTCATAGAGTCATAGAGGTTTACAGCATGGAAACAGGCTCTTTGGCCCAACTTGTCCATGCCATCCAGTGGTAGTAGAGGCGAACTCGCTGGGGTCTTTTAAGAGACTTCTGGATGAATACATGGGATTTAATGGGATTGAGAGTTATAGATAGGCCTGGTAGGTATGGATATGATCGACGCAACTTGTGGACCGAAGGGCCTGTTTGTGCTGTAGTGTTCTATGTTCTATGTGTGAAAGGATTGCCCCTCTGGACCATTTTGCATCTCCCTCCTCTCATTTTAAACCTATGCCCTCTAGTTTTAGACTTCCCTACCTTTGGAAAAAGATGTGAACTATCAACTGATCTATGCCCCTCATTATTTCATAGACCTCTATAAAACCACCGCTAAGGGAAAAAGATCCCAGTCTATCCAGCCTCTCCTTTTGTGGTGATGGTGTCTATAGTTCATAGAATCTTACAGTGCAGAAGGAAGCCCATCGAGTCTGACCAACCACAATCATTGTGGTTGTGGTTGAGTATATGTAAATTACTCTGTATTTACATATAGAGTAAATACATACTCTATATGTATTTATAGAGTAAATACATAATCCCATGCATTTACTCTAGCTGATCCCCTGACACTAAGGGGCAATTTATCATGGCCAATCCATGTAACCCACACATGTTTGGACTGTGGGAGGAAACTGAAGCACCCAGAGGAAACCCATGCAGACATGGGGAGAATGTGCAGACTCCGCATAGAGAGTAACCAAAGCCAGGAATCGAACATGGGTCCTTGGCGCTGTGAGGCAACAACGCTCACCACTGTGCCACTGCGCCACCCCTTATTTTTCAGAGAACCACTGGGTACTTTGCCTGTTGGATGCAAACAAGAAAATATCAGGCAAAACACCCGCAATATTCTGATAAATGCTGCTTCGAAAGGGAGCATGGGCCAAGAGTTCCATCATCTTTTCAGGTGTACAGTTCTGTAGGTTAGTGCGTCGATGTGGCATTGGGTAAAGGAGGACTAATTCTATATTAATTTTCACCGTCTGCTTTGAGTCTTTTTGCCAGTGATTGATGAGAATCTGACAGAAACAAGCCAGTTAATCAGTGCGAGGAGGCTGATTGAGCTGGAGGATTAGATTAAACTGTGGCTGAAAGTTATACAGCAGCGAGAGGATTGGAGGGAGATGGAGAGGAAGGGGTGAGTCGGTGATATATGTTGGTTCGCAGATGAAATCCGACTTCAGTGGGTCGTTAATCAGCCGCACGATGAGTTCAGGTGTCCCCGGGCTGATTAGCTTCATCCTTCACTCATGAGAAGGGATTGAAAATGAAAGGAGAAATTACCTTTCATTCTTCACCATCATTGACAGTCAGAGTAACAGATAACAAGAAGATCAGGCAGGCACCTAGTCTGCCCTGGCCTGGCACAATGGGCTTGTGGGTCACAATATCGCTCAAATCCCGCCATGCATTAATACTCAAGCCCCATTACAGCCATCATCTCACTCAGAGTTACCTCGTGTTCCTGGCAAAGTTCTAAGAGATCAAAGGTTATGGAAAGCAAAATAGACTTTACCAGTCATGTGGAAAAAGATTTTTGCCGAATCTGGGCCTATGTTACACGATACAACATAGAACATAGAACATACAGCACAAACAGGCCCTTCGGCCCACAAATTGCACCAATCATATCCATACCAAGGCTGTCTATAACTCTCAATCCCATTAAATTCCATGTATTCATCGAGAAGTCTCTTAAAAGACCCAGCGAATTTGCCTCTACCATCACCGACAACAGCTGATTCCACTCACTCACCACCCTCCGAGTGAAAAACTTACCCATGTGTGACTTTTTTGTTAAAATCTGTTATGATCCACGGTCAAATATTCAGAGGCAGCACGGTGCCACAGTGGTCAGCACTGCTGCCTCACAGTGCCAGGGATCCAGGTTTGATTCCAACCTCAGGTCAATCTCTGTGTAGAGTATGCACATTCTCCCCGTATCTGCATGGGTTTCCTCCAGGTGCTCTGATTTCCTCCCACACCCCAAAGATGTGTAGGTTAAGTGCATTGGCCATGTTAAATTCTCTCATTTGATCCATATCTCTCTACACCCATCTTACTGATATAACTGTCTAAATGCTTTATAAAATGTCCAAAGATGTGTGGATTAGATTGATTGGTCATGCTAAAATTGTCCTTTAGTGTCCTGAAACACATAGGTTAGAGGGATTAGCAGGTAAATATATAGAGATATGGGGGTAGGGTTTGGGTGGGATTATGGTCCATTGGCCACTTTCCGCACTGTAGGGTTTATATGATTCTATGAAAAAACAAAATTGTAACCCCACCTCTACTACTACCTCTAGCAGCTTGTTTCAGACACTCACCACCCTCAGTGTGAAAAAATTGCCCCTTTGGACCCTTTTGTATCTCCCCCTTCACCTTAAACCTATGCCCTCTAGTTTTAGACTCCCCTATCTTTGGGAAATGATGTCAACTATCTAATTGATCTATGCTGCTCATTAATTTATAGATATCTATAAGATCACCCCTAAGCCTCCAACTCTCTAGGGAAAAAAACTTGACAATGATATAGATGGGTTAAAGTTTCACAAATAGGCTTACATTAACATTGCAATGAAGTTACTATGAAAATCACCTAGTCGTCACACTCCACCACCTGTTTGGATACACTGAGGGAGAATTTAGCACAGCCAATGCATCTAACCAGCACATCTTTCAGACTGTGAGAGAAAACTGGAGCACCCAGAGAAACCCACACAGACATGGGGAGAATGTGCAGCCTCCACACAGACATTGGCCCAAGCCAGGGATTGAACCCAGGTCCTTGGCGCTGAGTCAGCAGTGCTAAGTGCTGTGCCACCGTGCCACTCCTGCTGGGCCCACCTTTAACATTAACATCAAGAGTCAAACTAAAGGAGTAATCCTGACTCAAAATGTAGATGTAGAGATGCCGGCGTTGGACTGGGGTAAATTCAGTAAAGTTTTACAACACCAATTTTAAATCCAACCAATTTATTTGATAGTAAATTCACGAGCTTTCGACTCTATAGCCTTCGTCAGGCAAATGCAGTGTTCTGGTCTGCAATAGCACTCATATCCACACAGACAGTTACAGATTGCTGATTAGAATGCGAATCCTTACATCTAACCTGCTATTCAAGTGTTGAAGTGGCTAACAATGCGTGTGAAGGGAATCCTGAGCATTGGTTAGAGAATTGTGTATTTTCTCTAGACAGCACAGTAAGTGAGGTTTTTTGCTAACCCAGGCAAGTTACGGGGGTTACAGATAGTGTGTCATGAAGCCAAGATCCCTATTAAGACCGTCCTCATGTGTGCGGAACTTGGCTATCAGTCTCTGCTCAGCGACTCTGCGCTGTCGTGTGTCACGAAGGCCCCCTTGAAGAACATTTACCCACAGGTCGGAGGCCGAATGCCCATGACTGCTGAAGTGTTCGCCCACAGGAAGGGAACTGTTTTGCCTGGTGATTGTTGAGCGATGCTCATTCATCCGCTGTCGTAGTGTCTGCATGGTCTCCCCAATGTACCATGCTTCGGGACATCCTTTCTTGCAACGTATTAGGTAGACAACGTTGGCCGAGTTGCAAGAGTATGTACCGTGTACCTGGTGAATGGTATCCTCACGTTTGATGATGTCGTCCATGTCTATGATCTGGCATGTCTTGCAGAGGTTGCTGTGGCAGGGTTGTGTGGTATTGTGGTCACTGTTCTCCTGAAGGTTGGGTAGTATATGGCGCTCGACTCATCAATCGACAGTTCCAACGTGCCACAGCGATAAACCGCACTGACCTCCTCAGAAGACGAACACGGGACACGGTGGACAGAGTACCCTTTGTTGTCCAGTACTTCCCCGGAGCGGAGAAGCTACGACATCTTCTCCGGAGTCTTCAACATATCATTGATGACGATGAACATCTCGCTAGGGCCATCCCCACCCCCCCACTTCTTGCTTTCAGACAACCGCACAACCTCAAACAGATCATTGTTCGCAGCAAACTACCCAACCTTCAGGAGAACAGTGACCACAATACCACACAACCCTGCCACAGCAACCTCTGCAAGACATGCCGGATCATAGACATGGACGACATCATCAAACGTGAGGATACCATTCACCAGGTACACGGTACATACTCTTGCAACTCGGCCAACGTTGTCTACCTAATACGTTGCAAGAAAGGATGTCCCGAAGCATGGTACATTGGGGAGACCATGCAGACACTACAACAGCTGATGAATGAGCATCGCTCAACAATCACCAGGCAAAACAGTTCCCTTCCTGTGGGCGAACACTTCAGCAGTCATGGGCATTTGGCCTCCGACCTGTGGGTAAATGTTCTTCAAGGGGGCCTTCATGACACACGACAGCGCAGAGTTGCTGAGCAGAGACTGATAGCCAAGTTCCGCACACATGAGGACGGTTTAATAGGGATCTTGGCTTCATGACACAATATCTGTAACCCCCGTAACTTGCCTGGGTTAGCAAAAAAGCTCACTTGCTGTGCTGTCTGGAGAAAATACACAATTCTCTAACCAATGCTCAGGATTCCTTTCACACACATGTTTAGCCACTTTAACACTTGAATAGCAGGTTAGATGTAAGGATTCGCATTCTAATCAGCAATCTATATATGTCTGTGTGGATATGAGTGCTATTGCAGACCAGAACACTGCATTTGCCTGACGAAGGCTATAGAGTCGAAAGCTCGTGAATTTACTATCAAATAAATTGGTTGGATTTAAAATTGGTGTTGTAAAACTTTACTCAAAATGCAGAGGCAGTTGCTGTTTTCCTCAAGCAAGAAGCTTCTGGAAACTCCTGCAACTAACTGGGCTGCAAATATACAAGTTTCCTTCTTTTCTCTCTAAATTAGCCTGACGGGGGATGGGATTAAAATGCGAGGCAGGTCTGCATCTCCTAACCTCACGCTTCGACTACACAACTACGCTCCGCCACTTCAGGGATTAATTGACAACTGGCCCGTTGTAAAGTGTGAAAAATTTCTGCACACACACACAGCTGATAACCAGCACAGTCCCAGGTGTGTGTAGAATGTGCATACAATGTGCCTTATCTCTCCCACTTAATCAGGCTCTCATTGACCCCTGACCCCTAACCACAAGAAACCTTGACTGGTTGACCCGGCTGTTCACACCTGACATGCCTTTCCTAACAAAGTGACATCTCTAAGATATGTGGTTTTGTGAGTTGAATGTGGTCACTCTACATGAAGAAGCTTGTTACATGCTCAAAACTTTAGTCTTAGTTCAAGATTTGTTCAAAGCGGTACAGATTCACAGCTGCTTGAAAGTGGAGTCACAGGTGGACAGGGTGGTGAAGAAAACATTCAACATGCTTGGTTTCATTGTTCAGACCATTGATTACAAAAGCTGGAATGTCTTGTTGAAGTTGTGCAAGACATTGGTAATACTGTGTGCAGTTCTGGTTACCCCATTATAGAAAGGATATTGTTAAACTAGAAAGAGTGCAGAAAAGATTTACTAGGATGCTACCAGGACATGGTGGATTGAATTATAAGCAGAGTCTGGGTAGACTAGGACTCTTTTCTCTGGAGCATAGGAGGCTGAGGGGTGATCTTATGGAGGGCTACCAAATACTGAAGGGCATAGATCAGCTAGATAGTCAATATCTTTTCCCAAAGGCAGGGGAGTCTAAAACTCGAGGGCATAGGTTTAAGGTGAGAGGGGAGAGATACAAAAGGGTTCAGAGGGGCACTTTTTTCACACAGAGGGTCTGGAAAGAAATGCTAGAGATAGTAGTAGAAGTGGGTGCAATTTTGTTTTTTAAAAAGCATTGGTAAGATGTATGTGGAGGGATATGGGCCAAATGTGGGCTATGGGACCAGCTTAGTGCTAAAAATGACATGCACAAGTTGGGTCGATGGGCCTGTTTCCATGCTGTAATCCTCTATGACTTGGTGGGTTCAGATTCGATCACTTGAGTTGTACTTTCCCCCCCCGCACTTGCCCCTTACTCCTCTCATTTTTATGCCTTTTGCAGCCTCGGCACAACACTCCAGTGTCAACCATGGCCCACTGCCTGAGCTTTCACCTCTCAGTCTGGAGACTCTGGTGTCAAGCCTCACTCTGCCGCTTGAGAACAGTCCGACTGCAGGATTGAGGAAGTGCTGCATTGTTGTGGGTGCCGTCTCTCAGAGGACACTCCTTAAATTCCAACTGGGCGGTTAGTCTTTCTGCTGCTTGGGTAAAGATCTTCCAAACCCCCAGCAGGGGATAACCGAAAGCTGCAAGAACCCCCGAGCACTTTCCAGTGGGAAAATGGGAATATTTAAGCAACTGATTTCCAACATACAATTCACACCGATCGATCCAAAGGCAGGCTTTGAAAAATGACACAAGAGAAGCCAAGGACACTGGGAGTCCTTTAACGTAACAGTATCCATTGTCTGCTGTGACTCAATAATATCAATAATTTACTTTCTGTGATAAATTGCAGCTATATTTCTAAAAGCAAAATCTACTTCCTGGGAAAAATAACCCCTTAAATGTACAATGCCTGGTTTTGTCAGAAGCAAAATAGTCAATTTGCCACTGTCCACTCTGCGTCCCCTTTGCTTTGGTAACATAGATATCACTAATCCTGTCAATTCTGCTCCTTGTGTTGCACCAACAAACATTTAGTCCCATATTTTAGAGCTATTAGGGACTGCACAAAGAGGCTGAATGGCCTCTCAAACCTGTTCCACTGATTCAGTTAGATCATGGCCTCAACTCCATTTATGGAATAGAATCCCTATAGTGCAGAAGAGGCCATTCAGCCTATTGTGTCTGCACCAACTCTCTGACAGAGTATCTTACCACGCCCTCTCCCCATCCTGTCCCCTCGCATTTACCATGGCTAATTCATTTAGCCCGCGTACCTTGGGGACACGAAGGGACAATTTACCATGGCCAATCCACCTAACCTGTACATCTCTGGATGATGGGAGGATATAAAAGCACCTGGAGAACTCCCATGCAAACTCCACACAGACCAGGTCCCTGGCGCTGTGAAGTAGCAGAGCTAGCCAGTGTGCTACAATGCTGTCATGCTTTGAGAAGCAGCAAAATTGAAGGAAGGGTGGCATGGTGGCACAGTGGGGTTAGCATTGCTGCCTCACAGCGCCAGGAACCCGGGTTCAATTCCAACCTCGGTTCACTGTCTGTGTGGAGTTCGCACTTTCTCCATGTGTCTGTGTGGGTTTCCTCCAGGTGCCCCAGTTTCCTCCCACAGTCCAAAGATGTGTGGGCCAGGTTGATTAGTTGTGCTAAAGTGACCCTAGTGTCAGGAGGATTAGCTGGGGTAAATAAAGAATGCAGGAAAAGGGCTTGGATGGGATTGGGGTCAGTGCAAAGCTGATGGGCTGAATGGCCTCCTTCCATACTGTGGAGATTCTATGATTTTATTCTATTAGGGAATTCCAGAGCATTGGATCTATGAACCCGAAGTCTCAGTCACTAGTGGTGAAGCGATTACATCAAGGGATAGGTTAGAGGCCCACATTGAGTTATGGGAGGAGTTTACTGAGATAGGGAGGGGATGGTAAAACATAGGGTGAAATTTCCCTCCTGCCCGCTTGCCACGGGCATTGTAGTGGGTGGGGGTGGACCATGCAACCATTGACCCTGGGCAGGAGTTTCCAGTCTCGGAGAGAGCACGGATGGAAAATCCTACCCAGAATTTTGACAAGAAGGAGGAAAAGAATTTTTAAATTCACCATTGGTGGAGCAGGAGCCTTTGCACGTCAGTGAGCTCCTGGTTAGAGTTCAGAGTTTTGGATCAATTCCTGTCAAAGAAGGTGAAAGTTGGGACACTGGTGAAGACAGGGTTAGAATAACCAATTCAGCTGTTTATACATTTATTTGTGATGTAGAGATGCCGGCGTTGGACTGGGGTAGTAAGAATTTAGCAACACCAATTTTAAATCCAACCGATTTATTTGATAGTAAATTTGCGAACTTTCGACACTCTTGTGCTTTCGTCAGGCAAATGCAGTATTCTGGTCTGCAATCGCACACATATCAACACAGACAGTCGCAGATTGCTGATTAGAATGCGAATCCTTACATCTAACCTGCTATTCAAGTGTTAAAGTGGCTCACAATGTGTGTGAAGGGAATCCTGAGCATTGGTTCGAGAATTGTGTATTTTCTCCAGACAGCACAGTAAGTGAGGTTTTTTGCTAACCCAGGCAAATTACAGGGATTACAGATAGTGTGTCATGAAGCCAAGATCCCTGATTGGATACATTTATTTGTCAGAATATCTTGTTGTGCCTTGCCCCAACCCCACTCTGCTTTAATTGGCATCTGTTGCAATGTGCATTATTACAGTGTGTAAACCTTCCCACACATTTTCTTTTATCTTTTACGAGCTCGGCCCAGGAACCTATTGCATCACTCGCTTTAAGTTCCCTCGCTCGGAATGCATTATCACTTAATCCCGTGCTAATAAAGTCTTCTGTGTTCTTTTAACTGAATCAGTTAGAAAACATAAAAAATGATTGCCCATTAACGACATAATCGAGACAGCGCTGATCTTGTTAATTAGGGTTTTTCAATAATTAGTCATTTTTAAGCACTTTAACTTGTCACTAATCATTCCAATGTCACTTGCTTATTTATTCTACCACCTTCCAGATGGACATTCCCAGACTTTCACACAGATAAGGGCTCTGTGTATTAGTCAGCTGAATTAGACCAAATGATGCAAAATATTTTAACCCTTTACTATTCAGTCGGCTCCCTGCACTCTGCACACAGCCTGAATTCCCATTCATTTTTATGTTATATTTAAGATGTGGCTGCTCATTCTTATTTATTTATTAATGTCACAAGTAGATTTACAGTGACACTATAATGAAGTTAGTGTGAAAATCCTCCAGTCGCCACACTCCGGCAACTGTTCGGATACATTGAGGGAGAATTTAGCATGGCCAAAGCACCTAATCCAATTCCCTAATGGGCAGCATGGTGGCACAGTGGTTAGCATTGCTGCATCACCGTGCCAGGGACCCAGGTTCGATTCCCAGTTCGGGTCACTGTCTGTGTGGAGTTTGTATGTTCTCCCCATGTCTGTGTGGGTTTCCATCAGGTGCTCCATTTTCTCCCACTGTCTGAAAGTTCTGCTAATTGGATGCATTGACCATGCTAAACTCTCCCTCAGTGTGCCCGAACAGGCACCGGAGTGTGGCAACTAGGGGATTTTCACAGTAACTTCATTAGCAATGTTAATGTAAGCCTATTCCTGAGACTAATAAATAAACGTTAAAGAAAGACTCATGTTTATATGGAAGCTTTCACTCCCTCAGAATTTCCCACGTGGGGGAGGGGATGGTGTTAGAGGGTTGGTGACTCTTGGATAGTACAAGAATGAAGGAACTTGTTTTGCACAACATCTTTCGCAATTGCACAGGAAGCCCCCATTTAATACCAATGAATGTCGAGATAATTTCCAGTACAGGCACAATGGGCCAAATGGCCCCTTTCCACACCAGAACAATTTTGCGATCAATCTGGTTTTATTTGGTGATATTGTGAAAGCTTCTCTCTTCAATCAAACTTTTCACTTGTCCTAATATCTCTCTTTGTTTGGGGTCAGCTTTATTTTGCTTTATTCCCAAACCTATGAAGTACCATGGAATGGCTTCACTACTTCAGAGAAGCTATATTAATGCAGTGCTCTGGTCAAAGTATCCCTCATACTGTGTGATCATAGAATCTTCACAGTGCAAAAGGAGGCCATTCGGCCCATCGAGTCTCCACCATATCTCCAACAGAGCATCCTAACGGGGCTTTAATCCCATAAACCCATGTATTTATCCCATTAATCTCCCTAACCCACACATGCTAAATTACTCCTTAATGCCCCACGATGTGTAGGTTAGGTGAATTAACTATGGTAAATGCACAGAGTTACAACAATAGGGCAAAGTTTTGTATCTGTGTGTGTGTGTGTGGGGGGGGGGTGGTGGTATGGAGGAAGCATGGGGATTGGAGGGTGGCGAGGTGCTCTTTTGGAGAGCTAATTCTACACTGTAGGAATTCTGTAGGTTCTATAGTCCATCCCAACTTGGAAATATATTGACCGTTCCTTCGCTGTCGCTGGGTCAAGTTCCTGGAACTCCCTCCCTAATAGCACAGTGGATGTACCTACACCTCAGAGACTGCATGAGTTTAAGAAGGCAGCTCACCAGCACCTTCTCAAGGATTCGCAACAAATGCCAGACTAGCCAGCAACTCTGACATGAATGAATAAAAATTACACTGAGATCCTGTGTCATTGTTACTGAGTTGGGAACACATTGGAAAGAATGATTGAAGATGTGACCCTAAGTTCCATAGCAATTGGAACTCGAATACACAACACTAACTGAAGTCAGTGACATGGTATTTATTCATTCATTGACAGACATGAGTGTCGCTGGCTGGCCAGCATTTATTGCCCATCCCTAGTTGCCGTTGAAGGGCAATTGAGAGTCAACCACATTGCTGTGGTTCTGGAATCACACATAGGCCAGACAAGGTAAGGATGGCAGATTTCCTTCCCTAAAGGACACTAGGGAACCAGATGGATTTTTTCAACAATCAACAATGGTTTCTCAGTCATCATTAGGTTCTTAATTCCTGATTATTTTTATTGAACTTAAATTCCACTATCTGCTGTGGTGGGATTCGAACCCAGGATGCTAGAACGTTAGCTGAGTTTCTGGATTAATAGTCTAGCAATAGCACTACCACGCCATCAGTAGTAGGAGGTTAAGTCAAGAGCCCAGGTTAGTACAGTTACATCTTAAATGCTTTTTATTGACGATGTTTCACATATTGAGACACGGGATGTTAGTTCTGAGGAATAAGCAGATCCCAAATCCTCAGCAACAAGTCTGAAGTCAAACACAGCAGAACTCAACGCAGAATGCAATTTCCCTTCCACCTTGCCTGAACAACAAGCTTCTATCCCAGTCACAGAAAAGTGACACTTCAACTGGAGCAGTGAATATTCTATTTGCCTCTAGTGATAGAAATATACAAATTAGAAACAGGAGTAGGCCTTCGAGACTGCTCCACCATTCATTTTTAATTATGGCTGATATGTCCTGATATCAATATCCTGATTCTTCCTTCCCACCATATCCCCAAATTCCTTTAGCCCCAAAAACTACATCCAATTTCTTTTTGAAATCAGATAATGTTTTGGCTTCAACTACATTGTGTGGAAGCAAATTCCACATACTCATCACTCTCTGGGTGAAGAAATTTCTCCTCACCTCAGTCCTAAAAGGTTTATCCTTTATCCTCATCCTGTAGATGGTTGAATATGCTGAAAGTTGAGGTTGAGGCATTTCTACATATTACAAGCATAAGACCATAAGATAGAGGAGCAGAATTAGGCCATTTGGCCCATTGAGTTATGGCCCATGGCTGATAATGATTCTCGTCACTATTCTCCTATCTTCTCCTTGTAACCCTTGATCCTCTTATTGATCAAGAACCTATCTTTCTCTGCCTTAAATGACATTCAATGACCCGGCCTCCACAGCTCTCTGTGACAATGAGTTCCACAGATTCACCACTCTCTAGCTGAAGAAATTCCTCCTCACCTCTGATTTAAAGGAGCATCCCTTCACTCTGAGGTTGTGCCCTCCAGTTCTAGTCTCCCTCTCTAATGGAAACAACTTTTCCACCTCCACTTTATCCAGGCCTCTCAGTATCCTGTAAGTTTCAATGAGATCCCCCCGGCTTACCCTTCAAAACTCAGAATCCTCACCACTCCTCATATGACAAACTCTTTATCCCTGGGATCATTCTTGTGAGTCTATCTGGACCCTCTTTAAAAAGAAATAGTTTTGATGCTAAGATCAGCCATGACCTTACTGATTGGCTAAACAAATATGAAGGACACACAGTGTTTGACTCCTACCTCCATTCGATGGTGGCACAGTGGTTGGCACTGATGCCTCATAGTGCCAGGGATCTAGGTTCAATTCCTGGCTTAAGTCACTGTCTGTGTGGAGTTTGCACATTCTCCCTGTGTCTGCATGAGTTTTCTCCGGGTGCTCTGATTTCCTGCCACAGTCCAAACTTGTGCAGGGTAGGTGCATTGGCATGCTAAATTGCCCCTAGTATCCCAAGATATGAAGATTTAGAGGTGTTAGGGAGATAAATATGTAGGGTTGTGGGATGGGGCTTGGGTGGGATTGTTGTTGGTGCAGACTCAATGGGTCAAATGTCCCCCTTCTGCACTGTTGGGATTCTATGATTTTTCTTTGATTCTTATGTTCTTGTTCTCTGAACTAAGATTGGCAGTTTATTCCTGGTAGTTTCAGTTGATGCTTTGGGTCACACGCTTCTGTTTCTGAATCAGAAGCTGATACAATGACTCATATATTCAAGTATCAATCCAGGTAATCTGAGTATCGTATCATTTAGACTCAAATGGGGCACTGACGGCATGTCGGAATTACAGTCTTTTAGGTGAGGTAGTAAACAGACATCCTCCTGCTCCTCCAGTGGGTTCATTGTCATTACGTGGATAAAGATTGACAGAGTTCTCATCTAGTGTCCAATATTTATCCCTCAACCAGCAACAGAATTGCTTCTCTCATTGCTGTTTATGTGACCTTCATATGTATAAATTGGTTGCCTAATTTCCTATATCACAACATTGCAGAAAGAGTACCTGGACATTCTCTCTTCCATTTTCTTCCGTCGAGAAAAAGATACAAAAGTCTGAATCATGCACCATCCGACTCAAGAACAGCCTCCTCCCTGCTGCTGTCAGACTTTTGAATGGACCTACTTTGCATTAAGTTGATCTTTCTCTACACCCTAGCTATGACTGTAATATTACATTCTGCAACCTCTCCTTTCCTTCTCTATGAACAGTATGCTTTGTCTGTATAGTGCACAAGAAACAGTACTTTTCACCATATACCAATACATGTGACAATAATAAATCAAATCAAATAGTATTTTTCTTATTATTCATTCATGAGACATGGGTGTCGCTGGTTGGCCAGCATTTATTGCCCATCCCTAGTCATCCAAAGGTAGTTGAAAGTCAACCACATTGCTGTGGCTCTGGAGTCACATGTAGGCCAGATTGGGTAAGGAGGGCAGATTTCCTTCCCTAAAGGACATTACTGAACCAGATTGGTTTTTCTGATAATCAGCAATAGTTTCATGGTGATCAGTAGATTCTTAATTCCAGATTTTTAAAATTGAATTCAAATTCCATCCTGCCGTGACGGGATTTGAATACGGATCCCCAGAACATTAGCAGAATTTCTGGATTAATAATCTAGTGATGGTACTGCCATTACCTCCCCAATGGCTAGAAAGTATTGTGGAGAGAAGGAAGGTGCTATATAAACGCAAACTCCTTTTTTTTACAAATGTATGTATCTGATGTTTTATGTCTGATGGTCTTAGGCACTTTCACACTAAAGAGAGAAAAATCTGTAGATGTTTAATGCCCGATCTCTGTATTGCAATCAGTTCTGATTCACTTATCTAAGGAAGTATATATTGGCTTTGGTGGCATTCCAGAGAAGGTTCATTAGGTTGATCTTGGGTGTGAAGGGATTTTTTTATGAGGAGAGGTTGAGTAGGTTGGACCCATACTCATTGGAGTTGAGAAGAATGAGAGATGACCTCATTGAGTTTTTTTTTCCCCTTGCGGGAAAGCCTTGGACCAGAGGGCTTGAACTCAGAGTAAAGGATCACTCATTTACAATAAAGCTGAGGAAGAATTTCTTTTCTCAAAGGGTAGTGAATCTGTGAAATTCTTAGCGTAGAGGGCTGTAGAGATTGGGTCATTAAGTATATTCGTTAAGAGAATCACGGGTTATGGGACAAAGGCAGGAAAGTAGAGTCGAGGATTATATCATAGAATCCTATAGTGCAGAAGGAGGCCATTCAGCCCTTCGAATCTGCACCGACTACAATCCCACCCAGGCAGTATCCCCATAAACTTATGAATTTACCCTACCTAGACCTCCTGACACTGAGGGGCAATTTAACATGGCCAATCCGCCTAACCCACACATCTTTGGACTGTGGGAGGAAGCTGGAGCACCTGGAGGAAACCCACGCAGACATGGGAAGGACATGCAGTCTCCAGCTTCACAGGGATCCAAGCTGGGAATTGAACCCAGGTCCCTGGCGCTGTAAGGCAACAATGCTAACCACTGTGCTGCCGATCAGCCATGATCTCATTGAATGGCCTCGATGGGCTGAATGGCCTATTTCTGCTCCTATGTCTTAGGTTCTTCTGAGGTGGGGGGGGTGGAATTATCCCATTCTGCCCATGATGGGAATTGATGCGGGCAGGCGGCGGACTCCACACAAACGTCCATTGACCTTGGGTAGGTTTCTCTAGTTTTGGGGTGAGTGTGGTCAGACAATCCCACTTATGTCTTGCATTGTCCCTTGTACTCTTATCGCTGAAATTTAATGAGACCATTTAAGTAAACTGAATCCCTCTGAATCTTAGTCACAGCGCACAGTATTGGATGCAATAAACTTGGGGCAGAACTGGCTCTCAGTAAGGGTAGTGACTCATCTCATTTTAGTAATTCCAAAGATATTACTGAACTATAATCTGGGTAATAAAGACATTAAAATCTTTGATGGTAGTTTTGGCCAATGCCAATGAACTTTAATTTACTCACTTATTGTTAAGAAGATTAGAGTCACGCTCCGTCCTCACGTTCTCCCTGAGACGGAGGTGATGTTGATCGGAAGAGGAGGATTTGGAGACAAACCAGAAAACAGAGTCAGAATGAAACCATTAGCACGATAGAAAAGTTACAGTACAGAAAGAGGCCATTCAGCCCATTACGTCTGTGCCATCCAAAAAAGAGATAAATAGAATACAGGGTGGCATTGTGGCACAATGGTTAGCATTGCTGCCTCATAGTGCCAGCAACCTGAGTTCAATTCTCGCTTGGGTCACTGCCTATGTGCAGTTCGCACATTCTCCTCATGTCTGTATGGGTTTCCTCTAGGGGCTCCTCCTTCTTCTTGATTAACTTGTTAGATCTTGTCATGAGCAATGAATCAGCATTTTCCCAGAGACCACACAGATCAGACATGGTCAGATTTAATGTTGGAACAGACTCGTGGGGCTGAGAACAAAATCTAGACAAACAAAGAAAAGCAGTGATGAGGGTGGTTGTGGGGTAGGTGTTGTTCATCCCGAAAACAGATTATCTGGTCATTATAATACTGATGTTTGTGGGATCCTGCTGTGCACAAATTAGTTGCCACTTTTCCTCCATTGCCAAAGAGTTTACACTTGAAAAGATCATTATTATCTGTCAGGAGCTTTGAGGTAACCTTATGAAAGGTGCTATACAAATGCAATTTCTTTCCTTTCCCTGTCGGTATATTCCTATGAACTGAATATGGGTGTTCACCTTGGAAGTAATAACGTAATAACATAAAATCCCTACAGTACACAAGGAGGCTATTTGGCCCATCGAGTCTGTACTGATCACAATCCCTCTCAGGTCTTATTCCCACATACTTAACCTGCTAATCCCACTGACACTAGGATCAATTTAGCATGGCCAATCCATCTAGTCTGCGCACATCTTTGGTGGCAGGGAAAGTGTTTGTATAACCATCTTGTAAAAGCGTCATTTCTCAAGGTTGGGATTGAATTGGAATTTGGAATGAGGATGTTGGACAATTTGTCAAATGGGACCAAGGAGCACTAAATGTTCCCAGGAAGGAAAACTCCAAGTTTCGTGATGCAATGGGCAAGTAGCAATGTTTGAAACAAATGGAAATCAAGCAAGGGGGTAGATAGAGCCTACTTTATCTATTGTGAAAGGGAATGCGAGAAAATAAGGGAAGAGATTAAGAAATGGGGAAGGTAAAAATGGAGCATAAGGAGAGAACTTAAATATTACAATATTATTTGGTTCGATCAATAAATCTGAATAAAAGGGACTTGGATGAACATAGTGGGGATATTGGGAGGATCAGGTGTTGGTGAAAGATTGTGAGTAAAGTTTGTTTATTATTGTCACAAGTAGGCTTACATTAACACTGAAATGAAGTTACTGTGAAAATCCCCTAATCACCAAACTCCGGCGGTTGTTCAGATACACTGAGGGAGAAATTAGCATGGCTAATGCACCAACCCAGCACATCTTTCGGAGTGTGGGAAGAAACTGGAGCACCCGGAGGAAACCCACACAGACACGGGGAGAACATGCAAACAGCACCTAGACAGTGACCCTGGGCTGGGAGTCAAACCCAGGGTCCCCGGCGCTGTGAGGCAGCAGTGCTAGCCATTGTGCAAGTGTGTTGGTTGTGAGTTAGTGGGGGATGTTTGATCAGAATGATTAATTGTGACAATTGAGTCTCTGTATTTCTGAGGTAGTCCTGAAGTGGCTCTTTGTGCACATTTAGTTTTAATGATCTCCCTCCTCCTGGTTCCCCCCCACCCCCTCAACCTCCACCCTCCTTCCCCTCCCACTTTCCACCATCAGTCACCATCTGGAGGCCTCCGTTTGTCTTCTCAAGGTTTAAATATTACACCATCCAGCCTGTTAAATGGCAATGGATGGAAGCAGTGGTGGTGGTGGTGGGGAAGGGGTGGGAGGGTGTGTGTATGTATGTGTGTGCGTGTGTGTGTGTGTGTGCGTGTGTGTGTGTGTGCATGTGTGCGTATGTGTGTGTGTGTGTTGGAGGGAGCGGAATAAGTGCCAGTGTAATAAATTATTATTATCGCATTAATGAGGTGACATTAATTAGAGTGGCAAGGCCACTGTACAACAGTTTGATTTATCTCCCTGCTCCAAATGCAAGAGAATTAGTCTAATTAAGGACAGACTCCAAGCGAGTTTCTGAAAAAGAAATGGTGTGAAAACGTGGCCTGCAGGTTGAGAAATGTGGATCCAACCCTCACTTTCAATGTGTTGCCACCCTGAAAATAGAGCCATGAGATGATGGGAAGGTGATGGCCTAGTGGTATTATCATTAGACTATTAATCTCGACGCTCAGCTAATGTTCTGGGGACCCGGGTTCGAATCCTGCCTCAGCAGATGGTGGAATTTGAATTCAGTTTTAAAAAATTCTGGAATTAAGAATCTTACTGATGACCATGAAACCATTGTCAATTGTTGGAAAAACCCATCTGGTTCACTTGAGGGAAGGAAATCTGCTGTCCTTATCTGGTCTGCCTTACATGTTACTCCAGAGCCACAGCAATGTGGTTGACTCTCAGCTGCCCTTAGACAACTAGGGATGGGCAATAAATGCTGGCCAGCCAGCAATGCCCATGTCTCGTGAATTAATAAAAGAAATAATGCAGCCCAGAAAGAGGCATTTGACTCATCTTGCCTGGTTGTTTGAAAGAGATATCCATTTAGTCTACACCTCAGATCTTTCCCCCATTCTCTGCAATTCTTTTTCCTTTATGAAATATTTATTCAATCCCCCTTGGAATGTCACTATTGAATCTGATCACCACAGTTCACTCTCTTCTGTTCCCTAACCCCTCACTCCGGTTCTTTTGTCAATAATCTTTGCCCCGTTCCCTCTACTTACTGAGCTTCCTGCCACATAGCCTCTCACTGTTTACTGTGTCAAAACCATTCATTGATTTTAAACTAGAAGCAGCATCTGACCCCACCCCTTCCCCTCAATAAAAACTTCAGCATGAACTTTAACAAAGTTGACTTAGAGCCAACTTTTAGGATTTGGGAACAATGGGGCTTTATTGTAGCTGGGAGGCCTGAGGGCAGAATTAAATACTTGTGACATTACAGAGGAATAAGTGAGTTGTGTGCACTAGTGGAATGAGGGGGAGTCCAGGAGAGGGGCAAGTGTAGACAATTTCCAACATTCCTCTTCCGGTAAAGTACATTCAGCCCCTCGGGCCAACACAGGGCAAAGTATGTGTCCACAAAGTGTTAATCAGGACCCTGCTCTTAGTGACAATATTCACACAATGGTAGTTCCTGATGGGAGAGTTCAGGCCAACTTCCACTAGTGATTCCAGTAGGGAGTCTCGCCTTCAGGTACCTTGTATCAGAAGTTCAACTAGATGAGATTCTGACTGGGAAAAGATTCGGAAAATTCCGACCCCAATAGCACGGATTGGTAAGACGCATTGTACAATTGTAATCCCAACAAAGAAGGGCTGTGCATTTATGTGGCGCCTTTCACAACCTCAGGACATCCCTATGTGTTTTGCAATCGCACTTTCAACATGTAGTCACTGCTGCAATGTAGGAAAACACGGCAGCCAACCTATATACAGCAAGATCCTACAACCAGCGATGTTATAATCACTGGATCATCTCAAGCAAAATTTATTTATTAGTGTCACAAGTATGGCTTACATTAACACCACAATTAAGTTACTGTGAAATCCCTCTAGTCACCATACTCCAGTGCCTCTTAGGGTCAGTGCATGTAACCAGAATGTCTGTGGGAGGAAACTGGAGCAGCCAGATGAAACCCACACAGACACGGGGAGGATGAGCAAACTCCACACAGACAGTGACCCAAGCCAGGAATCGAACCCAAGGCACTGTGAAGCAACAGTACTAACCATGTGCCACCATGCCACCCCTGTCTTATTAATAGAAGTAGAACTGAGGTGAGAATAAATTTTTTTCACTCAGGGAGTGCTGAATGTGTGGAATTCAATATCACAGAATGTAGTTTTTTTATGCAAATTTTGATCCTATTGGAAGTAGTAAAATTCCAATATTCAATTACTCCTGCATTTTTTCAATAGGTTCTTCCTTATATTTGCTCTTATTTTTGCCAACTTGGCGAGATTTGGCCAAATCTGTTCCTGTTGTACAAGAAGAGAGTAAGAAGATTGGTAGGACTATTGTGATAGAAAATTCAATATCAAAGGGAATAGACAGACTCTTCTGCAAAAATAAAAAGACTTCTGGATGGAGTGCTGCCTCCTTGATGCCAGGGTCAAGGATGTCTCGGAGCAACTGCAGAGCATTCTGAACAGCCGATGTTCGTGGTATATATGAATATCAACGAGATTGGTAACAAAAGTGAAGAGGTTCTACAAGCAGAATATGAGGAGTTAGGATGGAAACTGAAAGTGGGACCTCAAAGCTGGTAATCTCAGGATTGCTGGGCGGGAACAGGTTAGAGTGCAGGGAATTGGTTCCTGTTTGATATGAAAGTGCGCCCATCAATGTGATTTCACTGTACCCATCTGTCTGAATGGCAAGATTGATGCAGGCGATTGGAGAAGCCTCAACATGGGAGATAAAGGAATGGTTAAAGTATCACCCTCGGAGTAATTCACTCCTCATCGGGGTGGAGATCTCTTGTCACCTGACAGTGGTCTGTTTCGAGCTGAGTTAACAAGCTGCAGGCAAGCCTACGTTTGTCTCGCTATTAGTAGCAGCCAGGCTTGATGTGGCCAGGAGGTAGCATTAAAAGCAAATCAATTAACATCCCCACTGTACTATTTACAGAACTAATCGTTAATGAGGAGTCGCACCTAGTTTACTGTGTTAATAATGAGGTCTGATAGCATGCTTCCTGCTAAACTATTAATAATATGCTGCTCTGTGTTATTGCCTGGAGCAGTAGTGCTAACCACAGACAAGGGACCAACCTATTGGAGGTTTTTATACCTGGCGCAATGTGCCACCAATCTGATTTAAAGAGAAAGTCCATCTGAGAATGGAGGTACATGGACAAACTGCAATTGGTCAAGGCTGGATTGGCTGAGTGATAAGATAGCTCAGTGCAGCTGATTCACCCACAGGCTGTTCTGACAAGAAAAACACTTCTGCTTGTTCAATCGATCCCCTCAGAGTATGATCCAGATGTTAAGTGTGCCTGGATCATTCAACCAGGATGTAGCAGGGTGCAACATTAAGATAAGGGATCGCAGGGGCGGCGAGGCTGGAGGGACGGGGGGAGGGTGTGGTCACACAGGGCCCCTCAAGCCTTTTGCACTGTTCGATTAGATTATTGTTGGTCCATTTCTTAACCTCAACCTGGCTTGTTCCAGAATCCTAACGCACAGCGGTTAGCACTGCTGGTTCATAGCATCAAGGACCCAGGTTCAATTCCTGGCTTGAGTTACTGTCTGTGCGGTGTCTGCATGTTCTCCCTGTGTCTACGTGGGTTTCCTTTTGGTGCTCCAGTTTCCTCCCATAATCCAAAGATGTGCTGGTTAGACGCATGCTAAATTCTCCCTCAGTGTATCTGAACAGGAGCCGGAGTGTGGCGACTATGGGATTTTCACAGCAACTTCATTGCAGTGTTAATGTAAGCCTATTTTATTTGATTTGATTCATATTGTCCGTATACAATGAAAGGTATTCTTTCTTGCGTGCTATATAGATAAAGCATGCCATTCATAAAGAAGGAAAGGAGAGAATGCAGAATATAATGTTACAGTCATAGCTCGGGTGTAGAGAAAGATCGAATTAATGCGAGGTAGGTCCATTCAAAAGTCTGATGGCAGCAGGGCAGAAGCTGTTCTTGAGTCCATCGATACGTGACCTCAGGCTTTTGTATCTTTATCCCAATGAAGAAGGAGGAAGAGGGAATGTCTGGGGTGCGTGAGGTCATTAATTACGCTGGCTGCTTTGCCGAGGCAGCAGCAAGTGTAGACAGAATCAATGAATGGGAGGCTGGTTTGTGTGATGGATTGGGTTACATTCACGATCTTTTAAACAAAATAAGCTAACAAAAATGTATCAATCTCCACTTTGAATTGACTTCCTTCCACCTTCAGCCTCAACAGCTCCCGGAAGAAAGTTCCAGATTTCCAATCCCCCATTGTGTGAAGAAATGCTTCCTGACATCTCCCCAAACTCTAATTTTAGCTCTAATTTTATGGACTTTCTCCTTTGTTCTGGACACTCCCTACCCTCAGAGGAAATTGTTTCTCTTCGTGTCAATCAAAAGGAGTGGCATGATGGCTCAGTGGTTAGCACTGCTGCTTACCAGCACTAGAGACCTGTGTTCAGTTCTTGTCTGTGTGGAATCTGCATGTTCTCCCTGTGTCTCCGTGGGTTTCCTCTGGGTGCTCTGGTTCCCTCCCTCAGGCCAAAAGACAAGCCAGTTACGTGCATTGGCAATGCTAAATTCTCCCTTAGTGTATCCAACCAGGTGCTGGAATGTGGCGACTAGGGGATTTTCATGGCAACTTCATTGCAGTGTTAATGTAAGCCTACTTGTGATTAATTAATAAACTTTACTTACATCTTAAACAACAGATGTATATAAATGCAAGTATGCATTTATATAGCTCCAGTGAAACAATCTTAAGCTCTTCATAGGAAGCTTACCAAACAAATTTTGACAAATATGGAGATATTGGGGCAGGTGACTGAAAGATTGGCTTGAGAAAGAGGTTTTAAGGAATATCTTGGAGGAAGAGAGGTAGTGAGTTGGAGAAATTTGTAAAGGGAATTTAGAATCATTGCCCAATAAACAAAGGAATGGGTGCCAAGTAAACAAGTAAAATTAATAACACGTGGGAGCATCCAGAGAAAACCGGAGCATTCAGAGAAACCCATACAGACACGAGGTGAACATGCAAACTCCACACTGCCAGTTACCTAAGCCAGGAATTGAACCTGGGTCCTGGCGCCGTGAGGCAGCAGTGTTAGTCACTGTACCATTTGGTCTTATGACCTAATTCTCCTTCTATCACACGCTGTCATGTTTTGCTTTGCAATGCTCCTGTGGGGCATCTTGATGTTTCATTACCTTAAAGGCACCATATAAATACAGATTGTTGTTGTAATTGAAAAGAATGTTGAAATGCTGATGATCAGAAAGCATTGACGCCCTCTGCTCTGGCTTTTACCATTTTAGAAAGATTAAAGTTTACAAATACCCACTGCGTCTACATGAGTAGTGAGATTGCAGGTTCAGGGAAATTTGGCATATCCACTACAACTCTCACCAACTTTCACAGACACACCATAGAAAGCATTCTTTCTGGCTGTATCACAGCTTGGTATGGCTCCTGCTCTGCCCAAGACCACAAGAAACTACAAAAGATCATGAATGAAACATAAGAAGATAAGAAATAGGAGCAGGAGTAGGCTATCTAGCCCTTTGAGTCTGCCCTGCCATTCAGTAAGATCATGGCTGATCTGAAGCGGTTCAGTTCCATTTACCCGCCTGCTCCCCATAACCCTTAATTCCCTTATTGATCAGAAATCTATCTAGCCATGACTTTACAGCCCAATCCATCACACAAACCAGCCTCCCATCCATTGACTCCATCTGCACTTCCCACTGCCTCGAAAAAGCAGCCAGCATAATGAAGGAGCCCACGTGACCATCTTCCACCTTCCACTTTCTTCCATCAGGAAAAAAATACACAATATAAAAGTCTGAGGTCATGCACCAACTGACTCAAGAACAGCTTCTTCCCTGCTGCCATCAGACATTTGATTGGACCAACCTTGCATTAAATTGATCTTTCTCTACACCTGAGCTATGACTGTAACACTAATTTATGCACACTTTCCTTTCCTTATTATTCAATAGTATGCTCTTGTCTCTATAGTGCACAAGAAATAATACTTTCACTGTTTATTAATGCATGGCACAATAATAAATCAAATCAAATTAATGGCAGTGTCTATTATATATCTCAGTCATAAAATTCAATTACTGCAGCCACATCTGTATTACCATGTTTCCATATGTGGTTAGTGGTTAACGTAGTGGTCAACGCCATCTTGCTAGTTGTGGAGTTAGTCATTCAGTTGTCTTCTCTTTAAGTGGATATAGCAGCAATTAGACAGGAGCAGTCTCTGCTTTGTGGTCAGATAGAAAGTTTGCACAAATGCCTGCTTTTACAGAGGGTCGGTGGAGATGCATTCAGCCGACTGCCTGACCTGGGGCCACTCTGTCAGCTTGTTATTCAGTGCCTTCCACCCCACATCTGCTTCACTGCACCATGTTAACAGTGACCTCCATATGCCACACGGACACACACGCAGACACACGCGCACACACATATACATGCACACACATGCACACTCACATACACACTCACACATGCACACATACACACGCACACACACATACATTCACACACATGCACACACACACACATACACGCACACACACATACACGCACACACACCGCACTCTCACACCACGCACATGCACGCACACATACACACATACGCACACACACACACACACACACGTGCACACACACACACACACACACACATTCAGGAGGCTAGCCAGGAGACTGCCACCTCCTTGTGTTGCACATATTCACCCTGACATACCGGCCCAGGACTGCATCTGCTTTAATCTGGTCATTCAATCATTCAGGAAACTTAAAGGCTCAATGTTTAGATGGACCAGAGCATGGGGCCTGAATAAAGTTTAAGGTTTATTCATTAGTGTCACAAGTAGGTTTACATTAACACTGCAATGAAGTTACTGTGAAAGTCCCCTAGTCGCCACACTCCAGCGCTTATTTGGATACACTGAGAGAAAATTTAGCATGGCCAGTGCAACTAACTAAGCTTGAATTTCAGACTGTGGGAGGAAACTGCAGCATCTGCAAAAATCCACGCAGACATGGGAAGAACATGCAAACTCCACATAGACAGTGACCCAAGCCGGAATCGAACCAAGATCCCTGGCACTGTGAGGCAGCAATGCTAACCACCATGCTGCCATGCCATTTTAAGACCCTATACATTTTCCAAATTGACATTATCAATAAGGATCCTCGTAGTACACAATGATTGAATGACATGTTGGAGCCAAGCACCAGGCTGGGAATGGAGACTCCCTCACATATCCACTATATAGTTAAAAAAAGACTCCCAATTTTTACAATCTTTAACTGTAGCGAAGTTTGCGTTTTGGGTTTGAGTTGAGCAGGAAGAGGAGAAACCGAGGCCCCAGAAATTCCTGCTATTCAAAATATCTTAAAAAATGAGATGGCCCACAATTATGCCCCCTGTAGTAGCTGGCACCTTTAAGGAGCACACTACCTCACAGCACCAGGGACTAGGTTCGATTGCAGGCTTGGGTCACTATCTGTGTAGAGTTTGCATGTTCTCTCCATGTCTGCATGGGTTTCTTCCCACTGCCAAAAAAAGACATGCTGGTTAGGTACATTGACCATGCTAAATTTTCTCTCAGTGTATTAGAACAGGCGCCGGAGTGTGGTAACTAGGGAATTTTCACAGCAACTTCTTTGCAGTGTTAATGTAAGCCTACTTGCGATATTAATAAATAAATTTTAAACTTCAAAACAACGGGAACGTTATGTGACCTGATCGGCCAATGCGCAGGGAGAATGGGTGGCAGAAAGTAGTCAGCTTTTGTAGTCAGAACAAATCCTAGAGGCTGGAGAAGTATTAACATTATAAAAGTATGCTCTATATTTATCTGCCAGTATATAAACTGCCATTGTTTGTTACACTAACTAGTGGTTACCAATCCTTGCAATTACTATACTGGCGATGAGGTAAATCAGATCAACTCCATTTGCAGTGACGAATTCAAAGAGAATGTTGTTGCAAAACTGCAGAGCGAATCAGATCGATCCTAGCCTGAAAAAGAGGGAGATAGATGCCTTCAACACAACCACTGAGAGTTGAGTACAGTATATGGAATAGTTAGAGAATTCTTTCAGGGCTAATGAAACAGAGGGGAAGGATAAGAAGAAAATAATTTTACTTACTGCGTGTGGGAGCCAGACATATAACATGATCTAAGGTTTAACACTCTCAGATGGTCCTGACAGAAAGATGTCTGCAAAGCTCATTGAGTTGGCAAAGGGGCATTACTGTCCCAAGCCCTAGCTAACGTTGCAAAGATCTCAGTGGGGAGGGCTCTGGGGGAAGACTATTGCAGCTTTCGTAGCAAGAATGAAGCAGATTGCAGTGCATTGCAACCCCTTACCCTCTTTAAATGACATGTTAAGAGATTGTTTGGCATGCGGTATAAATAATGCAGTTGTACAAAGGAAACTTTTGACTCAGTCTGAGTTGACTTTCAAGGAAGCAACGGAAATAGCAAGTTAGAGAGAGCTCAGAGAAGGGTGCACAGGAGTCACAAGGTTAGCAAAGCATGCGATCCACAGATTAATGTAGGATACCATGGACAGTAATGGCAACAGAAGCAAGGGCACAGGATCAAGCTCAAGCAGATAGTTGATTGCAGGAGCAGGAAGAATCCCTAAATACTATAGATTTGAGCAGCCTGAGCGTAACACAGTGTGGGGGAAATACCTCCCCAGAGGTGACTAAATTTAGAGGAGCAGAGTGCTTTGGGTATGGGAAAAAGAGTAATTTAAGACACAAATGTAAAAGCAAGCAGGGCCAGCTTAATACATAACCAGAGTAAGTAACCGAGATCCGGTTCATCATACAGTGGATTGTCCAATGGGGGCATATTTTATCATTAAACAATATGGAAGTGGGCAAGGTAGCCTCCGTCACAACATAGAAAGATAGAAGCATCGAAGAGAGGGGCAGAAGAAGGCCACTTGGCCTTTTGGGCCTGCTCCACCATTCATTATGATCATCCAACTTAATAGATGAGAGGCCTCAGGTGTGGTTCTGACTGCACCCTCCCCTTCTCCATCCCATTCCCCTCCTCCTTCCCCCTCCTCCCTACCTCCCCCCCACCCTCCCCACCTCCCCCAACCCTCCCTCCCCACCTCCCCAAATGCTTCCCCAGTCCCCATTTCTTCTCTCCCCACACCCTCACTCCACCCCACCTCCCCAGCCCTTCCCTCTCACTTCCCCTCTCCCTCCCCACCTCCCCCACCCCCTCCCTCCCCACTCCTCCCTCCCTATCTACCCCAGCCCCTCATCCCCATCCCCCCCAAACCCTTCCTGTATCCAAACAAAGGGAGGAGTGTGAAGACTAGGGGATTTTCACAATAACTTCATTGCAGTGTTAACGTAAGCCTATTTGTGACACTAATAAATAAATTTTACTTTCCACTTTGAAAATACTTCCTTTGCTGCATTTTAGGACATTATTAGGTCATGCAATTCTTCCTTTAGTTGGATAATTCTCTCAGAAGGGCAGGTACGAGCCTGTGGGGTGAATGTACTCCTTCTGTCCTGTTTCATAGAATTCCTACAGTGCAGAAGGAGGCCATTCAGCCCATGGGCTCTGCGCTGACAACAATCCCACCTTGGCCCTATCTCTGTAACCCCACGTATTTATCCTACTAATTGCTCTAATCTACACATCCTGGGACACTAAGGGGCAATTTAGCATGGCCAGTGCAGCTAACCTGCACATCTTTGGACTGTGGGAGGAAACCAGAGCACCCGGTTTTGTTAACAGTGCCAGAAATTCAAAACAAAAAAGTGATGGAAGACACTGGTTTTCGGTTCATTGACAGGTTCACGTTTCAGTTTTACAGATGGTTCTTCTGGTCCATTCTCGCTGTTAAGAACAAAAGGCTCTTGTGGTTTTGAATTGTTGACAAAGAAGGAATAAAGAGGAGCAAACGGCCCCCGTAGGTCTTTCACGGAGTGTCAGCATAATCAACTTGTTGGATACAATGAAAGCACATCCAACCCCAAACATGACAGGACCCTCCCCAACATTAATCTAACACCGACGCTCCTATTGTTGTGAACTGACTTGTTCAGATGGGAGTCTTTCAGAGGCCCCTGGTTGCCCTCTTTGTGCTAATGTCTTCATTTCATCACTTTAATTAAACAGGCACTTCCATATGTCATCACCCTTAGCTGTTTAGGAAGCATTCAATTCATTGAACACAAGTAATTCATTGGCAGCCGCGACTGACCTCTCGACTGTTCGAGCCCCTGTCCACCGCTCCACCCTCCCCACCCCCACCCCCTTCCCTCCACCCTCGCTCCCTGAGGAGACACAATAGCTGCGCTGTCATGGGCCAGTGTGTTCAGGTTTGACTCCCTCCCCAGTGCACAGCTTGCCCAATCGGACTGGGTGCCAGATTTAATGTGGGGGGTGGCGGGGGAGGGGGAGGGGGGTTGGTGAAGGAAGACTGAACTTGGCTCAAGTCAAAATAAGCTCGCAGGAGTTGTCAGTCACGGCTGAGCTTTCCTGCTCCTGCTCCGGAGGATCCTGGGGTCGAGTCCCACTCCGGAGCTTTTAACTCTAAATGATCCACAGCTTCTAACTCCGTTGGGATGTCTGCCTTCACTGTGCGAAAGATCCCTTTAACGACATTACCTTCAACGAAAGGTGGTCTTGTTATTATCGCACTGCTTCTGCCAAGGGTCTCTGGCTGGGCCAGCAGTGATTGTCCCTCCCTCATTACCCTGGAACTGAATAGCTTGCTTGGCAATTTGAGAGTCACAGTAAGAAGTCTGACAACACCAAGTTTAAGTCCAACCGATTTATTTGATAGTAAACTCACAAGCTTTCGAGGCTGTCCTCTTCGTCAGGTGAATGAGGTGTTCTGGTCTCAAACAGCATGTATATCAGCACAGACTGTTTACAGATTATTGATTAGAATGCAAATCTTTACACCTAACCTGCTATTCAAGTCTTAAAGTGGCCAACAACGTGAGTGGAAGGAGCACTGAGCACAGGTTAGAGAGATGTGTATTGTCTCCAGACAGCACAGTAAGTGAGGTTTTTTTGCTAACCCAGGCAAGTCATGGGGGTTACAGATAGTGTGACATGAAGCCAAGATCCTGTAAACAGTCTGTGCTGTTATATGTGCTGTATGAGACCAGAACACCTCATTCACCTGACCAAGAGGACAGCCTTGAAAGCTTGTTAGTTTACTATCAAATAAATCGGTTGGATTTAAACCTGGTGTCGTCGGACTTCTTACTGTGTTTACCCCAGTCCAACACCGGCATCTCCACATCACATTTGAGAGTCAATCACATTGCTGTTGCTCTGTAGTCATATATAGTCCAGACTGGGTAAGGATGGCAGATTTCAACTTAGAAACATAGAATCTACAGTGCAGAAGAAGGCCAATTGGTCCATTGGACTGGCATCGACAATAATCCCCCTAAATCGCACATATTTACAGCCCTAATCTCTCTGACACTAAGGGGCAATTTAGCACGGCCAATCAATCTAACCCGCACATCTTTGGAGTGTGGGAAGAAACCAGATCACCCAGAGGAAACCCAAGCAGATACTGGGAGAATGTGCAAACTCCACACAGACAGTGACCCGAGGCCAGGATTGAACCTGGGTCCCTGGCACTGTGAGGCAGCAGTAAGTTTGCATATTCTCCCTGTATGCTGGGGTATTGGCATGGTAAACATGTGGGGTTATGGGACTAGGGCCTGGTGGGATTGCGGTTGGTGCAGGTTTGATGGACTGAATGACTTCCTTATGCACTGTAGGGATTCTATGAATACCACTGTACCATTCGCTCCCCATTCCAATACTATCAATTGTACTTCATTAATTATAAAGCACTCAGCAAGCCTCTGATTCTGAAAGGTGTTTGTTTCTTTCTTTAAATTCTGTCACAGCAGAAATTTTCACCAGCAGCCAATTTGCCCAAAATTTCAGACTGAATGCCTTTTTCTTCCTTTCTGTGACCTTGACAACATGAATTTGGGCAAAGTTTACACACTTGTCTGCAGTTGCTTCTGGTGCTTTGTATTGGACCCATATTAAATGGAAATGAGAACAAATTCAGGATAGAGTACGGGCAACATTGTCTCAGCTCTGGCTGTATAAAAGATAAAATAGAAATTAGCATTTTCCAGTATCTGGTCCATAGCCTTGCAGGTTCCTGTTCTAAGGAAAATAACTCTCGCCTATCCAATCTCTCTTCATTGCTGCATGAGGAATTCAGGGGAAACCTATTTACCCAAAGTGGGGAGATGATGGCCTAGTGATATTATCGCTAGACTATTAATGCAGAAACTCAACTAATGTTCTGGGGACCTGGATTCGAATCCCACCATGGTAGATGATGAAATTCAAGTTGTACCTGTCAGCTTTGTTTCTGACTTGAAAGGGTTGCTATGATAGATAGTTGGTGACTGTTTCTTTGTCTTTGGCTTATTCAAGGGATGTGGGCTTAATCATCCAAGGCTAATTGTGTTGCCATTGTCATGGGAGAAGAGATAGGGGAAGCCATTCTGAGATCAGGTTGCCCAGAAATTTCACAGAAAAGGCAGTTTGAATATAGATCCAGGTTCCTTTTAAATGACGTAAGGATTTCTGACTCAAACACCAATTCAGATAGCGAATTCCAGACTCACCACCCACTGGGTGAAAAAGATTTTCCTCATGCCCCCTCTAATCATTCCACCAATATCTTTAGTCCGTGCCTCCTGGTAATTGACCTCTCTGCTTGGGGAAACGGGTGTTTCCTGTCTATCCTGTCTAGAAACTCGAATAATGTCATGGGTCACATTCTGCCACAGCAGATGGTGAAATTCAAATTCAATTAAAAAATCTGGAATTAAGGATCTATCCATGTCCGTGAAACCATTGTTGATTGTTATAAAAACCTATCTGGTTCACTAACATCTGAAAGAAAATCTGTCGTCCTTATCTGGTTTGGCCTACATGTGACTCCAGGCCCACTGAAGTTTATTTATTAGTCACAAGTGAGGCTTACATTAACACTGCAATGAAGTTACTGTAAAATCTCCCTGATCCCCACACTCCCTGCACCTGTTTAGGTCAATGTAGCTAACTAGCGTATCTTTCAGACTATAGAAGGAAACTGGAGTACCCAGAGGGAGAAGGTACAAATTCCAGACGGGCAGTGACCCAAGCTGGGAATCGGACCCAGGACTATGACACTGTGAAGCAGCAGTGCTAACCACTCATGTTTGACTTTCAGCTGCCTCCAATGGCAACTAGGGACGGGCAATAAATGCTGGCCCAGCCAACGATTCCCAGGTGCCACGAATGAACAACCCAAACAGTGATGAGAACGTGGGAATGGTTGAAGAATAATATAGATGTATCTACGGAGAGTCTAGACAAGTATGTATAGGGGAATGAGAATAAAGGTCAATGAATATAGATTTTGGTGAGGTAAGACAGGAGGAGGCTCAAGTGGAGCATAAAGAACAGAATGGATTGTTTGGGCTGAATGGCCTGTTTCTATGCCCATATATCCATTGGATATAATCCTACATAAACCAAGGCCTCCATCTGCCCTTTCAATGAGTATAAGACATTAATGGAAGAAAAGGAGGAGAGTTAGCCACAATGGACACTGAAAACAGAAGAACAGGGCGTATAATTCATTGTTATTTATGGGATCTTACTGTACTAAAATTGGCAGTCGTCAATAATGTAAGAAGAAGAGGCAAGTTGTCTCAGCTTTTGAAATGCCCGCTATGATAGATAATTAATTAAAATTTCTACTTGCTTTTTCATTGGTTCATTCAAGGGATGTGGCTCTATTTCCCATTCTTACTTGTCCAAAGATAATGTGTTGCCTTTGTCATGGGAAAGGAGGTAGGGGAAGCCATTTTTTGAGATCAGGTTACCCAGAAATTCCACAAAGAAGGCAGTTTTGATTATCCATTCATGGGATGCAGGTATAGCTGGCTGGGTTAGCATTTGTTCCATTTCCATTACTCTACATATAAACTATCGAAATCCCTCAACTAGACTCCAGCCTCTAACTCACTCCATTATCCAATATATAAACCATACAATGTCCTTGATTGAATCCAAGCCTGTAATTCACTCATTATTCTCTAAGCCATCCAAGCCTGTAACTCACTCTCAGGCATCTAGTCTATCATTTAATCGCATCCCAAAGTCATTTCCAAGTGATCTTTATATCTAACCGGTACCAATCTCTTTAACGCTTTGAGACCAACCTCTGAGATGCCCGGGTAAATTAGCGCAAATGCTGCCCAGGACATGAAATGGACACTTTCATTTTCCCAAGTGAGCCATCTTACACTCCCAATTAAAGCTCATGTTACAATTAAAGATTCATCAGCTTGAGATGTTGAATTTCCAATGGCATTAACAATGACCTTGTCTCTGATGAAGGCCACTGTGGAATGTCTTCTAAATAAACACTCCATTCCGCAGCTTACATTATATTAATACTCTAATGATGTGCTTGTCTCTCTCTCTCAGGCTTTGCTCTGTGCTTCTTGCAAAACCAATCTACTGATTAATCTTTTCAATTTAGGAGCCTGATCAGGACATCCCATAGCTCATCTTCAGCCCTTTACTACGAGCATATACTTACTAATCAGCTTGGATTATCTCCACAAGGACAGCGCTTTGCAGTCTCTCTCCTCCCTCTCAATAGCCTCTACAATGCAATTAAAGGTTTGTTTCTTTCAAAAATGCTGGCTCCTCACTCTGGGAATTAAAATCCTCACCCTTGTATTCAAATCCCTCTGCGTCTTCCTTTCCCTAACGACCTCTCACATAACCCCCAGAACAACAACTCTCAAGAGTCACCTGGACTCGAAACATCGATTCTTTTCTCTCCTTACAGATGCTGCCAGACCTGCTGCGATTTTCCAGCATTTCCTCTTTTGCTCTCAGATCCCTTTCCCTGATTCACTCTTAGATCACGGGCGTCACTGCCAAGGCCAGTATTTCTTGCCCATCCCTATTTGCCCATGAGAAGGTGTTGGTGAGCTGCCTTCTTGCCGCCCATGAGCATCTATAATGCTATTAGGGAGGGTGTTCCAGTATTTTGACCCAGCAACAGTGAAGGAATGGCTGACATACTTCCAAGTCATGATGTTGAGTGGCTTGGAGGGGAGCTTCCAGGTAGTGGAGGTACCATGTGTCTTTTGCTGCCTTTGCCCCTCTAGGTGGTAAAGGTCAGAGGATTAGGAGTCGCTGGTTGTAAGAATCCTGGCAAACTGCTGCAGGGTAAACCGGTTGCTGATGCAGACTGCTGCCACTGTGCACCAGCAGTAGAAGGAATGATGAATCGAGTGCCAATCATGCTTGGTTTGGAGTGTTGGGATTGCAGAGTGTGGAAGGAGCTGCGCAGAGCACCACACAACACTCCTGGCTTGTGTTTTGTAGATGATGAACAGGTTTGGAGAGTCAGGATGAGTTACTCACTGCAGGATTCTTATCCTCTGACCTGCTTTGCAGCCATTGTATTACAAGATTGGTCCAGTTAGATATCTGGTCAATGGTAATCTGGAGAATATTGAGATTTGATAATTGTAATGCTTCTGAATATCAAGGGCAATGGCTCCACAACTATTTCCAATGTGGCCCCATTAAATTAATACAACCCCAGACACCAGCTAATATAAACCTGCAATAAATCAGCAGGGTAACATTAAGTATGTAATTATTAAAGTTATTTGCATCAGCATGCATTATATAAATATGAAAATGTGAGTTTTTAAACACTTTATTTCTGTTATATATTCACGTAGCTTCCCACCAAGCTCATCTGTGACAGCTGCAAGTGAGCACACACTCACACACACACACACTCACACACATACACTCACACACACACTCACACACACACTCACACACACATACACTCACACTCACACACACATACACTCACACACATATACACACAATCACACACACATACACTCACACATATACACACACTCACACACACACTCACACACATATACACACACTCACCACACACACCACACACACACACTCAACACACACACACTCACAACATACACTCACACACACACTCACCACACTCACACACACATACACTCACACTCACACACATACACTCACACACATATACACACAATCACACACACATACACTCACACATATACACCACTCCTCACACACACACACTCACACACGCACACACACACTCATACACACACACACACACTCATATACACGCACACACATGCATACACACACGCACACACACAAAACACACACACATACACAAAATGCACACACACATACATTCACACATCGCGCACACACACACACACACACACACACATACACTCATACATACACTTACACATTACACACACACACTCATACATACACTTACACATCACACACACACACACACACATACTCACACATACACACACACACACACTCATAAATACACATACAACACGCACGCACACACACACACATGCGCACACACACGCACACACACATGTGCGCGCATACACACACATACAATGCATGCACACACACACACACATACACACAGACAACACACAGACACACACACTCACACACATTCACAGAGACTCATACACACACACACACTCATAAATACACATAAACACACACTCGCATGCACACACGCACACTGAAACACACACATACAATGCGCACACGCACACACACTCACACACATTCACACACACACACACACTTACATAGAAACATAGAAGATAGGAGCTGGAGGAGGCCATTTGGCCCTTCAAGCCTGTTCCACCATTCATCAAGATCATGGCTGATCATCCGAGCGCCTAACCCTGCTTTCTCCCCATAACTTTTGATCCTATTTGCCCATTGTGCTATATTCAGCCATCTCTTGAATACTTTGATTTTGATTTGATTTATTATTGTCACATGTATTAACATACAGTGAAAAGTATTGTTTCTTGCAGGCTGTACAGACAAAACATATCATTCATAGAGAAGGAAATGAAAGGGTGCAGAATGTAGTGTTACAGTCATAGCTAGGGTGTAGAGAATGATCAACTTATTGCAAGATAAGTCCACTCAGGGAAGAAGTTGTTCTTGAGTCAGTTGGTACGTGACCGCAGACTTTTGTATCTTTTTCCCAAAGGAAGAAAGTGGAAGAGAGAATGTCCAGGGTACGTTGGATCCTTAATTATACTGGCTGCTTTGCCGAAGCACTGGGAAGTATAGCCAGAGTCGATGGATGAAAGGCTGGTTTGCGTGATGGATTGGGCTACATTCATGACCTCTTATAGTTTCTTGCTGTCTTGGGCAGAACAGAAGCCCATACCAACCTGTGATACATCTGGAAAGAATGCTTTCTATGGTGCATCTGAAAAAATGAATCTGTAAAATTGAATACATTCAATGTTTTGGCATCAACTACTTCCTGTGATAATGAATTCCACAGGCTCACTTCTCTTTGGGTGAAGAAATGTCTCCTCAGCTCCATCCTAAATGATCTATTCCGAATCCTCAGTCTGTGACACTTGGTTCTGGACTCCCCCACCATCGGGAACATCCTCCCTGCATCTACCCTGTCCAGTCCTGTTAGAATTTTATAAGTCTCTGTGAACTCTCCCCCCCCCCCCCATTTAACTGAACTCTAGTGAAAACATCCCCAGAATCTCCTTCCCCAAAGTGCATTGGTGATCCAGATGGATTTTCCTGACAAGCGTTTCATGGCCACCAGTAGATTCTTAATTCCAGATTTTTTTTATTGAATTCAAATTCCACCATCTGCTGCAGCGGGATTTGAACCCAGAAATGTCCCCAGAACATTAGCTGACTTTTAGGATTAATAGTCTAGTGGTAAAGCCACTAGGCTGTCGCCTCCCCTGTATAGAATGGCTCTCTACAAAGACACAAGGGAGTCATTATAAAAAGGTAATCTAATCAAAGGGTTTTGTGGTTTCCTTTTCAGCAACCCAGGCATTGAAAGACATGACCACTCACGATCATAATTTCCTTCAAGTCAATGGTTCATCAATTGTTGTGCTAATGGTATTTGCAAATTGCTTCAGTGTTGCACTTCCAGAAGGTTTAGTCTCTGGCACACTTTTCTATTCAACAGTGGAACAGTTTTATTTCCAATTTCAATACGAAACTGCTGTTACTCCTTTACTGCTAAGTCCAGATGATGTTTGAATTCCCTTTCCTTTCCTTCCCTCATTCACCTCTAAGGGGTCGGTGCTTAAATTGTTAATATTTTCTTCAAGGCTGGTAAAGTATAGATTGAGAGAAAAGACATGATGCGTGAAACATTACATTTCTTTTGGTCTGAGATCCAGTAAGAGACAAGAAAAGAACTTACGTTTATCTGGCACCTTTTGCGACCTCGGGATGTCCCAAACTTAATTTTTATAGCACAGTGGTTAGCTCTGCTGCTTCACAGTTCCAGGATCCTGGGTTCGATTCCCGACTCGGGTCGCTGTCTGTGTGGAGTTTGCACATTCTCTTTGTGCCTGCGTGGGTTTCCTCCGGGTGCTCCAGTTTTCTCCCACAGTCTAAAGATGTGCGAGTTAGGTTGATTGCCACGCTAAAAAATTGCTCCTTAGTATCCAGGAATGTGTAGGTTAGTGGGATTAATGGACATGATATGGGGGTTGGGCCTGGGTGGGATTGTGTTCGGTGCAGACTCAATGGGCCGAAGGGCCTCTTTCTGTACTGTAGGGTTCTACGATTTCTATATTTAAGCTTCCATCATACTCCTAATGCACTCAGAATTTAAAGCATCTGGCTCTTCGGAATGGGGAGAATAAAGTACTAGAGTGGAAACTATTGATCCCAATAAACAACTCCCTGCATCTTTAGACCATAAAGTATAGGAGTAGAAGTAGGCCATTCAACCCATCGTATCTGTTCCACTATTAGATGTGGCCATGATTGATCTGATACAATCATCTTCAACTCCACTTTACTGCCTTATCCCCATATCTCTTGCTTCCCTTACTGATTAAAAATCAGCCTATCTCTGCCATGGACATACTTAACAACCCACCCTTGACAGCCTTCAGGAGTAACAAATTCCACAGATTCAGTAACCCCTGAGTGAAGAAATTCCTCCTCATCTCTGGCTTAAATGAGTGAACGCAGCAAGCAGTCTCGCAACATCAGGTTAAAGTCCAACAGGTTTATTTGGTAGTAAAAGCCACTAGCTTTTGGAATGCAGCCCCTTCTGAGTGGCAGAACTCCAAAAGCTAGTGGATTTTGCTAGAAAATAAACCTGTTGGACTTTAACCTGACGTTGCAAGACTCCTTACTGTGTTTATCCCAGTCCAATGCTGGCATCTCCACATCTTAAATGAGTGAGCCCTTACTCTGAGATTATGCCTCTGGTGCTAGACTCTCTCACAAGGAGAACTGACCTCATAGTCTACCCTGTCGTGCTTTTTGCGTGCTTACATGTCTCAAGGATCTTCTTGGGAGCACACTCAGATTAAAATTTCCATTGAGCCAGATAGGGAGATATTAGGATAAGTGCTCCTTGACAAGGTTGGTTTTAAGGAGGATGAGAGAGTTATGGAAAGATTTGATGGATGCATGTCTCAGCTTTGGGCTTAAACGATCGAAGATATGGGTGCCAAAGATGGGGAACAGAGAGAGGAAAATCTCCCTGAGACAAGAAAGCATCCTATGCTTCCTGCCCAGAACTTAATTCTTGTGGAAGCAGTAAGATGTCAGGGTTCTCCCACTACCCTGCCTCTTCCCATCTCCAAACTCAGCCAGAGCAGAGGATTTTATCTGTGTGTGTCTGTTGGCATCAGAAGGCTGTTTGAAGCATCTCTGGTGCAGGGATTGTAAGTGTAGATTAAATGATCCATTCCCTCATGATTGCTGCTTCTCTGTAGGCTCTGCCCTCTCTCCAACGCAGTGCATGTTCGGTTAATTCATCAATGGCTTTCACGGGTGGGCATGAGCAAGGCAGGTGGTAATGGCAGGAGAAGGAGCAGTGAATGGCCTTGTGTCTGGGTCCGGCTGCTTTTAGCCCAGTTCCAGTTGTGCTTTGTTACGTAGCCTGTGTCGGGTACAGATGGTATCATTAAGAATTGAGATGACATCATTTGTATTTAGACAAAAGCCACAACAGCCCCTCGACAAGTAATAGTTTACGTAAATTAATCAGGCGCATTTAGCCACAAGAGAAAGAAAAGGGGAATGGAAAGAGAGAGAGAGAGCTGCAATTTCATGATGCTTTAAAGATACATTTGCTAATAGTTTCACCCACAACTGCAGGAAAGAATCATTCTCTGCTCCAACCTCCATCGCTCTCCCTTGTACCTGGTAGATTCCCATAAAAGAATAAAAAGTATTAAAAATCGCCGCCTCAGATTGGATGAAAGACATCTTTATTGCTCTAGTCTTGTGATCAGTTTGTAAAGTGTCAGATGGAGCAGGGACTGTGGTTGAGGTGAGGGTCGGGAGGGGTTGTTGGTGAGGAGGGGAAGGGGGACAGTGGGTGGGGATAGCTGTCGTGGTGGCCTAATAAAAGTCATGGCAGTAATCAGCACTCTTCCACTCGAACAAGCCCTTTGGAGACTGTCACACGCAATTAGACAAATCCAGACCCTCAAATAACCTTTCTGGTGGGATCGGCACAATAGCACAAGCAGACAGTCAATATTATACTCACTCACAGCTCAACACTAACTCTGCTTCTTGTTAAAATAGCATTCATCCTGCAGCGCTCACTACCCTCATCCCAGTAGAGATTCATCACAAAAATCAAGTTTTCTTTTAGCTAATGATTTTCTCTCAATTTCTTTGTAACGTGCTCCTGTGCAATAGATTTCCGCAGTCATAGAGGCACAGAAGGAGGCCATTCAGTCCATTGAGTCCATGCCAGCTCTCTGTAGAAGGATAAGTTCTGTTCCCGTACTATATTCTCGTAGCCATTATCTTCACAGTGATACGTTGGCATAGTGATTATCACTGCTGCCTCACAGCTCCAGAGATAAGGGTTCAAATCCAATCTCGGGTGAATGTTTGTGCGAAGATTGCATGTTCTCCCCATGTCTGCGTGGGTTATCTCCGAGTGCTCCGGTTTCCTCCTACAATCCAAAGATGTGCAGGTTAAGAGGATTAGTGGAGTAAATGAGTGGGATTACGGGCAGAGGGGGTGTAAGATATTCTGTCAGAGAGTGGGTGCAGACTTGATGGGTTGAATGGTCTCCTTCTGCACTGTAGAGATTCTATGAAGCATCCATTCAAATTTGTTTGAAGCCCATTTTCCCCCTCCTACCCCAACCTCCCTGTGCTCCAATTAGCAGGAAGAAAGAATTTGGGAATAATTCTCCCATTCTGCTGCACTAATTCTTTTGCTTTCTCCAGTTTTCATGAATTTGACACAAAAGTTTTTTGAAAGAATTCCGGACTTTCTATTTGTTTGATGTCTTTCATTGCTATGGGACATCACTTTGTGGTTTTGAAATATTTAACACAATGAGCTATTATAATAAAGGAAAGACAGAAGAACAGCAAGATCCCATAAACAGCCACGTGATAATATATGGAACAACATGTCTATAGTTTTGTGTGATATTGATTGAGGAATAAAGACTGTACATTGGAAGAACCTCCCTGCTTTCCTTCCAATACAGGCTGAGGGACTTTTTACATTTGTCTGGGATTGCAGATGGGAACCTCCTTTCAAGGTCACGCAATTCCCCATTACCAAAATTCAGTGCTTCCACCAGCGAGAAGATTGACTTCAGAGTTAACTGACAACCCTGTCAAGCCTCCCCACACCCTCCCAAACACCCCCACATCTGCCCCATGGAATTGACGACTCCCCACTGACGAGGTCAATGCCTCTAACACCTCACCACCAAAGGGCAATCTACCCGACACTCCTAAATGAATGGGTAGTCCCCTTGCCTACACAATACATACATAAGGAGGACACAAATACTTAACCCCCATCCCCACAGCCAACCTTTCCATCCACCCAAACAGAAGAGACACACCAATGTGGAGTCAACAAGGACTCTCCTGCCCCCCACCAGCCTCACCCCCGCCAGGCCTTGTCATAAGCCTTGCCATCCTCGCCATGACTTCAATCAGGCCACTGAGATTGGCCTATTGGAATATAAACTCCCTGATTAAAGAGTTAGTTCATGGGCCAATCAAGGAATCTTTTCCTTGTATTTAATGGGGACTGTCAGTTCCTCTGGCACTCCCATAGGTAAACTGCTGACTGCTAGCACTCTGCGTACTGTTGTTAGAATTGCAAATAAAGGGATTTTAGTGAAGGGACTTCTGCGTCGAAGACTTATTACAGCGTCTGGCAAGTGACGGGCTACCTCCAACACTGGGGGACACTGCTCCACAATCATCACTGTTCTCTCCCTGTTGGTGAACATTTCAGCAGTCACATAGAACATAGAACATAGAACATTACAGCACAGAACAGGTCCTTCGGCCTTCGATGTTGCGCCGACCAATATAAAAAGCAATGCGCCTCCAAACTAAACCATTCCCTTCTCTTCCATATACTTATCAACTAACCTCTTAAACGCCACCAAACTTGGCGCATCTACAACTGCTGCAGGCAGGGCATTCCACTCCCGAACCACCCTTTGGGTAAAGAACCTACCTCTGATATCCGTCCTATAACTATCACCCTTAATTTAAAGCTGTGTCCCCTCGTGCTAGCTTTCTCCATCCTAGGAAAAAGGCTATCACTGTCCACCCTATCTAAACCTCTAATCATCTTATATGTTTCAATAAGGTCCCCTCTTAGCCGCCTCCTTTCTAACGAAAACAACCGCAAATCCCTCAGCCTCTCTTCATAAGACCTGCCCTCCATACCAGGCAACATCCTGGTAAACCTCCTCTGTACCCTCTCCAATGCCTCCACATCTTTCTTATAATGCGGGGACCAGAACTGCACACAATACTCCAAGTGCGGCCGCACTAGAGTTTTGTACAGTTGCAACATGACGTTGCAACTCCGAAATTCAATCCCCCTACCAATAAAAGCTAAGACTCCATATGCCTTCTTAACAACCTTCTCGACTTGACTGCCTACTTTCAGGGATTCGGCCTTTGATCTTCAGGTAAGCATTCTCTAAGATGGCTTTCATGATACACGACAACGCAGAATCACTGAGCGGAAACTGACAGCCAAGTTCCTCACACATGAGGATGGCCTCAACTGGGATCTTGGGTTCATGTCGCACTATCCGAAAACCCCATGACTTGTCTGGACTTATCTCACTAATCTCACTAATTTTCCTATCTGGAGACAATACACATCTGTTTAACCTGTGCTTGGCCTCTCTCATTGTACTTGTTAAAGTAAAGTAAGGTTTATTTATTAGTCAGAAGTAGGATTACATTCACACTGCAATGAAGTTACTGTGAAAATCCCCTAATCATCAAATTCTGGCACCTGTTTGGATGCACTGAGGGAGAATTAACACGGCCAATTTATCTAACCTGAACAACGTTTGGACTGTGGGAGGAAACCGGAGCACCCAGAGGAAACCCATGCAGATATAGGGAGAACATTGTCTGTTGATTACCTGTAAAGCTTTCCAACCATTATCTTGTAAATTGAGTTTGTGACTGTGTGTGCCCTGTTTGTGAACAACTCTTCACTCACCTGAAGAAGAAGACTCCGAAAGCTTGTGCTGCCAAGTAAACCTGTTGGACTTTAACCTGGTTTTGTGAGATTTCTTACTATCTCCAAGAGTGCAACCTAAAGTTGACTACAGGCAGCTAAGAAGAAACCGCAGTTTGGGTCGGGGAGGGGGAGGTAATTGGTGAAAATTAATCCAAGTCAAAACTCAGCCAAGAGCAACCAATACTTTCTAAGGTGAAGTTTAGATCGAGTTGTTTCATTTCATTTAACAAAGGAATTAATTCAGCTCTGTAATTTACGCTGGCTGTGTGCTTTGCGAAAATGAAATTCCCTCCACGTTTACCACTTGTCCGGCCCCATATCTAAACAATCAGACAATCATTTTGTAAATGTAGCAATGAGTAATTCTAAATTCACTGCTTCATTATCGAGTCGAAGGACGGATGGGTTTGAGAGCTGCTTGGGGAATTAAATTGATTGCCAGCCAGAACCAATCTGGCTGGGGAAGTCACAGAGAGAGAGAGAGAGAGTTATCAGAAAGTAAAACAGTGGAGGAATCTATATTGATGCCTCTTCATTTCGAAATTACAAGCACAGAATCACTGGGTTGCAATGACTGGACATAAAGTTATGAACATAAATAAGAGGTAGTTAGCAGGCATTGAAGTGGCTGATATCTTGTCGCTTGCGACCGCAGCAGTTTATTGTGGTAGTGAGAGAAAGGTGGCAACAAGGGTAGTACGGTGGCACAGTGGTTAGCAATCCTGCCTCACTGTGCCAGGGACCCAGGTTCGATTCCTGGGCTTGCATCACTGTCTGAGTGGAGTTTGCATGTTCTCCCCATGTCTACATGGGTGCTCCGGTTTCCTCCCAGAGTCCAAAAGTTGTGCAGGTTAGATGAATTGACCATGTTAATTCTCCCTCAGTGTACCAAACAGGTACCAGATTTTGGTGGCTGGGGGAATTTTCACAGTAACTTCATTGCAGTGTGAATGAAAGCCTACTTCTGACTAATAAATAAACTTTACTTTAATAAAGTGTGTTGTATAATTAATCCAGTTCTATTCCAACAGAAACAGGTAGAAAAGCTTGGAACCCAAGTGCTAGTTGTGATTGGATTGGGGGGGTAGCAGTTGGTTTGCACTCTTGTCACTAAGTGAGGTTACAGGTCTTGTGTGAACACAATATTCCAGAGACATCTGTGTGTAATCTAGGCTGGCCTGTTCTCAGTCAGTACGGTGCAGGTGGAATGCTGCTCCATCAGAGGTGCTGTCTTTGAGGCATTAAACCAAGGCCCCGTCTACCTTTTCAAGTGAATGAAAAAGATCCTGCAGTTCTGTGCAAAGACAGTGTTGGGAATTCTACCTGGTCTCCAATACAATGCTTCAGCAACGATACCTTCTGACATACTTCACAAAGCACCTCAGTGGCCATGATGCTTTCTGTGGTCATAAAGTCACTATATGGATGCAAGTTCTTTCTCTGTCTGATTTCTAAACAGAAAGAGGAATATCAAAGCACTTATAAATTGTACTCACTTCTGTAATGTAGGAAATGTGGCAGCATATTTTCACACAGCAAGATCCCACAATCAATAATGCGATAATGACCAGGTAATCCTTTCTAGTTGGTAGGTGTTGGCTGGTTAGAGGAGAGAAAGTTGAGAGAAGATAGAAATCTTGAAGGTTTGGATGGAGCAAACTGTTCTCAGTGACAAAGGTCACAGAACTCGGGTTTAACACCAATGGATAGAGAACCAGGGGTGAAACGAAGGGTACGTTTTTGACACAGCGAGTGATTAGGATCTGGAATGTACTGTCTGAAAGTGTGGTGGAGACAGATTCACACAGTGAGTGGTTAGGATCTGGAATGTACTGTCTGAAAGTGTGGTGGAGACAGATTCACACAGCGAGTGGTTAGGATCTGGAATGTACTGTCTGAAAGTGTGGTGGAGACAGATTCACATAGCAAGTGGTTAGGATCTAGGATGTACTGTCTGAGAGTGCGGTGGAGACAGATTCACACAACGAGTCATTAGGATCTGCAATGTACTGTCTAAGAGTGTGCTGGAGACAGATTCACACAGCGAGTGGTTAGGATCTGGAATGTACTGTCTGAGAGTGTGGTGGAGACAGATTCACGCAACGAGTCATTAGGATCTGCAATGTACTGTCTGAGAGTGTGCTGGAGGTAGGTTCAATGGAGGCTTTCAAAAAGGAATTGGATTATTACCTGAAGAGAGAATATTTGCAGGCTGAGGGAGAAGGACAGAGAAGTGAAGCTACCTGAGTTACGTTTACAGAGAGTTAATATGGACCCATGGGCCAATTGGTATCCTGCATTGTTGTAGCCATTCTATCCTAAATATTGGCTATATTTCTGGGGACAGGCTCCTTCTGTTCTTCAAACGAATGTCTTGGGATTTTTTATATGCACCTGAAAGGACCGTGTGCGTCTTGATTAGATGTCTTGTCCAAAGGATAGCGTCTTCAACAGTCTGGCTCTCCCTCGGTTCTCCACCATACAACCAACCTACACTATCTGACCCACAATACCAGTGTGGGACATGAAGGTCAATGTGTTATCCACCGAGTATTTGGCTGACACCTCACACATTTATTGCTGTTGTTGTTGGTAAGCCAAGGACAGCTCCAACCACACCAACACCCCCATCGCCCCCCCCCCCGACCCCAGAAAGGCCATTAAGGTTGGCTGCACTTTGAGTGTTGTGGAGGGAGGCCTCGATGATTGGTGCTCACCACAACAACAACAACTGGCATTTGGATAGCACCTGTAAAGCTGCAAACTGTTGCAAGGATGCACAAAGAAGTAGGTCTCGAAGGAGATAGAGATACTGAGGCAGAAAGATTTGGCGAGGGAATTGGGGTCTGCTTGCTTGGAGGTACAAATGCCAATGTCAGGTTGAAGACACCAATTCGAATCACATCACGAATTCAATAAAAATCTGGAATTAAAATTCTACTGATGACCATGAAATCATTGTCAATTGTTGGAAAAAATCCATCCAGTTCACTAATGTCCTTTAGAGAAAGAAATCTGCTGTCCTTACCCGGTCTGGCCTACAGGTGATCCAGACCCATAGCAATGTGGGTGACTCTCAACTGCTTCCAAAATGGCCAAGAGAGGCACTCGGTTCAAGGGCAATTAGGGATGGGCAACAAATGCTGGCCCCACCAGCGACACCCATATTCCATGGAAGAATGAAGGGGAAAAAGAAAAGAAAATCAGTGAAGCTTTAGAGGCTGTAACAGGAGGAAGACCGAGATCTGGGGCCGGAGGAGGTGACAGGGATAGGGCAGATGGTGAGACCCTGGTGGGATTTGAACGTACGAATAAGAAGTTAGTGCCATGACCGGACATGGAATCAGTGAGCAATGGACGATAATAAATGGCGCGCTGGGTAAAATGGTAAAACCAAACAGACTGTGAATTGTCCCTACCCTGTTCTGTGTGGAGTGTGGGTGGGGTGGGCTGGAGGGGGGTGGCGGTGGAGGGGGTACTGAATAAGGATCAGGGTGACCTTCGAAAAGACACTGCCTCAGACAACGATCCAATCAGGCCCATTTGTTAATAAATCATCCATCTTAATCTTAGGCTGGCCGTCCTCCATTAATAACTCACCGGTTCATGCTGCCTGCAGCCACAATGTCCCTAATGGAAGTATTTATTTAGATAATGTTTTTTGCTTTCCCCCCGCCGAGGAAGTTTCTAATTAGGGAATGAATTTCCGTGTAAGACCCTGATCGGAAGACTGATGTGTTTCCCTGACAGCCACTTAGGGCTTATCAACTCCCGCTGACAGAGCGGCAAATTAAACCACTTCTAATCATTCACTAAGCTCCCGTCAACCACACCTCGACATCTCCAATCCCTTTAACCGCCGGGCGATTTAGCTCCGTGCATTTCATTTCTGACCTCCCTCCCTGCTCAAAACAGGGACTGAAATCAAACTGAAGTTAAAACACGCTCTCCAGGAATAACTTCTTACATGTGTAAGCATTGCTGCTTTGTGTACCATTTATAACCTGTTTGTAAGAATCTTTTGCTTCCCTATAGAGCTTAGAGTGGTAGGACTAATGTGTATCTTTATTTTAATATGTACATAAAGCTAGCACGAGGGGACACAGCTTTAAATTAAGGGGTGATAGTTATAGGACAGATATCAGAGGTATGTTCTTTACCCAGAGGGTGGTTAGGGAGTGGAATGCCCTGCCTGCGGCAGTTGTAGATGCGCCAAGTTTGGTGGCGTTTAAGAGGTTAGTTGATAAGTTTATGGAAGAGAAGGGAATGGTTTAGTTTGGAGGGTCATTGCTTTTTTATAATGGTCGGCGCAACATCGAAGGCCGAAGGGCCTGTTCTGCGCTGTAATGTTCTATGTTCTATTATATACACTCACAAACATATACCGACATCCAGTAATTTCTTTCCTGAGACTGATGTAAGATAAACCAGCATAGGGTGGCACAGTGGTTAGACCCAGGTTCAATTCCAGCCTCGGGTCACTGTCTGTGTGGAGTTTGCACATTCTCTCCATATCTGCATGGGTTTCCCCCTGATGCTCCGGTTCCCCCCCACCCCACCCCACCTCCAAAGATGTGCAGGTTAGGTTAATTGGTCATGCTATAATGTCCCTTAGTGCCAGAGGAATAAACATGTGAGGTTGCAGGAATAGGGTCTGGTTGGGATTGTGGTCGATACAGACTCGATGGTCCTTCTATAATGTAGTGATTCTACTACATTCCATGATCTGCACTGACCTTTATCACGTTGCTCAGTAGATATTGTTATCTTGGGTAGACATGGTAGCCATTTTATGCACAGCATGATCCTACACACAACCAATGAGATGACTAGCCACTGAACAGCAATAACTTGCATTTATATAGCATCTTTTAATATTGTTGACCATCCCAAGGCTCTTTATGGGAGCATTATAACTGAAAAACCAGGCCACATAAAGCGATACAAGGATAAGTGATGAGAAACTTGGTCAAAGAAGTAGGCTGTTCAAGTAGTGGAAAAGTGAGAGGTAAAGATGCTTAGGGGTAGGGTTCAAGAGCTTCAGGTTCAAAGATGTGTGGGTTTGGTGCTAAATTGCCCCTTTCCCGGGATGCATAGTCAGAAAGATTAGCAGGGTAGATATGAAGGGTTGCAGGGCAGGGATTGTTGTTGATGCAGGCTCGATGGGCCAAATGGCCTCCTTCTGTACAATGATTCTATGATTCCATGATTCAATGACCAGAGAGCTCAAGGCATGATTGCTGATTGTGGAAAGCATCAATCTGAGACCAAAATTGGAGGAATAGAAGGATCTCAAAAATGTTGTACAGCTGTAATAAAAGTAAAATGCCACAGGTGTTGGAAATATGACATAAAAACAGAAACTGTTGGAAAATGTCAGCAGGTCTGGCAGTAGCTGGAGATGCTGCCACACCAGTGCTCAATGTCATCAACTGCCAGTTTCCAGATGCAACTCATCCACTTCATCCTGGATCACAATGTCTTCACTTTCAACAATCAGTTTTTCATCCAGACACATGGAGCAGCCATGGGGACCAAATTTGCACCTCGTTATACCAACATCTTCATGCATAGGCTCGAACAAGACTTCTTCACAGCACAGAACCTTCAACCAATGCTATACACTAGATACATTGATGACATTTTCTTCCTTTGGACTCTTGGTGAACGATCAACAAGTTCTATCCCACCATCAGACTCACCATAGACTATTCTCCAGAATCGGTGGCATTCTTGGACACACGCATCTCCATCAAGGATGGTCACCTCAGCACCTCACTGCACCACAAATCCAAAGATAATCTCACCATGCTCCACTTTTCCAGCTTCCACCCTAAACACGTTAAACAAGCCATCCTCTATGGACAAGCCCTGCGTATACAAAGGATCTGCTCAGATGAGGAGGATCACAACAGACACCTCCAGTCACTGAAAGATGCCTTCATAAGGACAGGATATGGCGCTCAACTCATCAATCGACAGTTCCAACGCGCCACAGCTAAAAACTGCACCGACCTCCTCAGAAGATAAACATGGGACACGATGGACAGAGTACCCTTTGCCGTCTAGTACTTCTCTGGAGTGGAAAAGCTATGACATCTTCTCCGGAGTCTTCAACACGTCATTGATGAAGATGAATATCTCACCAAAGCCATCCCCACACTCCCACTTCTTGTCTTCAAACAACTTCGCAACTTCAAACAGACTGTTGTTCGCAGCAAACTACCCAGCCTTCAGGAGAACAGTGACCACAATACCACACAACCCCTGCCACAGCAAGACATGCGGGATCATCAACATGGATGACATCATCTCACATGAGAACATCATCTACCAGGTACACGGCACATACTCTTGCAACTCAGCCAACGTTGTCTACTTAGTTTGCTGCAGGGAAGGATGTCCCGATGCATGGTATATTGGGGAGACCATGCAGACACTATGACAACAGATGAATGAACATCGCTCGACAATCACCAGGCAAGAGTGTTCTCTCCCTGTTGTCAAACACTTCAACAATCTCGGGCGTTCGGTCTCTGATCTTCGGATAAGCATTCTCCAAGGAGCCTTCATGACACACAACAGCGCAGAGTCGCTGAGCAGAGACTGATAGCCAAGTTCCGCACACATGAGGACTGCCTCAACTGGGATCTGGGGTTCATGTTGCAATATCTGTAACCCCCATGACTTGCCTGGGCTTGTAAGATCTGGAGACAATACATATCTCTTTAACCTATGCTAATGCTATCTCCACTCTGCATCCTTTAAGATTGAATAGCAGGTTAGTTACAAACTCTTGCATTGCAAGGGGAATAGAATATAAAAGCAGGGGTGTTTTGCTACAATTGTACAGGGCACTGGTGAGGCCGCAACTAGAATACTGTGTGCAGTTTTGGTCGCCGCATTTGCAGAAGGATATATTGGCCTTGGAGGAAGTGCAGAGAAGGTTCACTAGGCTGATACCGGAGATGAGGGGGTTAGCCTCTGAGGAGAGATTGAATAGACTGGGTCTGTACACATTGGAGTTTAGAAGATTGAGGGGTGATCTTATAGAGACATATAAGATAATGAAGGAGATAGATAGGGTAGAGGTAAAGAGATTCTTCCCACTTAGAAAGGATAGCAGAAATAGAGAGCACAGCCTCAACATAAGGGGAGGGGGGAAAGTTTAGAACAGAGTTGAGGAGGAACTTCTTTACTCAAAGAGGCGAGTCTCTGGAATTCTCTGCCCATTGAACTGGTAGAGGCTACCTCACTGAATATATTTTAGTCACGGGTAGATAGGTTTCTGATAGACAAGGGAATTAAGGTTTATGGGGAGAAAGCGGGAAAGTGGAACTGATCCACTTCAGATCAACTATGATCTTATTGAATGGTGGGGCAGGCTGGAGGGACTAGATGGCCTATTGCTGCTCCTGTTTCTTATGTTCTTACGTTCTAATCAATATTCTATAAACTGTGTGTGTCTTTATATGCCTTTCTCGGATCAGAACCTTCCACTCACCTGACAAAGTTTCTGAAAGCTTGTAGGATAACTATCAAATAAACTGGTTGAACTTAAAACTGGTGTTGTGAGACTTCTTACTAACTTTTTCACTCAGAGGGTGGTGGGTGTGTGGAATCGGTTGCCGGTAGTGGTGGTGGAGACAGGTTCGATCGGGTCTTTTAAGACACTTTTGGATAAGTACATGGAAATTAGTAAGATGGAGGGTTATAGGTAAGTAGGCAGGGACATGATCAGCACAACTTGTGGACTGAAGGGCCTGTTTGTGCTGTAGTTTTTCTATGTTCCTATGTTCTACCTACCTGAGAGAGCAGGCAGGATCTCAGTTTATCACCTCAGCCAAAACTAAGATCACCTCCAACCACGTGGCACTCCTCCCGAGAGTGTCAGCCGAGATTTTATGCTGAAGTCTCTGGAGTGGGATTTGAACCCATGACCTTTTATCTCAGAGCCACAGCTGATGTGACACCTGCTACGGCCTCATTCCAGAATCCTAAAACTAATTATCCCAACAATTGTTCCTTCAACTGCAGCTGGTTCCCAGACAATACACGACCCATTGAAAGAAAGAATGAACTTGCTTTAACAATGCACATCTCGAAATGCTTCCCAGTCAATGAAGTACTTTCAAATTATGGCCACTATTGCAAAGGAGGCAAGTTTAATGATATTTTAAATAATGTTAATATTATAATATATAACTTTGCCTACTTTTTCAATTATTACAAATTTAACTTGGGATGTGGGACAAGTTCTATGATATCTGTCATAGATTGGGCAAGAAAGACAATGAAGAGAGACATAAAGGGATTTTCAAGATTTTCCGATCGTTGCTGAACTGTGCAGAGAGCAACAACTCACATACACATCTGCACACACGCACACAGGCACATACACTTACACAAACATAGTTCAAAGTTTATTTATTAGTGACACAAGTAAACTTACATTAACACTACAATGAAGTTACAAGTCACCACATTCCGTCACCTTTTTGGGTGCACTGAGAGAGAATTTAGCATGGCCAATGCACCTAACCAGCGTGTCCTTCGGATTGTGGGAGGAAACTGGAGCACCCGGAAGAAACTCACCTAGACATGGGGAGAATGTGCAAACTCCGCACAAACCGCAACCCAAGCTGGGAATTGAATCACAGTCCCTGGCGCTGTGAGGGACACCGTGCCGCCCCTATGTTGGCATATACCAACATATATACAACATACCAACAGCAGATATACAAGCCTATATGCTCACATAGTCACACTTGCACAGACATGTACACATGCGTGCATACACACACAAACATGTGCATACATACACCCTCAGCACATAGGCATGCATACCTGCACAAATATAAGTACACACACACACACACAAACATACACACAATTGCACACACAATCACCCTCAGGACATAGGCATGCATCCCTGTACAAACACAGGCAAATACACACGTACACACACACACATAGAACCCCATCCATCCATTGCACTTAATGCTGAGAGAGTGGGACAGAGAGCAAGGACAACTAATCTACAGTAATGAATAAGACAGTTCATTAATTGGACATGTTAAACAGGAGCTGTGCAGCAGAGGTCGATGGATAAAGTAGACCCTGTAATATTGTTATAATTGCACCCTGTGATGGATATCACCCTTAACCTCGCAAGCACAGCACGGTGATATTTACAAGGCCAGATTGGCAAGGCCCAGTTAGATTGTTGTTGGAGAGTGCCTATTCCTGAGGTGACCCTAACCAGCGAGTGCAGTCAATTCCAGTTGAGAAAGAACCTGCTCAACACGATTTTATTATTCATTTGTCAGCGATGCGCACTTAACTGGACTACTCACTGGATCATTAATTCTCCCCGATGAGTTCCTGACCGAATGGGATACTTATCATTGGGAATCCAGTTTTTGTCAGTGAGATTTCACCCAGCCTTGCCCCTGAAACTCACAAGGCAGACATTAGAAGAATACAAATCTTCACCAATTAGATGTGGGCATGGGGCAAGGGCTGAGAGGTCAGAGTAACATGGCCAATCACTCACTGGTAACATCTAACCAGCAAACACAGATCAGGCACAGCAATTTTTGTTCTGGTGAGGGAATCAAGGATGGAGGGAGGAGGTGTCATCATCTTAAAAAAGGAACAGGTCCATTTAGGAGGGAAGGCATAGAATCCCTTCAGTACAAAAGGCTATTTGGCCCATTGAGTCTGTACCGACCATAATACCCCCCAGGTCTATCCCCACAACTCCACTTATTTACGCTGCTAATTCCTCTGACACTCGAGTTAATTTAGCACAACCAATCTACCTAACTTGCACATCTTTGGACTGTGGGAGGAAACCAGAGCACTTGGAAGAAACCCATGCAGACTTTCAATGCTCCCAGAGAATTTGATTCCCCGTATGAAGACTACCAGACAAAGGTTTATACTGAAGATGGTATCAGTAGCCTTAGCACGCCAATCCTATAACAGAAATACAGCATCAAAGTTAATTTCTATAGCTGTGATTTTTGTTAAATAAAACATCTTTACTTAATACCCACTGTGTGTTTGAGCGTACCAAATGATCATCAGGGTTGGAACAGCGAAAGTGGGAGCACCAACCCCACAACAAAATGGACACCATCGCTGGAAGAGCTGATATTTCAGTGTAGCATTGAGGATGGGCTGAAGGGCCCACCTACAAAGGAGAGGTTGATCCATAGGGTGCGAGCATTGCTGGCAAGGTCAGCAATTGTTGCCCATCCACTAAGTAGATAAACCTGTATCGATCCTTGGTGAGATCACACTTAGAGCATTGCTTACAGTTCTGGCTACTGTGTTATAGAATTGATACAACACAGTATACCACAGAGGTCGCAGAGAAGTTTTATAAGGATGGTATCAAAAATATGTGGGTGTAAACATGATGGAAGGATTCATAGACTGCGTCACTTTTCTGTTGAAAAGAGTGCTGAGGGATGATCAAATAGAAGTTTTTAAACTTCTGAAAGGTTTTGATGAAATGGACACAAAAAAAATGTTTCCTCTTCTGGGAAAGAATGTAACTACAAGTCGGTGTAAAATAATCACCAAGAAACCAATTAGGAATTCAGAAGAAACTCCTTCACTCAAATGGGCGTGGGAATTTGGAAACTTTCCAAAACAGAGAGTGGTTAAAGTGAATGGAATCTATACATTTAAGGAAGAAACTAGACCAGGTTGTGAGGGAGAGGGAGAATGATTTGCCAGCAAGCTCTTACAATCGGGAATGTATGTGTGAAAGGGTGATGGAACAGTTTCAATATTAGCTGTCACCCATGACCTGGTTTAACTCAGTTAGCTGGACAGTTGGTTTGTGACGCAAAATGACACCAGTGACATCGGTTCAATTCCCGTATCAGCCGAGGTTGTTCATAAAAACTCCACTTTCACAACCTGGCCAGAGGTGATCCTCAAGTTAAATCACCATCAGTCAGCCAATGGTCATCTGGGACTTTGTAATAGTTTTCGATGGGGAATTGGAAAAGGAGGGCTATAGGGAAAAAAACAGAAGCAGAATAGGATTGGTTGGATAGCTCCTTCAAAGAGCCGATATAAATGCAATGAGTTAAATACGCTCTTTGTATGCTGCAAGTTATCCTACAGGATTAACTTAATGGGATACAACCGTACCCACTCCCATTGGCTAAAAACAGTTTATGGTCATTAATAGGCAGGAAGTCCACTGCTGTCAGCCAATCAGAGCCTTGCAGCTCTCCACTACTTTAGAATCCTTACAGTGCAGAAGGAGACCATTCGGCCCATTGAATCTGTACTGACAATATTCCAACCCAGGCCCTATCCCCATAACCCCACATATTTACCCAGCTAATCCCCCTGACACAAAGGGACAATTTAGCATGGCCAATCAACCTAACCTGCATGTCTTTTGGACTGTGGGAGGAACCCGGAGCACTCGGAGGAAACCCACGCAAACTTTGTGCACTCAGTCACTCTCTGATGAACTCAGGGAGCCCATTAATGAGCAACCCCAAAGTTTCTAACTGTTTGCTAAACCGGCCTGCCCACCCCGGCCCCAGTGCAATTTTCCCAGTGTTGTACCAGCAGGCCCATTATGAGAACTGTGGGCAATCATTGCCCATGTAAAGGGGCTCAATCCACCATCACCAGGATTTATCCAGTGGCAGGGGAGAGCCACGACACATGGCCAGATGGACATGCGTGAGGGGGAAGAGATAACAGTTGCCAATGCCCAATTGTAACTGGTGATAATACCTGGCTGGCAATTGAGAAAAAGAAGGTTACAGCAGAGAAATTTCCAGCTTGAATCATTGTTTTATTGGGAAAGCACTGTGGATAAAAATAGCAGGTTCGCTAATCTTTTGTCTCTGGCTCCGTGTAATCATTCATGCAGCAATTCAATCACATGCAATTATAATCACAGGAAACACTTAACTAAGGCATCCATTTCACACAGAAAGTGATTGGATTTCTAGAAGGTGTTGGTCTATCAAGGAGATGTTTGACAATGAGTTGAGTGCACTCTGCACACTGAGCGATATCACCAGGTACTTGAGCATAACATTGTACCTGAATTAAAATCCCAGACATTGAAGCAAAGACTGGCTTTTATATCACATTTTGTGGCATCTCATAGAATCTCACAAACTAATGCAGACCTCTGCTGTTCGTTACAGCAGTGAATTACACATCAAAATATATGGACGTTAAACACTTTGGAATGTCCTGAGGTCATGAAAGGTGCAATATAATTACAAACTCTTCCTTTCATTCCTTTCTTAATTAAATTTAACATTGTTTTGTGCAGAGCAACATCTCTCACTTGGCAATGGGGTGAATGGCTAATTTATCTGCTTTCAGTGGTGTCAGCTCTGGGTGGAATACTTTTAAAGAATCCCTGATGTTCTCGAAATAGCATCTAACAGACTCTCTGGGACATAGAGGCAAAGGGAGGGATTTTTCTCCCGCTTGCCCCAAGGTCAAAAAGTCCTGCCCGAGGTTAATGGACCTCTGTCTATGTCCCACCCGCTACAATTCCTGTGGGAGACAGGATAGGAAAAGTCTGCCCAAAATCTTGCTTTGGTGTCTTATTTGAATAGCATATGAGTGGCACAGTGATTCATACTGCTGCCCTCACAGTGCCAGGGACCTGGGTTTGATTTCTGGCTTGGGAACTGTCTGTGTGGAATCTGTGTCTGCGTGGGTTTCCTCCGAGTGCTCCAGTTTCCTCCCACAGTCTGAAAGACACGCTGGTTAGGGTGCATTGGCCGTGCTAAATTCTCCCTCAGTGTACCTGAACAGGCACCGGAGTGTGTGGTGACTAGGGGATTTTCACAGTAATTTCATTGCAGTGTTAATGTGACACTAGTAAATAAACTTTAAAACTTTATGTCACAAAATGTTAGGATGCTATCAAAATGATTTTTTTTTTACACAAGTAAAGTCATACAGCCATGTAAATTGTATACCAAGTCTCAGCAGCAGCTAACAGAAAGAAATGAAAAGGAAAGAATAGAGAAGTAGGTGTTCTTTGCAACCGATACAATTAGTAGCCTGAGTACTGTGAGCCGGAGGCAGTTTAGACACAGATGAGATATTGAAGAAGCAGCAGCAAGAGTGATAGAGAGAGAGAGAGAGAGACAGCCATCTCCAGGAACCATTTCAGCTGGAGATTAGGAGCTGAAGGCAGCAGAAAAGCAGGGGAGAGGGACAGTCATCCACAGGAGACAGGTCAGCTGGAAATAAAGTACTGAAGACACAAGTTAGTTTGTGCAAAAGATAATTTTCTTCTCTGAAAGAAAGACCATTCCCAAGTCCTGGTCACCTAAACTGCACAGTGTGGTAATCACTGGCTACATTTGACCAACAGGTTTACGTTGTTGCTTGGGAAACAGGGGTCTCAGCAAAGATTAGGATTATGGGGAAAAAAATTATTTTTGGGTTTTCAATCTGTGAGGGACAAAGCGTTTACTGTTAATTTGTTAAAATATAAGATTGTTCTTTGCAGTGTTTTATTATCTTTCTATTTAATAAATACTTACTTCGTTAACAAAAGAGAGTTCTGAGATTTCATTGCTTCTGCAAATCTTTCTCACTAATATCCAAAACAGTGCATCACAGGAAAGCAGTGTTTCACGTTGGAATACTCTCGCACATAACATTAGCGGGGATTCATAACAAGAACAGTAACTGATTTCGTTCATTCTCAATGCTAGCAGCAGCTGGTGCCCTGGAATTCTACATCGCAGGAGCAATTAGGGAAGGGGTAGCCTTAATTAGCTCAGTTCAACACTCTCAGCCCTGCGGTCAGGAGACTATGGGTTCAAAATCTATTTGAGCCCAAACATCTAAGCTGGTGATACGATTAGCAAAATACTGCAGATGCTTCAATCTGAAATAAGAACAGGGAATGCTGGAAAAGTTCAGCAGGTCCGGCAGCATCTGGGGGGCCAGAAAACTGAGTTAACGTTTTTAGTCTGTATGGCCCCAGGGCATGTTGGTTGATTGGTCAAGCAAACTTACCCCTTAGTGTCAGGGGGACGAGCAGGGTAAATACGTGGGGTTATGGGCATAGGTCATGGGTGGAATATGGTCATTGTAGAGTTGACGGGCCAAATGTCCTCCTCCTGCACTGTAGGGATTCCACAATTCTATGATTCTATAACTCTTCTGCAGAGTTAAAGAGAGGGAAAATATGTTAGATATTGTACTGAAACTGGGAGGGATTGGAACAAAAATGGAGCAAACTTTTGATTTGACTTATTATTGTCATATGCTGAAAAGTATTGTTCCTCGCATGCTATACAGACAAAGCGTACCATTCATAGAGAAGGGAAAGGAGAGAGTGCAGAAAGTAGTGTTACAGTCATAGCTTGGTGTAGAGAAGATTAACTTAATGCAAGGTAAATCCATTCAAAAGTCTGTCAGCAGCAGGGAAGAAACTGTTCTTGAGTCAGTTTGTACGTGACCTCAGACTTTTGTATATTTTTCCCAAAAGAAGAAGGTGGAAGAGAGAATGTGGGGTGTGTGAGGTCCTTAATTATGCTGAGGGGTTTAAACATAGAACATCGAACAATACAGCACAAACAGGCCCTTCGGCCCACTAGTTGCACCGATCACATCTACCAATCCACAGACCTATCTATAACCCCCTGTCCTATTCTTTTCCATATACTCATCCAGATGTCTTTTAAAAGACCCCAGTGAGTTTGCCTCAACAACCTCCGACGGCAGTCGGTTCCATTCACTCACCACCCTCTGAGTGAAAAACCTACCCCTGACATCTCCTTTGTATTTGCTTCCCTGCACCTTAAATCTGTGTCCTCTCGTAGTGACCATTTCAGCTCGGGGAAATAGTCTCTGAGAGTCCACCCTATCTATTCCTCTCAACATTTTATAAACCTCTATCAGGTCGCCTCTCAACCTACGTCTCTCCAGTGAGAAGAGTCCCAGCTCCCTCAACCTATCTTCATAAGGCCTGCCTCCCAATCCAGGCAGCATCCTTGTAAATCTCCTCTGAACTCTCTCAATAGCCTCTACATCCTTCCTATAATGAGGCGACCAGAACTGCGCACAATACTCCAACTGGGGTCTGACAAGAGTCTTATAGAGCTGCATCATTACCTCCTGACTCCTAAACTCTATTCCTCAATTAATGAAGGCCAGTACACCGTACGCCTTCTTGACCACTTCCTCCACCTGCGAGGCCGATTTAAGAGTCCTATGGACCCGGATCCCGAGATCCTTCTGCTCTACAACACAGCTAAGACTCCTACCCCTTATATTGTACTCCTTCATCCCATTATTCCTGCCAAAATGGACCACTACACATTTATCCACGTTGAAGTCCATCTGCCACTTCTCCGCCCAGTCTTGCATCCTGTCCATGTCCTGCTGCAGCTTTTGACATCCCTCCAGACCATGGGTTTCTTCCATGGGATGTGGATGTCACTGGTTGCCCATCCCTAATTGCCCTTGAACTTTCATGGATTTTTTGGTCATTTCAGAGGGCAGTTAAAAGTCAGCCACATTGCTCTGGTTCTGGAGTCAAGGATACAAGTGGCAGAGTTCCTTAGGAAAGTCCCTAAAGAAAGGAAAGCTGTGGTCATAAAAACCCATCTGGTTCACTAATGTCTTTATTTAGTACTGACTGACTGGGAATGAGCTGATGGGGGCGGGAGATGCTTGGGTTCGAATATCAAACCAGATTAATGGAAGATCTGATATTTCTCCTGGTTGAAGTGAACCTGGCATTGGTTCAAGTCATTCCTGTGAAGAGATGACACACAAAGCTGCCTATAATTCACTTCAGATTGGCACTGAATTGACAACCTAACAAAAAGAGGTCATGATAAAGTCTAGTGTTCGAATTGGAAATGTGGCTTCAGTGTAGTGAAGGGAGCCTTCAGTGATTGAAACACATCACTATGTCATTTAGTAGAAAGCTTTACTCTGTAGCTAAGTCGAACAAGCTGGGAATGCTTATTGCTGACACCGCACGCTGCTAGAATGTTCCCCGGTGTTACCATCTCTCACCTTGAGCACAACACGCCATTCAAACACCTTGATCAATGTCAGAAAGAGAGACGCCAGCGAGACAACAAATAAAACAAAGAACCTGGCAAATCATAGGGGCAAGAGCCAGGGACAACATAAAGACAGAGAGCAGGTAAAGAGCAAGAGAAAGAGAGAGAGAGAGCAGAGAATCAGCAAGAGAGCACAGAGAATCAGAGGGAGAGCAGGGAATTGGAGAGCAGAGGGTCAGACAGAGAGCAGAGTCAGAGAGACCGGGGAACCAGAGAGAGAGAGAGAGCAGAGAATCAGAGACAGAGCAGAGAGCCAGAGAGAAAAAGCAGAAAATCAAAGAGCAGAGAGTCAGAAAGAGAGCAGAGAGTCAGAGAGAGAGCAGAGTCAGAAAGAATGCAGAGTGTCAGAGAGAGAGAGTCAAAGAGAGAGCAAAGAATCAGAAAGAGAGAGAACAAGAGAGAGAAAGAGAGAGAGAGAGAACAGAGAGTCAGAGAGAGAGCAGGGAGTCAGAAAGAGAGAAGAGAGTCGGAGAGAGAGAGAGAGAGAACCAGGCAACCAGGAAGTCAGCTGAAAGCTAGAGTGTGGGAACAAAGGGCCAGAGAGAGAAAGGAACCCGAGAAAGAGGCATAGTGGTGAGCAATAGTTTGGAAAACAAGCTAGCTACAAAACAGAAAGCAGAATGTGTGGGTTCATTATTTAGCCAGATTGACAGAAAGTGGAAAGTGGTGTTCCACAGAGATTGGATCTGAACATTGCTGTCCACTATTTACATCAACAATCTGAGTTTGAGAATCAGACATATCATTTCAAAATTTGTGAATGACATCAAGTTGGGGGTTAATACTTAGGAAGATAATGACAAAATGCCAGAAGACATGAATAAACCTTCAGAGAGGCTGTGTAATTTCAATATGCTCAATGGTGAGCTGCCTCTGCAATCGGACAACAGGCTGGGGAAAATGTCTGGAAAATCCTACCCACTGAGATGTGTGAATAAACCTATGCTGAAGACAGGCTCCAACCTGTTCCTTTATCAGATGGATGTTCACTGGACTAACACTCTGAGGTCCAGGACTACAAGCTGAGGGAGGCACTAAAGCCTGGGACAGCCACTACAGTGGCTCAATGTGAGCCTTTACGTGGCAGGTCCACCTGCCATAGTGCACTGAGGGACTAACAATGTAAACCCCTTCTGACAGTATCCCCATCATGGAATGTATCTTCTAAATATCTTCTAAATGTTGTTCCCAAGACCACAAGGAGCTACAAAAGATCATGAATGTAGCCCAATCCATCATGCAAATCAACCTCCCATCCATTGATTCTGCCCACACTTTCTGCTCCCTTGGAAAAGCAGCCAGCCTAATTAAGGACACCACGTACCTCTGACATTCTCTCTTCCACCTTTTTCTATTGGAAAAAGATACACACATCTGTAAGCATGTACCAACCGACTCAAGAACAGCTTCTTCCTTGCTGCTGCCATCTTTTGAATGGATCTACCTTGCATTAAGTTGATCTTTCTCTACACCCTAGCTGTGACTGTAACACTACATTCTGCACCCTCTCCTTTCCTTCTCTATGAATGGTATGCTATATCTCTATCACATGCAAGAAGCAATACTTTTCACCGTATGTTAATACATGTGACAATAATAAATCAAATCAAATCAAATCAAACATATTACCTAAAGAATTGAATTGTACTTTCAGTAACATTCTGGAATGTAATTTTATGAATAACGTATATCTTGTAGGGAAACAAAATCTAGGAGCACATGGGTTAATGAGCCCATAAAAACAGAGAAACCAAGCTCTGAGGTTTAATTCTAGAGGGATAGAATGTGAAGCAGAAAAGTTATATTAATCTGATGCAGAACCTTAATTATATCATGAACAGCTTCAGTCCCCACATTATAAGAATATAGAGAGAGTACAGCAAAAGATTTACAGGGATGATACCAGAACTGAGAAGCTGTACAAATCACTGAGCAGAAACTGATAGCCAAGTTCCGCACATATGAGGACGGCCTCAACCAGGATCTTGTGTTCATGTCACACTACGCTGGGCCGAAGGACCTGTTTCCCATGCTGCGTTGTTCTTTGTTCTTTGTTATTCTTTGTTCTTTGTACCTGTAACTCTCCACGACTTGCCTGGGCTTTCAAAATCTCACTAACTGTCCTGGATGAAGACAATACACATGTCTTTAAGCTATGTTTAACTCTCTGTCCACTCACACTCTTTGCACCTGTAAAGACTATTAAGTCTCGCATTCCATCCATTATCTTGTAATTGAGTTTGTGTCTATATATATACCCTGTTTGTGAACCCAACTCTTCACTCTCTTGATGAAGGAGCAACACTCCGAAAGCTTGTGCTACCAAATAAACCTGTTGGACTTTAACCTGGTGCTGTGAGACTTCTTACTGTGTCCACCTCTGTCCAAAGCTGGCATTTCCACATCAGATCGGGAAAGATTAAGTAGCCTGAGAATCTGCTTTCTCACAGAGAGAAGACTGAGGTGTGATCTAATAGAACTCTTTAAGATGAGGAAAGAGCAGGGTAAGCACAGAAAAGACCTTTCAACTTTTGGAGAAATCAAAACAAAGATAGTCACTGATCAATCCATTCGATAATATCCAGCAGAGACTTCCCAGATTGCTGAGAGTGTGGAATTTGCTACACCATTCAGCGAGTAAGACTAATGGTAAAGATGTTTTTAAGGGGAAGTTAGGTGAATACAGGAAAAAGGGAATAGAAAGTTCTGCCAAGAAGACTCATCATCTTTCAGGATGTTCCAGAATGATTAACAGGTGACCAATTACATTATCAAGTGATGCACTGTCCTAATGAAATACGGAGCAGGAGAGATTGCACTGAAATGAACAAGGAACCAGAGGGAAGACGGATAGGCAGAGAACTGAGGAGATAGTAAAGTCTGAGTTTAAGCTTATTTATTATTGTCACAAGTAAGCTTACATTAGCACTGCAATGAAGTTACTGTGAAATTCCCCTAGTTGCCGCATTCCTTGCAACACCCGTTTGGGTACACTGAGGGAGAATTTAGCATAAACAGTACACCTAACCAGCATATCTTTCAGACTGTGGGAGAAAACCAGAGCGCCTTGGAGAAAACCCACACAGACTTAGGAAGAACGTGCAGAGTCCCACAGACAGTAACCCAAGCCGGGAATCAAACCCGGATCCCTGGCACTGTGAGGCAGCAGTGCTAACCACTGTGTCATTGTGCCATCCCGACGCTGAGATAAAGATTGTCGGTAAAGATTCTCGAGTGGGCCAGAGATACAGGTTGCAAATAGAAGAGCAAGGTGTGATGTAACCATGAGTCAATGTCCCAGGTACAAAACAGAGCTGTTTGAAGTAGATGCTGATTGCCAGACTGGAGCAACTGGAGGCAAGATTCTTTTGGACTATTACAGACACAAACAGGCTCTGGAGACAATGAAGCCGGGCTTAAAATGCTAAATGAGCCCGAACTGTTGGAGCAAATTGATATATTTCTGAGGAAGTCTCGGGAAATGTTTGGCCAGGAACTTACAGGATCAAAGCTTAGATTAGGTTCCAGCTCATGTCCAAGTTTAGTGCAAACATTCTAGAATAAACAAGCGGGGAATTGTACATAACTGTCACACCAATGTACATAAAGGAAAATGTCATTTGTCAACAGGTCAACTCCCTTTTACTAGAGAATAAGAATAACATTATCTGTAATTTTTATTTGATTGTGTTTTCAATGGGTTTATGGGATTGCCCTGTTAAAGTTTGAATTGTACAACAGGTTTGAAGTGGCTGCCCTTGCACTATTAAGAGGAAGAGAAAACTTCCGAAATCTCTCCTTCTGTCTCTAAAACACTCCTTTAAACTGATCTGTTTCCTGACTGAACACCCAACAATTTGACTTCTGGGACAAGGTGTGTTTCCTTACGCTTCTGTGAAGGGTCTCGGGATATTTTATCACATTAAAGATTCAGTACAATTTTACAAGTTGTGTTGGATGTATCACTCTGTGAAATACTCGAGAATGATTCACTCATTCTGAATGCACTGTTAACAGCACAGAAACAGAGCATTCAGCACAACACTCATGCTGGGGTTTATACTCCATATAGTTCATCTCACTGTATCATCAGATTCTTTCATTCCTTTCTCCCTCAAATGTTTCCCCTTAGATGTATCGACAATATTTGCCTCAGGTGATGAGTTCCACATTCTTATCACTCTCTGGCTAAAAGAGTTTCTCTTGAATTCCCTGGTGCAGAAATTCCCAAATATTTCCAGTCACTGAACCCCTTCTGACTTCCCAAGGGGACCAACAGAACTCTTAAGAAATATTCTTGTTACAATTCTTACCATTAAAAAGTTCTCTTATTCATTAAAAACTATCTTCTTCTTGTCATTGTTAATGGGAGGAGCAATGCTTCTACTTTTGCTGAAATATATATGTAATATTAGGAGTGCTTCAGGAGATCTGGATTCTCATTCACTCACGTTCACACACTTACTCACACACTTGTACACACATACTCACAGTCACTCACTCACTCATATACACACACACTCACTCATACTCACACAGTCACTCACACTCACTCACACAGTCATTCACTCTTACACTTACCCACTTACTCACACAGTCATTCACTCAATCACTCACACTCACACAGTCAATCAGGCACTCATACACATTCTCACTCACTCTTCACTCACTCGTACACACACACACACTCACTCACACTTCACTCAGTCATACACATGCCTACACATGCACACACTCACTCACACACACACAGTCACTCACTCATACACACACTCATACACACATTCGCTCACTCACTCACTCACTTACTCACTCACACATACACATACAGGCTCCCCCTCTCTCTCTCTCACACACACACACACACATGCAGATTCTCACCTCTGTCACACACACAATTTCTCTCACACACACACTCTCTCTGCTTTCACACACAAGCACACATATATTCTCTCCTGTCTCTCACACACAAATACATACTCTTACCTCTCACACACTGTCTTCTCTCTCTTACATACATACACTCTCACCTCACACACACACACATACACGCGTGCGCACACACACACACAACACACACACACACACTCTTCTCTCTCACATACACACGGACATACACTCCCACATCTCACACACGGACTTCCTCTCTCTCACAAACACTCACACTCTCTTGCTCTTTGCAACAATCCATGCAATGATGGGCCTGTTCTTAAATCAACATAGATTTCCAGGGATTTGTGTTGAGCAAGTGTAGTTTGATACCCTTGTCTGAAGAGTTGTTCATCAAAAAAGATTACATTTTTTCTCTTTTAAAGATGATAAGAAGGTGGCCATTTGAAGGTTAATGTTGTTCTCACTCTTTGACCTGCTCTGGCAAAGCGGAGGATCACTACACAGCTAATAAGTGTTGGCGAAAAGCCAAGAAACAAAGTAGGGCAGTGCCACATTGTAATTCCTCAATGTTCTCTAGTCAGCCTCATTATTAAAACTTATGTTGCTTCTCCTCTCTTCCAGTGTTTACCTTGGCCCCTCATCGTCGCACCACCGCCCCCCTCCACCCACCTACCCCTGGAAGCATCCCCACTTGCACCACCGTAAACTTGAACTCATCTAATCATGTCCTAACGTGTTCTGATCCTGTTCACACCCCTCTACTCACAGATTTATATTGGCTCCCTATCCCCCCGGCAATGCCTCAACTGTAAAATTTTCACTCTTTATTTCCAGTCCCTCCAAATCCTCATCCCTCCCTACCTCGTTAATCTCCTCCAGCCCCACAATCCTCAAAGAGCTCTGTTCTCCTTCAATTTCTTGCTTAGCCCCCATTTTAATCACCCCTCCATTGGCAGCTGTACTTTTAGCTACTATATCGTAATCTGCGGAATTTGTTCCCTAAAACTCTTTGTCTCTTTGTACCGCATTTTCTTGCCTTCTTCAAGGCAGTCCTTAAAATCTATCTTCTTTGATGAGACATTTGATCATCTCTTCCTGCACCTTCTTAAATGGATCAGTGGCAGATTGTGTTTGATAATGCCCCTATGGGGCAGTTTGGAACATTTTACCATGTTAAAGGTGCTACATCAATGCAGCACGGTTGAAATGATGGATGGCGCTTTGGCACAATAGCTAGCATTGCTGTCTCACAGCACCAGGTTCAATTCCTGGCTTGGGTCACTGTCTCTGCAGAGTCTGCTCATTCTCCCCATGTCTGCATGGGTTTTCTCCAGGTGCTCTAGTTTCCTCCCACAGTCCAAAAGACATGCAGGTTAGGTGTACTGACCATGTTAAATTGCCCCTTAGTGTCAGGGGGCTAATTAGGATAAATACAAGGAGTCGTGATGGTAGAGCCTGGGCGAGGTAGTGGTCAGTGCAGACTTGATGGGCCAAATGTCCTCCTTCTGTAAGATTCTATTCTGAGGGCTATCGACAAGGTGGATGTGAAGAGGATAATTCCTCTTGTGGGAGAATCTACAACCAGGGGTTGCTCATTTCAGATAGAGAAGGAGAGGAATAATTTCTCCCAGAGGGCAGTGAATCTCTTCCTCAAAAAGTAGTGGAAGCAGAGTCTTGGAATATTTTTACGGCAGAGTGAAATAGAGGCCAGGATTCTCCCAAAAAAATTCGAAGTCCCCAATTCATGTAAAAACTGGAGTAATTCCCATTGGATTTTTCGTGGGATTTTCAGAATGAATCTCCCAACTCTGAGCACTGCAGAACGCACTAGCAAGATTCACTCTGGTGAGACCTATTCCCACCCAAGAGACCAGCAACATTGTGCTGAGAGCGTCATTACGCATGCGCCAATGTGGCAGCACCAAGATTGGTCCATATTCAGTAGTCCTGAACTGCCAATCTCCTGATCACAGGCTAGCCCCATGACCCTACATTGCCTGCCTTCTGACCACCCCACAGCTTTATCACTGGCCCCTGGACCTCTCTGGGCCAGCCCCAATGTCTACCCGCACCATCTCTGGCCAGACCCAATCTCCTCAACCATTTATAATACTGCAGGCCTGGACAATCCTGACCTCCCCCAAACATCACACCCTATCCCCCATCCACTCCCTGATAGCCAGCCCCAATCACTGTCTTCTCTGGTAGGATGGCAGCCGCACACCCAACCCCCAATAATTCTCCATCTAGACCCTGCCCCCAATCGGCCCTGCCTCCAACAGGCCCCATCCCCTTGGCACTGCCAATGTCGGGTGGGCTGTGCTAGTTTGCCCTTGGGCAGTGCTGTGTGCCAGGCTGGCACTGCATAGAGGAGAATCCCCTCTTAACTTCGCTTCCAGGGGTGGGGAGCCTATGGCCCCTCTTCATTCCAGCAGGATTGGCCACCCGTTCCCCATACGTGGGGAGTTGTTGTGAGCCCCACTGGAGTGAACCACTCATGGGCCTGGAGATGTCAGTCATGGGCCCGTTGATCAAATGGAAATACTTAATTAAAAATTGAAATCAACTCCATGCCAATTCCCGGTGTGGAGCTGACAACGCTACAAATCTTGGCCCCGGAAACGCACAGAGGCTGAGGTCCCCAGTGAGAAGCCCACAAGATGGCTTCCGCTGATGTCTCCCAGCCTTTTGTGCTAATGGAGCAGCAAGGTAGGCTGGGAGAATTGCCCCCAGATTCTTGTTGAACAAGGGGGTGAAAGGTTATCGGGGTAGGTGTGATTGGGGTTACATTCAGATCAGTCATGGGCCAAAATTCACTGACCTTCACATGCCTGGGATTCTCCGCTGCTCTGAATAGAGATTTGATAAATATCAAATTCTCCATTCTCGTTGGCAAAGCTAACAAAATCGGAGAATTCCAGCAATTATCTTATTGAATGATGGAGAAGGCTCGAGGGGCCGAATGGCTACTTCTCTGTATCTAACCCTGTGCTGTACCTGTCCTGGGAGTGTTTGATGGGGACAGTGTAGAGGGAGCTTTACTCTGTATCTAACCCTGTGTTGTACCTGCCCTGGGAGTGTTTGTTGGGGACAGTGTAGAGGGAGCTTTACTCTATATCTAACCCTGTGCTGGGAATCATAGAGTCATTGGGATTTACAGCATGGAAAAAGACCTTTCAGATCAACTTGTCCATTCCCCTTTTTTTTAAACCCCTAAGCTAGTGTTAATTGCCCATGTTTGGCCCATACCTCCCTGTACCCATTTTACCCATGTAACTGTCTAAATGCTTTTAAAAGGGCAGAATTGTACCCGCCTTTATTATTATCTCTGGCAGCTTGTTCCACTATCCTCTGTGTGAAACAATTGCCTCTCTGGACACTTTTATATCTCTCCCCTCTCATCTTAAACCTAAGCCCTCTAGTTTTAGACTCCCTATGTTTGTGAAAACATACTGACTATCTAGCTGATCAATGATCCTCATTATTTTATAGACCTCTATAAGCTCATTGCTCAGCCTTGTATGCTCCAAAGAAAAGAGTCCCAGTCTAGCCAGCCTCTCCTTGTAACTCAAACCATCAAGTCTTGGGAGCATCCTAGTAAATTTGTTCTGCACTCTTTCTAGTTTAATAATATCCTTTTTATAATAGTGTGACCAGAATTGCACACAAAATTCCAAATGTGGCCTTACCAATGTCTTATACAATTTCAACAAGATGTACCAACTCTTGTATTCAATGTTCTGATCAATGAAACCAAACATGCTGAATGCCTTTTTCATCACTCTGCCCATTATGACTCCACTTTCAAGGAGCTATGAACCTGGAGCCCGAGATTGCTTTGTTCTGTACCTCTCCCCAACACGCTACCATTAACTGAGTAAATCCTGCTCCTAGTTTAATCTACCAAAATGCATCATCTTGTATTTATCTAAATGAAACTCCATCTGCCATTCGTCAGCCCACTGGTCCAATTGATCAAGATCTTATTGCAATCTGAGATAATCTTCTTCACTGTCCACTATGCCACCCATTTTGGTGCCATCTGCAAACTTACTAACCATGCCTCCTACGTTATTCAAATCATTGATATAAATGACAAGTAACAGTGGACCCAGCGCTGATCGCTGAGGCACACTGCTGGTCACAGGCCTCCAGTTTGAAAAACAATTTTCTACAACCACCCTCTGGCTTCTATCAAGAAGCCAATTGTATATCATTTAGATACCTCACCTGGGTCCCGTGAGATTCAACCTTATGCAACAACCTATCATGTGATACCTTGTCAAAGGCCTTGCTAAAGTCCATGTAGACAATATCAACTGCACTGCCCTCATCGGCCTTCTTGGTTACCCCCTCAAAAAGCTCAATCAAATTCATGAGACATGATTTTCCACTTACAATGCCATGCTGACTGTCCCTAATCAGTTCTTGCGTCTCTAAGTGCCTGTAGATCCTGTCTCTCAAAATACTTTCCAACAACTTACCCACCACAGATGTGAGGCTCACTGGCCTGTAGCTCCCAGGCTTTATCCTGCAACAATGTTTGATGGGGACAGTGTGGAGGGAGATTTACTCTGTATCTAACCCTGTGCTATCCCTGTCCTGGGAATGTTTGATGGGGGACAGTGTAGAGGGAGCTTTACTCTGTATCTAACACCGTGCTGTACCTGTCTCAGGTGACCGGATGGCCATAGTAAATCAGATTGGGGTTTAAATTCTTGTTCAGGTTGGGGTAAATACCTCTCTTCCCCTGGTGTAGCTCCTGACACTATGAATCGGATCTGTTTTTGGGCACAGAATTCCTCCTCTTTGATACATCTCTTTAATCCTGCCCCATTCTCAGCAGGTTTTAAAACATGTCATCCAGCACACAATTTAAATAAAACTCGGTGGGCTTTGGGTCATTCTCCCAGCTCTGTCAGCAGCTGATTTCAATTTGCCGTCAATTCTACTGTACATGGCATCGTGATCCCAACTTTTCCTCCTGATCCATCAGGACTTACCAGAGCACAGTGTGGACAGACCGCCTGGTCCATTGGAACCCTCAATCCGCTGAGAATCAATTGCAGCATTAGCTGGGACCAACATCCACAGGGAAACAGAATTTGATAACTACAGGCCAGTTCTAGCTCAGCTAGTTAGCAGATGAGTTGTCCCAGGCCACTATTTGCCCTTTTTACACTGTTTATTTATGTAATGTAGCAGCGAGTGAACATACGAAACTAATAAAAAAGGAAAGCATACAGTGAAAAGGATATGAAGGGAGCATCAGCAGAGCGTTTTATTCAAAAACAAACACTGTGTAATTGTTACAGGTTAATTTAGCGATTCCCAATACTCTAGTTCATAATCTCATTCCTCTTACTGCTGTCCTAGCACCAACTCTTACTCCATCGCAGCTTTTCACAAGTGCTCGCTGAATTTGAAAATAAGGTGAAGGGACAAAGAAAGAAAGATTTGCATTTATGTAGAGCCTTGTACAACCTCTATAGCACCTTGTACATCCTCAAGACTTCCCACAACACTTTATACCTATGGCGTTCCTTCAAAGGTACAGGAAACTCTGCAACCCATTGGCTCACAATGAACTTTCACACATCAGGTGACGTAGAAACATAGAAGACAGGAGCAGGAGGAAACTACTTGATCCTTCAAACCTGCTCCACCATTCATCACGATCATGGCTGATTGTTCAAATCAATAGCCTAATCCTGCTCTTTCCCCATAACCTTTGATCCCATTCACCCCAACTGCTATATCCAGCTGTCTCTTGAATACATTCAAAGCTTTGGCATCAATTACTTCCTGTGATAACGAATTCCACAGGTTCACCACTCTTTGGGTGAAGAAATGTCTTCTCATTTCCATCCTTAATGGTCTACGCCAAATCCTCAGACTGTGAATGCTTGGTTCTGGACTCCCTACCATCAAAAATAGCCTCCCTGCATCTACCCTGTCTCGTCCTGTTAGAATTTTATAAGTCCCTCTGAGAGACCAGGTAACGACCAGATAATCGGCTTTCGCTGAAAGAGCTAAATCTCCATGTGCCACTCTGCCATGTGTTCTTGCTGCCTATCTCCCTCTTATAGGCCAACCCGCAGAGATCTGAAGAGGCCAATCATTGACCACCAGGGTCCCATCTGCCCTCCCAGATAGACAAAAAAACCAGGACTTTTCAGCTGTGCTCACCTCAAGACTGGAAAATCTCACCTGAGATCAGTGGACGTTTGCATGATCTGCACCCCACCCACTGCAATTCCCATGGAAAGGTTCTGCTCAAAGATACACATGGCACTGATTCAAAGAGGAAAAGGAGGTCAACATTCATCCTTCAATCAGCATCACTCAATCTATCAGATTGTCTAGCCATTTTTACATTACATCATGGAATCTTGCTGTGCAGAGATCAGCTGCTGTATTTCTTACATTAACAGTGACTACACTTCAAAAGTACATTCTGCAGCTATAATGAGTTTAATCTAAAGGATGACACTCGGATCAAACTCCTCCAGTACTGCACTTGAGTTTCAGCCGAGGTTTCATCAGCCCTTGTGAGTGGGATTTAAACTCACCACTTTTGACTCAGAGGCAACAGAGGCCCAATTAATACTTAACTAGCAGCACAGTGGTTAGCACTGCTGTCTCATAGCATCAGGGACCTGGATTTGATTCCCAGCTTCAGTCACTAGAGTTTGCACATTCTCCCCGTGTTTGGGTGAGTTTCCTCCAGATATTCCAGTTTCCTCCCACAGTCTAAAGATGTGCTGGTTAGGGTGCATTGTCCATGCTAAATTCTCCCTCAGTGTACCCAAACAGGCACTGGAGTGTGGTGACTAGGGGACTTTCACAATAACTTCATTGCAGTGTTAATGTAAGCTTACTTATGACACTAATGAATAAATGAACTAACAGTTCAGATGGAAATGACAATTAAGCAGTTCCTATAACAAGTGATCAGTCACTGTGCCCGGATACCAATGAATTGAAAGTCTCACCACAATTGTTTCCAGTGAGTTGCCTTAACGCTTAACTTACACAGTGATTGGGTCAGCTTGTTCTGTAATAAACTTTAAAATGACAGCTCCATAAAATGTCCTGTGCAGAGTCCACCAAAATTATCACAGATTATCCACCTGTTGACAGAGCAGATAAAAATCAGTTTCCATCTGCTCTCTTCTTGTTCTCTGTGGCCTGAGACACACACTTTTCATTTCCGAGCAGCGGTCTGTGCCCGTAAAGCAGGAGCCCCGGAGATGGAGCTGACGGCTCGCTCTGTTTGCGATTGCCTTATCATTGTTGACTGAATGTTGTTCTCAACAAGAAAATCTCCGGCGGACTTTTACCAATTTTTACAGATGCACCAAATAAAGTATTCTTTCTGGTTCTATCTCAGCTTGGTATGGGCCCCTGCTCTGCCCGAGAAGCTACAAAAAGTCATGAATGTTGCCCAATGTATCGCATAAACCAATCTCCCATCCATTGACTCTGTCTACACTTCTCGCTGTCTTGGAAAAGCAGCCAGAATAATTAAGGACCCCCTACACATCCTGGACATTCTCTCTTCCACCTTCTTCCGCCGGAAAAAAGATACAAAAGTCTGAGGCCAAGTACAACCGATTCAAGAACAGCTTCTTCCCTGCTGCTATCAGATTTTTGAATGGACTCACCTCGCATTAAGTTGATCTTTCTCTAAACCCTAGCTATGGCTGTAACACGACGTTCTGCAGTCTCCCTTTTCCTTCTCTATGAACGGTATGCTATGTCTGTTTAGCATGCAAGAAATAATACTTTTCACCGTATGTCAATAGATGTGACATGATAAATCAAATCAAATCCACCACCAATATCTTCAGGGATCAATCAATGAAATACAATGAAAGGATTGAAATTCTGTCATTCCTTCTGACACCTCAATGTCCCAATGCGCCTCACAGCCAGCGAAGTGACACAATGGTTAACTCTGCTGTTTCACAGCGCCATGGTGTCAGGTTTGACTCCTGGCTTTGGTTCACTGCCTGTGCAGAATCTGCACCTTCTCCCCGTGTTTACATGGGTTTCTTCTGGGTGCTCTGGTTTCCTCTTGCACCGTGCAGGATAGGTGCATTGGCCATGCTAAATGGTTATGCCAATAGGGTGCAGGAGAGGGAAGGGGGTCCTATGTAAGATGTTCTTTTGGTCAGTCGGTGCACATGCAATGGGCCGAATGGCCTCCTTGTGCAGTGTCGGGATTCTGTAATTCTATGGTAATGTACCAAACACAAAGGCCAATTTACACAATGCAACTTCCAACAAACAGCACCGATGACCAACTCATTTATTGAGATGATCTGGCCACGTATCTTATTGGCGGTCATTATCTCATCTAGTCATGTGATTGCACTAAGGTAGTGACCACAGCCTGAATTTTCTCCCCTGCCAGCACGCGTACCCGGCTGTGAAATATGTTTTTAGTCACGAGCGATCCCAAAAAGCAATTTTAGACTGACTGGCCAATTAGCAGACACTGGGAAAGGCTCAGCCCTGCCAGGGAGGGTGGAAAGAAGGTAAATCCCGAGGAAAGGGAGGAGGCCAGTGGCATTTCTAATGGATTCCTTCAGGGAACAGGCAATGACTTTTAAGGGGCGTCTTACCAAATACATGAATAGGATGGGAATGGAGGGATGTGGTCCCCGGAAGGGTAGAGGGTTTTAGTTCAGTCGGGGAACATGATCAGTGCAGGCTTGGACGGCCTGTTCCTGTGCTGTAATTTTCTTTGTTCTTTGTTCAATGCAACGCAGACCTTTAAAAATTGCAATGGGAAATCGGTGCAAAGACTGCCTCATCGAAGTGTTCAGACAGAAGCCTCAGTCTCCAGACACCATTTGGATTCCAGCTCTGACATTCCCATCACACCTGGGATCTAGGTTGCAGCAAAAGGCTTCCTGGCCAATCAGAGTACTTACCAACAGGAAAAGAAGATGGGCCAAGTAACATTTGCAGTCAATTGGCCCCTTTATGGATTAAATTCATAGAATCATAGAATACCTACAGTGCTGAAGAAGGCCACGGGGCCCATTGAGTCCACATCGACTCTTTGATAGAGCATCTTGCCTGGGCCCCATCTCTACAAGTCCATGTATTTACCCCATTAATCCCCCAACCCACACATCCTGAGACAGTCAGGGAGAATTTAGCATGGCAAATCTACCTAACCAGCATGTCTTTTAGACTGTGGGAGGAAACCCATGCAGACACAGGGAGAACGTGCAAACTCCACACAAACAGTGACCCAAGCTGGGAATTAAACACGGGTCTCTGGTGTTGTGAGGCAGCTGTGCTAACCACCGTGTCATTGTGCCAATTTGATTGTCGGTGGATGTTCTTCTGAATCTGATGCATGGCATGCCAGCTGTCAAAATGTCACAGGGGTGCGTGATAATGTTGGGAAGCATGGCCGACAGTTTGTCTCGCAATTTCACTGTCACCTGCTGGCCACCTGAGCAATGTGATATTCTGGCCCATATTTTCATAAAATCCCTACTGTGCAGAAGGAGGCTATTCAGCCCATCGAGTTTGTACTGACCACAATCCCACCCAGCACCTAAAACTGTAGCTCCACATATTTACCCTGACGCTAAAGATCAATTTAGCAAGGCCAGTCAACCTAACTCGTACATCTTTGGACCGTGGGAGGAAACCAGAACACCCAGTCGCAAATCTGCACAGACAATGGCCCATGCTGGGAATTAAACCCAAGTCCCTGGCCTGTGAGGCAGCAGTGCTAACCACTCTGCCACTGTTATTAGTTGTAGAAACTTTCAGGTCATTCTGAGATCAGGAAAGATGCTTTGGAATAACAAGTCTTTCTTTATCCACTAAGGCTTTTGATGCCATTGTCTACATTCAACGAGTGTTCAAACGCAGGCTCGTTAACTCAGTAAAGACTGGGATGAAAACTGGGATTAGAGCATTTACTAATTGGACCATTAAGGGACTCTGATTTCTGCCTTTATAACAGTCTGCCTGCAACTTGCTCGACCTTTGCGTTTATGAGGATAATACAGGCAGATTTGCTCCCAATTAACAAGCTCAGCCACAATCATTAATTCACTTTTTATGTCAGGATGGCCTAGATTTTCCGATCAATATTAGTTTAATACCAGTGGTAAACCGTTAATTTGAGCCATTTATTTATTAAATTACTTTTTATAAATGTATTATGCCACCAGCATCAAAAGAACACCAATCATAAAATCTCCATTTATGAGGCCAGTCCATTGGTTTAACTATCGCTTCAGAGCTTTTTCTCGTTATTAATGCAGGATTAAAGTGGTTCCTTTTCTCAGTACAGAAAGACACAGAAAACTTCTAGAACTTTCGAAACAAGCAGTGGCCACCAAAGGGTAAGAACATAAGAAACCTAAATCCTGGAACTCCCTCCCTAACAGCACTATGGGTATACCTACACCACATACACTGCAACGGTTTAAGAAGGCAGATCACCATCATCTTCTCAAGGGCAATTAGGGATGATTAAAATAGTGGCCGAGCCAGCAATGTCTACATCCAGTAAATGAATAAAATAGAAAATAGAAGGGCTGAGGAATCATGGAATCCCTACAGTGCAAAATGAGGCCATTCAGCCCATCAAGTCTGCACAATCCCAAGAGGCCCTATCCCAATAAAGCCATGCATTCACCCTACCTCATCCCCCTGACTCCAATGCACAATTTAGCATACCTAACCGGCACATCTTTGGAGTGTGGGAGGAAACTGGAGCCTAAATTGGCCTACATTGCCCCTTAGTGTCAAGGGGACTAGCAGGGTAAATAGACAGGTTATGGGAATAGGATCTGGGTAGAATTGTTGTTGGTGCAGATTTGATGGGCTGAATGGCCTCCTTTCTCTACTGCCTGTTCTGACCCATTCTGCCAAAGTGCATCACCTTGCAATTCCCTATGTTAAACTTTATTTCTCTGCCAATTCTAACAGCCTCTCTGCCTTGCTTCAGTCAACCAGTTTCATTGTCAGCCAAACCATTTGTTCAGAGAAAACATGATGGCTATTTTTGTACACGGCAAGCTCCCACAACGGGTAATGTGATAATAACCAAACAATCTGTTTTAGTGATGTTGCTTGAGGGATGAAATATTGATCAGAGCAGCAGAAAGATTATCCTTGTCTTCTAAATAGTGCCATGGGATATTTTATATCCATCTGAGGGGCAAAAGGTCCTTATTTCATTCAACATTGCTTCTGAAAAGCAGCATCTCTGGCAATGCAGTATTCCCAGTAAGAAGTCTGACAACACCAGGTTTAAATCCAATCAATTTATTTGATAGTAAACTCACAAGCTTTCGATCTTATGGCCTTCGTCAGGTGACGAAGGTAAATGCATGGCTTTATTAGGTTAGGGCCTGGGTAGGATTGTGCAGACTTGATGGGCTGAGTGGCCTCATTTTGCACTGTAGGGATTCCATGATTCCTCGGCGTCCTATTTTCTATTTTATTCAATCACTGGATGTAGCCATCGCTGGCTTGGCCACTTGATTCACCTGACGAAGGCCATTGGTTGAAAGCTTGTGAGTTTACTATCAAATAAATTGGTTGGATTTAAATCTGGTGTTGTCAGACTTCTTACTGTGTTTATCCCAGTCCAACGCCGGCATCTCCACATCATAGCAGTATTCTCTCAGTCTGCCTCTGACTCAGCCTAGATTCTATGTTCAAATACCTAGAATGGCATAACCTTCTGACTCAGACCAGAATGCCATCCAAAGATAGAGAGGAATATTTAGAGGAATCATAGACCCCTCAGTGCAGAAGGAGGCCATTCAGCCCATTGAGTCTGCACCGACCACAATGCCACCCAGGCCCTACCCCCCACAACCCTACACATTCATCCTGCCAATGGCCTGACATAAGGGTCAATTTAGCATGGTCAATCAACATAACCTGCACATCTTTGGTCTGAGGGAGGAAACCGGAGCACCCGGAGGAAACCCACACAGATACAGGGAGAGTGTGCAAACTCCACACAGACCGGGCGCTGGAATTGAACCCGGGTCCCTGGCGCTGTGAGGCAGCAATGCTAACCACTGTGTCACCGTGCCGCCAACAACAGCCACAGTAGGTATGAAAGACAAAAAAAAGACTGAGATAGAGAAACCAAGAGACTGGGGTCTACAAGTAAAAGCCACTCCACTCCTTAAAATCAAATCCCAACCCTCCTCTCACAGCCTCTTCAATCAAAGGAGAAGCCAGAACAATCTCTAAACTGATTGAATATGCACAAAATAGCCCAGCACAACACAGAAGTGAATAGTCAATGGAAAAGCAGAAAAATGATCCCAGAAACCAAGCAGGTCTGCCACCCCAACTGGCAGTGAGGGAAACAAGAGATAATCTGGGCAGTCAAATTATATCAAACCCTCTGCCGCAGCTGATAACAGGTTCAATTGAAATGAATAGTGTAATGTTTCCCATTGAAACATACCCCTACACTCCAGTGGACTTTTGACCCACTGTTACTATGTTTATAAAGCTTGTTTTGACAACTTACTGTATCACCAGATTGCCAAGTAATTACAGTTCAATAGAAGCTTATGCTGTAATTTAGAGTCCTTATCAGCTTGTTTGCTTTTAATTGCTCGGGCTCATTACCCTTGCCGAGTCTGGTGTATAATGAAGATTAGACTATAATGAAGAAGATAGGCAATTATATTCCTGATCGGTTGGAAGCAAACATCTTCTTAATGGTCATTAGTTCCATAAAATTATCAGGAACTCTTGCAAAGGGGCTGATAAGTTTATGGCTTTCATATTAGGAGGTAGCTTTTGAACTATCTATCATGAGAGAGTTGGGTGGGAACAATCGAGCACACAAGATTAGTGTAGAATCTGCATGAATAGCAGTGGAGAATGTCACAAGTTTTACAAGTTTTCTGAAGAAGGAACTTGCATCGATCTATTGTCTTTCATGAATTTAGGTGTTTGGCAGCCAGTGAGATACTGTAGTATCTCTACAGTGATGTGTATTCACTACTGTAATGTAGAAAACATAGCAGTCAAATTGTGCACAGCAAGATCCCACAAGGGGCAATTTTCTTTCTTATTCACAGGACATGGGCGTTGCTGGCTGGCCAGCATTTATTGCCCATCCCTAATTGCAGTTGACAGTCAAACACATTGCTGGGGCTCACATGTAGGTCAGGAGATTTCCTTCCCTAAAGGACATTAGGAAGTTTTTCCAACAATTAACAATGGTTTCATCGTCATCTGTAGATTCTTATCTCCAGATATTTTTTATTGAATTCAAACTGCACCAGCTGCCGTGGCAGGATTCGAACCCGGGTCCCCAGGACATTAGCTGAATTTCTGGATTAATAGTTGAGCGATAATATCACTAGGACATCACCTCTCTTTGTGATAATGTGATAATGCAAAGCTCATTGATTTTAGCCTTTGATCTTGAGCCGCCAAACCTCTCATTCTTTAATTTTTGCTGTTTTCTGTTCTATCACAGACTGTCCCTTTTTCCTCCCATCCCCTCTACTTTCATTTCCTTAAAACCTGTTGTGTTTCTAACTTTTCCCAATTCTTTTGAAAGGTCAGTGACCTGAAATGCTGCTCACTTCACAGAGGCTGCCTGGTCTTTCCATTAATGGAAATAGTGGCCGCGATTCTCCCATTGCAAACTGCAACTTTTTTGTCTGCTTGCAGTGGGACACGCACACCTTGAACAGCAGTTTGCGCGTGCACTGGGAAAGCATGTATATCTCCCAGAGCCGGAGAACAGTCGCCGGTCAGACCAACTGCTGGAAACCAGCAGGAAGGCAGGTAGGTAATTTAAATCTTCTTTGCATGTAATTGACATATGTTTATTACCTCATGAAGGGACCTCTGAGGTCGTGATCGAATCTCCCACCCCACTAGAATGAAGGGGGGGCATTGGGGTCCCCCGCAGGGGATCAGGCAGTGGGAAGGGTGGTGCCCTCTGGGCATGGGCCCCTGGCAGTGCCAAAGGGACAAAGTGCCCATGCCCAGGGAGCACTTTGGTATTGCCCATCGGGCATCAAACGGCACCAAGGGAGGCAGGGTCCTGGGGCAATCGGTGAGAGTTGGAGGTGAGGGGGGGTCCCACTGCCACTCTGCAGGCAGGATCAGTCTGGGCTGGAGGGAGGGCAGTGATTGGGGTGGGCTGGAGGTGTGTGGTCTGCCAGGGTGGGGGGGTGGGATCCTGCCATCTTCTAAAGTCTACAGAATACAGACCCAGTCTTCTCAATTTCCCCTCATGAAACAATCCCATCTCAAGAATGATAGAGTGAGGCAGGAGAGATTAAGTAAAAAAGGGTGATGACACGAGGCTAAAAGAGAACGGCAATGGGAATATTAAAGAAACAGAGAATGGAACTAGAGGAGGTGTAAATGGTAACAGTTGTTGTCTAGAAAACCCAATGACACACATTACAGCTTGAAATTGTTGAGTCCAAATGGCGGTGATTGTCCATTTGAAGGGTGAGATTCTAATTCTGAAGCTTCTATTAAGCTTTATTGGAGCAGCATAGAAGCCCGAGGATAGAAAGAAGGAATGAAGATCTGGGTCAAGGTGTAGGCTCGATGGAGAGTACAATTTCATAAAACAATTACACAATCTGTATACGATCCCTTCCAGTGTAAAGAAGACTACATTGTAGGAAGGGAATGCCTATGGCAGCAAGTTAGAACAATTTGTTATTGACCAAGTGTTTTGAAGCAAATCTTGCAAGTGTTGAGTTAATTACACTCAGGAAAAACTTAGATAGACATCTGAAGGGAAGACATAGAAAGAAGTGGGGTAAGAGTAGCGGAATAGTCAATTCCAATGTGAAGTTTTTGATTTGATTTGATTTATTATAGTCACATGTATTGGTATATAATGAAAAGTATTGTTTCTTGCATGCTGTACAGACAAAGCATACTGTTCAAAGGAGAGGGCGCAGAATGTAATGTTACAGCCATAGCTAGGGTGCAGAGAAAGATCAATTTACTGCAAGATAGGTCCATTCAAAATTCTGACAGCAGCAGGGAAGAAGCTGTTCTTGAGTCGATTGGTATGTGACCTCTTACTTTTGTATTTTTATCCCAACAGAAGAAAGTGGAAGAGAGTGTGTAGGGGGTGCATGGGGTCCTTAATTATGCTGGCTGCTTTTCCGAGACAGCAGGAAGTGTAGACAGAGTCAACGGATGGGAGGCTGGTTTGCATGATGGATGGGGCTACATTCATGACCTTTTGTGGTCTTGGGCAGAGCAAGAGCCATACCAAGCTGTGATACACCAAAAAGAATGTTACCAGCACAGAAAATGAGGTCATATTACTATGCTAAATTTCTGTGATGATCTAGCTTCTGTGAATAAGAACAGCAATGTCAATGTCAATTTCAACAGAATTCGAAATCCTCTGGGTTCTGATGGTTTACATTTTTACATCTTTTGAGTGAAAGTCCAATCGCATTAAACTAATAACACAAAGTATGTTTGCATCGCTCCGGTATTGATTATCACTGGACGCCACATCTCTGATCTGCAGTAAGCTGAATTACAAAATGCCAAATGATAACAGGAATGAGCAAATTCCTCAGCCCCAGAATATCCAATCCTTAATGTTTCATAATGAATGACTCCATCATCAGGGATAAGGATGCCATTAAAGTACATTTGTCATTCCTGTCATCAGGGATGTCAATAACATTTAAACTATGAAAATTAATGCAGAGTTAATCAAATGGATAAAACCTTTCAGGAATCGACAGAACAGCAGATTGTTTAACCACGCTCCCCCCACAATTCACCACTTTAAACATTCACCCCTAGCCACCACTGATCGACAGTAGCAGCAGTGTGTACCATCGGCAAGATGCACTGCAGCAACTCACCTAGGGTCCTTGGATAGCACCTTTCAAAACTGTGACTTCCACTGCTCAGATGGGCAAGGTTAGAAGAGAAAATCCCTTAAAGTTTTTCCTCCAGGTCACGTGCCATCCTGACTTGGAACTGCATTGCTATTTCTGCATTGTTACTAGATCAAGATCCTGAAACTGGGGGGTGGCATGATGGCACAGTGCTTAGCACTACTGCTTCACAGCCAGGGTTTGATTCCTGGCTTAGGTCACTGTCTGCGTGGAGTTTGTACTTTCTCCCTGTGTCCGTGTGGGTTTCCTCCAAGTGCTCCTGTTTCTCCCCACAGTCCAAAGATGTGCAAGTTAGGTGGATTGGCCATGATAAATATCTGGGATTACAAGGATAAGGGCAAAGTAGACAGCTTGGGTAAGACACTCTGTTGGAGAGTCCATGCAGACCCAGATAGGCCGAATGGCCTCTTTTGCTCTGTACGGATTCTATGAACTCCCTCTTTCACAGCACTATGTGTGTACCTACACCACAGAGACTCCAGTGCTTCAGAAAGACAGATCACCAGCACCTTTTCAAGGATAATTAAGGACAGTCAGTAAATACCAGCTTGTCATCAAATCCCTGAGGATGAAGTAAAGCATCAGGAAAGCCCATTTGCCCCACTATCAACAACATACATTTTACCTAATGTCTTAAACTTGGAATAACTGTCCAAGGCAGTGCAAGAAGAAGTATAGAATAACGACAAGATGATTGTGTCACAATAAGGAGAGATGGCTGCAATCAGAGTTATAATGAGGGGTCTTGAGAAGGCTTCAAAAGGAGGAGTTGACAGAAGAGTGTAGGAGATGTTTAGAGAAAATGTTCTAAAGTGTAGAATCGCCTGTAAGTTTGGCCCTTAAAGCTGTAGTAATGGGAGCAGCAGCTTCAGAGAACTGAACATGTATATGAAAGCTAGATGGAGGGAGGCTATGGAGCACTTATGTGTGAGAGGATTTTAAATTCAAAGTGTAGAAATTGAGAGATTAATTAAGATGCATTGGAGACAACCCCCAATCCATCGAAACAAAATTGTTTCAAAACTGTACCCCTCATGTTACCAATTACATCCTACCTGGTAGTTTATCTGATTAAAAATAAAATGTTTGAGATGGAAATTGTTTTTTTCTCAGACGGTGTTGAGTCTCTAGAAATCACCTCCTCAAAAGACGGTGGAAGCAGAGTCTTCAAATATTTCTAAGGCAGAGTGAGATAGATTCCTGGATAACAAGGAGTGAAAGAGGTTGGTGGTTTTGTTGGTTTTGAAAGATGTGGGGTTTTGTTTATTGGATATTGGTTTTGATTGGAATGTCTGATATATATATTGGTTATACATTATTGTGGTTGTTTTGTTTTCACTTGTAATTGATTAAAGTTCTTATTAATTTTCTTACTATATATGTTAACTATATTCTTAAATAAACTTTGTTTGATAAAAGTTCCCTCGAGGGTCATTTGAATAATATCTGAAATGAAACATCCCATGTTTCTCCTCACCACATTCAAATGATTCAGGTGAGCTTCTTAAAACATTTTGGAGTTTCTAAACTGAACCATAACAACACACAAGTAACACATGCATAGACATACACACACACACACACGCACACACATACACACTAACACATGCATGCGTACATACATGCACATTCACACACACACACACACACACACACAAGCCTACTTTGCAGAACAACATAATAAACCCCATAAAAATACTATAGTTCATCACAGTTGCTGACACACGATTTCTATTCTTGTCTATTTTAGACTTCCAGATATAAAGGATAGGATTCCATTCAGCTTTTTAATTATTTTCTGTGCTTGTTAATGACATGTCCCTCAACCTCCATTGAACTGGAGCGGGGAATCAGTGAATCAGTCTCTTGACTCTTTTCCGGACTGTCAAACACTTTAGAGACTTTGACTACAAATCTCAGCTGACACTTACAGTGCAGTACAGAGGGACTGCTGCACTGTTCAAGGCGCCAGCTTCAGATGCGGGACATGTTGTGGCAACATCACTGAAATACTAACCCCGAGACTCAGGCTAATGCTTTGGGGTTAGGGGTTCAAATCCCACCCCAGCAGCTGGTGGAATTTAAAATCAATAACAATTAAGTTCTGACCTTATACGACTGTCCTTGTTACCCGTGTTAAAGCCTTGGTATGCCCCATCATGTGAGTGATTGCTTACTTTTCTTTCCCTGAGGGGTCTGGTTTAGCTCAGTTGGCTGGATGACTGATTTGTAATACAAACCGGCGCCCACAGCACAGGATCGATTCCCGTACAGGCTGAGGTTATTCAGGAAGGTCCTGCTTTCTTGTGCCTTGCCTGTGATGTGGTAACCCTCAGGTTAAATCACCAGCAGTCAACTCTCTCCCCCCTCGAAGGGGAGAGCAGCCTATGGTCATCTGGTCTACAGTGACTTTTCTGTCCTTGTGCGGGGCGACAGCAATGTTGGGGCAGAGACCTCAACACGTTTTAATGGAGAGATGGCGTTGAGATTTTTGGAAGCTGGTTCTTCTTTATTTTAAGCAATTTTCTAACATAGGGAAAAAGCTGTGCCAGGAGTAGCTGCAGCTGAAGTGTATCCCGAATGGAGAGGTTAATCTTAAGTATCCAAATCTCTCGGTCCAGAGCTGCAATAGTGGCTGTTTAATGTTGAAATGTTCACTGGTTTTCTCTGCCAGTTTGCACTGACTTCTTTGAAATTTCCAATGCTTGTATTGCTCAGGGGTTCCCCCTCTGTGTCATGTACAAGTACTGCATCATGATTCACTGTACAGTAAACTGCACAAACCTAATCCTGCCGCTTACATTGCTGGAACTTATTTTTTAGTTTATTTATTAGGATCACAAGCAGGCTTATATTAACACTGCAATGAAATTACTGTGAAAATCCCTAACTGTCACACTCCGATACCTGTTCAAATACACTGTGGGAGTATTTAACACAGCCAATGCACCCTAACCAGCGCATCTTTCAGACTGTGGGAGGAAACTGGAGCATCCAGAGGAAACCCACGCAGGTACGGGAACAATGTGCAAACTCTGTACAGAGAGTGACCCAAGCCAGCATTGAACCTAGATCCTTGGTGCTGTGGGCAGCACTGCTAACCACTGTGCCACCACACTACTCATCTGATTGGCTCCCATTGGAAAGAGCCTGTTCATCATTTGCGACTTTGTTGTTTGCAGGTTTGGCAAGAATGCCAACCCTCGTTTATTTATTGTAATAACTCTCAAATTTTGGCACTTTTGTTCCAAAAAAAAACCATGGTGGTATGGGTACCAGTTGTTAGCACCGCAGCCTCACAGCGTCACAGACCCAAGTTCGATTCTAGCCTTGGGTCACTGTCTGTGTGGAGTTTGCACGTTGTCCATTTATCTGTGAGGGTTTCCTACAGATGCTCCGGTTTCATCCTACAGTCCACAGATGTGTAGGTTAGATGGATTGGCCATGCTAAATTGCCCCTTAGTGTCCCAGGATGTGTATGTTAAGAGGATCGGCCATGGCAAATAGGCATGATTATGAAGATAAGGTGGGATGGTGGACCTTGTGTAAGATGTTCTTTTGGAGAGATGGTACAGATTCAATGAGCTGAATGACCTTCCTCTGCACTTCCCCACTGCATGGGGATTCTAGAGTAAGCTGAATGGCCTCTTTCTGTGCCATTGTGGCTCAGTGGGTGATATTTAATGGAGGTGCTGGAGATCTCATCAGAGCCTCTTTTACAGAGGTTGCCAAATTATCTGGATAGTGGCCAGCTTTTCCCATGATCAAGGATCTGTGGAAAGAAAGGAGTTGGGTTAGAGGGAGAGAAGCTGGGATTGTCCTCCTTAGAGCAGAGAAGGTCAAGGGGAGATTTAATAGAGGCATTCAAAACAGTGAAGGGTTTTGATAGAACAGAACAGGACAATCTGTTTACTGAAGGGTTGATAATCGGAGGAAGGATTTAAGTTGATTGCTAAAACAGCCAAGAGGAGAAGATATTGATCAGGCAGTGTGCTGTGATGGTCTGGACTGCCAGACAGGGTGGTGTAAACTACATTAACTTTCAAAAGGAAATTAGAACGTATAATTGAGAAGAAAATACTTTCCAAGCTGCAAGGGGAGAGCTGGAGGAGAGCAATAATTGGATAGATTTTTCAGAGTTAGCCCAGGCATGATGGACCAAATAGCCTCATTCTGAGCAGCATAGCTGTAATTTTTAGTTCTCTAATAGAAAGCTCTTTAAGGTGCAGGTGTTCCTGGGTCATGGGATTTTACAGATGGACCATAGAAAGCATTTTTCTGTTTGTATCATAGCTTGGCATGGCTCCTGCTCTGCCCAAGATCACAAGGAACCACAAACCACAAACCCAATTCAGCCTCCCATCCATTGGTTTTGTTCTAAACTTCCCGCTGCCTCGTAAAAGCAGCCAGCATAATCAAGGATTCCATGGACCCTGGACATTCTCTGTCCCAACTTCCTTCGTTGGGAAAAAGATACAAAAATCTGAGGTCACATACCAACAAACTCAAGAATAGCTTCTTACCTGTTGCTGTCAGACTTTTGAATGAACCTACCTTGCATTAAGTTAATCTTTCTCTACACCCTAGCTATGACGGTAACACGACATTCTCCACTTTCTCCCTTCTTTCTCTATAAACAGTATGTTTTGTTTATATAGTGCGCAAGAAACAACACTTTTCACTGTGTACATTTGACAATAGTAAATCAAATCAAATCAAATTAAAGTCCTGGAGCCTATCAGGAGGAACCATGCAAACTGTTACCTATCGGGTGTTAAGCCGCTGGTCCTGGTAGGAGGGAACTGTTAGTGTGAGCCCAGGAGTCAATGGGACTAGACTTATATGTGTATTGAGCTTGTTTGGGTATAATTTTATGTTTCCTTCATTTAAATTACTGTGTGATTTAAGGTTTCCACATGATGCCTCCCACTACAAGAAGTTCAGATTCTGTTATTGAACTAGAGATGAAAAATCCATGGGTTGACTTTATTAAATCCCAGATGGACTCACTGGACAGATGTTTTCCGTCTTGCCCACCACGGGAATCGTAGCGGGCGAGAATGGACCAGGTCCGTTGACCTTGGGCGGGAATTTCCAATGCTGCGGTGATCGAGGTTGGAAAATCTCACCCATTGTCTCCCTCTCCAAAATAAACATCAGGACATTTCCCCCAGCGAACAGTGTAAGAGACTGGATACAGAAACTCTGAAACTGGAAACTTTCCTCCCTTTGTTCCTGACTCTGGATTCTACCCTGACCAAGTACACCTTACTCTGACCTGTCTGTAACCGCTCTTCCCCCACCCCCTCTGCCCCCGTGTCTGTACCCTAGCAAAATTGCCATCCCCACCCTCCTCTACCATGCACATTGCCCCCTTGTTTCCTCAAACTGCACCTGATCCAACAGCTGTAGATGCGAACAATGCAGAGAGTAATTAGCCTGCTGAAGATAAAACCCTTTCATTCATTCACCCCATTAGTGACAACATGATTTATACTGCCAATTAACACGTACAAATATTTAAGAATCTTCCCAATCACAATTATTGCCTGGTTAATGGATGGAGATGACCCTTCCGGCTACAATCTGAGTACGTGAAAGTATATTAACAGCAAGAAGACTGTCTTAAGTATCTGTGGGTAAATTAACCTACAAAGGAAATTCAGAGCAGATTTACAACATTTGCACACATTTTCTTGTTATTTAAAATCCTACAGTGCAGAAGGAGGCCATTCAACTCATCGAATCTGCACCGACCACAATCCCATCCAGATCCTATCCTCACAATCCCATGCATTTACCATTAATCCCACTGACATTAAGGGGCAATTTAGCATTGCCAATCCACTTAACCCCCACATCTTTGGACTGTGAGGCAGCAGTGCTGAGGGACCAAACGATCTATCTCTGGTACCTGCACTTACCAATATATTAATTCGGCCCCTCACACCTTCTCCCCCATTTTATAAAATCATGATTGTTCTGATCCAGGCCTCAACACTGCTTTCCTATCTCCTCCCCTGACTTGCTTTTTGTCAAAAATCTCAGTCTTACAAATATCCAATAACCCCTGCCTCCAATGTGTCACCAGGCTGCATGATACCACCATGGTCATACCACCACTCACCATGCTATCTCAGCAGTGAGATAGCACTGCTGCCTCACAACGCTGCCTCACTGTCCTGGAATCTTCCGACAGCTTTATTTTCTTACCTAGAAGGGGACAGCGATTCAAACTCTGAAGGAAAGATAAGTGGACAGCAGAAGGGAGTCTGCAATCCCATGGAGACTTTGGAGAGGGTCCAGAAAAGATTTATCAGAATGTTGCCTGATATGGAGGGCATTAGCTACGAGGAGAGGTTGGAGAAACTTGGTTTGTTCTCACTGGAGCGACAGAGGTTGAGGGGAGACCTGATAGAAATCTACAAGATTATGAGAGGCATGGAAAGAGTGGATAGTCAGAAACTTTTTCCCAGGGTGTAAGAGTCAATTACTTGGAGGCATAGGTTTAAGGTGTGAAGGGGCAAGGTTTAAAAGAGATGTACGAGGCAAGTTTATTTACACAGAGGGTGGTGGGTGCCTGAAACTTGCTGCCGGGAGTGGGTGCTCACCTGATGAAGGAGCAATGCTCTGAAAGCTTGTGTATCAAATAAACCTGTTGCACTTTAACATTGTGTTGTGAGACTACTTACCAGGAGAGAGAATGGAAGCAGATATAATAGTGATTTTTAAGGTACATCTGGACAAACACATGAATAGAGTGAGACTAGAAGGATATGGTCCCCAGAAGGTTAGAGGGTTTTAGTTAAGACGGGCAGCATGATCAGTGCTGGCTTGGAGGGCCGAAGGGCCTGTTCCTGTGCTGTAATTTTATTTGTTCTAGCCCGTCCAAGACAGGCTGCAAATGTGAACCGTGGACTAAGACAGAAGGGATGAGATGTTGGGGGTGTGGTGGGGTGGGAGGGGTCGCTGAGGGAGCGAGGGGAGGGGGACATGCACTGAAGCGGCCAGTACAGATGTTCCCTTTGTTCAGCTTCATTGAGATGCAAATCGGAACAAATTGATGAAGACTTCTTGTGTGTCTCACACACACAACGCAACAAGCCAATGCCAGCCTCCCAGGAACTGGGCCATCCATCAACTGTACAGCTATTCGTTCATTTAATCAATTAACTAATTGATTCATTATGTCCACTTTACAGCTTGGGATTTTTTTTATTACAGGAGTGCAGGCGGACTCAACTGTCAAAGAGGCAGCTCTGTTTATTAAAGGATATTTAAGAGCAGATTGAAATACAGATGAAAAATAAATGTCCGGTTTTGTGGAGTACAAGTGGTTTAATGGTATTGCAGAGATCTGTGTCAAAGCAAAGGCAAAAGAAACAGTTTAAGTAAAAAATACAGCCCTTTATCAATAAATCTGAAAATCCCCAACCAATCCAAAAACTATACCTTTTTTGAACCTCGACCTTAAGCGCAATAAGTCTACTTGTTGTCTGCATTGCTTACCTTGTGATTTTTGTGGTGTTCAATACTATATTACCCGTATTCTCTATTAATTATTCAGTGATACAGCTCACTCTTCCAGCCATTTTATTTACTTTAGCCCAGTGACGGGCAATCTAGGCTAGTGAGTGAGCTGTTTGAGTGACCTCTTCATCTCAGTGGAACCACAAAATTGAAATTGGACTTGTTCACTAACAACGACCCAACGAGTAACATTTAATAGACGCCAAATATTTCATAAAATGCTTAATCATTGCATATTAATAGAACTCACAGCCCCAGGGACCCAGGTTCAATTCTGGCCTTGGGTGGCTGTGGAGAGTTTGCACATTCTCCCCGTGTCTGCATTGTTTGATTTATTATTGTCACATTTATTAGCATACAGTGAAAAGAACTGTTTCTTGCACACACTACAGACAAAGCATAGCATTCATAGAGACAGAAATGAGAGAGTGCAGAGTGTCGTGTTACAGTCATAGCTAGGGTGTAGAAAAAGATCAACTTAGTGCAAGGTAGGTTTCTTCCGAGTGCTCCAGTTTCCTCCCACAGTCAAAAGATGTGCAGGTTAGATGAATTGGTTATGCTAAATTGCCTCTTAGTGTCAGGGGGACTAGCTAGGGTAATTAAGTGGGGCTTTGAGGGTGGGGCCTGGGTGGGATTGTAGTCAGTGCAGGCTTGATGGGCCGAATGGTCTCCTTCTGCACTGTAATGATTTTATGAATTATCTTCAACTCCAAATGGTTAAAAACAGAAATATTGATACTTTGGACACAGAGGGAGCTCACGGCTTTCACAATGTTATAGTGTGGAGAGGCATTGGATTGAGGTGGGCACAGTAAGAAGTCTCACAACACCAGGTTAAAGTCCAACAGGATTATTTGGAATTACAAGCTTTAGGAGCACTGCCCCTTCACTTACTCGATGACGAAGCAGCACTCCGAAAGCTCGTGAGTCCAAATAAACCTGTCAGACTTTAACCTGGTAGTATGAGACCTCTTACACTCAATATTGTGAGCAATCAGCACGTACCTCACTTTACTTGCCCTTGGTTTACCTGCAAATCTCTTTAGACACACCGGCAGCAAAAAAAATGATGTGGATAGCAGAATGCGGCAACCCTGCACATGGGCAATAGTGAAGAAAATGTCTCGTGGGCCATACTCAGAATCTGATGGGCTGCAAGTGACCCCCCCCAACCCCCCCAGCTGCAGAATGCTTCACCAAGAGCTAGCCAAGGTTTCAGTATGGTAATGTAAGTTTATACTGCAGTATTCAAAAGCCTAAATGATCTGAAATCCAAAAACATAAACAGCTCCAAGAGGTTTGGATAAAGGATACTCAACCTGTACCTCAAACTTCCCTTGGAAACTGGACATTTGGGATGCTGGTCACTGGTTTGACATGAGTGATAAATATAAGATGGCTACTAATCGGCCAAAAAAAAAAATTTAGGGGGAATTTCCTGACACAGGGAGTGGGGTGAATGTCACGTAGTGTGACTGAAGCACATTGTCACTCTTGTGACCTAGAGAGCACAACCTAAAAGAGCACTGGCAGCAAGTCTGATCTAAAGAGAATGGAAAGGACTAATTTGAAGGGTTATAGAACATAGAACATAGAACATTACAGCGCAGAACAGGCCCTTCGGCCTTTGATGTTGCACTGACCAATTAAGAAAAAGCAATGACCCTCTAACCTAAACCATTCCCTTTTCATCCATAAACTTATCTACTAACCTCTTAAACGCCACCAAACTTGGCGCATCTACAACTGCAGCAGGCAGGGCATTCCATACCCTTACCACCCTCTGGGTAAAGAACCTACCTCTGACATCCGTCCTATAACTACCACCCCTTAATTTAAAGCTATGTCCCCTCGTGCTAGCTTTCTCCATCCTAGGAAAAAGGCTATCACTGTCCACCCTATCTAAACCTCTAATCATCTTATATGTTTCAATAAGGTCTCCTCTTAGCCGCCTTCTTTCTAACGAAAACAACCTCAAATCCCTCAGCCTCTCTTCATAAGACCTGCCCTCCATATCAGGCAACATCCTGGTAAACCTCCTCTGTTATGGGAAGGAACAGGAGAATGATATGTCAACACCTTCTCAAGGGCAACTAGGGATGGTAAATAAATATTGGCCTAGTCATCGATGCTCAGACCCAATGAAAGAATTTTAAAAATTGGATAATATAGACAATGTCATTATGGAAATAGACATTGTGAGCTGGACAACTTGCTTCTGAGATACAGATTCTATGTAATTTGTTATACTTGAGGAAATGGTTATTGATGATTGGTGTAGCTAATTGAGGACAAAACCTCAGATGAGACCCCCGCACCATCTTCCAGATGAGATATCAAACCGAGACCCCGTCTGCTTTCTCAAGTCATTGTTAAAGATCCCAAGACCTCAGTTTGAAGAACAGGGGAGTTCTTCCTGATCCCCCGGCCAATAAATATTCCTCAACCATCATCATTGTTTTGGCCTTTATCACATTGCCCTGTGCTAAAAAAGCAGCTGAGGGGCAAAAGAGGTCTTAAAAATGATGGAAGTAGAGTAAATACTAAGAGAATGTTTCCTAATGTGGTGAAGAGCATAACTAGAAGCCATCAACATAAAGTAGTACCCAAGAAATCCAATCGGAAATTCAGAAAAAACTTCTTTACCCAGAGACTGATAAGAATTTGGAACTCGTTCCCATTGGGAGTGTTTGAAGCAATTAGCATAGATGTGTTTTTCATTCTCTCTATATATCGCTCACTCCCTTTATTTCATTCCTACAAGGGTGGCACAGTGACACAATGGTTAGCCCCTGCTGCCTCAGTGCGTCAGGTACCTGGGTTCAATTCCTGGTTTGACTCACTATCTGTGTGGACTCTGCAAGTTCTTTCAGTGTCTGCATGGGTTTCCTTCGGGTGCTCCGGTTTCCTCCCACAATCTGAAAGACATGCTGGTTAGTTACATTAGCCATGCTAAATCCTCCCTCAGTGTACCTGAACAGATGCTGGACTGTGGCGACTAGGGGATTTTCACAGTAACTTTGTTGAGTGTTAGTATAAGTAACATTTATTTATTAACCACAATTAAGGCTTACATTAGTACTGCAACAAAGTTACTGTGAAATTTCCCTAGTCACCACAGTCTGGCACCTGTTCAGGTCAATGCACCTAACCAGCACATCTGTCAGAATGTGGGAGGAAACTGGATTACCTAGAGGATACCCATGCAGACTCAGGGAGAATGTGCAAACTCCACACAGACAGTGACCTAAGCAAGGAACCAAACCCAGATCTCTAGCGCTGTGAAGCAGCAGTGCTAACCACTGTACTACTGTGCTGGTTAGCACAGTGGTAAGCCTACTTGTGACACTAATAAATAAATAAAACGTTGGCTCCACTGATAAAAATTTTGTTAACCTGTGGACACAGATCTAACATATTGGAGGAAGGTGAGATGAGAGGGTTTTTTTTACTGGAATGTCCTGTCTGACAGGATGGCAGAAGCCTTAATTTTTAACCTTAATTTTTGAAAGAGAATTGGATAAATCATGAAAAGTAAAATTTTGCAAGCCTTTGGGGAAAGAGCGAGGGAGGAGGCTAATTGGACAGTTCTTTCAAAGAGCTGGCACAGAAAGATAGGCCTGAATGGTTGTTTGATTGCACGGGGTGGAAGTTTGGAAAGAAAGCAAAAAATATTAATAAAAGAAAGTAAGTGTTTTTTTATTGCAGGAGGGATTGTCAAATGCAGGGTTGCTTTTTACAATGCATCAGTCTCTGTGCTGTAGCCTTTCTTGTGACTGACTGCACCCTCTACTGCCAGACAGCACATCACAATGGATTCATTAAGAGCTGGGCTGGACTGATCATCCCAAATCCATTGCATCTGTCAGTCTCTGATCCCCAGGAGAGTCAGGGAGGCACCTGGGACCTGTCGTGTCTCAATTTATCCCATTAGCATCACCGTGAAATAAAAATAAACCTAATTTAACAAACACGGCTCCTGAGTGCTCTCATTAGCCGAGCCTTCACCAACTAACCTCGGAGGATCAATGTGACCAAAGTATTCCTGGTGTTGTCCCTCTAAGTGAAGGAGAGAAAAGCATTATTCCAGCAGCCGTCAGTGTCGTCAATCCCTCTTGGATAGCTGTAGACAAATGATATGAAATGTAATTTACTAATATGTAAGAGGAGAGACTTTGCAATTATATAACCACCTTTCACAAATTCAGGACAGCTCCAAGTGCATTACAGCCCATGAGGTAACTCTGTGCCACTCACTAGTGTAATGGTGGAAATGTGGCAGCCTTTTATGTGCACAGCAAGATCCCATGAGCAGCAATTAGTTAAGTGAGGAGATCATCATTTCTTATTTTTAAAAATAATATTGATCATGTTTTTATGTAATCAGGGCCTTGGCTTATCACCTTCCTTGAAGCGGAGATATCAACGTAAATTTATTTATTCATCATAAGTAAGGCTTACATTAACATTGCAATGAAGCTACATTGAAATTTCCTAAGTTGCCACACTCTGCACCTATTCAGATCAATGCACCCCAACCAGCACGTCTTTCAGACTGTTGGAGGGAAACCGGAGCACCCAGAGAAAACCCACGCAGACCACAGGGGGAGAACGTGCAAACTCTACAAACCCTTAGATAGGGTGGACAGTGAGAGCCTTTTTCCTCGGATGGTGATGGCTAACACGAGGGGACGCAGCTTTAAATTGAGGGATGATAATTATAGGATGGATGTCAGAGATAGGTTCTTTACTCAGAGGATAATAAGGGCGTGGAATGCCCTTCCTGCAGCAGTTGTGGACTCACCAACTTTAAGGGCATTCAAATGGTCATTGAATAGGCATATGGATAACATTGGAATAGTTTAGGTTAGAGGGTCATTAGATGATTCCATTGGTCGACACAACATCGAGGGCCAAAGGGCCTGTACTGCGATGTGATGTTCTATGTTCTACACAGACAGTGACCCAAGCTGGGAATTGAAGTTGGGTCCCTGGTGATGTGAGGCAGCAGTGCTAACCACTGTGCCACCCAGTCACTCTGCTCAGCTAGAAGGCAGTTAATGCCCTGCGTAACACACGCAGCGTGATCTTATCGCTGTTCAGCCACGCTCCAGCTGCAGCAAGAACAGAGAATTTTGAGCCGAGCCAAACCTCCATTCACTGCAGCAGGATGGAAAATCCTGCCACGTAATGGCCATAACATTCCAACCACAGGATATAATCCTGCTGCAACATCATAGAATCCCTTTAACGTTAAAAGTTTATTTATTAGTCACAAGTAAGGCTTACATTAACAATGAAATGAAGTTACTGTGAAAATTCCCTAGTTGCCACACTTTGGCGCCTGTTTGGGTACACTGAGGGAGAATTTAGCATGGTCAATGCACTTAACCTGCACATCTTTGGACTGTGGGAGGAAACCAGAGCACCCAGAAGAAATTTACATAGACACGGGGAGAAAGTGCACACTCCGTACAGACAGTGACTCAAGCCAGGAATTGAACTTGGGGCAGCAGTACTATCCGTTGTGCCACCATGCCACTCGACAGTGCAGGAGGAGGCCTTCAGCTCACTGAGCCTCCACTAACAACAATCAAACCCAGGCCCTATCCCCATAACCCCACATATTTTACCCTGCTAGTCCTCTTGACACTAAGGGACAATTTAGCATGGCCAATCAACCTAAGCCACATATCTTTGGACTGTGGAAGGAAACCAGAACACCTTGAGGAAACTAACACAGACACGGGGAGAACATGCAGAATCTGCACAGTGATCCAAACTGGGAATTGAACCCGGGTTCCTGGTGCTGAGAGGAAGCAGTGCTAACCACTGTGCCCAATATGGACCAGGAAAATGAGATGGTGGGGATCGATCCATTCCGCAGTGAGAAATGAGGACAAGACTGAGTTCGTAACCTGACTGAAATCTGAAAAAAATGAAACATGACACAAATATTAACCTCTTACATTGCAGAAAGTGTAAATTCAGTGGGAATCAGGTCTCCATTTAAATGCTATAACTCCCTGCCACTCCATTCCTGCCACCATCCAACTCTCGGGAACTTTGTCCTGTCTGGGATGAGGTTAGAATGGGGTAAATACCCATCACATTCTTTACACTGCTGTTCCCTCCAATCCAGACCTGCTCCAAAAGAGGGAACATGTTGGAGAAACACAAGGGCTGCAGTTTGGGTGTAATGCCAGCAAACACAGCCAAATATGTTAGCCAGTGCACAGGGGTACACGGAGAGAAACATTAACCAATACACAGATAGAAACACATTGACCAATGCACCCAGGTCCAATCATAGACTCATAGAATCTCTACAGTGCAGAAAAAGGCCATTCAGCCCATCAAGTCTACACTGACTACAATCCCACCCAACCCCAATCCCTGTAGCCCCACATACTTACCCTGCTAATCCCTCTGACACTAAGGGCTAATTTAGCATGGTCAATGCACTTAACTCGCGTATCTTTGGAATGTGGAAGGAAACCAGAACACCTGGAGGAAACCCACTCAGACACGGTGAGAATGCACAAACTCCACACACAGATAGTGGCGTAAGCCGGGAATTGAACCTGGGTCCTTGGCGCTGTGAGGCAGCAGTGCTAGCAACTGTGTCACTGCGCCAATGGCCTTTGTCCTTTGTGCTCGCTTTCTCTCTGAACATACGACGCACATTTATTTTTAACGGCATTCAGTACACGCAAAACAGTGTTTTTATTGATAGGGTTAGAACTGCCTACCTAAATAAAATGGCAAGGGGAGGGGTGGTAGTTGGGGAGTCAGAATCAGTCAGATCTCTCTCCTCCGTGGCGTCATACCCCTGGGGAGAGCCGGTAACATCACCACTTCAATACAGAAATCTGTTAACTCATCACCGCTTAACGAGGAAAGGCAGGAACTGGAGAGTTTCGAGAGACACCTGATTGAAAAATCTGTCCATAAATCATGTCTTGTGGCAGCTCAGTTGCTCGGCATGTGTTGCTGGTGATTGAAACCTTGTGCAGTATGAGGTCACTCTGTCGATTGCAGGACACCCTTCCAATCAGGCTTCCCCACCCTCTTTGCTCACTCATCCTCAGTTCTCCTCATCCAGATGTGAAAACGGTCCCCCCAAACTCTTCAAAATAGCAGAGAAAGGAAGAAATCCAGCAGAGAACCTGACCCAACCTTGCGCACCCCAGACATTTTCTCTTCCACCTTCTTCCTTCAGAAAAAGATACAAATGTCTGAGTCACATACCAATTGACTCAAGAACAGCTTCTTCCCTGCTGCTGTCAGACTTTTGAATGGACTTACCTTGCATTAAGTTGATCTTTCTGTACATCCTAGCTATGACTGTAACACTACATTCCGCACTCTCTTGTTTCCTTCTCTATGAATGGTATGCTTTGTCTGGATAGTGCACAAGAAGCAATATTTTTCACTCTATGCTAACACATGTGACAATAATAAATCAAATCAAAAACTTCACATTGGAGTTGACTATTCCCCTACTCTTAGCCCATTTCCTTCTATGTCTTCTCTTCAAGTTTGATAATCGAGGTTTTTCTTAAGTGTAGTTAACTCAACACTTGCAAGACTTGCTTTAAAACACTTGGTCAATAATAAATTGCTCTAACCTGTTGTCATGCAGCCAATTTGAATGTAGCAACTTCCCACATACAGCTACATGAGAAATTAATATCTGATGTGGTTCTGAGGTCACAACAATGAGGCTCTTTTTTGAAATAGCAGCCATAGGATCTGTTACTTCCATCTGAGTGGGTATTCGTAGCCCCTGCTTGATATCTCATTCTCAAGATTGTGCCTCTGACAGTGCAGCACTCCCTTGGCATGGGCACGGTTTTAAAGTTTATAGTTTATTTATAAGTTTCGCAAATAGGCTTATATTAACATTGCAATGACGTTACTTTGAAAATCCCCCAGTTTTGCCACACCTTGGTGTTTCTTCGGATATACGGAGGGAAAATTTAGCACAGCCAGTGCATCCTAGCCAGCACATCTTTCGGACTGTGGGAGGACACCGGAGGACACCCACACAGATATGGAGAGAATGTGCAAACTGCACACCGACAGTGACCCAAGCCAGGAATCGAACTTGGGTCCTTGGTGCTATGAGGCAACAGTGCTAACCACTGTGCCACCATGAGGTCCAGACATGACTTGTAAGCAAACAGGTCACTCCTCAGCACTGCACAACACAGTGGACCCAGGGAAGGGATACATTCAGAAGAATAAGAATGAAAGTGTGTGAACTGAAGGAACATTTTTGAAACTGTGCAATAACAATTTGCAGTCACATAGTGCCTTTAACACAGTAAACTATGTCAAGGTGCTTCACACAAGTTTTATCAAAAGGGATTGATATAATAGAATCTTAGTCCAGAAGGAGACCATTCAGCCCATTGAGTCTGCACCAACAACAATCCCACCCAGGCCCTATCCCTGTAACCCCATGCATTTCCACTAGCTAGTCTCCCCGACACTAAGGGGCAATTTAGCATGGCCAATCCAACTAACCTGCACATCTTCAGACAGTGGGAGGAAGCTGGAGTACCCGCTGACATGGGGAGAACATGCAGGCTCCGCACAGACAGTGACCCAAGCCAGAAATCAAATCCAGATCCCCAGTGCTGTGAGGTAGCAGTACTAAACATTGCGCCACCATGCCTCCCAGGTACTATGCAGGTGACCGACAGGTCAAAGAATCAATCTAAGAAAAGGTAGAGAGAGGGGCAGAGAGGTTGAGAGAGGAAATTGCGGAGCTTAGAGCCCAGGCAGCTGAAAGCGCTTGGCCACCAATGGTAGAGCGATAGAAATCAGGCGTGGCAGGAGGTCACAACTGGAGAGGCGCAAAGATCTGGGGGTTCTGAGGCTGGAAGGTGGGAAGGGTAGGGGTAGGGGGGCATCACAGAGTTTAGGAGTGGCAAGGCCTTGGAGGGGTTTGAAAACATAGATGAGAATTTTAAACTTCGGTGTTGACAGCTCTGGAGCCTATCTCACTATCTGAGCGGCACAGTGTCACAACGATTAGCACTGCTGCCTCAGAGAGCCAGGGATCTGGGTTCGATTCCCGGCTTGGGTCACTGTCTGTGTGGAGTCTGCATGTTCTCCCCATATCTGCGTGGGCTACCTCCAAATGCTCCAGTTTCCTCCCACACTCCAAAAGATGTGCTGGTTAGATATATTGGCCGTGTTAAATTTTCCCTCAGTGCATCCGAATGGGTGCCAGAGTGTGGCAACTAGGGGATTTTCGCTCCAACTTCATTGCAGTGTTAATGTAAGCCAATTTGTGACACTGCTAAAAAATAAATTTAAAAACAATCTCAGTTGGTGGGCACAGGAGGTTATCGTTGAAAGGCAAGTGAGGGCATGGGCAGCATATTTCCCATATTAAACAGAAAGAGTGTTTAAGTTCAGCCTTTATCCAGCCAGTGGATGAAAAGGGGGAGCGGTTACTGATTTCCATGCTTTAATCACTGGCAGGTTTGATTTGTAAACTGTTAATTAAAGTGAAATTTATAAGGAGTGACGTTGTGTCAGGTTTAATACAAGGGATATTGCTGCTCCCAGTCTCCTGGGCACCCAAATTAGCCGGGAGACGCTTCGCAAATTAAACTGAGCTCAGGAATTGAAACTAATTCTTCATCCTGACTGGCGAGGTGAGAGGCTGGGATAATTTATACCCAGTCACTTCCCAAACAGGTTTCAATTAACAACAAATCTTGGCAGATTGAATTAATCTGGAGATGTCTGTCCTAGCAGAACCCAGCAATGTTATTGCACAGACTGACCTGTATCGCAGACCAGGCAGCAGCCTGCACAGCGGGCTCTGTGAGGGGGACGAGGGTGGGAGTCGCTGACATATCAGAGGACAGAAAAAACAAACAATAGCCCTGTAAATGACCAGAGTGATGTTCAACCACTCCATGAGCCGGGTTTAAATTGGACAAGAACCGCGAATGATGGAAATCTCGTTTGATATCAGCTACAATGGAATAGTCAGTAGAACCACGTTATGGTTACATAGAATCCCTACAGTGTAGAAAGAGGCCATTCAGCCCATTGACTCTGCTCCAGCCCCAATCCCTTCCAGCCACTATCCCTGTAACCCAACATATTTACCCTGCTAGTCCCCTTGACATTAGGTAGCAATTTAACATGGCCAATCAACCAAAGCCATGTATCTTTGGAGTATGGGAGAAAATAGGAGCACCCGGGGAAAACCCATGCAGATACAGGGAGAATGTGCAAACTCCACACAGACAGAGATCCAAGCCGGGAATGAAACCTCGGTTCCTGGCGCTGTGAGGCAGCAGTGCTAACCACTGTGTTACCGTGTCACCCAGCATGGAACAGCATGAAATGAGGCTATTCCACCGGCACCTCCCTCCGGCACTCATCAGCCAAACTCCCGGCGAACGTCTCCACTGCTTTGTCTGAACTTCGGGAGTTAATAGTTGAATAAACCCTGACTGAAAACCCTCAGTGAATCCCAAGGCAAGCTGACATCGGCTGAAATTCTCTGGTCTTGCCCACCCTGCCGCTGCCAGCGAGGATGAAGAGTTTGGTGCACAGCAAAAAAATCTCTGCTCATAGCCGGAGGACCGGAGAATCCCAGACACCAGTGAGGCCGGAGAACATGGATAGACAACTGTCCAGCAACTCCAGCAACCAAACCAGTACCAACCGTAATGCTTCGTATTCCTTTGGACTCAACCTGGGAGGTAGAGAGGGGAATCCTGAAGTTCAGAATGTCCCGGTGTCTCCATACAGTTTTTCCAGTCTTCTGTCCTGGAGAGACACAGAGAGAATGCTCTGAGCTGCATCCAACAATGGAGGGACCATCATATCATAGAGTCATAGAGTTCTTACTGTACAGAAGGAGGCCATTCTGCCCATCGAGTCTGCCCTGACCACAAACCCATTCAGGCCCTATTCCCTTAACCCCATGCATTTATCCTAGCTGGTCCCCCTGACACTAAGATCAATTTATAGCTTGGCCAATCCACCTAAATCACACATCTTTGAACTGTGGGAGGAAACCAGAGCACCAGAGCAGGGTGGTAAGGGTATGGAATGCCCTGCCTGCTGCAGTTGTAGATGCGTCAAGTTTGGTGGAGTTTAAGAGGTTAGTAGATAAGTTTATGGACGAAAAGGGAATGGTTTAGGTTAGAGGGTCATTGCTTTTTCCTAATTGGTCGGCGCAACATCGAAGGCCGAAGGGCCTGTTCTGCGCTGTAATGTTCTATGTTCACCTGGAGGAAATCCACGCAGACACGGGGAGAATGTGCAAACACCGCACAGTGACCCTAGATTGGAATTGAACCTAGGTTCCTGGTGCTGTGAGGCAGTAGTGCTAACCACTGTGCCATCATCCCACCGGTCAGTCCCTACCCAGAGCAGTTCCCCACACTGGCAGCTCAACCATCCCTTATTTTGTGCCTGAGTCCACAGTCCCTGTCCTGGTGCTGAGATATCCTTTATCCTTTAGCTTCTGGACCTTTAGATATTGCGCACACACAGCTTTCCTGCTGTTTCCGCATTCCCACAATTCTGACTGCTCACCCATGTCCCACACACCCCCCTCCCTACTCCATCCTGCTGTCACAGCTCTGTCACCCACCCCCAATTCACACACATCTCCATGTCAGGCTGTCCCTGAACTTCCTCTGGGAGAGTTGGTTGTCCTGCTACCATGACCCATCAGCTTCAAGGGGCACTTGGAGTTTAGAGCACCTACTCAACACATGGGCATTGTCCACTGCATTAGACAAACTAACAGATCTTTGATCGGCAAGCTGGAAATTTGGGACCCTGTTCATGGGATTGGCAGGCGATGGGCAGTTGGTCAGTAAAGTGCTCAGAATGGCTTTGGCCAATATGGAGGCTGATATGCTGACCATTGGTATGTCATCCTTCCCCAAGATGTGGAGGTGCCGGCGTTGGGCTGGGGCAAACACAAGAAGCCGCACAACATCAGGTTTATTTGCTGGCACAAGCCACTAGCTTTCGGAGCATTGAACTCCATTTACCAGCGAGGGATTTGAAAACATGAGCAAATTTTAAAAATCAAACACCAGGAGCCAATGTAGATTGGCAAACACATGGGGGTGGATTGAGATTTCTGTGAGTTACGGTGTGGGGTGGCAGGTTCCTGTTTGGGAAGGATGTGAAACTGGGAACCCACCTGATGATCTTCCCACATTAACATCAATGAAAAGTTGGGAGTTTTCTCCACGTATTATAGGAGCACAAGCACCAGCCTGATTGGGTGGAAGTGGGTTTATTTAAGTCTATCTAAGTTCTTTTGAACAGTGTGAATTAGTTACCCAATTACTGAATAATGTTTATAGGAAACTTGGTGGCTGCTTAATTCACGCTTTACCATTCCTGGATCTGTAAGAATGCACTCTCTTTAATCACTGATGGCATTCATTAGAGATGCTGCCAGTTACTGGGATCGAATCTCAGTCTGTCCAATGCCCCAGGTGAGTTTATATGGTAAGGGAGGGGGAAGGTTAATCACCAGGCTGCCGTGTCAGGAGGGTGCCTGGGTGGCGATGGGTGAGACGGAGCCTGTGGAATCCATCATCACAGGAAGTTGTTGATGCCAAAACATTGAATGTATTCAAGAGGTGGCTGGATGTAGCACTTGGGGTGAACGGGATCAAAGGTTATGGGGAAAAGGCAGGATTGAGTTGGATGATCAGCCATGATCGTAATGAATGGTGGAGCAGGCTCGAAGGGCTGAATGGTGTCTTCCTATCTTCTATGTTAACATCCACAAAGTTTAAAAGAGGGATGAGAGTTGCAGAAAATTGGCTAGAATTTCCTCTTCCTTTGATTTCATATCAGAGGTGATGCCCTCCATGGTTCAACTTACCAACAATATGTGCCATTTTCTATGCTACGCCGCCCCTCCCGCCCGTGCCATGGTATGTCACGTGGTTGCAGAAGCAGCCTGCCGTTGGTCAGTGGTGGAATTTCACGGTGCTGCCAGTGTCAACAGGTTTCCTTCGTGTTCGGATCCTCTTCCACTGGGAGACCAGCAGCGGGTGGGTGTTGTTGGGGGTGGGTGTGTGGGGGGTCACCGTTGGCAGGACCAGGAGACCTTGTCAGTGTGAACAGCTGTACAAGTTCAGCCGATGGATTGAATAGAAGACACTGAGGCTTCCATTCCACTGAGGCTAGGGGACAAAAAAAGCATGGGTTAAGGGTGAAAGGAGAAAAGTTTAACGAGAATATTAGGGAGGGGCTTTTTCACACAGAGAGTGGTGGGAGTGTGGAATGAGTTGCTGGATAAAGCGGTAAATGTGGGGTCACTTTTAACATTTAAGAAAAACATGGATGAGTTCGTGGATGAGAGGGGTATGGAGGAATATGATTTAAACGCAGGTCAGTGGGACTAGGCACAGACAAGAAGGGCCAAAAGGCCCGTTCCTGAGCTGTAATTTTCTATGGTTCTGTGGTTCTACAACACAGATAAACCATTATAAAATATTGGTTCAGCACTCCTTGACAAAGGGCCATCTGGATTCGAAATGTCAGCTCCTTCCTCTCCTTACAGATGCTGCCAGACCTGCTGAGATTTTCTAGCATTTTCTCCTTTAGTTTCAGATTCCAGCATCCGCAGTAATTTGCTTTTATCCAGCATCTGCTGCAATATTGGGCAGGAGTTTTCAGCCGCGCTTGTTCCAAAACCAGAAAAATTCCACCCGAACTTTGCAATGGTCCATTGCCACCCTCCCACCTCCACCTGCTGCGATTCCCGTAGCAGGAGGGACAGGAGAATTCCTCCTGTTGTGTCCAATATTTGGGTCAGTGTTGGGGATATTTGCTGAAGCAGTCTGTGCCCGTAAGCAACAAGACTTGGACAATATTCAAGTCTGGGGTTTATATGGGGACAGTCTAGGTAGCGATTGACTCTTCATCTAATCCTGTGGTGTATCTGTGCGGGGTTTACAAGCGGAAAGCAACATTCACATACATGCCAGATAATGACCATTTCCAACTGTGATATAGAGATGTTGGTGACGGACGGGGGAAGGCACAGTAAGAAGTCTCACAACACCGGGTTAAAGCTCAGCTGGTTTTATTTGGTGGCAAGAGCTTTCGGAGCATTGCCCCTTCACTGGGTGAGTTGAGAGTTGGATTCACAAACAGGGCATATATAGACACAGGCTCAATTACAAGATAGTGGTTGGATTGCGAGTCTTAACAGGGAATCAAGTCCTTACAGGTACAGTAGGAGTGGAGAGAGGGTTAAGCACAGTTTAAGGAGGTATGAATTGTCTCAAGCCAGGCAGTTAGTGAGTCTTCGCAAATCCAGGCCAATTGTTACAGATGGTGTGACATGAACCCAGGATTCTGGTTGAGGCAGTCTTCATGTGTGCAAAACTTAGCTATTAGTTTCTGCTTGGCGATTCTGCATTGTCGTGTGTCTTGAAGGCCGCCTTGGGGATCGCATACCCGAAGATCAGAGGCTGAATGCCCTTGACTGCTGAAGTGTTCCCCGACAGGAAGAGAACACTCCTGCCTGGTGATTGTCGAGCGGTGTCCATTCATCTGTTGTCGTAGCATTCGCGCGGTCTCGCTAATGTATCATGCCTCGGAACATCCTTTCTTATGGCGTATCAGGTAACATTGGCCGACTCGCATGAGTATGTACCATGTGCTTGATGGGTGGTGTTCTTATGTGAGATGATGGTATCTGTGTCGAAGATCTGGCACATATTGCAGAGATTGCTGTAGCAGGGTTGAATAGTGTTGTGGTTACTGTTCTCCTGAAGGCTGGGTAGTTTGCTGCGAACAATGATCTGCTTGGGGTTACGTGGTTCCCAAGGGAAATTGCCCATCCCTAATTGCTCTTGAAAAAATGGTGGTGAGCTGCCTACTTGAATCGATGCAGTCCCTGAGATGTAGGTACATCTACAGTGTTGTTAGGGAGAGAGTTCCAGGATTTTCATCAGCGACAGTGAAGGAATGGCATGTGACTTGGACAGGAACTTAAAAGTGGTGGAGTTTCCATGTATTGCTGCCCTTATCATTCAAGGTGGCAGAGGTCACAGCTTTGGAAGGTGTTGTTAAAGCAGTATTTGAGTTCCTGCAGTGCATCTTGTAGAGGATACATGCTGCTGTCACAGTGTATCTAGTAGAAGCAGTGAATGTTCAAGGTGGTGATTGGGCATCAGTAAAGAAGGGTTGCTTTGTTTTGGATGATGTCCAGTTTCCTTTGCTATCAGCATCCTTGGGGGGAGGGGGGTGGTGGTGGTCACCATTGATCAGAAACAGAACTGAACCAGCCATATAAATACTAGAGCTACAGAGGCTGGGAATTCTGATGAACATAACTCACCTCTTGGCTCTCGGAAGCCTGTCCACCACATACAAGGCCCAAGTCAGGAGTGTGATGGAATACCTTCCACTTGCCTGGATGAGTGCAGCTCCAACAATGCTCAAGAGGCAAAAGAACTAATGACAGCATGAAAAAACCTCTTTTGGACAGCGAGTGGTTAGCATTGGAATGCATTGCCTGAGAGTGCCAGGGGGTTAGCACAGTCATGATGGGCCAAATGGCTTTCTTCTGTGCTGCAACAAATCTATGATCCTGTGATTTAAGCGAGGCTTCAGAATGGAATTGGTGAAGAACCTTCTGGGAAACAAAATGACAGGATAATGGGGAAAAGGCTGATGAGTAGGACCAGCTAAGTTACCGTTACCCACTGTGCTCACTGATCTACATTGTCACCAGTTCAGACAACATCTTGATTTTAAAATTCTCATCATAGTGTGATGATAGTAGTTATTATAGATATATATATCTTGTAAACATTCATATATATACATCTATCATAGAAACGTTACAGTGCAGAAAGAGGCCATTCGGCCCACTGAGTCTGCACTGACAACAATCCCACCAAACCCTACCCCTGTAATTGCACTTATTTAGCCTGCTAATCCCTGCCAAGACACTAGGGGGCAATTTAGTATGGCCAATACATCTAACCAGCACATCTTTGGAGTGTGGAAGGAAACACTCTGCTATTTACCCTGCTAAACCACCAACATGAAGGGGCAGTTTAGCATGGACTGTGGGAGGAAACCGGATGAAACCCACGCAGACACAGGGAGAATGCACAAACTCCACATAGACAGTGACCCAAGACCGTAATTGAACTCCGGTCCCCAGCGCTGTGAGGCAGCAGTGCTCACCACCACATGGCTTGGCATTAAATTTGGTTAATGCTCCTCTGAGGCTTTATGGGACTATGTTAAAGGCAATATGTAAATTGTTGTTATCTTCACTATCCTCCATCTGTAAAAACCTGCTTTATTAAACAATTTCAAAGGTGGTCAGAAATCAGAGCGCTTGCTCCATCTTGTGGTTAATCTCTGCAGGGCAGTTTGATTGTTCCATCTAATTAGGGTTTGGATGGAAATGGGTTCCATATGCAGACTAAGCGCACATTTTGCAACATCTTTAAAACAAACCATCCAGTATTTTATCTCATTGCTGTTTGGGGGACTTTGTGAACTGGTTTCCTATTCTAAAACACTGACTAAATTTCAAAAGTACATCCTCAGCTGTCAAGCATTTTGGAACATCCTAAAGTTATGAAAAATGTGCTTTAATAGCCTATTTTTTAAAAAAATTCATTCAATGGGATGCGGACATCATTGGCAAGACCAGCATTTACTGCCGTTCCCTTTTTGTCCTTTGGAAAGGTGGTGGTGAGGTCTTCTGTGAACTGCTGCAATCCATGGAGTCTGGAATATTGTGAACAGTTTTGGGCCCCATTTCGAAGGAAGGATGTGCTGGCCTTGGAAAGGGTTCAGAGGAGGTTCACAAGAACGATCCCTGGAATGAAAAGCTTGTCGTATGAGGAACAGTTGAGGACTCTGGATCTGTACTGATTGGAGTTTAAAGGATGAGGGGGGGATCTTATCGAAACTTACAGGATACTGTGAGGCTGCACAGAGTGGACATGTAGAGGATGTTTCCAGTCGTGGGAAAAACTACAACCAGAGGGCACAACCTCAGGCTGAAGGGATGATTCTTTAAAACAGAGGTGAGGAATTTCTTTAGCCAGAGACTGGTGAATCTATGGAACTCTTTGCTGCAGAAAGCTGTGGAGACCAGATCATTGAGTGTCTTTAAGACAGAGATTGATAGACTCTTGATTTATAAGGGGATCAGGGGTTATGGGGAAAAGGCAGGAGAATGGGGATGAAAAAATATCAGCCATGATTTAATGGCGGAGCAGATTCAATGGGCCCATGGCCTAATTCTGCTCCTATGCCTTATGGTCTTATGTTGTATAGACACACCCACAGTGCTGTTAGAGAGGAAGTTCTAAAGAACAAAGAACAAAACAGCACAGGAAACAGGCCCTTCGGACCAACGAGCCCACGCTGCCACCCCGATGTTCCCACCTCTACCTGCGATCCCTGTTCATGTTTATAGATCTATGGATTAAAAACCAAATTTGAGACAATTTAGGGAGAATTTGTATTGCCATTTAGCCTAAGAGTACATCTTTGGGATATGGGAGGAAACTGGAGCACCCGGAGAAAACCCACGCAAGCACGGGGAGAATGCGCAAACTCCCACAGACAGATGCCCAAATCCATATATCTGCACAGCACAGCGCTAGTCACTGAGCTGTTGTGTTGCCCATCAAATGGTCCAGTTCAAGCGTACACTAACAACGTGAAGCACTAGGATGCTCTTGAAAAAAATCCAAGAGCGGCCCTCTCACGACCCATTGCGTGTATGCCCCTCGTTAGACAACAAGGTGGACCAAAGCACCTGTAGAATAAAAACAAGTACATCAATATCATCATCTATTTGCACACTTCCCAGGGACTCCCAAAGCTCATGATCCCTATTTTAAATCAGTTTTCTATACCCCTCCATTCCCATTCTGTTCATGTGTCCATCTAAGTATTTCTTAAATATCTCCAGAGTGCCTGCCTCCACCACTTTACTTGGCGATCTTGACCTGGCGATAGTGTAGAAATGGCTGATATATATTCAAGTCAGCATGGTGTGTGTACTTACATATAAATGTGTAAGTTATATAAATGTTTAACTTGAAAGTTATATACACGTATATAAAAGTATCAGTTATATAAAAGCATGTATATATAATAAAAGTTAAGATTTTAAGTATATGTGTAGGCAAGTATACATAGGTATAGAGTACATAAAATTATATAAAGGTAAATGTATAAATTATATAAACTTGTAAGTTAAAATATATATTTTTCTCAACTTGCACAGTAGTTAGCACTGCTGCCTCACAGCAACAGGTACCCAAGCTCAATTCCTGTCTTGCGTTACTATCGGTGTGGAATCTCTATGTTCTCCCCGTGTCTGCAGGGATTTCCTCTGGGTGCTCCGATTTCCTCTCACTATCTGAAAGACATGCTGGGTAGATACATTGGCCATGCCAAATTCTCCCTCAGCGTACCCTTAATAGTGTTGTCGAGCAGAGGGATCTTGGGGTACAAGTACATAGATAGCTCTTTGAAAGTTGGCACCCTGGTTGATAAAGTTGTTAAGAAGGCGTACGGTGTGTTAGCTTTTATTGGTAGAGGGATTGAATTTTGGAGCCGTGAGGTTACGTTACAACTGTACAAAACTCTGGTGTGGCCACACTTGGAGTATTGCGTACAGTTCTGGTCGCCGCATTATAAGAAAGATGTGGAAGCATTGGAAAGGGTGCAGAGGAGGTTTACCAGGATGTTGCCTGGTAGGGTGGGAAGGCCTTATGAGGAAAGGCTGAGGGACCTGAGGTTATTTTCATTAGAGAGAAGAAAGTTACGCAGTGACCTAATTGAGGCGTATAAGATGATCAAAGGACTGGATAGGGTGGATAGTGAGAGCCTTTTTCCTCGGATGGTGATGACCAACACGAGGGGACATAACTTTAAATAAGAGGTGGTAGTTATAGGACGGATGTCAGAGGCAGGTTCTTTACACAGAGGGTGGTGAGGGCGTGGAATGCCCTGCCTGCAGCAGTTGTGGACTCGCCTACTTTGGGGGCATTCAAATGGTCGGTAGATAGGCATATGGATGATATTGGAATAGTTTAGGTTAGAGGGTCCACTGGCCAGCGCAACATCGAGGGCCGAAGGGCCTGTACTGCGCTGTAATGTTCTATGTTATATGTTCTAACAGGTGCTGGAGTGTGGCAACATTGGGGAAAGAATCATGGCTGCCAGTTTCCTCTCTCAAGTCAGACACCACCCGAACCTAGACACAGAATGACTATTCCTTCATCTTTGTCCATGATCTGAAATCGTTACCTGCCAGAAAATGGAAGGAAATGGCCTAATGGTATTGTCACAAGACTATTAATCCAGAAACTCAGTTTATGTTTGGGACACCTAGGTTTGAATCCTGGTACAGCAGATATGTGCGGAATTCCCAAGTTCCTAAACTTAGATTGTAAGACAAGAGGCTAAGGTACAAGCATGGACAGGGATCGCGGGTAGAGGTGGGAACATCGGGGTGGCAGCGCGGGCTCGTTGGGCCGAAGGGCCTGTTTCCCGTGCTGTTTTGTTCTTTGTTCTTTGTTGGTATTATCCAGAGCTGTAATCTGATGCAGTGGAAATTCTGTTGTATGATAGCAATGGAATTTGAATTGAACAAAAAATTCTGGAATTAAGAATCTACTGATGGCTATGAATCAATTGTCAGAAAAACCTATCTGGGTCACTAATGTGCTTCAAGGAAGGAAATCTAGTTGTCCTTACTTGATATGGCCTACATGTGACTCCAGACTCAAAGCAATGTGGTTAACATTCAACTGCCCTCTGAAATGGCCTAGCAAGGCACTCAGTTTAAGGACAACTAGGGATGGACAATAAATGCTGGCCAGCCACCGACGCCCACGTCCCATGAATGAGTAAAAAGAGACTGAAGAGGCAACTCTGATAAAAAGAAAATTGAGAGTGACTTGATATGGAGCATTAAGCTTACAAAGTGATTTGGTAGACTTCGAATATATGTTGCCATTTACGGGGAAGATCAGAATTAAGAGTCTTAAAGAAGTCATTAATAAAATCCAACAGGGAATTCAGGATATCCATATTTCTCTAGAGAATGGTGAGAATGTGGAATTTGCTAACTCCTGAGATCCTGCGCAGCCAATGGCAGACAGAATGTTCTCCTTCCATGCTGTAACCATTCTATGATTCTACATGGAGTAATTAAGTAGATAGCATGGTTGCATGTCACGGAAATTAGATAAACAGAGGAACGCAAAACAAATGGAAGGATGTACTGTCAGAGGGAGGGAAGATGGGAGAAGGCAAGTATGTAGCATAAGCAACAGGAACTTACAAAAGCAAAAGACCGCAAACACTGGAAATTGGAAATAAAATACTGGAAATTCTCAGCAGGGCAAGCAGCAACTGTGGAGAAAGAAACAGAGTTAACATCCGTGATCTTACCTTCTCACCCTGCCAACCAATGGGCATGGTGAGTGGATAAGATCATGAGAGAATCAAGAAATCCCTGATCATGATCTGATTGGCGCTGGATATCTGATAAAATCAGTCTCACGCCAAAAAGGGTATGAGGCTGATCTCAATATTAAAATGCTATGTTATATATCTTCTAAATATTTCAAGCCAGCAATCATCCAGGCTCACTTGCTTCTGTATCCTCATCGATAAAGGTTCTCTTTGACAAAGATCGTGCACGTTCCCAAGCAACTGGGACCAGATGTGTGGCTTCGCCTTAGGAACGAAAATCATTGAGGTCCTGGGGGGGTGAGGGGGGTGATGGTGCCCATTGAGCATGCCATCCTGATAATGGCAGTGTGGCACTGTCCACTAGGCACGCCCACCAGCCTGGCATCCTGGCAATGCCCAGTGGCCACTTAGTGATATTAAGGGGGCAGAATCAATTGGGGAGGCAATGATGGGGCATGCTGATTAGGGTGAGAGACACTTACTCACTCTGCAACATCCATTAGGGGCAGGAAACTGCCGCCACTCTGCAACAGTAATTGAGGGGGAACCACTTCACACTCTGCAACTGGCAATAACCTGGTTTGTGCGCAGGGGTGGGGGGCGGTGGTGGACGTTTTGGTTATTATCGGTCTATGCAGGGATGGACGTGGCAATCGATCTGGGCTGGAGGCTGGGGAGGTTGGGTGTAGGCGACAGGGAGATGGGTCTAGGCAGAGAGATGATCAGCTGTGGACCTCCCCAGTAGCTTGGGGGTGGGGCATGCTTGTGAGATAGGGAAAAGCTAGAAAGCATACAGTAGCTGAGGGCGCAGACACTCCCAAACTGAACGCAGAGATCTGAACATGCACAGTTGCACCCTCTGCCATGAACAGCCAGCTTTCAGGCAAGCTAGGCCTCACCCACTCCTCCTGCTGGTGAGAAATTGGCATAGCTTTATTTTTTTTGGCAGAGTCAGACAAGATTTGATTTTTAAGTTGTCCAAAAGAATTTCTTCCATTTTAACATTCATTTGGCACTTTGAATATTTTTTGTTAAGGTTGGAATATTGTAATGTGCCTAATTGGAAGGTCAAATGCTGCTCCTCCAGCTTACACTGGGCATCACTGGAACATTACAGGAGGCTGAGAAGATCAATGGCAAGTGACAGGAAGATCTGAGACCTGCTTGCAGATGGACTGAAGGTATTCTGTCACGTGGTCACCCAGTCTGTGTTTGGTCTCTCCTATGTAAAACAGACCACATTTGGAGCAGCTGTAGACCAAATTACTTCACCTGGGGCTTTGAATGGTGGGCAGGATGAAGGAGGTAAAGGGACAGGTGTTGCATTTTCTGGGATTGCATGGGAAATTGCTGTGGCTGAGGTGTTGCCTCCTTGCAGGTTCCTTTCCCAGCCATCCAGACACGATGGGCCGAAGGGCCTCTTTCTATGATGTAAACCTTTCTGATTATATCCCCACTCCTTCACTATCACTGAGTTGAAGTACTACCAACTCCCTTTCTCAATGATATAGAGATGTTGGCATTGAAATGGGGTAAAGAGAATAAGAAGTCTGACAACACCAGGTCAAAGCCCATCAGGTTTATTTGGTAGCAAACGCCACTAGCTTTCGGAGCGCTGCTCCTTCGTCAGGTTAGGTCATCTGTAAGCAGAGAAAAGAGCTTACGTTTCAAGTCCAGATGACACGTTGTCACCGGACGAAGGGGAAAAGCCCCAAAAGCTAGTGGTTTTTGCTACCAAATAAACTTATTGAACTTTAATCTGGTGTTGTGAGACTTCTTACTGCGTACTCCCTTCCTAACAGCAGGGTGGGTGTGCCTACACCACGTGCTCTCCATTGTAACCAGCGGGGCACATGCGCAGAGCTGGATGGGGCACGTGGAACGAAGCCCCGCCCACCCCGTCCCACCTCTCTCGCGATAAATTCAGCCAAAGGAGCGCGAGCTCTCGCGGGATCCAACGGGCAGGCGGCCATCAAGGCGCAGAGCGGGCAGGGAGCCAGCGGGGTGTCTCAGGTAGGCCAAACCCACCGCCGCTCACTTGAAGCGGCCGGAGAGGAAGACAATCCGTTGAGAATGGAAGCGAGAAAGCGTAGTTTTGTTTACAAAGCACAGCGATCCTCTGGGACACGTCTGATCTAGCGAATCGCCGTCTGACGACAGCCGGGCAGGAGAGGGCGGGAACTCCAAGTCCCAGGAGACATTGGGCCCGATGCGCATGCGTGGACGTAACCCCGATCAGAAAGCCGAAGTGCGCACGCGTTGGTGGAACTGGCCCGCGCATGCGTAGTTGGCTACTCCTGCGCCACGCAGGCCAGGGAACCCGGTCGCGCATGCTCAATTTAGTGCCCCTCAACCAGGGGAGGGAAGTGTCTCACTAAGGCGCAAAGGTAATGGGGCTCAGTTCTAGATTGATACACAGTTATTACAGCATATCAGATTTCAAGGGGGCCTTTCAGTGTAGACGCTGAGAGAATGGTTCTTCTCGTGGAGAAACCTGGAACCACTCCAGAGGTATGTGGGTTAGATGGATTGGCCATGTTACATCACCCCTTAGTGTCAGGAGCATTAGCTAGGTAAATACGTGGAGTTACAGGAATAGTGCCTGGATGAGATTGTTGTTGGTGCAGGCTTGATGGGCCAAATAGCCCTCTTCCTGCATTGTAGGGATTTGATAACAGCAGTTGTTTACAAGTGACTGCAGTTGTTTACAATTTACGTAGATGATTTGGAGTTAAGGTCCCAAAAGGAAAAAAATGCTGGAAAATCTCAACAGGTCTGGCAGCATCTGTGAGGAGAGAAAAGAGCTGACGTTTCAAATCCAGATAATCTGTTGTCAGAAGCCACAGATGCTGCCAAACGTCCTGAGGTTTTCCAACATTTTCTTTTTTGGTTTCAGATTCTAGCATCTGCAGCAATTTGCTTTTATGGAGTTAAGGATCAAGTGTATGTCAGAGTTCACATGACACTAAGTTGAATGGTTGAGCAAAATGTGCAGAGGATGCTGAAAGTCTGCAAAGGGATTATAGATAGTCTAAGTGACTGGGTGAGGATCTGGCAGATGGAGTACAATGTTAGTAAACGTGAAGTCATCCATTTTGGTCAGAATAATAGCAAAATGGGCCATTTAAATGGTTAAAAAATTGCAGCATGCTGCTGTGCAGAGACCTGGGTGTCCTTGTGCAGGAACCACAAGGAGTTGGTTTGCAGGTGCAGCATGTAATTAAGAAGGCAAATGGAATTTTATCCTTCGTTGCTAGAGGGATGGAGTTTAAAAACAGCGAGGTTATGTTGCAGCTGTATGAGGTCACACCTAGAGTACTATGTACAGTTTTGGTCTCCTTAGTTGAGAAAGGAGAAACTGGCACTGGTGCGGGAGATTCACTAAATTGATTCCAGAGTTGAGACGGTTAGCTTATGAAGAGAGGGTAAGTAGGCTGGGACTATACTCATTGAAATTTAGAACAACGAGGGGGGAATCTTATAGAAACATAAAATTATGAAGGGAATAGATACCGTAGAAGCAGGGAAGTTATTTCCACTGGTGGGTAAAATCTGAATTAAGGAGCATCGCCTCAAAGTAAGGGGGAGCAGATTTAGGAGAAACTTCTTTACCCAAAAGATTGTGAATATTGAATTCCCTGCTCAGTGAAACAATTGAGGCTACCTCATTAAATGATAATTCAGTCATGATTTTATTGAATAGTGGAGCAGCTTGAGGGGCCAAATAGCCTTCTAGATCTTATGTTCTTATGACATGATTTCAGATGAAAAGGTCTCCCATTTAAGATTCAGATGAGGAATAGTTTTGTTGATGTTTTGGGGACCCGAGTTTGAATCCTGCCACATCAAGTGGTGGAATTTGAATTCAATAAAAAAAAGTCTGAAATTAAGAATCTACTAATGACCGTGAAATATTGTTGAAAAACCTATCAGGTTTACTAATGTCCTTTAGGAAAGGAAATCTGCCATTCTTACCCGGGCTGGCCTACACGTGACTGCAGAGCCACAACAACGTGATTGACTGTCAACTATCTTCTCAATAAGGGCAAATAGGGATAGGCAATAAATTCTGGCTAACCAGCAATTCCCAAGTCCCACAAATGAATTTTTAAAAGTGATATGGGGCACAGAGAGGAAAGTAAATTTTTAAGGCAAATGACCCATACTATCTGAAGTTATTCATGAAGGCCCTGCCTTCTCAACCTTGCCATTTGCTAGAGGTGTGATGACCCATAGGTTAAATTACCACCAGTCAGCTCTATTCTTCATAATGCAGCTATGGTCATCTGGGACTATGGCAACTTTAGCTTTTAATCTTATTGAAGGATGGAGCAAGTTTGAGGGGCCAAGTGGCTTATTCATCCTGTTCCTTATGTAATAAAATAGCAATACAAATTTTTATCTGCGTTTTTAAAAAAAACACATAATTTTAACCCATCTGCTAGCTTTATGGGATTAAATATTAGAGCCAGACCTATTAACCCTTCTCAAGGCTAATTATGATTGGAGTTACTGACATTGGACTGGGGTAATCAGTGAGTAGTCACTCAACATCAGGTTAAAGTCCAACCGGCTTATTTGGTAGCAGCGCTTTCGGAGCACTGCTCCTTTATCTGGTGAGGCATCTGATGAAGGGGCAACACTCCAAAAGCTCATGTTACTAAAATAAACCTGTTGGACTTTAACCTGGTGTTGTGAAACTATTTACAAGGGTAATTAGAAATGGATAACATACTGACTTAGCTAATATTATCTATGAGCTGTGAAAGAATTTCAAAAGTTGGAACACTCTTCCAAAATTGTTCATTTTAAAACTAAAAAAGATTTTATTATTCAAAGTGAAGAAGGTATTAAGTGAAAAGTAGGTACGGAGTTAAGTCACAGATCAACTATGATCTCGTTGAATTACTAGAACAAGCTTGAGGTGCTGAATAACCACCTTTTTTTGCATTTCTATCTTTGGCATAGTGCTGTATTTTCTTTCCTGGTTACATACTTGTGAAGTGCTGTAGAGACATTTTTCTACATTAGAGGTGTCAAATATAGTTAGGCCACAGTTCAAAAGAAATAGGTGCACTTGGGACAAAAACAGAAAATACTGGAAAATTTCAGCAGGCCTGACAGTATCTGTGGAGCGAGTATAGAGCCAACGGCCAGAACTCTACCATGGAATCGGCGTGGGCAAGAGTCTGACAACGGAAACCTCTGTTGACCTTGAGCGGGAATTTCTAGTCTCACCCGAGTGAGATTGTAATATCAGCCCAGCATTTCAAATCTAGATGACCCTTTACTTCTAGCGGATTCTGTTAATGTGAATGTCGTTACATGCTAGGAGACAAACCATACTGACCATTGCCGTGGTTTGGGTGGCACGATAAAGTAGTGGTTAGCAGCATCAGGGACCTGGGTCCGATTCCCGACCTGGGTCATTGTGTGTGTGGAATGTGCATGTTTTCTCTGTGTCTGCATGGGTTGCCTTCCACAGTTCAGAGATGCGCATGTTAAGTCGGTTGACCATGCTAAATTGCCCCTTAGTGTCAGAGGACCTAGCTTGGGTAAATATATGGGTTATGGGATAGGGCTTAGGTGGGATTGTGGTTGCTGCAGACTATATGGGACAAATGGCTGCCTTCTGTACTGTTGGATTTTATGGCTTGCTAAATCTTGTATTCTTGTCAGTACTTGCCCCCCCTCTCTCCCCCCCCACCCCCAGGCTTATTAATTGTTCTCTGAACATATTGTTTTCCTTTCAGATTGTTTATTTTAACTGACTAATGAATAATTTCAATTGCATTGAAATTCATCTATGATTTTATTTAACAATGTTGCACGTTTGCAAATGAGAATGTAATTGAATCATGACCAGGAGATATGGAAGCACCTTGCCCACGCTGTAAAAAGCCGTACAGGTCTGCAATCAGGCTCCACTGCAATGTTAGAATGCATTATGGCTCCTTCAACAGCCTACTCCATCTCAAAGGACAAGGGCATCAGATGAATGGGAACATCATACCTGGAGGTTCCTCTCCAAGTCACACACCATCCAATCTTGGAAGTATACCACTGTTCCTTCACTGTCGCTGAATCAAAGTTGTGGAACTCCCTCCCTTCTCTACTGTGCTGTAGATGTACCTACACCACATGCAAGAACTGCTCCTTAAGACAGAGATAAGGAAAATTTTGTTTTCTCAAAGAGCTGTATGTGAAATCTCTTGCCCAGAAAGTAGTAGCGACTGTCATTAAATTCAAGACTGAGTTCAATGGGATTTTGATAGACAAGAGAATAGAATATTATGGGGGAAATGCTGCAAAATGGAGTTGAGACCACAGCCAGATCAGCCATGATCTTATTGATTGATGGAACAGGCTCACGGTTGAATGGCCTGCTCTGCTGTTAAGTCCATTGTTCCTGCTGCTATCTGTTTTGCACTTTGCCAGGTATTTTGTTTTGGGAGATAGAGCTAAATTAGTTTAAAAACATTCTGAACCCTGAAAGGTTATGACGTTGAATCTCTAAGTGCAGAAGGAAACCATTTAGCCTATCGAGTCTGTACTAATCACGATCCCACTCAGGTCCTGTTCCTGCAACACTACATATTTATCCTGTTAATCCCCCTGACACTAAGATCAATTTAGCATAGCCAGTCACCTAACCCACATTCTTTGGACTGTGCAAGAAAACTGAAGCACCTGGAGGAAACCTAGGCAGACATGGGGAGAATGTGCAAATTCCACACAGTGTCCAAGGCTGGGATTGAACCCAGGTCAGTGGCGCAACAATGCTAACTGCTGTGTCATCCCACAACAAATCCATAGGATACCTACAGTGCAGAAGGAGACCCACTGAGTCTGCATTGACTCTCCAAAAGAGCATCTTACCCAGGTCCCTGTAATCTGGCATTTACCACAGCTAATCCGTCTAGGCTAAACATCTTTTGGACAATAAGGAGCAATTTAGCATGGCCAATCCACCTAACCTACACATCTTTGGAACTGGCATTTAAGGTTCTCTATTTTCAACTTAATCTGAGTATTCTGCAATAAAAGAAAAGTGTCCAATGATAGAGTGTTGCTGTTGGCAAGCTCCAGGCATTTAGGACTCGAGAGAAAACCTAGCAGCTATTCAGTGCAGTTAAGGCTGAGGAGCATCCCTAGGAAGCTGAGATAGTGGCAGAAGTTTGCTGGGCCCATACTGAAGAGGGCTAGGGCTGAGCGAAATCCTACAGCCATTTATAGCTCGGCAGCCTGGTGAGTGAACGTCAAAGAAACCTGGGGGGTGGTGGGGAAGGGTTTGCCAGCTTAGTAGAACTTGTGGCCTGTGGGAAGTGTTAAAAATGTGCTGGGAATGTGCCTTTGTGAATCCCATGGAGTGCAATCTTGAGAAGAGACTGAACTATCAGATAATAAGCAATCATTGAGGCACTCCCAGTCCGAGCAGCTATCAAGGAAATCCAGAGCTAAATCTTCAAAAATGAAGAGTTGAAATCCCTTGGGGGAGGACTCAGTTAAACATGAGTTTGTAATTGTGACCACTGACCTTTGGATAGGTTGCTGAAACTATTCATTGGATGTGTCCTAGTCTGTCTGCCATTGAATATGCAGTGTATTGTGTCCACAGTTTGTTAATTAATACTTGTGAATATTAACATATAATGTAGAAAAAAGCAAGTACTGTACAATCATGCATCTGTAAAGTTTATCTTGCTTGTTGAAAATAGTGTAACTTTATGCTTTATTTTCCTAATAAGTAGCTGGGATTAGAACATAGAACATAGAACAATACAGCACAGAACAGGCCCTTCGGCCTTCGATGTTGTGCCGACCAAAATAAAAAGCAATGCCCCTCCAAACTAAACCATTCCCTTCTCTTCCATATACTTATCAACTAACCTCTTAAACGCCACCAAACTTGGCGCATCTACAACAGCTGCATTAAAATTTTGTCCACTTGAAACAAGAAGTTGTTATTCCTGACTCAATCATACCAAAGCTATCAAGGAATATGGAGCATCGACAGGTAAGTGGAGTTAGAATTCAGGCTGCTTTAATCCACCTGAATGCTGTAACAGGCTCAAGGGGCTTCCTGTTCCCATTTCATGCCTGATCTATCCAGGAAGATCTGGACCCATCCCTGCTCCTGTATAAATTCGTTATGCTAATACCAGCAGTATTCCTCATCCTCAGTCAGGTTTTCTGTGTCACTTGGAGCTTATTGAGAGGATTGGGTGGATGGAAAGCAAATCTGCAAACTTGTAGATTTCGGCATATCTTGAAATTGATTATTTTATTTCTTCAGCAACCTAAAGGATGTTCCTTGGAACATGGGCCAAACTGCTTGCATTTGCTCTCGTGGGACAATCACCATCGATAATAAGCGCTATTTCTTTATCCAGAAACTCGACGAGGGGTATGTAATCACAACCACTTGTATCTTACTTCATGCGTATGGCTTATAGCTCACTGTGCAAAAAATTAGAATCATAGAATGCCCTCTTACTGCATTAAAGTGGGCAATGCAAATCCTTCTGCCTGCGCTGGTTCTTTGAAAAAGTTGTCCGGGTTAGTCTCACACCTGAGCCTTTCAACAATAATGTTGCAGATCAGTCCTCTTTGAGTACTCGTCTTATTGCCTTTTCAAAGTTCTAATGAAGCCGAATTCTATCACGCTTTCAGCTTGTGCGTTCCAGACTTTTACAGTCCCCTGCATGAAGAAGTTTTTCTTCCATCCCCTCCAGCCAATTACTTTAAATCCATGACCAGAAGAAACAGCTTCTTCCTACTTGCAGAATGAAATCCCCCTCATAATTTTCAATACCTTTCTTTGGCCTTTTCCAGTACCTCTCTCCAGCACTGTGGTTAGCACTACTACCTCACAGCGCCAGGGACTCAGGTTCGATACCTGATTTGGGTCACTGTATGGAGTTTGTATGGTCTCCCTGTGCCTGTGAATGCAGTTTCTTCCCACAGTCTGAAAGACTTGCTGTTTGGGTGGATTGGCCTTGCTAAATTCTCCCTCTGTAGCTGAACAGGTGCCAGAGTGTGGTAATTAGGGACTTTTTAACAGTAACTTCATTGCACTATTAATTTAAGCCTACTTGTGACTAATAAGTAAACAGTACTCCAGCTGAGGCCTCACTAGTGATTTGTAAAAGTTCATCATGACTTTTAAAGTTACGTACCATTCACAAAGCCATAGATTTCATATGTCATCTTGACCTCGTTTCAAATTGCCTTTCAGTTGTTGTACTTCCTCCCTCCAATGTTACTTGAAACTTGGCTTAATTCAGCCGTACAATCAGTGGGTTGTGAGGTTTATTCCCAGGCTGCAATGAATCACGTAGAGCAGCATGTGGAGCATTGTGTGTCATCGCTGCAGTCCTACACTCCGTCCAGTGGCGTCTATTGGACAGTATCTGTTCAGGCTAGGGTCAGTTCCACTGTGAGACACCTTACCTCCAGATCTTAAACATGATGAGTGAAAGAAATGTTCAAGACTTACAGAAACCTTTGGCAGTACTGTTTGGAATACATATGGTGCAATAAATAGCACAGTGCATTAGGAGTCAGAGCCTTCTGATGCTGCTTGAGGACCCTCTCAAATCCTTAAAACAACAATTTGCATTTAAATAGTATCTTTTAATGATCCAGTAGGTTTTACAGGAAACAAAATTTGACCCCAGGCCACATAATTACATAGGACAACAGGTGACCCAAAACCTTATCAAAGATCTAGATTTTAAGGAGCATTTTAGCTGCAAAGAGAGGGTAGGGAGGGAATTCCAGAAATTAGGGTCCAGGCAACTGAAGGCTAGCAATGTGCAAGAAGGCAGGGAATTGGGAGGCACAGATTGAGGGTGATAGGACTGGAGGAGGTCACTGAAATAGGGATCTTTCTTCTCATCATCTGTCTAATTCTACTTTATATGATTCTGTTTAAAAGTTTGTCTGATTATGCTCCTGTGAAATGCCTTGGGACATTTAGCTACATTTGAATAGCACAGTGAGAATTATTTGTGATATGTTAATCTTAGGATGTTTTCTTGATTGGTTACCTCTCTAGGTTTAGTCCAAGTATCAGCCTTCTATCTGCTTTCTGTGTTGGAGAGATGTGCAGGAGAATGGAGAACGTTATTTTCAAATATGTGTCAACACGTTCGGAGCTCTGTTCTCTCCTTCTGTTTCAGGGGTTTCAGTTATGTGGATCTAGTGGAGAGTGTTCAAAGTGGCCGGTTCTATGCCCTGAAGCGGATCATTTGCCATGACAAAGAAGACCGTAAGAATGCTCTGAACGAGGTGGAGATGCATCAGATGTTCAACCACCCAAACATCCTGCAATTGGAAGCATACTGCATCATGGACAAAGGTCCAAAGTGTGAGGGCTGGCTGCTGCTGCCTTACATTCAGGTGAGTCTGGCTGTCTCTGTTCAAAGAATTCTATTTAAAAACTCTGCACGCGAGCATATAACTCAGAGCACAAGCTACAAAAATATTAACTTAAATTCTCCAGCCAACAAGTATGAATTTTCAGCACATAATAGAATTAACCCTTAATATGTCCCAGTCTCTGCTTAGTTGGTAGCTGTTGCCTCTGAGTCAAAGCCTGTTAGTTTGATCCCACGTTAGTCACTTGTGCAAATAACCTCAATTTACAATGAATTCAATGTTGCGCTGTTACAGATGTCATCTTTCAGCTGAGACTCTGAAACTGATGTCTTGTGTAACCCCAGACTATGTATAAATGATCACAGAAGACTAAGAAAAACAGTAAGGAGATTCTCCTTGGTTTCTTGATCAACGTAGTAGTAGTGATCATAATTCAGTTACATCTGGAGCAGTTATTAAAAAGGATACAGACAGACCAGGAATAATAGTTTTACATTGAAGAATGGGCAATTTTACTATATGTGAACTGGGAATAGGTACTTGAAGGTGACAGGATGCAGCTAAAGAAAGTTCTGAAGAAATACATTACCTTAAAGAGAAGGGCTCTAACTTGTATATCCAGAATCACCCTTGATGTCAAAAAGTATCCAGAACATTATAAGGTTAAAAAATGCAAACTTATATCAGATGTCAAGAGCTCAATACCGCAGAAAACCTAGAGAAAGTGCGGGAGTGAAATTAAGAAGAAAATTAAAAAAGAGGGCACAATAAAATATTGGCAAGTAAAATCAAGAAAAGCCCAAAGGTAATTTATAAAGATGCTTTGTAACACATATCAGTGTGTTGTAAGAGGATAATTAATGGAAGAGTAGGGCCAATCGGTTTCCTTTTGCAGTCATTGTTTTTGCATTTACCACCCTCAAGGACAGCAAGTTCCAGGTTATTACTACTCAATGCCAGTCCACTTGCATCTCTTGCCCAACATCTTAAATCTGTGTTCCCTAGTCCTTGTACTATCAGGTAATGAGAAGAGTTTTTTTTCCTGTTTACCTTAACTGAACCTGTCATAATCTCGTTCATACTACTCTTCTTTGCAAATGTGGATGCAGTACTCTAGTTGGGGCCTAACTAGAGTTTTACATAGGTAGATAGAGAATCTAGTGAGCTGGTGCGGTAACACTAATCTCTCCCTCATGTCAACAAAACGAGAGAGATGGTAATCCTCTTCAGGAAGCGTAGAGGAGAACATGTCCCTGTCTATATCAATGGGGACAAAGTAGAAGGGACCGAGAACTTCAAGTTTTTAGGTGTCCAGATTACCAACAACTCGTCCTGGTCCCCCTATGCCGACATGTAGCTAAGAAACCCCTCTATTTTCTCAGAAGATTAAGGAAATTTGACATTTTAGCTATGATTCTTACCAACTTTTGCTAATACACTGTAGAAAGATTCTTTCTAGTTTTATCACAGCTTGGTATGGCTCCTGCTGTACCCATGATTGCAAGAAACTATAAAAGGTTATAAATGTAGCCCAGCCCATCATGAAAACTAGCCTCCCATTCATTGATTCTATCTACGCTTCCTGCTGCCTCAGCAAAGCAGTCAGCATAATTAAAGACCCCACATATCCTAGACATTCTCTTTTCCACCATCTTCCATCAGGAAAAAGATACAAAAGTCTGAGGTCACGTACCAACCGACTCAAGAACAGTTTCTTCCCTGCTGCCGTCAGACTTTTAAATGCACCTACCTTGCATTAAGTTGATCTTTTTCTACACTTTAGGTATGACTGTAACATTACATTCTGCATCTTCTCCTCTATGAATGGTATGCTCTCTGTACAATGCGCAAGAAACAATATTTTCACAGTATGTTAATATGTGACAAAAGTAAATCAAATAAAGTTGGAACCTAACCAGAGCTTTCCCTGCTTTTGTACTCTGCCTTTATTTATGAAGCCCAACATCCTTTATGCTTTGCTAATCACTCTCTCATGTTCTGTCACCTCCAAAGATCATTGGTTGTAAAACAATTGGGGTGTTCTGAGGTCTTGCAAGCTGTTATGTAAATGGAGCAGGGATTAAAATACCTTTAGAGAGCATGTTGAGATTTCCTCAAATGTTATATTTTGATTTTCTGGGACTACCTTTTAATTCGTTCAGGGGCTCCTTGAAATTCATTTAGATCTTTTTGAAACAGAAACTTGTAATACAGTCTACATTTCCTGTTCAAGGATATTAAAGAATAATGAGATATACTAGCCGGCAACCAATTCCTTCATGGAACACCCCCATCCACCCCAAACCCTGTCACCCTCCTCCAGTGGCTGACAAAGCAAACTCAGCCTGGAAAGTTGGGCGCTTCTGGATTGACTCATCTCCCAATTTCTTCTACAGAGTTCACACACACAATCTCTTTTTCTGTCTGTCTCTCTCAAGCTCTTGCTTCCACAGGCAGAGAAATCCTCTACCACTTTGTTCCCTCTATGTTCCAGATCAGCTGATGGTGGTACCAAGATCCCAATTCCCTTTTCTATTCTATATTTAAGTAGAAGGGTTGTTGTAACTAGGAGCAAAGCGGAGAGAGTATTATTTATTTATAATTTTTTAAAAAAAGACACAATTCTAAAATAGTTTAAATAAATAGTTCCAAAGGGAGGAAAAAAAGTGACAACCCAAAATTGACTCCCAAGTTCTGACGTTTTGTTCTGAAGGGAATTGATTGTCTTTCTCACTCTCTTTTCAATTCTCCTATCATATCCTTACTGCTTCAGCTCCTTCGATCACAAGTTCCCTCCTTTCTGCCCCTCCATTCAGAGATGCTATATCTGAAAGAGCAGCAAAAGTGTTTGGTGAGGGGGGGGGGTTGGGGAGAGGAGGAAGAGAAGAGGAGAGGGGCATGGGCAGGAATAGTGAGCATGGGAGACCAAAACCTGCTGCTTCTCCTGAAATTATTCTGCCCCATTTTGACTACAGAGGAGTATAATGTCAGTTAATGTGCACTGAGGTGACCTTTCTTGAGGTTTTAGCCACATGTCTTTACTATTGGCAGAAGTTTTGAGGGAAAATTTATTCACTACCCCTGTATTTTGAACACTGAGATCCGTTCTTTCCTTTAGTAATGACTTTACAATGGGAATCCAAGAAAAGGCACGTCAATATCTCAGCTGGCTTCAACTGAATATGTTCTTGAGAATTAGGCTGACACTAATGGTACAAACTGGGCGACATGGACAAGTTGGGCTGAAGGATGTTTCCATGCTATAAATCTCTGTGACTTAATGATAGACCCACTGCACATTAATGCCAGCCTTTATTTTAGCTTTAAGATTTCCAGTTACCCAAAGGTTTCTCCCTTGAATCATTCCATCCATTCCACTTTGAAAGCATCTGTCTTCAAACACTTGATAGTGCTGTGCAGCTGTCCTTTACACAGTGCCATGTAGGACCCAAAACAGCACTGTTGCGAAACTTGTTTGCAAATGTAACAGCTTTAACTAAGATGGAAGTTTTTATTTGAAGAAAATTAATACTAATAAAAAGAGATTGAAAAATAAACACTTGAAAAGGAGAACAAAGAGGCAGATAATTTAGATGCTTTCAAAGCCGGAACAGCAACTTGAATTAAATGGCACCATTAACGTAATAAACATCATGGGATATTTCACGGGAGCATTATAAAACAAAATTCAACACAGCCAAAAGAGAGAGTAGGAAATTAAGGAGGAGAAGACAAAAACTTGGTCAAAAGATAAGTTTTCAGGAGTGTTTTAAAGAAGAGATTGAATAGTTTAGGCCTATACCCTGAAATTTAGAAGAGGGGAATTCAAATTGAGGTATACAAGATAAGAAAAGATATGGATAAAATAGATGTGGAATGATGCTTCCCCGAGTGGGCCATACTTAGATGAAAAGTCATAGCCCTAGGATAATGGGTAGTAAATTTAAAACAGAGTTGAGGAGAAACTGCTACTCCCAAAGGGTTGTGAATCTGTGGAATTCATTACCCCAAAATGCAGTGGGTGCTGCGATAGTGAATAAATTTAAGGAGGAGTTAGACAGGTTTTTAATTGGTAACAGGTTGAACGGTTGTGGAGAGAAGACAGGAAAATAAAGATGAGGAGCATAACAGCCATGATCAAATGGTGGAGTGGCTTCAATGGGTCAAATGGCCTAATTCTGCCTCTCTGTCTTATGAATTTATGAAAGAAAGAAAGGAGTTTAGGGGAGCAGTAGCTTAGGGACTTGGCACAGTACTTAAAAAAGCTAAGTACATGAGAGGAAAAGGATGGAATGATATGCTGAAAGGCTGATAAGTTAGTTAGAATGAGAGAAGACACATTTGGAGTATAAATATCAGCACAGACTGGTTAGCTTGATGTACAAGCATCTGTTTGTTGTAATTTCTATGAATACCTAAAGGACCTGGGATTCCTACAACATCTGATCATGCCCCCAGCACATCCCAAAGCGATTCACATCAATGATTTACCTTGACTGCATGCAGGCAAATGGGACCACCATTTGCAAGATCACAGAAGCACTAGCAGAGGCTGAATAGGAATTTAATTAATTGATGTTGCATAAGGCTAAAAGGGAGAACTCCCTCCTCCAACTTAGGTAGTGCCATTGGATCTTTTCTATCCAGCAAAAAATACACACAAGGCCTTACTTTAATGTCTCATCTGAAGCACAGCTTCCTCTGTCAAAAGAAATAACTTGCATTTATATAGAACTTGTGATGAACACAAACATTCCAGTATGCTTTACAGCCAGCTGAATACTTCTGAAATGTAGCCAATATTGTAATGCACGATACACTCCAACAAACAGCAATGCGATGGTCACCCGATAATCGTCTTCAGTAATGTTGATTGAATGGAAAGTATTTGTCAGCTTCCCTACTCTTCTCAAAAGGTGGCACAGTGGTTAGCACTGCTGCCTCACGGTGCCAGGGACCCGGGTTCAATTTCTGCTTGGGTCACATGAGTTTGCACATTTTTCCCATGTCTGTGTGGGTTTCCTCCCACAGTCCAAAAGACTGATGTGCTGATTAGGTGCATTGGCCATGCTAAATTCTTCTCAGTGTACCCGAACAGGTGTCGGAGTGTGGCAACAAGGGGATTTGCTTCATTGCGATGTTACTTGTGATTAAAGAATAAACTTTACTTTAGAATGGTAATATGGAATTTTCTATCTACACTTGGAAGGCCAGACAGGGCATCTGTTTGACTTCTTGTCTGAAAGACGACCCACTCCACGCTACAGCAGTTCCTCAGAGCTACATTGGGACTGTCAACCATGAGAATGTGCTCAGCTTTCTAGAGTGGGACTTCACCCTTGATCTTTAGCCATGGAAGAAAGTGTGCAATCCACTGAGCAATGGCTGAAGAAACATTGCATTAGGTGGCACAGTGGTTAGCACTACTGCCCCTCAGCTCTAGAGACCTGGGTTCGATTCCTAGCTTGGGTCAGTATCTGTATGGAGTTTGCACATTTTCCCAGTGTCTGCGTGGGTTTCTTCTGGGTGCTCTGATTTCCTCCCACAGTATGAAAGATGTGCTGGTTAGGTGCATTGGCCTGAGTAGGTGCTGGAATGTGCCCATAAGGGGAATTTCACAGTAACTTCATTGCAGTGTTAATATAAGCCTCACTTGTGACTAACAAAATAAACTTTAGACATTCAGCCAAGTTTTGGCACCTAACTATCAGTGTTGTTTATAACAAGTGAAACACAATTTCTGGTTTTTTTCTTCACAGAATGGTTCACTGTGGACAATGCTGGAAAAACTCAGGGATACCAATAGTTTCATGCCTGAGGAAAAGATACTAAAAATTTTCCATGGGCTTTGTGGAGGACTCAAAGCTGTCCATGACAAGGGCTACGCTCACAGGTAAATCTCTTGTCGTCTTGTTTGTGCCTGTATGTGTCGGCTGATATATGTGCACGTCTCAGGCATTTTACAGCAAGTCACGTTTTTGCTTTATGAAATCATGGATTCTGGTCCCACTCCAGAGCAGAGAGCCCACAATCCAGTCTGAAACATCCAGTGCAGTAACAAATATGTTCTATACTTAGAGACCCAGTGGTTAGCACTGCTGACTCTCAGCGCCAGAGACCTGGATTTAATTCCCGACTTGTGTCACTGTCTTTGCAGAGTCTGCACATTCTCCCTGTGCTGCATGCGTTTCCTTTTGGTGTTCCGGTTTCCTCCCATAATTCGGAAGACTTGCTGGTTAGGTGCATTGGCCATGCTAAATTCTTCATCCAAAATGTTAAACCAAGACTCTGTCAATGTCTCTGTGGTAGATGTAAATATCTCCATGGCATTGTTTTGAAGTGAGTGGAGGAGTTATGCCTGATGTCCCAATCAATAATTATTGTTCAACCGACGTCACAAAAAATAATGTTTGGTCATTATCACATTTCTGTTTGTGAAAGCTTGCTGCAAAGTAGCTCCCGTGTTGCCTCCAGTACAGCAGTGAAAGCATTTCAGAAGCAAAGTACTTCAAATGGCTATAAATTGCTTGCAGGCACACTGGGATTGTGGAAGGCACCACAAAAACACACATTCTTTCATCCCATTATTTACTTCCAGGGACTTGAAACCCACCAATGTTCTTTTAGATGACAATGAACAACCTGTGCTAATGGACCTGGGATCAATGAACAAAGCACGGATTGAAGTGAAAGGATCCAGAGAAGCAATGACAATCCAGGTAAAAGTTCTAAAGGTGAAGGGAATTTTTTGTAAATATATTTGGTTTGTTTTTCTGTCTCTCCCAGTGTTAATTATAGTATAATCCAGTTTTACAGGCCACTTAGACCATTATGCCACTGCCATGGTTCTTGCAGTTAGTTCCACTCCCCTGCTCTTTCTCTCTTTTTCTCTCTTCCCCCTACCTTTTTTCTCTCTCTCTCTCTCTTCCCCCCCCCTCTCTCTCTCTCTCTCTCTCTCTTTCCCCTACCCTCCTCTCTCTCCTTTTTTCCCTCCCTCCCCTCGTGCTCTCACTCTTTCCCAATCTCTCTGAAAATTGTGCCATTTCTCTAAGCTGGAATGATGGGCGTTCAGGGGTGACTTGACCTGGACCATTTGATGGGCAACACGACAGCTCAGTGACTATCGCTGTGCTGTGCAGATACATGGATTTGGGCCTGTGTCTGTGGGAGTTTGCGCATTCTCCCTGTGCTTGCGTGGGTTTTCTCCTACATCCCAAAGATGTGTTCTTAGGCAAAACAAATTCTCCCTAAATTGTCTCAAATTTAGTTTCAATCCATAGATCTATAAACATAGACAGAGATCACGGGTAGAAGTGAGAACATCGAGGTGGCGGCACGGGCTCATTGTCCAAAGGGCCTGTTTCCCATGCTGTTTTGTTCTTTGTTCTCTTTGTTCTTTGGTAGAAGTATTTATGGTTGTGAGGGGCATGGACAGAATGGATATCAGAAGCTTTTTCCTAGGGTGGAAGATTAAATTACTAGGGGGCATAAGTGTGAGAGTCAAGATTTAAAGGAGATTTATGAGGCAAGTTTTTTTTTTAAGAGAGTGGTGGGTGCCTGGAACTTACTGCTGGGGGAGGTAGTGAAAGCAAATACAATAGTGACTTTTAAGGGGTATCTGGACAAATACATGAATAGGACAGGAATAGAGGGATATGATCCCCGGAAGGGTAGGGGACAGATGGTTTGGATGGCAGCATGGTCAGTGCAGGCTGGGAGGGCTGAAGGGCCTGTTCCTATGCTGTAATTTTCTTTGTTCTTTGGAGCTAAAAATGATCAAATTTTGAAGTCGAGCAATTCAGAGCAAAATGTAGTGAGATTTCTAAAGTGTGTTGTGTAGCATTAGCATTCTAGTTGATTAGATGTGAGAGGAATCTCATCCTCACTAAATAGCCAGCAGTTGTAATCACACTCTAGGACGGAACATACAGGAAGAATTAATGGAGCTTGTAAACAAGGCACAGTAATAATCAAATATGATTTGAATCCACATTTAGATCGGATGGATCAGCTCAGTATAAAGTATCCTAGAAATTGTGTTTTTTGTGCTGCTCCAAGAAATCGCACAATCTGTACCAACTGGGGAGAGCAGGCTATTCTAGAGCTTATAGTGCACACTGAAGCAGTATTAATGAATGACCTCAGTAAAGGAGTGGTTGTAGCATAGAGGAATAAAAGGGAAACTAGATAAACACTTAGAAAAAAGGAGTAGAAGGATATGCTGATGGAACAAGATGACGAAAGATGGGAGAGGAGATCAGTGTGGAGCACAAAGCACTGGCATGATGCTGTATGGCTGAATAGTCTATTTCTGTGCTGTATATTCCATGTAAGTCACTGCTCTGTTACTTTCCAGGACTGGGCAGCTCAGCGATGCACCATATCTTACCGAGCCCCTGAACTCTTCAGCGTTTCAAGTCACTGCATCATAGATGAGCGTACAGATATTTGGGTATGTAACAAAAGTGTCATGCTTGTGTTCAAGAATTTCATTGGAAACAGATATACCAGAACACAATCAGCACAGTATTCTATTTTGATTGGATCCAAACTGTAAGGCTTACAGCACAAAACAAGGCCCATTTGGTCAGTTTTGCTGGTTCTTTGCTAAACCAGTTGAAAACTGGTTGAGTTAGTGATGTGAAAATCTGTCGTATATAAGATGTTTGCAAATAGCCATTTTACAAACCCCACTGAGAACAGGAGAATTGGGTAATTTCTTCATCAGCCATTATCTTTTAGGAGTGGAATTAGGGAGCATTTTTATGTACAAATAGTGATGGAAGCTTGGAACTCTCTTTCACAAATGGCAATTGATGTTAGATCAATTGTAAAATTTAAATCTGAGATTACATAACCATCCATAGTTTATACAGCACATAAACAGGTCATTAGGCCCAACAAGTCCATGTTGGTGTTAATACTCAAACCTTCTCCCATATTTTATTTTTTTAATTCATGGGATGTAAGCATCTCTGGTTAGGCCTGCATTTATTGCTCACCCTTAACTGCCCTTGCTCTGAAGACATTTAAGGGTCAACCACATTGCTGTGGGTCTGGAGTCATATGTAGGCCAGATTGGGTAAGGATGGTAGATGCCCTTTGCTCAGGAACATTAGTGAACCAGATGGGTAACAATGGCTTCATGTTTAGATGGTTAATTCCAGATTTTATTGAATTTAAATTCCACTATCTGCCATGGTAGTTTGAATCCAGGTACCCAAAGCATTACTAGATTATCAATCCAGTGATATTACTACTATACCACCTTTCCTTATCTTAATCAATTGTTGTAACTTTATAGAAATTTTTCATAATTTTAAAAGCCTCTACTAGGTCACTTTTCAGCCCCCTATTTTCAAGAGAAGTCCAATCTGTCAGTTCTTTCCAAGGTTGTCTGCTGGTAGCAAACCTAGCTCTGGTTTTAAGTCTAAAACCAGGACTTGTTGGCTCTGGAAGGAGCGTTCATAATGCAGTTTTGGTGGGCTGATATTCAACTCGAGAATGCTTCTCCACCATTTCCCAAAAGGGGAAAATTGTGAAGAGGTTCTTTCCTGATATATACTCACACGTGTACCCACACGTTTCTGGTATCATCCTAAATCTTCTTTCCACTCTCCAGTGCCTTTATATCCTTGATTTTAATATGGCAATATGCGCACTATGCTGGAAGTGTTGCCTAACCAAGGGTTCTGATTATAGATTTAACATAACTCTGCTACTTTTCAATTCTATAATGGTAGATTTTGTTAACTAAAAGGTGTAAAGGAGGCAGAGGTAGATATTTGGAGTTTGATTCCAGATTAGTTGTAAATGGGCTCCTCCTGCAACTATGGCTGGAGACTGAATAGCTGTAAGTGACAAGAATTGAATTTGTGCACCTAATTTGAATTATGTAATACAGGATCAATAAATATGTAGAGACTACATATGGAGAATATGGAGAGACTACTATATGACAAGGTCCTACTTTTGGACAGAGCATGCACAATAATAATAAACTGTTATCTGCTCATTTGCATCAATTCATTGAATATCTGTCGGTGTAAATTCTTTTGTAAAGTTAATTCTTTGCTGTGAGTAAGGCCGTGTGTCCTTCCCTGACTCAATACCTATTGACTGGTACAGTAATGTTAATGCACAATGATGTAAGAACTGGAGACATCTGAGCTGACAAGAGTAGAAGACAGGGTGATGGAGTATGCTGATGTACAGGTGGTCAGAGTTGTTAACAATCTAAGCTAATATTTGTTTGCATAAGGTATCAGGAAGGCACTGGGCTACTTTTAGCATTCTCTCCATATTGCAAGTGAAAGGTGTGTGGTGAGAACGGTAAAAGTAACTAATATGAAGTATGTGATGGATCTCATGCCATTTTCTCCATTTCATCTCCATGGCACATTATGCCTGTGCGAATGCATGACCCATATTCCACAGTTCTCTAAAACCACAATATGGAAATGTGAGGTTGCTGATCCATATTTACAATACACAGAGAACTGCACCAGGGATGAGGGAATACAGTTAAGTGGAAAACATAAGAACATAAGAAATAGGAGCAGGAGTAGGCCATACAGCCCCTTGAGCCTGCCCCGCCATTCAATGGCTGATCTGTAGTGGTTCAGTACCACTTTCCCGCTTTCTCCCCGTAACCCTTAATTCCCTTGTCAATTAAAAACCTATCCTCTCTTGACTTGAATGTATTCAGTGAGGAAACCTCCACCACCTCATCAGGCAGAGAATTCCAAAGATTCACCACCCTTTGTGTGAAGAAACCCTTCCACAACTCTGATATACACACACACACACACACACACACACACACACACACACACACACACACACACACACACACACACACACACACACACACCACCGCCCCAATCTTGAGACTGTGCACTCTAGAGACTCTTTGCTAAGCGGGAAGAGTCTCTCGACCTCTATCCTATCCACCCCCTTCATTATCTTCTATGTCTCTATAAGATCCCCTCTCAGCCTTCTAAACTCCAAAGAGTACAGACCTAGCCTATTCAGTCTCTCCTCATAATCCAATGCCCTCATTTCCACTATCAGCTTAGTAAACCTTGTCTGCACCTCCTCCAAAGCCAATATATCCTTCTCGAATGCGGTGACCAAAACTGCACACAATACTCCAGCTGTGGCCTCACCAGCACTCTATATAGCTGCAACAGAACCTCCCTATTTTTATATTCTATCCCCCTCGCTATAAAGGCCAACATTGCATTCACCTTCTTAATCACCTGCATACTGTGTTTTTGCGACCCCCAGGTCCCTCTGCACCGTCACATGCTGCAGCTTTTCTCCATTTAAATAGTAATCCTCCCTACCATTATTCTTATCAAAGTGGATAACCTCACACTTGCTAACATTATACTCCATCTGCCAGGTCCTCGCCCACTCACTCAACCTATCCAGATCCCTCTGCAGGCTTTCCACACCTTCCACGCAATTTGCTTTTCCACTCATCTTCGTGTCATCAGCAAATTTCGTCACCCTGCACTCAGCCCCTTCCTCCAGATCATCTATATAAATGGTAAATAGTTGAGGCCCCAGCACCGAACCTTGGGGCACTCCACTAGTCACCAGCTGCCAATCAGAATAGCACCCATTAATACCTACCCTCTGCTTCCTATTAGACAACCAATCCTCTATCCAGTCTAACACCCTACCCCTGACCCCCTGCATCTTAACCTTCTGCAGCAATCTTTTGTGAGGCACCTTATCAAATGCTTTTTGGAAATCCAAAAACACCACATCCACTGGTCCCCCTCTATCTACCGCACTAGTCACTTCCTCATAGAACTCCAATAAATTTGTCAGTCACAACTTCCCCTTAACAAATCCGTGCTGCGTCTGCCTGATCAAACAGTTCGTATCCAGGTGCAAAAAGTTGTGGTTGTCCTCCTTAGAGCAGAGAAGACTAAGACTAAACTTCATAGAGGTGTTCAAAATTAGGGAAGGTTTAGATGGAAACTATTTCCACTGGCAGAAGGGTTGACGTGATGTGAAAATGCCGGTATTGATAACCAGAGGGCATAGAATTAAGGTGATCGGCAAAGGACAATAAAAAGTCTCTCAACACCAGCAGGTTTAACTTGGTATTATGAGACCTCTTGCTGTGCTTACCCCAGTCCAACGCCAGCATCTCCACATCATTGGCAAAGAAACTAGCGATAACATGAAGAGAAATCTTTTAATGCAGTGAGTGATTAGGTTTTTGAATACGCTGCCTGATGGAGTGGTGGGAACAGATTCAATTGTTATGCTTCCAAAAGGAATTGGAAAAATGCTTGAAGAAAAATATTGCAGGGATATGAGAAGGAATGAGGGAAGTAAGAATAACTGGACTACTCTTCGAAAGAGTTGCTGCAGACTTGATGGGCTGAACGGCCTCTTGTGCAGTCCTATTCTGTATTCCTTTAGGTTGGATTCAATCCTGAGTTACTTACTGCTACTGAGTGATTTGCTTTCAATCATTGAGTTGTGCAACTGCTGTAATGTTTATATGTTGGTTTCAGTCCCTGGTCTCGCACTGTGTTGCAGTGACTGATTTATTTTCAGTCTCTAGGCTGCGTGCTGTATGCCATGATGTTCTTGGAAGGGCCGTACGATGGTATTTTTCACAGGGGAGACTGTGTTGCCTTGGCTGTACAGAATGCAATAACCATTCCAGAAAACTGCAGGTAAGGAATATTTGGATATTATTTTGTTGTGAGCATTTGCTTTTGTAGGGAGAATGGTGATAGAAATGGTTCCACTCGTAAAGATTTGCAAACTGAAAGCCTAACTGATTTGAATCCCCCCTCAACAATTTTTTCCAAATGTCTGCTGAAACTTATGTAAAGGACACCATAGTTTTTAGTACAGTAGTTGTTTTGGGCACTTTCTGCTGAAGATTGGACCAACACGTGCATCCACCTACTGTCTATCACTGTGTAGTACTAACTTAACGTATCAGTGCACATTATCAAACCCTGAGTGCTTTATGCAGCTGCCATTTCAGTATGATCACTTGGATTTCAGCAAAATTGTTATGGAACAAGTGTGGGATGTCCATAAACTTGTGGGATACCCATGCGCTGACAACGTGGATAGTGACTAACTGATCAGATTTTCTGCTTCCAAATGTAAGTTGTCAAGAGTGAGCGTTAACACCAGAGTAAAGCACAAGCAAACAGCCAAGAAGAAAGGTGTGAATTGACCTTACACAGTTAAGATATCCCATCTGTGATTCGGGTATTGCTCTCTCCTTGTCAATGGAGAGGTATTAAACTAAGTGACCATCAAGTTGCTTAAGTGTCCCCTCAAGTAAAGGTTCCATGCTCACTATTTTGAAGCAACAACATAACTTTAAAGAGATGATCTTATTGATGTCTATGGGAGCTTGTCCACAAATTTTTTTTTCCATGTTTCCTCCATTACAATGGTAAGTGGTAGTTAATTGGATGTAAAGAACAGTACAGCACAGGAACAGGCCCTTCAGCCCTCCAAGCCTATGCCAATCATGATGCCGTAACTAAACTAAAACAATATGCACTTAGAGTCCGTATCTTTCCGTTCGCATCTTATTCGTATGTTCGTCTAGATGCCTCTTAAATGCTGCTTTCGTATCTGCTCCCCAGGCAGCGCGTTCTAGACATTCACCATCCTCTGTGTAAAACAAAAAAAACAACTTGCCTTGCACATTTCCTTTGGAACATCGAGAAGCCGCAAAGAGCATAACATAAATGCAACTTCTCTCTATAAACTGAGCAGACTCACCCTCCCCTCTCAGTTGTAATACTAACCCCTGGAGGGGAGACTGAAATGGTGGAGAAAAAAATTTCAACAAAACTCTAGCAAACCTCTCCCAGGTTTCCAGAGGTAAGTGAGTCACTTGTAGTTGAGAATAGTTACCCACACATAAAAGTACTTTAAATTTATTTATTTGTCACAAGTAGGCTTATATTTATACTGCGATGAAATTACTGTGAAAATCCCCTAGCTGCCACACTCTGGTGCCTATTCAGGTACACTGAGGGAGAATTTAGCATGGCCCCAACTAACCTGCATGCTTTCAGACTGTGGGAGGAAACTGGAGCATCAGGAAGAAACCCACGCAGACACAGGGGAGAATGTGCAGACTCCACACAGACAAGTTAAATTAGTCATAAGTTAGACTGACCTTAGCACTGCAATGAAGTTACTGTGAAATTCCCCTAGTCGCCACACTCTAGCACCTGTTCAAGTCAGTGCACCTAACCAGCACACCTTTCAGACTGTAGGAGGTAACCAGAGCATCCAGAGGAAACCCACAGGGAGAACTCTGCACAGATTGTGGCTCAAACCAGGAATTGAACTTGGGTCCCTGGAGCTATGAGGCAACAGTGCTAACCTCTGTGCCACCATACAGTCATAGTTATTTATACCACAGAATTACTGGTAACCCCCAAATGTGAAGCTGGGCAACCAGGAAGTTATGGCCCATGGATATGTTTGTGTGTGATTGCTGTTGTGAACTGAATGCTCCACTGCTCCTTTTATATTTATAGGTACACACAGGCCCTACAACATCTGCTAACCTCTATAATGGTTACTAATCCCCAAGAGAGACCAAATATTACCTGGGTGCTGAATCAGACTGAACAGCTGCTGTCTGGAGGAGATGTCCAGGAGACTAAATTAACCTGATCTTGGCAGCCCGAATTGGAGAGCTTGTCCATCCACAGGAGCACCTCAAGTTTATCGGCTGTCAGACTTTTGACACTGCTGCACAAAAAGAAAAACATGATAATATCCTACTGTCAGCAACTCTGGCAATGGGACGGGATGGGACCTCGCATGTTTATTTCCTTCCTGAATCATATCTGCTTGATTTTAAGATTTTAAGTTGGAGGAGCAGGAGAAAGAATTGCACATTTTTCTTCTTTCCAAAGGCAATCAGCTGTTCATTTTACTCTTATTCTCTTCCTGTGCTTTCTCATGTGTGTTCATTTGAATCGCTGTTCACCAAACAAACCCAGAGGTATTTTCTTTCTTAGCTTGTGCTCTTTGAAGAACTTTGGAAAATCCTGGATAGTTTTACTAGTTTCAGGCAAAAAAGGTGGGGATGTGCTGTTCCTCAGTTATGTCTTGAATGAATTTTAATGAGAGTAATTATTGCTAGTGCCTGAAGCAACCAGTGTTCACCTTCTGCCGTCACTCTGATGGGAAATGTCTGGTCTGTCTATCTACGTTGTGAGGAAGACTAAATCGTGGTAACCAAATGGCAGCGGCTAGCCATGATTCACCATTTGTTGTTCTGATTTATGCTGGACATCCAGCCATGTATGGTATGAACTTGACTGCATGTGGTGACCAGCAAGAATGGAGATTGTTGAGTAATTTTCAAAAAGCCATTACAGGATGTGTATGTTGGCTAGGTAAGCCAGTATTTATTGCCCATCCCTAGATGCCCCTGGGAAGGTAGTTGAGCTGCACTAATCACTGCTCTAAGTGGCTAAGGTTGATTTTACGCAAATAATCTGTTTTATGTAACTATCCCCCACTCTCTGCATTTTGCTGAACAAATAATCCCATTATATTTGGTTGACTGTTTTCTGGAGCGTGAGTCAGAAGCTCAGACTCTGAAGTCCCACCTCCGATTCCAATTCATTGATTAACACTGTGGTACTATATTCAGTCTATGTATTCTTTTGATTTGCATCAACTCCAGCCATGTTGCCAAATTGACACAGTGCAGGTTCAAGAGGTGATCTTGCACTGCTAATCCTGCAAGTTGACCACAGAAAGGGCATTGAACTTATAAAGGAAAAATCACATACAGCCAGCTGGTCTGCCATTTTCATGTATGGAACTGAAAGGACTATCGTGATAATCTTAAGTTCCAGCAGTGTCTGCAGAAACCCTTTTAACCTACCCCACCGAAGTTTGCAATGATTCCACAATTAATTCCACAAACAAGCAGTTAATCTTGCTATGTTGGGCAATGGATTGTTCGTAATTAAAGCTTTGTAACTCATCTGTCCTTCCTTTGCATCATCAGGTAAATGGGGTTTGCCCTGCTCATCCTTCCCACTGTTTTTCCTATGGAATTCCCACCTGCTAAAGAGCATTTGGCAGTTCCAGATAGGGACTGGTTATCTTCCTCTTTACCCCAAGAAAAGAAAATAATTTGCTTCCATTGAGAACCAAAGTAATGTGAGTATGTTTGTTAACCAATCAAGTTGAAATCAGACAGGCTCCATGAGCTGCTAAAATGGCCTAAGACTTTCTGCAGTGCTCCCACCCTCAAATTAGGCAAACACAGTAAAAACACTAGATCAGAAACAAACCGTTAATGTTTTCCTCTGTCTTGAGGGAATTACCAATTCTCATTCCATATGTGGTCATTTCCTTCTGTGCCAGCGTATATAGACCTTTTACCAACTGTTTTATAAACCACTTAGTGTGCCTCCTCAAAATGGACAATTTTTTTGTAGTAAAATCAAACTGTCCAAACATTAGCTTGTCATGTGATGCTTCCTGATCACTTCTGCAAATAAAAACATGAATCTGTGACGTTTTTCCAATTTTGTGATGGTGAATGTCTCACTTCCTGATCAGAATGCTGATCGTACACATGACTTATGTGAGACAACAAGTGTCTTCTTTCCACATCTCTAACCCTCGTAGCTGCAGCAACTCTAAGCCACAACGTTCGTGGTAGTCTATAGAAAATGGCACTAGAGATTATTTTAAAAAGTACAAAAAGCCTCAATTGATTTCTGGACTTTATTTTCTAATTCATAAAGCTAGAATTGGATCATTTTGTCGTCATCCCCAGTACTACAAAATAGAATTAGCAGTGTTTGTCAGATAAGAGTTTTGTTCAGACAATGACGATTTGTATTCTCTATTATTAACAACAGCATAAAACAGTGTGATACAATGATGGAAAAGCAGGAACTTAGAAATGAGTTAACATTTCAGGTTGATCAAAATTCACAGGACTCAGATATTAGAGATGAACAGCAGTTAAACATCTACTGAGACAGACAGTAGAGGGACAGGTAAAGAATAAAGGGGGTGGCACAGTGGTTAGCACTGCTGCCTCACAATGCCAGGTACCTGGGTTTAATGGCTTGGGTCACTCTGTCTGTGTGGATTTTGGACATTCTCCAAGTGCTTGCATGGGTTTCCTCCTGGTGCTCCGGTTTCTTCCCACAGTCCAAAGATATGGAGATTAGGTGGATTGGCCATGCTAAATTGCCCCTTTGTGTCAGTGGGACTAGTCAGGTTATAGAGAGAGGGTCTTGTTGGGATTGTGGTCGGTGCAGACTCGATTGGCCAAATAGTCTCTTGCACTGTAGGCATTCTATTAAAAGAGCTGCGCTGTAGCGAACATTACTTGTAATTTACATTATAAAATAGTACAGCAGAAAAGAAGATCATTCAGCCCAATGAATCCACCTTAGCCCTTTCAAAGAGCAGCCCAGTTAGTCCCACATTTTTATCCTTCACCCATAATCCTGTAATTTATTTCTCAATTTAGGTATCTATCCACTATATTTTTGAAAGCTACTATTTGAATCTGTTCACCAATAACTTTAAATCTCTGCCTTCTGGTAGTCAACCCTTCAATTATTAGAAACAATTTTCCTTTAGTTAGGCTGCCTAAATCCTTCACAATATTGAACATCTCTAACAATCACCTGCCCTTAAGAAGGACAAGTTTAGAATATTGTGTAGATGTGAAAAGGGAAACCTTGATTGCTGAAGTTAAGAGGATGGTGAAGTACACAGTGAAACCTGTCAATCCCTAAATATAAAAACAGGTCAATTTGACCCAAGAGCCCCAGCTGTTTTATTAGACTTTCTCTCAGCCTATCCTGTAGGTTTGGATAGGAGGCAGGAGCAAGCAGTGGAATTAATTGGACAAGTCTACCAAAGAGATGGCACAGGCACAATGGGCTGAATGACCTCCTCTGAAGTGCTGTTAAATGAGGAAGGTTTATTCAAACCATTCAAGGTTTATTTAGCAACATTACAATCAGACATTTTTAGAAATCTTTTCATAAGTCAAAAACACCTGTGAATAAGATAAAAATAAATTGTATGGTGAAAGATCCAGTGAGAGTAAGGATATAGCTAGTGTTAAGTTGCTTTATATTTTCACTTTGTTTTTCCTCTTGAGGTTAGAATCAGACCTTTCAAAAATAATCTGCCCAATAGATACATAGAAGATCAGAGCAGGAGGAGGCCATTTGGCCCTTCAAGCCAATATTACAGCTTTAAGTGCAATAATTTATCAAGAATTTATTTTTTTAAATGATGCCATACGTCTGGCAAAGTACAACCCAACAGTCTTGTCACATTTGTTTGCTGCATTTTGTTCTGCACAAAACAACCACCATATTTGCCTGTGTAACATCACCTATAATTCATTGTAGGAAACACTTGAGATTTAAGATAAATTCTCTAGCTCTAAGGCATATCCAGCGTGGATCATCATAAGTTAACCAGTTAGTTTGCATCTAATTTCATTCCATAGTCACAACCTTGACTTTCCTGAAACTGATTAACTTGATGCAATATTGATGAACACCTGCATGGACTTCAGTCTCATTCTGTAGCTTAAGCTCCCATCCAACCCACAAATGCCTTGTGCTTTCTTTGCGCAATTCCATCTGTGTTATGTGTAAATTAATCACTGCAATCCAGGTATTAGGTTTTTAAGATGTCGCATGTTTTTAAGATGTAACTAGAATAGTTTTAAATTGCCTGATTAGCGTGATGTTTTGAGCGTTCTCCGTATCTTTCTTCAAACTTAGTATGGGATCTCTGTTCTTTCCTCATAATTGAGATTTGGTTTATTTTCCCCCACCCTCATTGTATGTTGAAGTGTGAAACTGTTATCTGATAACTGCGAGTGAAGCAAGATGACACTGAAAATGAATCCACACTGAAAAGTAGGATTACAATTGGCAAGTTGATCAAGTGTTTGTGGAATATTTTTTGGCCAAAACGCTTCTTCTTTTGCATTCTTGCTGGAATTACTGTGTGGTTTATTGAACTGAGGCACTGAAGTTCCAGAATTACATTCCTCTCAGGTATCAATTCATGTAAAAAGAGAAATAGAATGCGATAAATATTTGTACATCGGTATCCTATTATTTGACGGCTGTTCTGCTTTTTGTGAATTGCTAAGCATATATGTTTTACCTCAATTTAGGAAATTAAAACTGCATTGTTGGGAAAATCCAAGGTTTAAAATGTAGATTTTGAATTAATTGATGTATTTTCTGTTACAAAGACTGATTTTCTTTTAACTTATTGTGTCAGAAGCTTAAATGGATATATTGTGACTTAGCACACAATCTTCTGGAGCTGAGATTACAAATCTCATATGATAGGTTGATGCCACAAAGGGGCCTTTGCTGAGTTGGAGCTCTGCATAGTTCAAAAGTGTTCGGAAACATTTTTTCCTCCCAAATCGTGGAATAAGGACATGACTGTGATGTCCAATCTAATCACTTTATCCTCTCCCTTTTTATGGTAACCATATTGTTACCTTCATTGCACAGTTGACCAATTATGTAATCCTTGCTGTTGAGCAGGATGGGTTAAACTTCTGTTTCCTTTTGACAGTGTGCATGTTTAGCGCAATAACTCAAGAAATTCACTGCATCCCTGAAACCACACTGCATTTGTTAACAATAAGTGTGGGTTTAGTATGGATTTAACTCAACTTATTAGGACAGTTGGGATTGCTTTCCTGAAAAACACATGATTTTGGTCAAGTCTTGTTTTAATCCTTTAAAGTTTATTTTAATCATAGTTCCTGTATTTAATTTTAGAGATATGGAGAAATTAAAATAAAGTATTGACTTTGCACTTTATTCAGTCCTATGTGTCTTTTTTATCTAGAGAAAGCAGATGTCATTACTAAGAAGAGAAAGCACCTGTTTGTGTTCTTCTAGATTAACCTTCCTTGTTGTAGAGTGAGAAACTAAACAAAGTGCCAGCTTACCGGGGCTATCAGAATGTTGAAGATGAAATTGTTGCAGAAATCCAGTTGGGTTTCACTAATTCCTTTTACGGAAGGAAACCTGCTGTCATTTCCTGATCTGACCTACATATGATTTCAGATCCGTAGCAATGTGGTTGACCCCAACTACCTTGTTGGATGAGCAAGACTCTCCGTTCAAGAGCAATGAGGGATGTGCAACAAATGCTGGACTTGTCAGTGATACCCACATCTCAGAAGCGCCTAAAGAAAAAGAATGATTAGGGAAATTAATTGGATAGAGAGAGAGAAAATATTACTTCAAGTGATACAGCAAGGTTCACAACTTTAAAATTAAACCCAAGCCTTCCAGGAGTGATGTCAGGAAGCAACTTCTTCACACCTTGTCCTAACGATCTGGAACTTGTCCCCCTACCTAGAAAAGCAATTTAAAATTTTATAACTAAGGGTTACGGAAGTGAAGCAGTAGATGGAGTTGAAATGCAAGACAGCCATTATCTAATTACATTGCAGATCAAGCTTGAAGGGCTGAATGGCCTACACATTTTTAAAATTCATTTTTACGGGATGTCCCTAATCGTCTCCAAGGAGATGGTGGTGAGCTATCTTCCTGAAACACTGTAGTCCTCATGCTGTCAGTATGCCCTGTGCTGTTTGAGAGTGAGTTACAGCATGTTGACCCAGAGGCAGTGAAGGAATGGCGATATATTTCCAAGTCAGAATGGTTTGTAAATTGGATGATAAATTCCAAGTGGTGGTGTCCCAAAGTACCTGCTGGTCTTGTCGCTCCCAATAGTAGTGGATTTGGAAGGTGCTGCTGAAGGAATCTTGGTGAGTTCATGCAGTGCATTTTGTAGATGGTACACACTGAACTATTGTTCTTTGGTGTTGGAGAGTGTGAATGGCACCCTTTCCACAAACAATCAAATGGGCTGCTTTGTCCTGGATGGTGTCAAGTTTCTTGAGTGTTGGAGCTGGCAAGTGAAGAGTATTCCATCACACTTCTAATCTATGCTTTGTGGATGTGGACAGGCTTCAGGAAGTCAGGAGGTGAGTTACTCACTGCTGGATTCCCAGCCTCTGACCTGGTTTTGCAGCCATAGTATTTTTACGGTTAATCTGGCTGCAGGATATTAATAATGGGGAATTTAATTATGATAATACAACTGTGTAATGGTAGGATTCTGCCTTGTTGGAAATGGTCATTCTCTGGCATTTGTGTGGCATGAATGTTACTGGTCACTGACTGGTTAGCCTAAGACTGGGTATTATCTGGGTCTTGCTGCATTTGGACATGGACTCCTTCAGTATCAGAGGAGTTGCAAATGATGTGGAACATTATGTAATCATCAGTGAACATCCTCACATCTGACTTTATGATGTTAGGAAGGTCATTGATGAAGCTGCTGAAGATGGTTGAACCCATCCTGAGAAACTCCTGCAGTGATTTCCTGGTACTGTAATGACTGACCTCCTATTACTACAATCATTATCCTCGGTGCCAAGCATGACTCCAACGAGCATAGGGTTTTTCCCTGATTTCCATTAACTCCAGTTCTTTGACACCACATTGTGATGTACATGTTCACTATGACTCTCACCAACTTTTACAGATGCACCATAGAAAATATTCTTTCTGGATGTGTCATAGCTTCGAATGGCTCCTGCTCTGTCCAAGACCACAAGAAGCTATAAAGGTTGTGAATGAAGCCCAGTGCATCACTCAAACCAGCTTCCCACCCACTGTCAAACTTCCAGCTGCCTCTGAAAAACAGCCAGCATAATTAAGGACCTTACACAGCCTGGACTTGCGCTCTTTCACCACCACCTTTGGGGAAAAAGATACAAAAGCCTGAGGACATGTACCAAATGAGCTGCTTCTTCCCTGTTGCCATCAGACTTTTGAATGGACCTATCTTATTAAGTTGATCTTTCACTATACCCCAGCTATGACTGTAATACTACATTCTGCACTCTCTCCTTCTCCATGTGCCGTATGCATTGTATAGCACAAGAAACAATGCTTTTCACTGTATACTCATACATGTGACGATAACAAATCAAATCAAACTATTTATCAATCCATTTTAAAATTGTATCTACTGTGATCAAATCCCCTCTCATTCTTCTAAACTTCAAGTATAAGCCCAAACTGTTTAATCTCTCCCCATAAGACAACCCTTTCATCCTTGGAATCAATTTGATGAACCATCTCTGAACTGCCTCTGATACCAATACATCTTTCTTCAAATAAGAAGACAAAATAGTGATGTATGGGGAGAAATCTACCTTTTAGGGCTTAGGCAAATGAACGTAACGGGACAATTTGGGAAAAGTAGCTGATGGAGATGCAACAAGGGCCAGCAATCTAATTTCATGATGTCAGAGTCATAGACATTTACAGCATGGAACAGATGCTTTGGCCCAATTTGTCCATGCTGCCCTTTTTTTTTTTAAAAAAAAAAACCCTTGAACTAATCCCAATTGCCCACATTTGATCCATATCCCTCTATACCCATTGTACCCATGTAACTATCTAAATGCTTTTTAAAATACAAAATTGTACCTGCCTCAACTACTATCTCTGGCAGCTTGTTTCAGACATGCACCACCCTATGTGTGAAAAAATTGACCCCTGTATACTTTTGTATCTCTCCCCTCTCACCTTAAACCTATGCCCTCCAATGTTAGACTCCCCTACTTTTGGGAAAAGATATTGAATATCTAGCTGATCTGTGCCCCTCATTATTTTATAGATGTCTATAATATCACCCCTCAGCCTCCTATGCTCCAGAGAAAAATGTTTTGGTTTATCTAGCTTGTCCTTATAACTCAGTCCATCAAGGTAGCTTCCTGGTAAATCTTTTCTGCGCTTTTTCTAGTTTAATAATATCCTTTCTATAATAGGGTGAACAGAATTGCACACAGTATTCCAGCACCACCACCTCTGTAATATGTACACTCCTCAAGACATCACTATTTCCCCAAATTCCCTAACATCCATGCTTTTCTCAATAGTAAATACTGATGAGAAATATTCTTTTAAGATCTCATCCATCTCTTGTGGGTCTGTACATAGATGACCTTGTTGATCCTGGAGAGGCCCTACTTTCTCCCTTGTTACTCTTTTACTCTTTATGTATTTGTAGATGCTGTTTGGATTCTCCTTTGCCTTATCTGCCAAAAGAATCTCGTGTCCCCTTTTTGCTCTCCTGATTTCTCTCTTAACTCTACTCCTACATCCCCTATTCTCTTCAAGGGATTCACTTGATCCCAGCTGCCTACGCATATCATGTGCCTCTCTTCTTCTTGACCAGGGTCTCAATACCCTGAGCTACCCAGCATTTCCTACTTCTGCCAGCCTTGCTCTTCACTCTAAGAGGAATGTGTTTACCCTGAACCCTGGTTAACACACTTGAAAGTATGCCACGTAGCAGATATCCCTTTGCCTTTCCACAGATTCCCCCAATTAACTCATGTACTTGAGCTGCGAAGGAGAAACTGGAGATCAAGAAAGTCAAAGGCTGGGTTACATGCTGCAGTATAATCTCCATTTTGTGAGCATCTGATTGCACACTAGGGTACCGTTGAATACTGGCGGTGATGTGTCAGAAATGTGTAGGATGCACCTGTTGTCTTCCCTCATGGCGTTTCAGCCTGGAACTACATTTGTAATGTGAATCCTATTGAAGGCAGCAGGTGGCATTAGGAGGTTGAAGTTCCCTGAGGGTTGTTTAGTTCTCAGGTACCAAGGGGAAAAAGTGGTAAGACTCTTTCCATTAGGCCATAGAATCAAAGAGATTTACAGCATGGAAACAGGCCCTTCAGCCCCACTTGTTCATGCCACCAAGTTTGGAACTACTAAGTTGATCCCAATTGCCTGCATCTGGCCCATATCCCCTTAAACCCATCTTATTCATATCACTGTCCAAATGCTTTATAAATTGTACCCACCTCTACTGCTTCTTTTGGCAGCTTGTTCCAGATGCACTCCACCCTCTGAGTGAAAAAATTGCCCTCTGGACAATTTTGTATCTTTTCCTTCTCATGTTAAACCTACGCCCTCTAGTTTTAGACTCCATGTTTGGGAAAAGATGTTGACTATCTAGCTCATTTATATCCCTTGTTATTTTATAGACTTCTATAAAATCACCCCCTAAGTCTCCTATGTTCCAGAGGAAAAAAGGTCCCAATCTATCCAGCATCTCCTTATTACACGAACGCAAGTCCCAGTAGCATCCTAATAAACATTTTCTGCCAGTCTCTTAGTTTCAGATGCCCACCTACCCTGTGGGGAAAAAAAGTTGCATCAATTTTAAAATACTATATTTTACCCATCTGTTTTGCCTATGTTTCACTTTCTGTCACCCATATACCACGTGTGCAGAATCTGAGGTTTGCAACGACACCCGGAGTCACCTTGCTGAAGTGATTGTACACTAGCGCAACTTCCTATCATCAGCTTTGATGATCTCCTCCACTACTGCTCATGTTTTGCTAATCTCCTTGGTTCTCCTCACTTTGGATTCTGTTTTGCTCCGTCTCATTTTTCACAGTTGTTTCCAGTCCTCCCATTATGGCTGTACTTTTAGCTGCTCCTGTGACTGCCTTGTAGTCATGTCCAAGGCTGCTGATATGAGGCTTTTGGCTACTCTTTTTTTTCCTGTTGTGATTATGGCATGGGTTTCCACTGTGGTCTTGTGTTAGCAGTCTGGCCTTTGAGTCAAAGGATGACAGAATTGAAGTTTATTGCAGAAACCTGAGCACACAATCTAGGCTCAGTTCACAGTGTAGGATTACCTCACTGCACTACCACACATCTCATCTCTTAAGCTGAGATGTTAAACAGAGATTCCGTAAAAGATTCTGCGCCCACTATTCTAATGAACATTGGAATTCTACCTGGTGTCCTGGCCGAACAGGATCACGTTAATAAAAACATGTTATCTGATTGTTAGAACATAGCTGTTTGTGGGAACTTGCTGTATACAAAGTGGTTGCTTCATTACCCAACATAATAATCATCGCATTTAAAAGTATTTAATTGACTGTAAAAGATGTTGGCTGTCCTGAAACAGGTGCTCGGAATTTGCATTTGTTTTCTTGCCTTGGGCCTTGGGCCTTGGGTGTTCTCTGTCTCAGCCTGTGAAATTCTTTAACTATCTTAATGTCCTCAATTAGATTACACCTAATTTTCTATAATTAGAGATTACAAGCCTAGTCTGTGCAATCTGTCCTCATAATTTAAATTTATTAGTTATGGCATTATCCTGTTGACAGAATCATTACCATGCGGAAAGAAGCCATTCGGCCCTTTGAGCTGTACTAGAAACATAAAAACTAGAAACAGCAATAGGCCATTCGGCCCTTCAAACCTATACTAGGAACATAGAAAGTAGAAACAGGAGTAGCCCATTCAGCCCTTCAAGCCTATACTAGAAACTAGAAGCAGGATCAGGCCATTCGAGCCTGTTCTATCATTCATTTTGATCATGGTTAATCATTGAATTCAGTATCTTGATACGCCCCCTTCCCCTATATCCCTTGATCCCTTTTATACTGGCTTTCAAAAATAGCATTCTATCTAGTCCCACTTCCCGCCTCAGCCCATTACCTTGAACATTCTTTCTTTTCAAATAGCAATCCAATTTCCTTTTACACACCCCAGTTGAACCTGCTGCCACTATATAGGTGGCACGGTGATGCCTCACAGTGCCAGGCACCTGATTTTGATTCCCAGTTTGGATCACTGTGGGAGTTTGCACCTGCTCCCCATGATTGCATGGGTTTCTTCTGGGCTCTCTGGTTTCCTCCCACAGTCCAAAGATGTGGAGGTTAGGTGGATTGGTCATGCTAAAGTGCCCTTCCCCTTTAGTGGCAGGGGACTAGCTAGGGTTAATGCATGGGGTTATGGGGATCGGGCCTGGGTGGGATTGTGGTCAGTGCCGAATGGCCTCCTGCACTATAGGATTCTATAATCCTCTCAGGAAGTTTATTCCAAACTCTCAACCATCCTCTGATTTAAAAAAAATATATTCTTACTTACATCATTCCTTTGCCTATTGTTTTGTATCTGTGCTCTTTAGTTCTTGATGCTATTTTGAATGGAAAGTTTCTCACTATTTACTCTCTTTATAGCCCCTCGCATGTTGCATAGCTCTATCAAATCTCCTAACCTTCTTTCCTCCAAGGAAACCTGTCCAAAACTTGCCAGTCTATCCTCAGAGCTACAGTTCTTTATCCTTGGAATAATTTTTGTGAATCTTCTCTGTACTGTCTCCAATACCTTCACACCTTTCCTCATGTATGGTGTCCATAACTGAACACAGTACTCCAAATGAGGCCTAAATAGTGTCTTGTATAAGTTTAACATAACCTCCTTACTTTAGTACTCACTGCCCCATTAATAAAGTCTAAGATATGATATGCTTTATTAACAGCTTGCTCAATATGCCCTGCCATCCTCAATGGCTTATATACAAATACACTGTAGTCCCTCTATTCTGGTCTCCTTTAGCATTACCCCCTTTATTGGGAGCACGGTGGCACAATGGTTAACACTTCTACTTCACAGTGGCAGGTACCCAGGTTCAATTCCCAGCTTAGTTCACTGTCTGTGTGAAGTTTGCATGTTCTCCCCATGACTCTGTGGGTTTCCTCTGGGTGATCCAAAATGAGTGAAGTTTTGCAACACCAATTTAAAATCCAACCAATTTATTTGATAGTAAATCCACGAGCTTTCGACACTATGTTGTGCCTTCGTCAGGCAAATGCAGTGTTCTGATCTGCAGAGGCGCTCATATCCACACAGTTACATACTGCTGATTAGAATGCGAATCCTTACATCTAACCTGCTATTCAAGTGTTAAAGTGGCTAACAATGTGTGTGAAGGAAATCCTGAGCATTGGTTAGAGAATTGTGTATTTTCTCCAGACAGCACAGTAAGTGAGGTTTTTTGCTAATCCAGGCAAGTTACCGGGGTTACTTGCCTGGATTAGCAAAAAACCTCACTTACTGTGCTGTCTGGAGAAAATACACAATTCTCTAACCAATGCTCAGGATTTCCTTCACACACATTGTTAGCCACTTTAACACTTGAATAGCAGGTTAGATGTAAGGATTCGCATTCTAATCAGCAGTATGTAACTGTCTGTGTGGATATGAGTGCCTCTGCAGATCAGAACACTGCATTTGCCTGACGAAGGCACAACATAGTGTCGAAAGCTCGTGGATTTACTATCAAGTAAATTGGTTGGATTTTAAATTGGTGTTGCAAAACTTTACTAAGTTTACCCCAGTCCAACGCCGGCATCTCTACATCATGATCCAAAATGTGCAGGTTAGGTTGATTGGCCGTGATAAATTGACTCTTAGAATCAGGGGGATTTGTAGGGTAAACATATGGGTTTACAGGTATGGGGCTTGGGAGGGAATGTTGTCAGTGCAGGCTCAATGAGTCAAATGATTCTAAAAAGCAACCATTTATCACAACATTCATTTGCTTTGCTCATCCAGTTTCCTGTCTGAGCACCAACTTTCTCTTTTATTCCATGAACTAGCATTTTGTAGTGTGGCATTATATCAAATACCTTTTCAAAATCCATGCACACAATATCAACAGCAATGCCCTTACCAACCCTCTCTGTTACCTTCTCAAAACATTCCAGCAAGTTAGTTAACATGATTTTCTTCTGACGAATCAATCCTGGCTTTCTTTAATTACCCAGCACTTACCTAAGCGACAACTGAGTTTCATTGAAACCTGACAGCGCAGAAGGAAGCCATTCAGCACCTCAGGTCTGCACCAACAACAATTATACCCAGGCCCTATCCCAGAAATCATGCGTGTTTACCCTGTTAATCCCTCTAACATACTCATCCCGGAAGACTAAGGGTCAGTTTATCACAGCCAATCAACCTAACTTGCACATCTTTGGACTGTGGAAAGAAACTGGAGCACCCAGAAGAAACCCACACAGACATGGGGAGAATGTGCAAACTCCACACAGACAGTGATCCAAGGCCAGAATTGAACCCAGGTCCCTGGTTCTATGAAGCAGCAGTGATAACCATTGTACCACCATGCTCCCCATTTGTTACAATGTTGGTCCTTGCTGAGTTAGGGTCCCAGAAGCGTTGGCTGCCCTCTTGCCACCTTTTCCAAATGAAACCTGTGTAACAAATCTCTGTTGTTGTCTTTGTTTAATTATCTCATTCATCCAATTCACAGATGTCCTTCAGGGAGGGATCTACAACTTTGACCCAGTCTGCAACATCAGATTCCACTGCACGTTTGACACTATAACACCCTCAGAATTATTAGGAATTGTAATAAATATTAATCTTCTCCAAAATGCCAACATCCAAGAGTGAAAAACAACTCTGCATAAGCGAAGAAAAATGACCATCTTTGCAGCGCAGCACACAGGATTTAAATGCTGAAATAGTAAGTATACATTTTACTCCTGTTGAGCCCCAATATATTGCAAAACTTGAGAGAATAGCCATAAATATAAGGTCATCAGTAATAAATTCAAGTAGAGTTCAGCGAAAACATTTTACTTCCTGATAGGATGTAGACCTTGCTGGCAAGGCTGGCATTTATTGTCCATCTCTAATTGTTGTTGAGAAGATGATGGCAACAAAGCTTTTTCCTAGGGCTAAGATCCTAGGAAATGTGGGGATTGAATTTCGGAGCCGCAACGTCATGTTGCAACTGTACAAAACTCTAGTGCGGCCGCACTAGGAGTATTGTGTGTAGTTCTGGTCCCCACATTATAAGAAAGATGTGGAGGCATTGGAGAGGGTACAGAGGAGGTTTACCAGGATGTTGCCTGGTATGGAGGGCAGGTCTTATGAAGAGAGGCTGAGGGATTTGAGGTTGTTTTCGTTAGAAAGGAGGCGGCTAAGAGGGGACCTTATCGAAACATATAAGATGATTAGAGGTTTAGATAGGGTGGACAGTGATAGCCTTTTTCCTAGGATGGAGAAAGCTAGCACGAGGGGACACAGCTTTAAATTAAGGGGTGATAGTTATAGGACGGATATCAGAGGTAGGTTCTTTACCCAAAGGGTGGTTCGGGAGTGGAATGCCCTGCCTGCAGCAGTTGTAGATGCGCCAAGTTTGGTGGCGTTTAAGAGGTTAGTTGATAAGTATATGGAAGAGAAGGGAATGGTTTAGTTTGGAAGGGCATTGCTTTTTATATTGGTCGGCGCAACATCGAAGGCCGAAGGGCCTGTTCTGTGCTGTAATGTTCTATGTTCTATGTTCTAAGAGTGAACCCATATTACTGTGGGTCTGGAGTCACGTACAGGCCAGACCAGATAGGGGATATTTTGATCCTGAAAGGAAAGTCAGGATTCAGTTAGGCCTTTAAGACAAGTCAGGAAGATTTATGGTCACCATGCTGATACATGCCTTTTATTCCAGATTTAATTAAATAACTTGAATTTAAATTCCTCGGCTACCTTGGTGGATTTGCAGTCTCATCTTTGAAGCATTAGTCCAGACCTCTGTATTACTAGTTCTGTTACCAAACATTATGATGCTGTAGTTAGCAGAACGAGCACTTAGCACACAAGGCCAAGGACTAAGTGCTGGAAAATAGAATTAGGATAGATAGGTGCTTGATGGCTAGTGGAGATGGCTACTATTTATTGCCCATCCCTAATTGCCCTTGAATTGAGAACCTTGTTAAGCCATTTCAGATGGCAGTTAAGAGAAATTAGTGAATCAGATGGGTTTTTTATAACTGAGACTAACTTTCAATTCCAGATTTATTAATTGAATTTAAATTCAACTAGCTGCTGCATGTGATTTTAGCCCATGTCCTTCGAGCATCAGCCTGAGCTTTGAGACATCACTGTGATGTCATCATCTTTTAATGTAAATAAAAAAACCTTGTGTATGATCAGCCCTTCTCACCAGCATCATACCTCTTACGCTGTTCAGAAAGGCCCTTATAAAAATCCTTACCCTTGTCTTCAAATCCCTTACTGGTCTTGCCACTTCCTGACCAACAATAATTAAGGACGCCCATGCATCCAGACATACGCTCTTCCACCACCTTCCTTCCTTTCACCTTCTGGGGTCACATTCCAACCAACTTAAGAACTGCTTCTTCCCTGCTGCCATCAGACTTTTGAATGGATCTACCTGCTGCCTTCCTCTGCACGATAAATTCTGTCCTCTTACACACCCACCAATTTCTTTCCCACACCATTGGCAGCTGTGACTTGAGATGCCTAGCCTTAAGCTCTGGAATTCTCTCCCTAAATCTCTCCACCTCCCATTTCTTTTAACATTGAGCCACAGAACGTTAAATTTGGACAGCAGATCAGGTGCTTAGAGAAAGAAGGAGGTTCGAAGGAGTGTTTTAGGTGGAAAATAAAGATGGAGTGACTGAGAGGTTTAAGGAGAGAATTTCAGAGCTTCAGGCCAAGAACCTGCCGTCATAGCTGTCAGAGGGATGTTCTGCTATGGTAAAGACACTATATAAATGAAAGTTATTGTTCTTGTTGTCACTCTTTACCAATCACATTCCAGAGTGATAAAGTTGACAGATATTGAATCAAGGCACCAAAGGTTCATTTGGTTTATCGTTTTGATTGAGAAATTAAACTCCACTACAGCTGGTTGGATCTGAGAAAACAGGATATGATAAGCACTGCCCCCCCTCCCCTATCAAGCCCCGGGTCACCTACACTTTTGGAAATGTCTTGGGAAAAAAAATCACTATGACCTACTTTCCTCAGTGATGATGTTTAAGGTTCAGGGCTGATTGTTTAAATATAATGGATGGCAAATTTCGAAGCACAAACAAACAGCACGTGTTTTGCAGCTTACAGAATCTAGAGTGAGTTACAGATTGGATCGAAGCCAGGAATTTCAGTAGTTTAAATATAATAATGAATAGCAGGATTGAATTACAGGCTGGAATCTAATCAAGTCTTTTGGGAGGCTTATAATTAGAATAATGGACACCTGGAAATGACTTCAAGGATGCTTTGCAAGCTTGACATGAAGTCCTTAAATATCGACGTTTAGACTTGGGGGGAGCTAGCTGGCCACATTACCTTTGGGTCAGTATGCATCGCCCTAATGGCTACACAGCTTGGCAACTGTGATAGCCTGTTGTGGTACCTGTGGCAAAACTAGTGTCTGAAGAAATATTCTCTTCTGCCATTTGCCAAAGAGCGCATGTAAAGCAGAATTGATTTGCTGCCTATCCATCACTTTACCTGGATGGAAACAGATTGATGATGGTGGGACAGAGGAAGGTGGAGAGGAAGTTTTGGACAGGAGTGTATCTGTCTAAGTGTCTATTTTAGAGCTATGATAAAGTAGCACTATGGTAATGTAGTTATGTTGCTTTTTTTATATCTATCCTTTCATGGGAAGTGGGTATTGCTGGCACACTGCTTCACTAGTTGCTATCGAGAAAATGATGGAGATTCACTTTGAACACTGCAGTCCATGTGGTGTTGGGAGAGAGTTCCAGGATTTTGACCCAGTCACAGTGAAGGAACAGTGATACATTTCCAAGTCAGGATGGTGTGTAGGTTTGTGGGGGCGGATCTTACAGGTAGTCTTGCTCCCAGATACCTGCTGCCTTTGTCCCAGGAGAGACCGGAGATTTGGAAGGTAATGTCAAAGGAGCCTTTGCAAGTTACTGCGGTGCTTCTTGTAGATGGTACACACAGTTATCTCTATGTGTTGGTGGTGAGGGAGTGAATGTGTAAGGTAATGGATGGAGTGCTAGTTAAGTGGGCTGCTTTATCATGGATGGTATCAAGCTTCTTGAGTGTTGTTGGACCTACACTCAACCGGGCATGTGAAGAGTATTCCATCACACTCTTGACTTGTACCTTGTAGATGCTGGATAGGCTTTAGGTGTTATGGTGTCACAGTGGTTAGTACTGCTGCCTCACAGCATCAGGGACCCTGGTTCAATTTGTACTTGGGTCACTATGTGGAGTTTGTACTGTCTCTGTGTTTACATGGGTTTCCTCTGGGTGCTCCGGTTTTCTCCCACAGTCCAAAGATGTACAGATTAGGTTGACTGGCAATGCTAAATTGCCCCTTACTATCCCGAGATATATAGATTGGAGGGATCAATATATTGAGTTACGGGGTAAGCCTGGTTAAGACTCCGTGCAGATGCAATGGGCCAATTGGCTTCCTTCTGCACTATAAGGGTTCTATGATTCTATCCCTATTTTAATGACAGTAAGAAGTCTCACAGCACCAGATTAAAGTCCGACAGGTTTATTTGATAGCAAAATCCATTAGCTTTTGCAGCGATGCCCCTTCATCAGGTAAGAATCAAAAGTTGAGTTATTTGTCACAGAATTCCCAGCTTTTGACCTGTTCTTGTAGCTACAGTATATATATAAAACTTGCCCAGTTCAATTTCTGATCAACAGTAACCCCCAGTGTGTTGATAGTGATAGATGTCTGGACAGCAATGACATGAAGGGATATAGAGATAGTATGAGAAAGTGACTTTGAAATAGATGACCAACCAAGATCTACTTGAACAGCAGAGCAGGTTCAGTGGGCTGAATGGCCTATTCTATTCCTATGATTCTGTGATGGTAATGCCATTAAATGTCAAGGGAGAGGGTTAGATTTACTCTATTTGAAGATGGTTATTGCCTGACACTTATATAGCATGAATGTTACTTACCACTTACCAAACCAAGCCTGAATAATGTCCAGGTTTTGCTACATATGGGCGTGAACTACTTCATTGTCTGAGGAGTCAGCAAACATCCCTTTTTCTGACCTTATGATGGAAAAAAGATTATTGGTGAAGCAGCTGAAGATGTTTGGGTGTAGAACACTACCCTGAGGAACTCTTGATGTCCTGGAGCTGAGATGACTGACTTCCAACTACTGCAACTATCTTCCTTTGTGCCAGGTGTGACTCCAACCAGTGGAAAGTTTTCCCTCTGATTTCCATTGACTCCATGTTTGCTAGGGCTCCTTAATGCCATACTGGGTTGAATGTGGCCTTGATGCCAACGGCAATTATTCTCACCTCATCTCTGGACTTCAGCTCTTTTGTTCATGTTTGGACCAAGGCTGTAGTGAGGTCAGGAGCTGAGTGGCCCTGGCAAAAACCTAAACTGAGTATCAGCGAACAAGTTATTGCTGAGTAAGTACTGGTTGACAGCACACCACCTTCCATCACTTTATGATGTTTGAGAGTAGACTGATGGGGCAGTAACTGACTGTTTATTATGGGGGGAATCTGGAGGTCTGGATGAATATCTGCAGGAGCCACATTGGTCTCAAAACATTAACTGTTTCTCCCGCCACAGCCTGCTGGGTTTTTTCAACTATTTCTATTTCATTTAGCTGAAGAAGAGAGTTCAAATTCCCCCACTTACCAATCCAAGCCTGAATGATGTCCAGGTCTTGCTACATGTGGGCACGAACTGCTTCATTATCCGAAGCGTCATGAATAGTGCTGAACCTTTCACAATCATCAGCAAATATGCCATTTCCACCTTATGATGGAAGGAAGGTTATTGATGAAGCAGCTGAAGATGGTTGAGCCTAGAACACTACCCTGAGGAACTCCTGCAGTGATTAAATTTAATTAAGCATAAAATTGAGTCACCATTAAAAACCCATCTGGTTCACTGATATCATTTATGAAAGGAAAACTACCTTCCTCACCTTGCATGGCCTTGTGTCTTCAGATTCACAGCAATGTCGTTCACTCTTAATTTCCCTCTGCAAAGTCTAGCAGGCTACTCAGTTGTATTAGTGTTCCTTTAACAGTTTTTTTTTAATCATGATCTCTGCAGTTCACAGTCTTAGGTGATGTCATTGTGGGAGGAGAAAACCTGTGGACAGCTCAGGTGACTGGGATTTTATTTTCATTTTCTCTTTATGAGATGGAATATTAAAAGCATCAAATCTCTCTCTTTCCCTGTTTGTTTTTTTTTTGGAAATTCTGTTGGTTAGCTGAAAACAAGATCTTGCTTTCCTGAAGGATGGAAGTGTGCTGTTTAGGGCTCTGATGTGGAGATGTCGGCATTGGACTAGGATAAACACGGCAAGAAGTCTCACAACACCAGGTTAAAGTCCAAAGGTTTATTTGGTAGCAAAAGCCACTAGCTTTCGCAGTGTTGCTCCTTTATCAGGTGAGTGGGATTTCAGTTCACAAACACAGCATATAAAGACACAAACTCAATTTATAAAATAATGGTTGGAATGCGAGTCTTTACAGGTAATCAAGTCTTAAAGGTACAGCCAACGTGAGTGGAGAGAGAGTTGAGCACAGTTAAAATATTGTCTCTAGCCAGGAGATTTTGCAAGCCCAGACAAGTCGTGGGGGTTACAGATAGGACTGGACCAGAGTCTCTGGTATCTTGTAAACCTGTTCTGTTTTCAAACTGCTCTGAGTCGCAGGAGTATTTGACTGCAAACTCATTAGGAAAAGAATTGATCCTAATATCAAGTGAGCATTAGTCTGTGCTGTGTTAAACCTGTGAGAAGGGTTTTTTGTTGTTTATGGCTTTAATTGGAACACGTTAGAGATATTCATTAAGAATATATATTATGGTGATTGGTTTGTTTTTATAATTGATAAAGGTTATTGTTAATTTTTTACCATTCATATAAACTATATTCTTAAATAAACTTTGTTTGATAAAAGTTCCCTAGTGGGCCATTTGAATCATACCTGAAGTGAAGCATCCCATGCTTATCCTAACCAAATTCAAGATGCAAAACTTATGATTCAGGCGAGCATCATAAAACACTTTGAAGTTTCTAACCTGAATCATAACATTAGCATTACCTTCTCAAGGGCAATCAACATGCCCACATCTCATGAATGAGTAAAGAGTAGTTACTGCGGTGGAGTTCTTTTTGCGTTTGAGTAGGTTTATGACTAGTGTTAGTTTCTCAGTTTTGAAGTGGCTGTGAAGGAGCTGAAAACATTAAATCAGCCAAGCAGAGGGAGTTATTTCTGCGATAAGTTAAAGGTTGAAGTATCAGCCATGGGCAAGTCAGTAATTGCTGCATTTTGGTGAATTTGTTCCAGTTTTACTCTCAAATGTGCAGCTTCTAATATTTGTACAAAAACAGATACTTCAAAAGAAATATTGAGGGTGTTTGAATGAGGCAGGTTAATATGTTCATCTCTCCTCCCCTAGTCAGCTGTGCAAAACCATTTGTTGTCCATCCAATGAATTGAGTTTGTGATCAAACATCATTTCTTTTTTTGGTAATACCTTTGAATCAAATATGATGCCTCCAGTCCTATTTGAATAGCTTTGAGATGTCTCATCAGCCCAATTTGTGTCATCTGCAGAGTCTGCCGCCAGGGGAGCAGGCAGTGCCTGGAGACTAGGATAAATGAGTTGTTTGAACATCTTGCCTTTGCCAGTCCCTGATGAAATGTCTGTCTGTGATTGATGCCTTCTCCAATGAGACGCCTCCATTTTGGTGGGTCAAAAACCAGGATCTCTTCCGAGTAAGTGGGGTGGTTTGAATACTTTGAGGACATCCCTAAAGACTTTTCACTGTCCTGGAAGTCTCCTATTCTGACTGAGTTTCAAGTACGGCAGCATGATGGCACAGTGGTTAGCACTGCTGCCTCACAGCACCAGGGACTCATGTTCAGTTCCAGCATTGGATCACTATCTTTGCAGAGTTTGCACATTCTCCCCGTGTCCGTGTGAGTTTCCTCCGGGTGATCCGGTTTCCTCCCACTATTCAAAGATGTGTGGGTTACTGTCTGTGCGGAGTCTACATGTTCTCCCCGTATCTGCATGGATTTCCTCTGGGTGCTCCGGTTTCCTCCCACAGTCCAAAGACATATTGATTAGGTGCATTGACCTGAACAGGCTCCAGAGTGTGGCAACTAGAGGAATTTCACAATAACTTCATTGTAGTGAAATGGAAGCCTTACTTCTGACTAATAAATAAAAACTTTAAACTTTTAAAAACTTTAGGTTGGCCATGCTAAATTGTCTGTTAGTGTCGGGGAGATTAGAGGGTAAGTACATGGGGTTACGAAGATGGGTGGGATTATTGTTGGTGCAGGCACAATGGGCCAAATGGCCTCTTTCTGCACTGTAAGCATTCCATGATTTTATGAAGTTGAGTAGTTGCTTGGGGAGTCTTGTGTCAGGCATACAAATGACATTCCTGCTCGGTGGAGATGGTTTTGAATGATTATTTCCTGGATGCTGACTAAGTTAGCTTAGGAGAGAATGCTGAATTGGCACCATCTTTCTTGCCATAGAATTTGGAGGATCTTGTTAAGGCATGGCTAGTGGCACCTTTCCAGTGTTTTGAGCTGTCTGCAGTAGGTCGGTTCAGTCTCCAAAGCTTTCAGGAACACGGTGATCACTGCTGCCCAGAAAACCATGACCTTAGCTTCATATTGGAGCATTTGAGAATTGCATCAAACAAAGCACTTTTCATCCTAAAGGCACAATACCTTGTCACACAAACATGTGTGCTGCGTTGTCAGGGGTGCTATCTTTCAAATAAGGTCCAGACTGTAGATAGAAAAGAGCGTAGGGCGACATGGTGATACAGCAGTTAGCATTGCTGTCTTACAGCACCAGGGACCAAGTTCAATTCCTGACTTGGGTCACTACCTGTGTGGAGTCTGCATGTTTTTCCTGCGTCTGTGTGGTTTCCTCTGGGTGTTCTGGTTCTTCCCACACTCCAAAGATGTGCAAGTTATGTGGATTGGCCATGATAAATTGCATGGGGTTATGGAGATAGGGACTGGTGGGATTGTGGTCAGTGCAGATGGGCTGAATGTCTGCCTCCTGCACTGTAGGGATTCTATGATTGAAAGGCACTGGCGGGATCCCCAGTGTAATGGCCTATTTTTATCCTTTGACCAGTCAGACAACCCGGTTATTAGCTCACCACTGTCTGTGGGAGCTTGCTATGCATAAATTGGCTGCTGCCTGAGCTACATTGCAACAGTTTAAAGGTACTTCATTGGCTTTAAAGTGCTTTGCAATCTCCTGATAAACAGCACTGGAATATCGAGCTGGATTCTGTGCTCAAATCTCTGAGGTGGCATTCGAACCACCATCTCCCGCTCCTACTGCAAGAGCCAAGCCTGATGAACTATATTCAAACAATAAACCACACCATTTCTGAAGGCACACGCTGAGGTTCCAACACACTACCACCACTCAACGCTCAGAATTCCAGATTTATTCGAAGGAAAATACCATGACTTTTGGAAATGCTGAACAGCCAGGAATTCTGTTATGCTGGAACCTGACATAAACATACAATGGTGGTAAAACTAGGGATCATCACTGGAGAAAGATGGATGGTGGGGATGGGGGGTTGTCTATCGAAGGTGAAGGGGTAGTGCCGGTGTTAAGATGCCATCCTCCCTCCGCCTTCAATGCGTCCCCAGTCCTGACGACCGCCATCCCACTCCCCCCCGCCAAACCCCAATCAGTCAACTTGCAAATCCCCGAAGAGTAACTCTCAGCAGCCACGGGAGACCGTGTGAGTCCTGTTAAATTCTGAAGGCCAGGGGAATAACAAAAAACAAAGAACAAAAACAGCACGGGAAACAGGCTCTTTGGCCCAATGAGCCCGCGCTGTAACCCCGATGTTCCCACCTCTACCCGCGATCCCTAACCATGTTTATAGATCTATGGATTAAAAACCAAATTTGAGACAATTTAGGGAGAATTTGTTTTGCCAATTAGCCTAAGAGCACATCTTTGGGATGTGGGAGGAAACCGGAGCACCTGGAGAAAACCCACGCAAGCACGGGGAGAATGCGCAAACTCCCACAGACACAGGCCCAAATCCATGTATCTGCACAGCACAGCGATAGTCACTGAGCTGTCGTGTTGCCCATCAAATGGTCCAGGTCAAGCGTACACTAACGACGTGAAGCACTAGGATACTCTCGAAAAAATCCAAGAGCAGCCCTCTCACGACCCATCGCGTGTATGCCCCTTGTTAGACAACAAGGTGGACCAAAGCACCTGTAGGATAAAAACAAGTACATCAATATCATCATCTATTTACACACTTCCCAGGGACTCCCAAGGCTCATGATCCCTATTTTAAATCAGTTTTCTATACCCCTCCATTCCCATTCTGTTTATGTGCCCATCTAAGTATTTCTTTTCCCACACCGACAATAATTGAGTTTCCCAGGTCGGGTCTTACCTGCCACTGACAAATTTTCCCATCTCGGGGAGTCAGACACACGATCTTCCAGTCCCTCCGTCATCTTTCCACCCGAATGTGCTTTATTAAATTCATAGCGAATAGCAGGATAGCGAATGTTGTCCCATTGTTCAAGAAGGGAAATAGAGACTTACCTGGGAATTATAGACCGGTGAGTCTTACTTCTGTTGTGGGCAAAGTATTGGAAAGAATTATTAGGGATAGGATTTATAGTTATTTAGAGAGAAATGAATTGATTGGGATAGTCAGCATGGTTTTGTGAAGGGTAGGTCGTGCCTTACTAACCTTATTGAGTTTTTTGAAAAAGTGACCAAAGAGGTGGATGGGGGTAAGGCAGTTGATGTGGTATATATGGACTTTAGTAAGGCGTTCGATAAGGTGGCCCATGGAAGGCTTCTGCAGAAAATGCAGATGTATGGGATTGAGGGTGATTTAGCTAATTGGATTAGGAATTGGCTAGCAGATAGAAGACAGAGGGTGGTGGTTGATGAAATATTCATCGTGGAGTTCGGTTACAAGTGGTGTACCTCAGGGCTGTTTTGGGGCCCCTGCTGTTTGTAATTTTTATAAATGATCTGGATGAGGGTATTGAAGGATGGATTAGTAAATTTGCGGATGACACCAAAGTCGGAGGAGTGGTAGATAGTGAAGAGGGGTGTTATAGTTTGCAGAGAGACTTGGATAAGTTGCAGAGCTGGGCCGAGAGGTGGCAAATGGAGTTTAATGTGGAAAAGTGTGAGGTAATTCACTTTGGCAGGAATAACAAATGTGTAGAGTATAGGGCTAATGGTAGAACACTTAATAGTGTTGATGAACACAGGGATCTAGGTGTATATGTGCATAGATCCCTGAAAGTTGGCAATCAAGAAGGCATACGGAGTCTTAGCTTTTATTGGTAGGGGGATTGAATTTCGGAGCCGCAACGTCATGTTGCAAATGTACAAAACTCTAGTGCGGCCGCACTTGGAGTATTGTGTGCAGTTCTGGTCCCCACATTATAAGAAAGATGTGGAGGCATTGGAGAGGGTACAGAGGAGGTTTACAGGATGTTGCCTGGTATGGAGGGCAGGTCTTATGAAGAGAGGCTGAGGGATTTGAGGTTGTTTTCGTTAGAAAGAAAGCGGCTAAGAGGAGACCTTATTGAAACATATAAGATGATTAGAGGTTTAGATAGGGTAGACAGTGATAGCCTTTTTCCTAGGATGGAGAAAGCTAGCACGAGGAGACATAGCTTTAAATTAAGGGGTGGTAGTTACTGGACGGATGTCAGAGGTAGGTTCTTTACCCAGAGGGTGGTAAGGGTATGGAATGCCCTGCCTGCTGCAGTTGTAGATGCACCAAGTTTGGGGGTGTTTAAGAGGTTAGTAGATAAGTTCATGGATGAAAAGGGAATGGTTTAGGTTAGAGGGTTATTGCTTTTTCTTAATTGGTCGGCGCAGCATCGAAGGCCGAAGGGCCTGTTCTGTGCTGTAATGTTCTATACGGTACTTTTTAAATTCAATTATGGGTCAGCATTTATTGCTCATCCCCAATTACAATTAAGAACCAACCACATTGCTGTGGCTTTGAAACCACATATAGGCCAGACCAAGTAAGAATGGCAGATTTTCTTCTCTAAAGGGCATTAATGAACCACAGAATCATACAGTGCATTAGGAGGCCATTTGGCCCATAGCATCTGCACTGACCACAATCCTAACAGGCTCTATCCCCATAACTCTATTAATCTAGTATCCCTGACACTAAGGGGCAATTTAGAATGGTCAAGCCACCTAACCCGTACATCTTTGGGCTGTGGAAAGAAACCGGAGCACCGGAAGAAACCTATGCAAACAAGGGAAGAATGTGCAAACTCCATGCAGGCAGTGATCCAAGTCAGGAATTGAATCGGGGTCCCTGCACTGTGAGATAGCAATGGGTTTTTAAAACCCACAAACCAGATATGTTTTTACAATGGTCATCATTCGACTCTCAATTTTTATTGAATTCAAGTCTACCATGATGGGATTCAAACCCAGATTGGTAGTCTGCGTTACTCCCATCAGCCGTTGCCTTTCTGATGAATGGTGAATCAACTTGGAGTGATGTTTTTAGTTCAATCGATATGGGGAAGCAATGGGTTTTGAATATGTTGTTTGAGATGTGGGAAGTTCTTCCAGCTCAGTTAATCTTTTCTTTCAAGAATTCCAACTCTACTCACTCCATGTTAAACCTTTGCAAAGAGAGAAGGGCAGACTGGACTTCAGATCAACATCTCATTTTGCTGCAATAGGTGAAATTTGTCCAGGATAAGAGAAGAATCTCACACAAAGAGAACTTTTACTCTGTATAGAATAATACCACAGGATTTTTGAAACATGCAGTGGAACTAAGGGAACAAAAAGTCATTCACGCCCAAGAATACAGTACCCGCTCCATCTTGCCTATATGCTCATATCTTCAAGCCTATAATCTTCTGCCTTGTTGCTACCAAATGAGCCACTACACTGACACACCCATTGAGGGAACACAGTAAATAAAAGTGTAGACATATCTTTCAAAGGGTGCATTCCATTTTATATCAGTACACATTTCCTCTGTTCAATTATAAAGATGACGTGCATATTTTTATATATTGCACACACACCTCTATGACTTCAGGGCATGCCATATGATTCACAGCCTGGAAATTATATTTGAAATGTTGATGTTGGTAAACAGAGAAACCTGGCAGTCAATTTGCACATAGTAAGGTCTGACAAATAGAAATGACAACTTATATTTATATACCTAGTGCTTGTATATTTATAAACTGCTTTTAGTGTAATTAAATATTCTAAGGTGCTTTCGGGGAACATGATAAAACCAAATATGACATCAGGTCACATATTAAGTAAGATAACCAAAAGCTGCATCAAAGGTGCAGATTTTTAAGGAGCGTCTTAAAGGAGGAAAACAAGGTGGAGCAATTTTGGGAGAGTGCTTAGAGCCTGGATGAAGGAATGGATGGAAAGGCACCATTGGAGGAACAATTAAAAATCAAGAACTCTCAAGAAGCCAGAGTTAGAGGAATGTAAATTTCTCAGAGGGCTGTGGGGCTGGGAGACATTACCAAGACAAGGAAGGGGCGATGCCAGAGAGATCTCTGAAAATATGATTAAGAACTTTCAAATGAAGACATTGCTGGACCAGGGGCTAATGTAAGTCAGTCAATACAGGGCTGAAAGCAGAATTGGTGCATGTTGAGACCGGGCAGCAAGATTTTGGATGATCTCAATGCTTTGGAGAATGTGGGAGACCAACCGGGAGTCATCTGAAATAATCAGGCCTTGAAGTAACAATAGCATGGATAAGAGTTTCAGCAGGTGAGCTGAGACAGGAGTAAAGGCAGGTGATAGTCCAGAGGTGGAAAAGATAGTCTTAGTGATGGTGCAAAAGTGAGGTATGTAATTGTGACACCATTATCAACAGGTCTAATCTCAGATTCTCCCCAGGAGAGGGATAGAGTCAGTAACCAGGGAACAGAGTTTGGAGCTGGAGTCGAAAGCAATGGCTTCATCTTTCCAATATTTAATTAGAGGAATTTACTGCTCATCCAGCACTAGATGATAACTGATAACTGAGCAATAGTACAGCAGTTGAGAGAGATGATGCTGATGTAACTACCAAGTAATATTTCTGATGTTATTGGGTGATGGATATATATTTAAAGGTACCAAGAAAATTCACCTGCTGTTCTTGTAAAATGCCATGTGATCCTGTCGAACCATCTGAAGGATGCAAGAAGGGCCTTGTTTAATGTAGACAAAAGGTAGCAGCTCCGACAGAGCAGTGCATATTCTGTACTGATGTAAGAGTAGATTACATGCTCAATTTATGGAGTGAGGTTCAAATCCCACAAACCTCTGACACAGGCAAGAGTGCTACTAAGTAGTAGTTGGAAATTGAATCATGTCCTTCCAGATGTGGCACAGCACTGGCTAAATGCGGAGTAAGCTTCTGCAACAATGAGTTTCAACTTTAGACTTAGAACAAGAAGCTAACAGTTCCTTCAAATCACTCCATTCCAAATTCCTTCTGATTGGAAAGACTGCAATAATTCAAAGCGAGACAATGAAAATATGCAACAAATATTGGCTCAAAATATGGTTTTACTTGGTAACATTTCAGAAGTCAATAATTACATCAGTCCAGAATGTTTTACCTATTATTTGTTTTTACAAAGTTATAAAACTGAGCCACATTCTAAAAAGATTGTACATCATTGGTTAGAGATGAAGTGTGGCTTAATACTCCTCCTCCCCCTCTTCCTCACCCTCAAATGAATCAATGCCAACCTCTTCATAATCTTTCTCCAAAGCTGCCATGTCTTCACGGGCCTCTGAGAACTCCCCTTCCTCCATCCCCTCGCCCACATACCAATGCACAAAGGCGCGCTTGGCGTACATCAGATCAAACTTGTGATCGAGGCGAGCCCAGGCTTCAGCGATTGCTGTGGTGTTGCTCAGCATACACACAGCACGCTTTACCTTGGCCAAGTCACCACCAGGGACAGCAGTGGGGGGTTGGTAGTTGATACCAACCTTGAAACCAGTTGGGCACCAGTCAACAAACTGGATGCTGCGTTTGGTCTTAATGGCACCAATGGCAACATTGACATCTTTTGGCACCACGTCACCTCGGTAGAGAAGACAGCAAGCCATGTACTTGCCATGGCGTGGGTCGCACTTGACCATCTGGTTTGCTGGTTCAAAACAGGCGTTGGTAATCTCAGCCACAGATAGCTGTTCATGATAAGCTTTCTCAGCTGAGATCACGGGAGCATAGGTAGCCAGGGGGAAGTGGATTCGTGGATAGGGAACTAAATTGGTCTGGAATTCTGTCAGATCAACATTTAAAGCACCATCAAAGCGAAGGGAGGCTGTAATGGAGGACACAATCTGACTAATGAGTCGGTTCAAATTGGTGTAGGTTGGGCGCTCAATGTCCAGGTTCCTGCGGCAGATATCATAGATGGCTTCATTGTCTACCATGAAGGCGCAGTCTGAGTGTTCAAGTGTGGTGTGGGTGGTCAAGATGGAGTTGTAGGGCTCGACCACAGCTGTGGAGACCTGGGGAGCTGGGTAGATGGAAAACTCCAACTTGGATTTCTTGCCAAAGTCAACGGAGAGACGTTCCATCAGGAGGGAGGTGAAACCAGAGCCAGTGCCTCCACCGAAGCTGTGGAACACGAGGAAACCCTGAAGTCCTGTGCACTGGTCAGCCTGTGAAAGAGATCATAAATAACAGTAGAGCCTGTTATAGCAAAGAGCTGTCCTTACTGATTATTGACTTATTTAAATCGGTAATGTAGGAAGTGTTTACTTACCAGCTTACGGATTCTGTCCAAGACTGAATCAATCAGCTCCTTGCCGATGGTGTAATGCCCACGGGCATAGTTATTGGCAGCATCTTCCTTCCCGGTGATGAGCTGCTCAGGGTGGTACAGCTGGCGATAGGTACCGGTACGGATCTCATCTGAAATTCAGAACAGTAAATAGAGGTGAGTTTAGAATCCAGTAGAATGCAATAAAATACTTTTCACTATGAAAAGAGGACAGAAGGAAGACCATAATAAATCTCCAAAGAAAAGCGGTAACAATTGGAAAACGTAAGACTGAAGTAAATAAACTATTCACTTCAAAACATTGAGTGCCAGACTACACATTAATGTTGAGTACTGATTATGCTATTAGCTCGGAATCCAAAGATCTTGACAGCTCTCTGAAATATCTTGACAGTTTCTGTGTTTAAATTGCCAGAATAAAATTCCATCTGTACATCAGACCACAGATCTGGAGTTCTGTTGTAAGAACTCTAATGATTCCCTTGGTAGTATGGTGGTACAGTGGTCAGTACTTTCAGCACCAGGGACTCAGATTCAGTTCCAGCCTCGGATCACATTCTGTATGGACTTTGCATATTTTCTCCATGTCTGCATGGGTTTCCTCCCACAGTTCAAAGAGGTGCAGCTTAGGTTGATTGGCCATGCTAAATTAACTTTAGTGACAAGGGGATTAGCAAGGTAAATAGGGCCTGGGTGGGGTTGTGGCCAGTACAGAAGCTGAATGGCTTCCTTCTTTATTGTATAGATTCTAGAGTCTCCGCAGGGAAGACACCATCATCTTTACCCAGACTCACCTATAAATGACGACAATCTCAAACCAACGTGGTTGACTGTTACCTTGCCCGCCTTGGCTAGCAGTCCAATTCAGCGATATCAAGCCTCAACTGAAGATTAAAAAACGTGCACCAATGCATTGTCAGAATAACAAATGTGTAGAGTATAGGGCTAATGGTAGGACTCTTAATAGTGTTGATGAACAGAGGGATCTTGGTGTATTTGTGCATAGATCCCTGAAAGTTGGCAATCAAGTCGATAAGGTTGTTAAGAAGGCATAAGGAGTCTTGGCTTTTATTGGTAGGGGGATTGAATTTCGGAGCCGCAACGTCATGTTGCAACTGTACAAAACTTTAGTGCGGCTGCACTTGGAGTATTGTGTGCAGTTCTGGTCCCCACATTATAAGAAAGATGTGGAGGCATTGGAGCGGGTACAGAGGAGGTTTACCAGGATGTTGCCTGGTATGGAGGGCAGGTCTTATGAGGAGAGGCTGAGGGATTTGAGGTGTTTTCGTTAGAAAGGAGGCGGCTAAGAGGGGACCTGATCGAAACATATAAGATGATTAGAGGTTTAGATAGGGTGGACAGTGATAGCCTTTTTCCTAGGATGGAGAAAGCTAGCACGAGGGGACATAGCTTTAAATTAAGGGGTAGTGGTTTTAGGACAGATGTCAGAGGTAGGTTCTTTACCCAGAGGGTGGTAAGGGTATGGAATGCCTTGCCTGCGTCAGTTGTAGATGCGCCAAGTTTGGTGGCGTTTAAGAGGTTAGTAGATAAGTTTATGGATGAAAGGGGAATGGTTTAGGTTAGAGGGTTATTGCTTGTTCCTAATTGGTCGGTGCAACATTGAAGGCCGAAGGGCCTGTTCTGCACTGTAATGTTCTATGTTCTATGTTCTATGTTCTAACCTGAAAATGGACAAAAAATGTCCAATAGAAATCATGCAGTGCAGAATAAGGTTATTTGGCCTATCAAACCTGCACCAACAACAATCTCACCCAAGCCCTAACACCATGTATTTACCCTGCTATTACTGTTTGATGATTAGGGGCAATTTAGCATGCCAATCAATCTAACCCACATATCTTTGGACTGTGGAAGGAAACTGGAGCACTCAGAGGAAACCCCGGTGACAGGGAAAGATATGAACTCCACAGTCAACCAAGGCCGGAACTGAACACGGGTCCCTGGCGCTGTGAGGCAGCAGTGCTAACCACATCCTGAAAATTAATAAAATACATGCATAGACGGCTAGCCTTATGCAAATGCAAGAGGTTGAAAAAAATATTTTCTTTTCCCCAATGTAACGGCCTGAATGTGAGAAACAGATTTTCAGTCTAAGTTGAGAACCTGGAGCTAGGGAACAACTTGAAGAAGTTGGCTCTGATGAAGGGTCATCTAAACTCAAAACATTGGCTCTATTCTCTCTCCACAGATGCTGTCAGACCTGCTGAGATTTTCCAGCATCTTCTGTTTTTGTTTCAGATTCCCAGCATAGTAGTATTTTGGTTTTATCTTACAGAAACATAGAAGATAGGAACAAGAGGAGGCCATTTGGCCCTTCGAGCCTGTACAGCTATTCACTATGATCATGGCTGATCATCCAAATGTATAGCTTAATCTTGCTTTCTCCCATAATCTTTGATCTCATTTGCCCCAAGTGCCATATCAGGGTTATGAAAACATTTAATGTTTTGGCATCAGCTACTTCCTGTGGTAATGAATTCCAAGGGCTCACCACTCTCTAGGTGAAGAAATGTCTCCTCACCTCTGTCCTAAATGGTCTACCCTGAATTCTCAGACTGTGACTCCTGGTTCTGGATTCCTCCACCACCGGGAACTTGCTCCCTGCATTTATCCTATTTAGTCCTGTTAGAGGTTTATAAATCTCTATGAGTTACCCCCCACCCCATTCACCTGAACTCCAGCAAAAACAATCCTAACTTAGTCAATCTTTCCTTATACATCTCTGGAAAACTTTTGCTACACTCCCTCAAGAGCACGAACATCCTTCCTCAGAAAGGAAGACCAAAATTTCACTCAATACTGTAGATATGGCCTCACCAAGGCCTCGTTTAATTGCAACAGTACATCCCTGCTCCTGTACTCGAAATCTGTTGCAATGAAGACCAACACACCACTTGCATTCTTTACTGCCTGCTGCACCTGCATGTTTGCCCTCAGGTCCCATTGCACACATCCCTCTCCCAATTTACAGCCATTCAGGTAGCAACCTGCCTTCTTATTTATATGAGCTTTTATTTATTGCCACAAGCTTTGGACTCTTCCAAAAGTGGAAATATCTTTACTTCTACTACATCAAGCTGCTTTGTAATTCTGAAGAATTCCACCCTCGTAACTGCTCAAGCTTTCAGTTTTTTTAGCAGGAGCTCAGCCAGGATAAATCTGAACCTAGATCAAGAGGCACTTTGAATATCTGGAGAGGAAACAGGAGGATGAATAAAACTTAAATCAGTCCAGTATACAAACCGATCACAGTAGGTTCCAAATCCACAAACACAGCCCGGGGTACATGTTTTCCAGATCCTGTATGGCTGAAGAACGTAGTATAGGAGTCATCCACTATCCCACCGGCCTTCCCATCTGTCATCTGTCCATCAGCCTGGATACCATGTTCCAAACAGTATAACTCCCAGCAGGCATTGCCCATCTGGACACCAGCCTGGCCAACATGGATGGAGATACATTCACGCTGTAGGACAGAAACACAACATCTCTATTAGAAATGATAATACGGGGTTACAAGAAAAGGAACAATTTTAACCCCAAAATCATGTCAAGCCATTTTTTTTTATTCAGAATGAGAGTTTATTATCCATTCACTGCCACTAAATTTCTCATCTTTTCTCAAATTACAGGAGCCCCACATTCTGTTCTCCCAGTCCCTCCCTTCTCTTGACCTTCAGTACCAACCTCTGATCTCCCTCAGCAGATGCTGCCAGTGATAGTGCACATCTGTTCCAGCACTGGTTGGAGGGACTGAACACAATCAATAAATGCTTCCACTCATGGAAGGAAAGGTCACAAATTCTTTATGAATGTGGGTTTTATGCAGGCTCTGAATGATTTACAATGCACTGTTTGAAACTAAACATGTAGCCCTTGAAAGAATATTTGAAAGCAATGGAAACATAATGCAACTTAACTAAGATATAAATGGTCTTCTTGATAGCCAGTTACACAGTTCATTTAATTGAGGAAAACCACTGTCTTTCCAACTTCTGCTACCATTTTGACAGCGATAGTCAGAAGATCAATGGTTCACATAACATTCCACAAGTTAAATCTGCAGTCCCCTGATTTTAAAAGTCTCTTCCTTGAACTCATATCCCTCTTGTCCCCTGCCCATTTCTGACTTCCTGGAGCTCTCAGGAGATCTGCATGTTCCTGTAATTCTGGCCTCTAATACATTCTCATACCTACTTCTCCCCATACCTTTGGTATTGAACCACAGGATCAATCCTGGTTCAAAGAAGAATGTAGGAGGCCATGCCAGGAGCAGCACCAGGCATACCTAAAAATGATGCATCAACCTGGTGAAGCTACTAAATAGAACTACTTACATGCCAAACTCCATAAACAGCAAGTATTAGACAGAGCTTAACGATCCCACAACCAATTGATCAGATGTAAGCTCTGCAGTCTTGCCGCATCCAATGATGATGGGTAATTATATAAATCACTGGAAGAGGAAACTGCACAAATATCCTCAATGATGGAATAGCCCAGCACATCTGTGAAAAAGATAAGGCTGAAGCATTCACAGCAATCTGGGATGATCCATCTTGGCCTCCTTCAGTGGTCCTCAGTATTTCAGATGCCCGTCTCCAGCCAATTTGATTCACTTCACATGATATCAAAAAACAGTTGGTGGTACTGGATACTGCAAAGGCAAAGGGCCCTCATAACATTCCGGCAATAGTACTGAAGACTTGCTCCAGAGTTTGCCGCTCCCCTAGCTAAGCTGTTGCAGTACAGCTACAAAACTGGTATCAACCCAACAATGAGGAAACTTGCCTAGGTATGTCCTGTACACAGAAAGCAGGACAAATCCAACTCAACCAAGTACCACCCAATCAATCAATCTACTCTCGATCATCAGTAAAGTGATGGAAGGGGTCATCAACAGTGCTATTAAGCAGCACCTGCTCAGCAATAACCTGCTCAGTGACGCCCAGTTTGGGTTTCGCCAGGGTCACTCAGCTTCTGACCTCATTACAGCCTTGGTTCAAACATGGACAAAAGAGCTGAATTCCAGAGGTGAGAGTGACAGCCCTTGACAGCAAGGTCACATTCGACCAAGTATGGCATTAAGGAGCCCTAGCAAAACTGGAATCAATGGATATTAGGGGACTAATGCTCCACTGATTAGAGTTGTACTAGCAATAGGAAGATGGTTGAAGTGTCAGTCATCTCAGTTCCAGGACATCTCTACAGGAGTCCCTCAGTGGAGTGACCTAGGCCCAGCCATCTTCAGCTGCTTCATAAATGACCTTCCCTCCATTGTAAGGTCAGAATTGGCCACTCCACAGATACTGAAGCAGTCCAAGTTCAAATGAAACAAAACCTGGACAGTATTCAGGCTTGGGCTGACAAGTGGCAAGTAACATTCGCACCACACAAATACAGGCAATGACTATCACCAATAAGAGACACTGTAACCACTGCCCCATAACATTCAATGGTGTTACGATCACTGAATCCCCTATTGGGGATTGACAAGAAACTAAACTGGACTCACCACATAAAAAATAGTGGCTACAATAGCAGGTCAAAGACTAGGAATACTGCAGCAAGTAACTCACCTCCTGACTCCCCAGAGACTATCCACCATCTACAAGGCACAAGTCAGGAGTGTGTACTATCTACAAGATGCATTATAGCAATTCACCAAAGATCCTTAGACAGCACCTTCCAAACCTACGATCACCTCCATCTAGAAGGACAAGAGCAGATACATGGCAACAGCAGCACCTGCAAGTTCCCCTACAAGCCACTCACCATCCTAACTTGGAAACATATCAACATTCCTTCGCAGTTGCTGAGTCAACATCCTGGAATTCCCTCCCTAACAGCACTGTGGATCAACCCACAGAATATAGACTGCAACAATTCAAGAAGGCAGCTCACCACCGCCATGTCAAGGGGAATTGCGGATGGGTAATAAATGCTGACCAGCCATTGATTTCCATGAATGAAATAGAAAAATCTACACCTCAAGCTCTGGAATTCCCACCCTATCCACCCCTTCTAGACTCTAAGGCCCTGATCAAACATTTGGCTATCTGTTCTAATATCTGGGTAAGATATTGTTTCAGAGATCCAGTACAGACTCAATGGGCCAAGAAGCCTTATTCTGCTCTGTAGGGATTCTATTAGTACATTGGACCCTCTCTCAATATTTCTCAAATTGACAGGTTTTCCTGCTCTTTCACATCCAGGTGCTTTCTGTCACTTAATGAGAGCACCATTGTCTCTGGGTTCAAAAGTTAGTGCTTGTATATAGTCTAGGCTGACAAGCCTAGTGTAGAACTGAAAGAATGCTACAATGTCAGAGGTACTGCCTTTTGGACAAGATGTTAATTGAGGCCCTGCAGTGAATGTAAAATTTCCACAGTACCATCTTGACAAGGAGCAGAGGAATTCTCACCAGTGTCCTCCCTCAATCCCTCAATCAACATCACTAAAACAAAAACAAGACAAGGCTTGGGAAGCTCTTGGGACAGAAACAGTTATGTTTTCAGCCAGAGATATTTAGAGTTGGAGCTACACAAAGTATTAAATGTGGATACTTCATTATTTCTTCCTAGTCAACTCCCTCTTTGTGGACAAAGTGCACAATGCAGTTTTCAATACATCACAATGAAAGACTGGGGAGATAATTGAAACCAAACTGAGGACATAGTTTTATGAGAAGGCTTTAAAGGGAAGATGTCTCGGACTGTGAATAGGAAGAGTGCCACTGAAACCTATCACATAGCTTCCTAAAAAAGAAGTTAATCAATGTTCTCAGAAAAGAAAAACTTGCATTTAAAATATTGCCTTTTACAATTTCAGTATGCCTCAATGAGTGAAATGCTTCGTTGAAATGCAGTCACTGTTGTAATTTAAGAAATGTGCAGCTATGTTGCACATAATAAGCTTCTCATAACAACATTATGATCAATGGTATTGGGCGAGGGATAAATATAGGCCAGGATATTGGAGACAATCAACCTGCTTCCCTTCATGATAATGACACCTAAGGGGGATGGTAGGGTATTGGTTTAAGGTGGATGCCTGGAACTCACCGCAGGGGGAGGTACTGGCTGCAGATAGAATAGTGACTTTTGAGAGGCATCTTGACAAATACATGAATTGTATGGGTACAGAGGGATGTGGTCCCAAGAAGGGTGGGGGTTTTAGTTCAATGGGGCAGCGTGGTCGGTGTAGGCTTGGAGGGCCGAAGGGCCTGTTCTTGTGCTGTAATTTTCTTTGATTTGGCTCAGCTGAAGACAGCATTCAACACTGGGAGCAACAGCCTAGCCTACATATTTGCGTCTCTGAAGTGGGACTTTGGCCCAAGACTAACTGAGTGAGAAGTGAGAATGATATCCATTGAACAATGGCCCAATCCCAATGTTGAACCTGCGTTTCACAACCCTTTTGCATGTTAGGCAAAGTGATCCCATGTGTTCCAAAGCTGCCTAGTCAGAGTCCAATCGGGAGTGAGGTTCAGAGTGTCTCAGTGAACAACAGCATAAGTGCTAGCACATCGTCACGTTTCTTCAGGATCAATATTTAGTGAGTCTGCCTAACTCATTCCTCACCCCAAGAGAATCCTTGCAATTCTGAAACTTTCACAGCTCTTGAGTTAGTCATTCGAAAATTTCAAAATGGGCATTAGTAAATTTTTGTGGTCAAGGAACAGCAGTTAAGTGGTATTAAGATAAATTTCAATCGTTATCTACTAAATTATGAAAGGGACTCAAGGGATTAAATTGGTGGATTTTTAATTCTTGGGATGGTCGCTGGCAAGACCAGCATTTATTGCCCATCCATAATCAGGGCGCCACCGATTATGCCAGGGACCCAGGTTCAATTCCCAGTGCTGCTGCTCAATGCCAGGGACCCAGGTTCAATTGGTCACTGTCTGTGTGGAGTTTGCACGTTCTTCCCTCTGTGCATGTATGGGTTTCCTCCGGGTGCTCCTGCTTCCTCCCACAATTGGAAAGTCGAGCTGGTTAGGTGCAAGCCCAAACAAGCGCCAGAGTGTGGTGACGAGTGGAATTTCACAGTAACTTCATTGCAGTGTTAATGTGAGCCTTACTTATGACTAATAAATAAACTTCAGAAAAAAGCTTTTGCTTCTTGCGAATGTGGTGATGCAGTCCATATGAGCTAGGTACAACCACAGTTTTAACATTTCTGAAGTGTTTGGCTTCTTGACCAACCCAACAGGCAGCTAAAAGTCATCCACATGATTGTATCTGGTAGTTACATGCTGGTCAGACTGGGTAAGGATGGCAGATTTCTTTCTCTAAAGGACAATAGTAAACTAAATGTTTCTTTTGTTTACAAGGATCCAATGGTAACCACTTTATGAGACTGACATATCATTCCAGATTTATTAACTGAATTTAAAATTCTTCAGCTACCATCATAGGATTTGAACTCATGTTTCCAGAGCATTAGGCCAGGCCCATTGCCACTGTGACACCATCCTATTTGTGACCCTATAGGGTTGTCAACCCTGACCCAGCAATGAAACAAACTGACATGTATGGGAATGTGGAACTGAAGGACATCCCTGTGCAGAGAAAGGACGTGTAAGTTTAAGTTTATTTTATAAGTGTCACAAGTAGGCTTACATCATCAATGCAATAAAGTTACTGTGAAAATCCCCTAGTCACCACAGTCAGGCGCCTGTTCGGGTACATTGAGGGAGAATTTAGCATGGTCAATACTCGTAACCAGCATGTCTTTTCGGACTATGGGAGGAAACTGAATCACCCAGAGGAAACCTGCACAGACATGGAGAAAACTTGCAGACTTCACACAGTGGCACGATGGTTAGCCCTGCTGCTTCATGGCGCCAAGGACCTGAGTTCGATTCCCGACTTGGGTCGCTGTCTACGCAGAGTCTGAATGTCCTACCCACTTCTGCATGGGTTTCCTCCAGGTGTTCCAGTTTCCTCCCACAGTCCAAAGATGTGCAGATTAGGTGGATTAGCTACGCTAGGGTAAATATAGGGGGCTATGGGAAGAGAGTGTCAGTGGGATTGTGGTTGATGCAGATTCAGTGGGCTGAATGGCTTTCCTCTGCCCTGTAGGGATTTTGTGACGGTGACTCAAGCTGGAAATGGAACAGAGGTTCCTGGCGCTGTGAGACAGCTATGCTAACCACTGTGTCACTGCGATGACTGAATTGTAACCTCCACCTTAGGTAATGGGAGGATGGTGACCACTGGGAAGGGCAGTTAATGATGGCGCTGCCCTAATTATCTGCTCTGTCACAGAAATTAGGGATTAATCCCCAGTTCGTAGCTGATAAAACCCAGAAGGAAAATAATAAGGATATCAATTATGAAATGAATTGGTGATGGAAGGAAATAAGGTCATTTGATTACCAGACTGGCTGAGTCTCAACTGACAAAGAAGGATTGCAATTGGCTTGGCAAGGAGGGGCGCCTAACTGATGGATCAGTTGATCAATGGGAGTGTTTTGGGGGACAAACAGTTAATCGTATGATAAATCCTCCTGAAACCTGTCCAACCAGAATTGGCAGCTCCAGCGCTCCATTCCAGGGAGCAACTTCCATGCCAGCTTCCCTGAGGCCCAATACTTTGTCTAACTTTTGATTAATATAATTTGCTTAATGATTAACAACTGCATTAATTTACTGACAGTCAGCTCCATGAGGTATGCATTGCCCTCCCTGCAAACCTGTCTCAATAGACTGGAGAATGAACTGGGGAGGGGGGAGAGTTGAAATAAAACACATTAAATAAAGGTCAAAGAGGGTTCTGTGTGCAACACAGGTAAGCAACAAGTATTCAACGTCTCATATCCCAGGGGCTAAAGGACAGACTGATGTTTATCTATCACCTTTCTCATGGCCTCACAAAATGCTTTGTAGCTGATGAAAAACATTTGGAGTGCAGTCAGTGCTGCAATGTAGGAAACTTTCAACCAATTTGTGTACAGAAAGAGCCCAGAAACAGCAATGTAATAATGACCAGATGTGCCAGGAATAGATAAACAAATATTAGTGAACCCGCCATTTGAAATGGCACCACAGGATCTTTTCCAAACACCTCAGAGGACGTCAGATTCATTTATAAGACAGCACTCCAACAGTGAAGCACTCCCACAGTAACTGGCAGTGGGTGTGTTTGTCTAGATATGCTCAGAGTAGCATTTGAAGCCAATAGTATGCTATTCACTGAGCCCCAGCTCCACTTCACCTTGCTATCCCATGGCATTCCCCATCAACATCGGAGGGTTGAGGAGGATGGGCAGGGGGTGGTTAGCTGTGTAGAGAGTCACCATGACCAGAAAACCCCTCCACTCAGCTGGACCAGCCACACAAGTACCATGGTTGCAAAAGCAAGTCAGGAGGTTGGTGCTTCATGACTCGTGTCTCGAGTCTGCAAAGACTTTCCTGGCTGAGAGCTGCTCAAACACTCAAAGCAACACAACATCCAGAACAAAGCAACATGCCATATTAAACATTCACTCCCTTCACCATCGACACACAGTGGCAGCCACATATACCATCTACAAGATGCACTGCAGCAAAGATGCTTCCTTCAACAGCATCTTCCAAACCTACAACCTTTACTACCCAGAAGGACATGGGCAGCAATTGCATAGAAATACCACCACCTGCAAGCTCCTCTCCAAGATATTCACCATCCTGACTTGGAAATGTATCACCATTCTTTCACTGTTGCTGAGTCAAAATCCTGGAACACCCTCCCTAACAGCACTAAGGGTGTAACTAGAGGGACTGTGGTGATTCAAGAAAACAGCTCACCATCACTGGGGGCAATTAGATATGGACAATAATGTCCACATCCCATGAATTAATTTTAAAATGACCTGCAATTTTACAAAAAAATTTCAGATCATAAGAATAACCTCTGGATGTCAAAATAAATTCCGGAAACACCAGTTTCTGAAACCCCCTGCAGCAAGTTTAGTGCGTTTTATACCAGAGTTTGCAGTCACTCGATCACGTGACAACACTTTTTAGGCCTTTCAATCACTCTGAGGACTCTGTCTCTCTTCCTCCACACACCTCCCCAAACTCAGAAAGAAAGTCTGATTGCAGTATAGGGGAGGGAATGTACTGTGTTGGCTGGGTGTAACTATAACCAGAACAGCTGCACCAACAGGTTGAGGACACGCGTAGGGAAAACCTGTTCATCAGCTGCTGTCCATGAGGCAATAAACAAAAATCTCACATGAACTGGCTGCTCCCCTCCCCTGCCTTTGGATCCCAGTCAGTATTTTAAGATTGTAGGACTCTTTTCCTTCCTAACAAGATATTCACTCACTGTGTTCTCGCTCATCTTTTTCTAACTGTTGAATAGGGAGCCCAGAAATCAAACAACTAAACTTACTTAAGTTCAATATCTTTTATTTTTAATCTCCAATACCTACAAGTCACAGTTCGATGGCTTTCTGTTATGGCTGAGTTAGTAGCAAGCTTTTTGGAGATGGAATGCTGCAACTTCAAGTTCCTCACTCCCTGGAGCACACTACGGTGGCACAGTGGTTAGCACTGCTGCCTCATAACACCAGGAACCCGGGTTTGATTTCTGGCTTTGGTCACTGTCTGTGTGGAGTTTACATGTTCTGCCCATGTCTGCACAGGTTTCCTCTGGGTGTTCCATTTCCCTCCCAATTTGCAAGATGTGCATTGACCCGAACAGGCACCACACCGTGCCGATTGGGGGAATTTCACAGTAACATCATTACAGTTTTAACTTAAACCTTACTTGTGACTAATAAATAAGCTTTTAATATCCTGGCTGGCACTCTCAGTGTCAGTATTGAGAGAGGGCTGCACTGTTGAAAGAGCCATCGTTCAGACAGCAGATTAAACCTGCACGATCGCTCAGATGGATGTAAAAGATCCCACAGCCAGTATTTCAAAGAGGTGGTCTGTTTTCACCTGATCTAAACCAATATCTATCCCTTCATCAACATCCTAAATACAAGTGTCCTGGCCATTTATAGAATCCCTGCAGGAGGCTATTCAGCCCATCAAGCCCACACCAACAACAATCCCACACAGGCCCTATTCCTGTAACTCCATGTATTTACCTTGCTAATCCACCCCTTATCTTAAGAAGTAAATGAGAATGGCCAACCCATCTAACTTGTACATCTTTGGACAGATTGCTGATTGGATTTTGCTAAATCAATTGCTGCATTTCCTACATTACTGAAGCCAGGTAATGATATTTTTTATAAGTATCATGCTTCTCAATGCCCAAGGTTGTGGAACTACTATATAAACACTAGATCTTTCCTACAGGAACAGAATCTCTGCAGTTCCCCAAGATGCAATGTATATAGAACTACTTGTTGCTCTAGCTAGAGGAGCTACCTCACTCTCTCAGGTGCTTTGACAGTATGGCATTGTCAAAGTTGCAGTCTCTGAGATGCATCAACCCTCTCGAGTAGATGTCAAATAGTTTTACTATTTCAACAGACGTCAATGTCACCAACACAGATTACCTCATCATTATCGCACTGCTTTTTTGCGATCTTGCTGTGCACAAATTTTTTCCAGTGGCGGTGGGGGTGGAGGGGGAGGTCCTTCTGCCACCTCACTTTCTTGGGTGCTACTTAACTTAAGGAAGAAACAAGAAACCTATTTCTCGACCATTGTCAGTGTGTCTCACTCCCAAAGGAGAGAAGGTTCATATGACAGCCACAATGAGAAAAGAGATTTCCTTTGGCACGGTGGCACACTGGCACTGCTGTCTCAATGCCAGGGACCCGGGTTTGATTCCTGACTTGGGTCACTGTGTGGAGTCTGCACATTATTGCCATATCTATTTGGATTTCCTCTGGCTGTTCCGATTTCCTCCTACAGTCCAAAAGAAGTGTTGGTTAGGTGCATTGGCCATGCTAAGTTCTCCCTCAGTGTATCCAAATAGATGCTGGAGTGTGGCAAGTAGGACATTGTCACAGTAACTTCTTGCAGAGTTAATGTTAGCCTACTTGTAAAAGATAAATAAGCTTTAACTTTATTCAAAATAAATGTACAGTTAACAGGAGGATATGGATTTGCATATATATAGCTCCTTCCATAACTTCAGGATGTTGAAAAGTTGTTTACAATCAGTGAAGTTCTTCTGATGTGCAGCCAGTATTTCAATGTAGGAAGCAGCCAATTTCAATGTAGGAGCACAGCAAGATCCCACAAATAGCAATGTGACAATGACCAGATATTCTGTGCTGGCGACATGAATTGAAGACTAGATAAGGGCCCAGACACTGGATCATGAAATGTTGACGTGGGACTGACCATTGACCCTGCCTGATGTTGGGGTTTAACATTTCACCCCAAAGATGGCACCTCTGATGGTGCTGTGCTCCCTTGGAGAAATCCCTGGAGGAGATTTTATGCTCACTTTTTTATAGTGAGATTTGAACAGGCAGACAGCAAAGTACATTGGGTTGTAATGAGTTTCAATAGGTCACTATTCTATTTGGTGACAGCGTCTCCACGTGCTAATGATTCACTTTCTAAATTTAATACGTGATCCACTCTGTCCACAACAGATTGACTAAGACACAGAGATCATGAAATCAATTTTAGAGTCAGAGGTCTACAGCACCAAAAAAGGCCCTTTGGCCCATCATGTCTGCACTAATCAAAAACAACCACTTAGCTATTCTAATTCCATTTTCCAGCATTTAGCCCATAGTCCAGTATGCCTTAGCAACTCAAGAACACATTTAAATACTTCTTAAATATTATGAGGGTCTCTGTCTCTACTACACTTTCAGACAGTGAGTTCCAATTCCCACCATCCTCTGGGTGGAAAGGTTTCTCCTCACATCCCCTCAAACCTCCTGCCTCTTTCCTTAAATCTATGCCCCTTGGTTATTGATCCCTCCACTAAGGGGAAAAGCTTCTTCCTGTCTACTCTGCCTATGCCCCTCAATCTTATACATTTCAAACATGTCCTTCCCTCCGTCTCCTCTGCTTCAAGGAGAACAATCTCAGTCTCGCTTCAAACTAAAACGCTCCAGCCCGGGCAACATCCTAATAAATCTCCTCAGCAGTCTTTCCAGTCTATAACATCACTCCCTTTGGAAAGTAGATTCCAGAATTACACAAATACTCCAGCAGTGGCCTAACCAATGTTTTAACGTAGTCCAGTGCTCTTCAATAAGTAGCTTCCTCTCCCTGGGATATCCAAAACAAGGGAGCATCATCACAGAATTAGATCAGTTAAGCATGATTTCTGAAGCACTTTCTGAACAGGGAAGTTAGTGGAAATCCACAGGTCTCTCTTCATCCTGTTCAAAAAAAGTGATGGAAGCTAGGATCAGCTGACTTTTTTTTAAAAAGAATGTGTTGGTGCATTTTTGCTAGTTAAGGAAATGTAGGGAATAATTGGTTGTATTGGTTAAGGGCCATAAAATAAAAATAGGTAGGTCTTTTTATTCATTCATGGGACATAAGCGTCCCTGGTTGGCCAGCACTTATCATCCATCCTTACTTGCCCTTGAGAAGGTGGTGGTGAGCTGCCTTCCTAAATCGCTGCAGTCCATGTGCTGTGGGTTGACCAAAAAGTCATTAGGGAGGGAATTCCAGGATGTTGACCCAGCAACCGTGAAGGAACAACGATATATTTCCAAGTCAGGATGGTAAGTGGCTCGGAGGGGAACTTGCAGGTGGCAGTCTTCCAATGTATCTGCTGCCCTTGTCCTTCTACTTGGAAAGCGGTCATGGAATTAAAATACAGATCAGCTGTAACTTAATTAAATGGTAAGCTTGAGGGGCTCAATGGCCTCCTGCTGTTCCAATACTAACAGAAGATAAAGAATAGTTTCAGAAAAAGGGGACAAAGTGGAATTAAGGAAATGCTGTGGTGATCCCTTCAGACAAATCTTTAATTTTTCCTGTGTCAACTCAGTGTAAAATTCATACTCCTCATTGAATCAACATTGGTTTTGAATGGTCAGAAGACTAGAGGCTGGATTTCTGGAATTCCCTCCCTATCACTTTCCACCTCATCTAATTCCTTTAAGGCACTTCTTAAAAGCTATCTCTTTGACCAAGCCTATGGTCATCTGACCTATTATCCTCTTTATGTGGCATGGGAATTTTACTTGTTTTATATTGTTCCTGTGAAACACCATAGGAAAGTGCATAACATTAAAGATGTGATAAAAGATACAAGTTATGGAGAATGGTTTGGTGGGAGAAAAGGCGTGTAATGGTAGGATATCTGAAAAAAGAGAAGTGGGAGGTGTGTGCCAAGAAGGGGTGGGTTGATAAGGGGATTGGCTGTCAACCACTTAAGGTGATTGGAATGTCATTTGGGGGCCTCCGGCATTTTGCAGGTGGCAGATGGGGTCTTGATTGAGGAGACAGCCTTGCTGCATCATATTTGGGGGTCAGGAGGGGGTTCAATCGATGCCAGAGACTTCATACCCCATTGACAGGGCCTTGAGCACAACAGGCCACAATAATGGCCAATCCTGATCCAGCAGAGGGCTCCATTGTCTATCTCAAAGGACGCTCTTGGTCTTATCTTCGTATTTCTGACAGCCAATAAAGCAGCCTCCATGCTGAAGAGTCCTTGTAGTCTCCAACCTGCCTCAGCAGTGACCATCTCTCCTGGGCTGCTGCCAAAGCTCCAATGCTGTTGGCTTTCTGATTGGGCTGGCAGTACCCAGTGCCTTTAATGAGATGGCACAGTTGGAGGTAATGTGGACTTGGAATCCCCTCCATTTTGTCCTAATACTGAAGTCCCATAGAATCCCCAAGTGCAAAACGAGCCATTTGGCCCATCAAGTCTAACCAACAACCATCTGACCCAAGCCCTATCCCATAACCCCACATATTTACCCCATAAATTCTTGTACCCTACACATTCTGGAACACTAACAAAAATTTAGCATGGCCAATGCATCAAACCTGCACATTTTTGTAACGTGGGAACAAACTGAAGCACCCGGAGGAAACTCAAGTCAACACGTGCAAACTCCACACACAGTGGATCAAGCCAGGAATCAAGCCCAGGTCCCTGGAGGTGTGAGTCAGCAGTGCTAACCAAAGGCAGTTTACAGCATTTTATTCAACAGCAATAGTATAATAAACCATTGGTTCCTTGTAAGCCTGGATACCAGAAGTGAATTTGGATGAGAAAATTTCTTCAAAATGAACAAGAAGCAAGCCTTTGTCATATTTCTTCTTCATGGGGTGGATGGGGAAATTTTTAAGTTGATCAAAATCTACTTAAATCCTGTGATGGGAGGATCATCCTAATGAGTCAATGGGCTGAATGGTCACCCTCACCTGTACTATCTGTGATTCATTCTTTAACTTGGAAAGCGGGTTGGTTTCCAATGTTTGTGGAACCTCATTTCCAAATGACAAGTCTCCGAAACTTGATAAAGCAGGTTTGCTCAGGACTGATGCTTTATAGAATTAACCTTGGGTGAAATAGAATCAAAGCCTGATTTTAACCACCCATGCCGCAAAGCACTGTCAATGAAGTGCTTGCTATTTCCTGGTATTTTCAAGAAAGGAAGCCATTTGGTCCACCAATTCAGATCTATCTAATTAGACCCACTCTCCTGCTCTGTCCCTACAAATTGATCATTTTCAAGTATTTATCCAATTCCCTTTTGAAAGTTGCAAGGTCACAATATTTACTGCACCATTTTCAGATGGATCATTTACAAATCAAACTCTTCTCTCAATTCTTCATGAGAAACCTTTCTATTTCTGCTTCATTGATATCTACATGTGCTGAAATTTAATTCTTTCTCTTACTTTTAATGAGACCAGTTTTGAGATTGTCAGAATTAAATGCTGTTTCAGTTTATTTATTAATGTCACAATTTGGCTTACATTAACACTGCAGTACGTTACTGTGTAAATCCCCTAGTCACCACACTCTGGCGTCTGTTTGGGTACACTGAGGAAGAATTTAGCATGGCCCATCTACACCTTCAGACTGTGGGAGGAAACCTGAGCAACCGGAGGAAACCCACATAGACTTGGGGAGAATGTGCAAACTCCACACAGACAGTGACCCAAGTTGGGAATTGAATTCAGGTCCCTAGCACTGAGAAGCAGCAGTACTAACCATTGTGCCATTCTTGAGCATTAGCACATTCACTAAACAAAACCATGTGGAGTACATGTGATCATTGGTTTTGGGCTTTTCTACTGGATGGTATCCTCATTTCAGTTGTTATATTATTCCTGGAGGAGGGCCTTTAGCTTGTTGGCCAGTAGTTTTTGTTTATTTATTCGTAAGTATTGCTGGCTGTCCAGGATTCATTGCCGATCTCGAGTTGTCCTTGGGAGTCCAATAATTTTTAATCATCTCATCCCTTTGTTATAATCCCTCCCATGACCTTGTATCTCTGTAAAATCACAGGCCTCTCACAGCCAGGCTATTCAGGGTCCCGTCAATTGAGGAACCTCCCACTTCCTTCATTCCAACATTGGTGGCTATGTCTTTAGCTGCTTGGCCCCCACAAGCTCTGGAATTCCCTCCAAAAATCTCCCCAGATCTCTCCCTTTCTGTTGCCTTGAGCCACTTGAGACTTACTCTCCATCGCCCCAACTTTCAGTTACCAATCCTGACAACACCCTTCTTCAACTTGGTGACGCTGTTGTGATATTATGCTATTGAAAGAGGCACTCTGTAAATGCAAGTTGTTGATGGTAAAACTATCAACAATTAAGCAGCTCAGAATCCAATCGCTGATTGACATCTCTAATTGTCAAGAATGAAGACTTGACCATTCCTGTATAACCAGTGCAGCTATTGGTAAAGGACAAAACTTCCTGAAAACACAGACACATTTCAGGTTTAAGTACTGCCTTTGTAACTGGCAATGAAAAATGGTCTGTACCATTCCTCAGATTCAGGGCTCCATGTACAAAAAGCATTAGGAGCTGGCAAACTGGAACAAAAAAAATTAAAGAGGTTAATGAAATGCTAACTGATATCTTGAGGGGTTTGGGATATAGAGGGGAGGAAGCTACACAAAACTCTAATTGGACCACACCTAAGGTACCTATGTTTGGTTCTGGACACCACACCTCAGGAAGATTAAATTTTAAATTTAGTGTCACAATTAGGCTCACATTAACACTGCAAAGAAGTTACTGTGAAAATCCCTCAGTTGCCACACCCTAGTGCCTGTTCAGGTACGCTGAGGGAGAATTTAGCATGGCCAATGCATCTAACCGGCACATCTTTCGGACTGTGGGAGGAAACGAGCACCCGTAAGAAACACAGACATGGGGAGAACATGTAAACTCCACACAGAGTGGCATGGTGGCATAGTGGTTAGCACTGCTACTTCACAATGCCAAGGACCCGGGTTCAATTACTGGCTTGAGTCACTGTCAGAATGGAGTTTGCACATTCTCCCCCTATCTGCATGGGTTTCCTCTGGGTGCCCTGCTTTCTCTCCCCAATAAGTCCCACAGTATCAGGTTAAAGTCCAACAGGTTTACTTGTGGCAAACCTGTTGGACTTTAACCTGGTGTTGTGAGATGTCTTAGTGTGTTTACTCCAGTCCAACGCCAGCATCTCCACATCATTCTTCCCACAATCCAAAGATATGTGGATTAGGTGAAATGGCCATGCTAAATTGTCCCTTAGTATCAAAGGGACTAGCTAGGGTAAATGCGGGGGGTGGAGGGGTGGGGGGGAGGCAGCAGGGGAAGGGGGTTGCTGTGGGGAGTTATGGGGATAGGGCCTGGGTGGGATTGTGGTCGGTGAAGATTTAATGCGCCAAATGGCCTCCTGCACTGTTGGATTCTGTAATTCTATGACAGTGACCCAAGCTGGGAATCAAACCTGGGTCCCTGGCATTGTGAGGCAGCACTGCTAACCACTGTGCCACCCATAAATATTGAACAGGAAAGGCAGGTGCACACTCACCAGAATATACTGGGAATAAAAGAGTTAAATTTTCAGGGCAGGCTGCATAGATAAGGCATATGTTTGAGATTAAGGGGTGATCTAATTGAGGTGTTTAAGATAATTGAAGAAAGAGTTGATAGGGCCAAAAAAAAAAAGAAATAATTTCCTATTTCACTCCCCCCCAGTCCAACCCTCCCTTACTCAATATCAGTAAATTCTGCAAAACCAGATTCTGCACAGAGATATATTTAAGCTGCCTTCCCTGACCACATTGGTTTCCATGCCAACTTTCAGCCTCAAGGTTTCCTGTGAGTCAGATCGTTAAAACAAAAATGCTTGACGTCACACACCATGAGGCAGTTCACAGAACCCAGGAATCATTTGGTGATTGATTAGACGTGACAGCAAAGGAGCCTTTTACTGGATAGGTGCATCCTGAGAGTGGCGTGGTGGCACAATGGTGGCTGCTTCACAGTGCCAGGGACTTGGGTTCAATTCCAGCCTCGGGTCACTGTCTGTGTAGAATATGCATATTCTCCCTGTGTCTGTGTGAGTTTCCTCCGGGTGTTCCAGTTTCCTCCCACATTCTGAATGACATGCAGTCTGGCAAATAGGTGCCGGACTGTGGCAATAAGGGAATTTCATAGTAGCTTCATTGTAGTATTAATGTAATCCTTGCTTACTTTATTAAGAAGGAATAAATGTCCTTCATCTGGCCTGAATGGGTGACAGAAACAGATTTAGAGAAGAGAGAATACAAGTGATAGTTATAGGACAGATATCAGAGGCAGGTTCTTTACCCAAAGGGTGGTTCGGGAGAGTGGAATGCCCTGCCTGCAGCAGTTGTAGATGCGCCAAGTTTGGTGGCGTTTAAGAGGTTAGTTGATAAGTATATGGAAGAGAAGGGAATGGTTTAGTTTGGAGGGGCATTGCTTTTTATATTGGTCGGCGCAACATCGAAGGCCGAAGGGCCTGTTCTGTGCTGTAATGTTCTATGTTCTATGTTCTAAGAGTAAAGGGAAATGAATGGCACTCAGAGCTAGCATCATCATGAAGGGATGAATGGCCACCACTTTTATTGCATTATTCAATGATTTCAAGTACTTTGTGAATGAAATCACTCCTGGAACCTCTTGGGGTTAATGATCTTCTGCCATGTATCCCACCTTCTCAATGAGAACGGGGTCGGCAATTGTGTGGAAAATCATTGCATCTTGCCCAGATTTAGTGAGGGCTTCCCCTTCCCATCCCCACATTTGATCATCGAACGGCCCTCAATAACAGGCACCAATCCCACGATTATCCCTCCCACACACACACACAGACATACTCAATATTGACAGCAGTCTTATCGAAATAACAGTTACAGGGAGTCGGCCATTGGACCATTGAAAAGGTTTTGCAGGTTGATGCTCAGCGCACTTGGCCACAGTTTAAATGCATCTGCTCCAGCTATCAAACCCAAGGAAGGACTTGAACAAGGGCTTGTGGCTGAGAGGCAGGGATGTAGCCACTGCGACACAAGAGCTCCCTAAAATAACAACTTCAAAAGCCTCATTTAAATAATTGCAATGTTATGTGACTCCTATGGAGCAGGCAGTGGGAATGGGTATAACACTGCCCATCGATCCCTGGTGAGGAATGGCTACTGACCTCTAGGAGAGAATCCCTACAGTGCAGAAGGAGGTTGTTCAGCTCATTGAGTCTATACTAACTCTTTGACAGAGCATTTTACCCAGGCCCATCATCCCCATGCCCTATCCTGGAAACCCACATATTTACCCCTTTAATTCCCCCTAACCTACACATAGAATAGAGTCCCTATAGTGCAGAAGAAAGCCATGCAACCAATCAAGTCTGTATTGATCACAGTCCCACTCAGGCCTTCTTCCCATAACCCTACATATTGAGCCTGCTAATCCATCTGAAACAAGAGTTAATTTAGCACAGCCAAACAACATCTTGGAACAAATACTAAGGGAGGATTTAGAAGGCCAATCCACCTAGCCTGCACATCTTTGGACTTGTCCCATAAATCTAAAAACACTCTGGTCATAGCATCTTGACATAAGATAGACATTGACCCGCTCCCAGCTCCAAACTGACATGGTCAGGAATTCACCATTGGCTAGCTTGCTAGCCATTGTATGGAGGGATAACATGAGGTTTTGAAAGATGCTTTATAAATGCTTCTTTGTTCAGTTAAATTAACAGGTAATAACTCATGAGATTCAGCCAAAGAGAAAGGATTATTGATCCCAGATATACAATATTAATCTCCTCATTAGAATAGGTCTATTTGCAACTACTGGAGGCTAGGCGTCTTAGCAAACAATCATACGTTGAACCACAGGGGTTCATGGTGGAGGGGCAGGACAGGTGGCAAGATAAAAGAGGCATGACCTTGGGAGTGTAATGAGGAAATTGAGAGTGACATACACAGCTGTAACACTGGGAGATTATATTCTGCAGAGCCCACTATGGATCAGATGTACATGGCTGAGTTTATAGACTATTTGTTTTCAAACCTATGTTTAGGTTTCTTGTAATTATTAACACACATCCAGAGTCCCCTTGCAATTACTGACAGACTGCCTGGAGCAGGGTGCCCTTTGCAAATGCCACTAGAATCCTTTGGATCCTGTCCTGTCTTGTCTTCCAAAAAGATCAGCTGTGAAACAAGCATATGAAAATGGACATTGTGTGTGTGTGTGTTGGGGGGGGGGGGGGTTGGTGTTGGTGTTGGTCGGAAAGAGAGAGAGGGACAGAGGGCAGGTCCAGAAACAATAATGGTGGTGAGCTGCTTTTTCAAATGTCCTTGTAGTTGGTTAGAGATTGTGCATTTGGAAGGTGCTTTGAAGGAATATGGCTATACATTTGTAGATGTAATATATTGCTCCCATGATGTGCTGGTGGTGGAGGGAGTGAATGTCTAAAGTGAAGGATGGGGTGGCAGTTCAGGGATGAGCACTTGAGCCATCTTAACATTAAAGGATAATGAGACAAGTGCAAGAAATAGAATTAGCATGCCTTTGGTGGTAGACTTGATGGGCTGAAGAGCCGTTCTGCACTGACTGCCTCTATGACTGATTCCACGTCCCAATCAGTTCAATAACTCAGTCAGACTGCTCTGTTCTCAGTCAATATCCCAAGCAGCATCTCCTATTCCTGCAACCTTTAACAAGAGCAGCAATGCCATGGAAAGGTCCAAATTTACACCCACCCTGACTGCAGGGACAATCACCATCATCTCATTGTCACTGGCCTATTAGGGGAACATGGAACCCTGGCAGTTCCATGAAGAAATCTTTCACCAACCCAGACAACTAAGGAGAGGCAATTAACACAGCAAGTTCAACAGAAGTACTAGTTTTGAAATTATTACTACATAATAATGTTTTTGTAGGGGGAGTTGGCAATAGTGCTAATGTCCAGGTTTATGCTCTGGAAATGTGGGTTCAAATCCCACCACAACAGTTGGTGGGATTTCATAGAATTCCTATGTACAGAAGGAGGCCATTTGGCCCATTAAGCCTACATCGACAACACATCCCGTAACCCTGCCTGTTTACTCGAGCTAGTCCCTCTGACACTAAGGACAATTTAGTATGGCCAGTCAACCTAACCCACAAATCTTTGGACTGTGGAGGAAACAGGAACACCCAGGGGAAATCCACACAGACACGGGGAGAATGTCCGTGTGGAGTTTGCACAGTCACTCAAAACTGGAATTGAACCTGGCACTGTGAGGCAGCAGTGCTAACAACTGTGGCACCATGCTGCCACTTGATATTAAATTCAAGTTAGAACATCTGGAAAAGAAACCAAGCCTGGATTTTCCATGACAGAAAGCTTCACCTTCACGGTAAAAATGGCAGACTTAGGGAATCCTAAGAGGTTTCCCAGCATGGGACATTTCCCATTCTGGTGGTGGGCACATTTCAAACATGGTCTATTGAGGCAGCCGGCCATTTAAATTCTCAGCTGCCTCCACTGAAGTGGGATTTCGGTTGGCCAAGTCTGTGAAACCTGGAGTGTGCAAATTAGACCAGGTAAAGACAGGTCAAAACCTGATTAATGGTGACTGGATGTCGAGGGTAACTTATTTCGAGAGATGGGTTATCCTTTTGGATCTAGTCCCAGGATACCTTTGGGGGAGGTAAGATGCCATTTTGGGGTAGGCTGAATGCCCTGTGGAACTGTTAAATGTCAGTATAAGTGTGCATAAACTATCAAACTCAATGGAACTGTCAAAACCAACTGGCAATATTGTTAGAAGCACCTGCCCTAGGGACCTGTCAATGCTGTCTAGGGTATCTATCAAAAACAACTATCAAAGGGAGCTGTCATACTCTCAAGACATTTAAAAGTCCTGCCCTTTAAATTTAAACACCTTCTGGAGTGTTTAAAGGAAAAATCGCTCCTCATGAGACATAGGTTGGCATGGATGGCAGAGATACGGGGATGAGTGCATTTGAGGATTGTGGGGATTACTTTGGTTTAATTTTTTTTGCAAACTTTGACTAAGTGACATCTCTCTCCATAAGACATAGGAGCAGAATTAGGCCACTCAGCCCATCGAGTCTACGCCGCCATTCAATCATGGCTGATTTTTTTTCTCATACCCATTCTCCTGTCTTTTTCCCCATAACCCCTGATCCCCTTATCAATCAATAACCTATCTTTGTATTAAAGACATTCAATGACCTGGCCTCCAAAGCTTTCTGCGGCAAAGAGTTCCACAGATTCACCACTCTGGCTGAAGAAATTGCTCCTCATCTCTTGTTTTAAAGGATTGTCCCTTTAGTCTGAGGTTGTGCACTCTGATTCTAGTTTTTCCACTAGTGGAAACATCCTGTCTATGTACACTTTATTCAGGCCTTGCAGTATCCTGTAAATTTCAACATGATCCCCCTTCATCCACGAGTACAGACCCAGAGTCCTCAACCGTTCCTCATACAACAAGCTCTTCATTCCCAGGATCATTCTTGTGAACTTCCTCTGGATCCTTTCCAAGGTAGCACATCCTTCCTTAGATATGGTGTTCAAAACTGCTCACAATACTCCAAATTGGGTCTAACCAGAGCTACATACAGCCTCAGAAGTACATCCCTGCTCTTGTATTCTAGCCCTCTCTACATCAATGGTAACATTGCATTTGCTTTTCTCACTGCCAATCAAACCTTCACGTTAATTTTGAGAATTTTGAACAATGACTCCCAAATCCCTTTGTGTTCCTGAATTCCTAAGGATTTTCCCATTTAGAAAATAGTCAATGCCTCCATTCCTCCTTCCAAAATGCATAACCTCAACTTTTCCATATTTAGTCACTTCTTTGCACACTCTTAAGATGTCCAAGTCCTTTCCGCAGCTCTCCTCTGCACCTACAGACTCCACATTTATTCTAGGGTCAGTGGGCCCAATTCCCAGTGAACTCATCCAGGATGATAATTCCAATTTCCAGGGCACTTATCTCCAGGTCAGGTGGCAGAATTGGACAAAATCCAGAGTCTGCACATCTAACCCAGGATCAAAAACCCAGGTTCTAGTCCCAGTGACTGTGGAATGATCATTGATTATTATAAAATCCCATCTGGTCCACCAATGTCCTTTAGGGAAGGAAATCTGCAGTCCTTACCCAGTCTGGCCTACATGTGACTGACTCTTAACTGCCTTCCAAAATGGCCAAGTGAGACACTCAGTTCAAGGGCAATTATGGGTGAGCAACAAACACTGGCCCAGCTAGACACAAACCCACATCTTAGTCCAGCAACAATGCCACCACTTCCCCATAGAAGTTAAGAAACGCTTAAAACCCAGAATTGTGAAAATAGACCAAAAAATGTAAATTGTTTCACACTGGAATGCTTTAATATTCCTGTATTTTGAAGCAGATGTAAACTCAACTATACATGTTTTCACAAGTCCAATACCTGGATAGAAATACAAACAGACAGAGGGTACATCCAAACTGAATGTAGTCTGTGGCTACAACACAGCAATGGAATGTATTTGTTGCTCAGTTATTTCCCAATCCTCTTTGAATTAGACAGGGGTAAATAGTTTCTGCAGGGTGCACTTTATCAGAGCAAAACACAAAATCTCAGGCACTGCATTTCAAAACAAGGGTAAGTGTCCTGCAGCAATACACCAAAAAGAACTTGCATTTGTGTAGCCTCTTTCACAGTGCCCCAAAGAGCTTTACACTCAGTTGCAATGTAGGATTCTTGGCATCAATTTGTGCACAGAAAGCCCCTAGAAACAACGTGACAATGACCAAATAAGTTGTGTACATGATTGAAAGATAAGTAACACCCAGCAAACCAAGGAGAACAGAATAATAGAATTCCTACAGTGCAGAAGGAGGCCATTTGGCCCATCAAGTCTGCATTGACCTCAATCCCACCCAGGCCCTATTCTCATAACCTCATGCATTTATCCCAGTTGGTCCCCCTAACACTAAGGGGCAATTTTGCATGGCCAATCCACCTAACCACACATCTTTAGACTGTGGGAAGAAACCAGAGCATCTGGAGGAAACCCACACAGACACGGGGAAAACGTGCAGACTCCACACAGACAGTGACCTAAGCTGGGAATTGAACCTGTGTCCCTGGCTCTGTGAGGCAGCAGCGCTAGCCACTATGCCATCATGCCACCCCAATTATCCTGAATTCTCCAAAATGGTAGCATGGGATTTTTCATGTTTACCTGAAAAGGTGCTTTCGTTTAATATCTTATTTGAAAGATGGTACCTTTGACATTGCAACACTCTCCCAATGCCCCCACTCGCAATGCCAGTCTCAAATATATTGATAACAATCACTGCATGTTCAAAGTTGTTCAATGTGTACAGATAAAAGTTACCTCTTCCCCTAAAGAAATTGATGTGGTTCACAAGGTTGCATACCACACATAATAATTACCATACACCCAAGTTTCCTTAATCGTACCCTACATCTGAACAAATCTTTGCCCACTAAACTAACATACTCTCAAGCGTTGTCCAATTGTTCCTGTTTGGGATGAGGTGTCCGAGTGAGCAATCATTTTCTTGGTCTCTAAGGCTTATTTCTTCATATACCAGTTCTTTTTTTACCCCCTCATACATTTTGTATGGAATAAGTGCAAGAAAATTGAAAATGCATCCCCAAATTGCAGGTTTGTATGCGCCAATGCAAATTGAAATGGCAAAATTTTATTAAAGAGGAAACATATGGCATGGCTTTGGTGTTTCCATGGACTCTCATGTTGCCAAATCTCTAGGCATCTCCACTAAAAATTAATCTCCCAGGACACCACTCCCCTTTGTGTGACATCACCTTTGATTAGACATGACTCTAATTAAGGTTTTGTCCCTTGTTGTGGGCTCCATGCCCCTCTCAGAAGACGCAATTACTCCCTATCTACCTGAAAGACTCAAAATCAACTTAACTTGCATAATGAGGTCACTTGTTAATTTTCTGGCTGTCATATAACAAAGAACAAAGAACAAAACATGGGAAACAGGCCCTTCGGCCCAACAAGTCCGCACCACCACCTCAATGTTCCCACTTCTGCCTGTGATCCCTGTCTGTGTTTATAGAAATCTGCATTGGAACTAAATTTGAGACAATTTAGGGAGAACCAATCAGCCTAAGAGCACATCTTTGGGATGTGGGAGGAAACTGAAGCTCCCGGAGAAAACCCATGCAAGCACAGGGAGAATGTGCAAACTCCCACAAACACAGGCCCAAATCCACGTATCTGCACAGCACAGCGATAGTCACTGAGCTGTCGTGTTGCCCATCAAATGGTCAAATATCTGCAATAGATTTAAAGTGATTATCAAAAAATACTAGTGGGGACATGAAGAGATTCGTTTTTACACGGTGTGATCTGGAATGCACTGTCTGAAAGGATGGTGGAAGCAGATTCAACAGGAATTTTCAAAAGGGGATTTTTTTAAACGTTTATCCATTAGTGTTATAATTAGACTTACATTATCACTGCAATGAAGTTACTGTGAAAATCTCCTAGTCGCCATAGTCCAGCGACTGAGGGAGAATTTAGCATGGCCAGTACACCTAATCAGAATGTTTTTTGGACCATGGGAAAAAACTGGAGCACCCTGAGGAAACCAATGCAGACACAGGAGAATGTACAGACTCTGCACGGACAGTCACCCAAGGCAGTAATTGTACCTGGGTCCCTGGCATTATGAGGCAGCAGTGCTAACCACTGTGCCACCATGCTGCCCCATTTGGCCCATCATGCTTGTGTTGACGCTTTGAAGTAGGAATCCCACTCTTTTCCTTGGTAGGCAGCACAGTGGTTAGCACTGCTGCCTCACAGCGCCATGGACCCAGGTTTGATTCCCAGCTCAGGTCATTGTCTGTGTGGAGTCTGCACATTCTCCCTGTGTCTGCATGGGTTTCCACTGGCTGCTCTGCTTTCCTCCCATACTCCAAACATTTGCAGATTAGGTGGATTGGCCAAAGTAAAATGCATCAGGTTCCAGCGGGGAAATGAGTCAGAGTATGATGCTCTTTTGGAGAGTGTGTGCAGACTAGATGGACTGAATGGCCTCATTCTGCATTATAGAGATTTATGGCCTTCTTCTGAGCTGTGTAATTCTACATAAAAAGCCAGTCTTCCTATCCCTAGTTCCTTGGTGAAGATGTTGAGCTGTTGTGAACATGGGTATGTTTGAGCTAAAGCCTCTGGATTACACGGTAGGGGACTAGCGGGAAGTTGGTGTGTGTATATATATATAGTAAAAACAGAAAATGCTGGAAAAACTCAGCAGATCTGGCAGCATCAATGGAAACAGAAACAGAATTAACTCATGTGACTCTTCTACACAGCTAAAGAGGGGAAGGAATGTGATGGATTATACAGTTGGAGAGGACAGTGGAGGAGATGAGCCAGAATAGAAAGTCAATCCCTTCTTAGTCCTGACCAATTCCTGGGCTTCCATTCTGTCCCACACAGCCCCCCCCCCCCACCCCGTCCTTCCCGCTAACTATATAATCCATTACATTTCTTCCCCTCTTTAGTTCTGAAGAAGTCATAGAATCCCTATTTGTACAGAAGAGGCCATTCAGCCCATTGAGTCTGCACTGACTCTCTGACAGAGTATCTTACCCAGAACCTATGTCATGCCCTTTCTCCATAATTCGCATTACTAATCCATCTAACCTGCATATCTTGGAACACTAAGGGTCAATCTGCCATGGCCAATCCAACTAACCCACACATTTTTGGACTGTGGGAGGAAACCAGAGCACACAGAGGAAACTTACACAGACACAAGGAGAAAGTGCAAACTTCACACAGACAGTGATCTGAGATGCAAATTGAACCTGGGTTCCTGGTGCCTTGAGGCAACAGTGCTAACCACTGTGCCACTGCAAGCCATATGAACTCGAAGTATTAACACTGTTTCTCACTTCACAGATACTGCCAAACCTGCTGATTCTTTCCAGCCTTTTCTGTTTTATTTCAGATTTCCAGCATTGAAGGTATTTTGCCTGTATTTGTGTGTATATAGTTAGTGTAGGGCAAAGTGGAGCCTAGCAGGCCACACAGAACTTCTGGGTAGGGAGCACTGGACATATATGGCTCACAAGAAATTGAACATAAGAAAGAGAAAGGCCAGTAAAAACAAGCTTTATGAATATCTCAAGTCAGCAGGAATTTTTTTTTTGGTTTCTCGGTTCCTGTTTACCGCCTGTCACACTGACAATCATCCCCTGTAGCTAATTTTACATAAAAATTCTACATTTAACAGGAGGAAGGTTACTAATACTGTTCAAATGTGATACGAGTCAAGCGCAGAGGTTAAAATAAGCAAATACATTCAGATGCAACGCTGACACTTTAAATAATCATCGAGTCATTAAAATCTATGTGGGTTATTCTTGATCATCATTCTTGGTCATTCCCCCATCCAGACAGTGCCTGTTATCCCGAGGGGAGAGAGGGGGAACTGTTCCTTAAAAACAGTTCTCCCCTGAGAGTTATTGCAGGGTGGATGTGTGCTGACTGTTAATCCTCTCTGGGTCGGTTGCTTTATTTCACAGCAGGATGTCACAGTTTTTTTTTTGCCCTCTCAAAAGAGAAACCAATTCTTTCGCGCCTTTATTAAGGGAGAGGTTTGTGATTTCCGCCCCCACCCCGGAATAAAATAGGTGAGGAAATTTCCATCAGTGCATTCGCTCCGGCGAGCGAGGGAGGGTCTGCTACCGACTGAACTTCTACTGTGTGACCATCCCTCAGTCATCCCGGTGATGTGTCATTCCCACTGGGGGAGTGTCACCAGAATACAGTCAGCCCATAGTTTTCAGAGTCCAGGTCCTGACTATATTTAAAATAGAGAGAGAGCATGTGTGTACAGGTTAGAGGGTCTCTCTCTCAATACCTCCCCTGTTGTGTACAGATACAGACCATTACCTATTTTGGTAGCTGTCTATTTTTGGGGTGGAGGTATCAATGTGTCAGAGGCCAGCTCCTCTTACAGGACCATCTGCACCCCCCCCCCCCCAACACTACCTCTCCCTTCCGCCTCCCCAACCACCAAGATCCAGCACTGACCCACATGATTGCTCTAATTCTGAGACTGCCACCCCTGGGTCACCCGCCCACTCTCCCCTCCGGCACTCACAGCCCTGCAGGTGTCCCAGGCGAAATGGTGCAAGTGTCAACATCAAAACAAAGCGCCCGCAACTCGATTACGTGTCAATTTCGCTCATTTTCCAATTCCTCCCCCATGCTCTCTGTCTCTCTCTGTGTGTCTCCGTCTCTCTTTCTGTGTCTCTGTCATTATTTCTCTCCCTTTCTATATAAAATTCAGTCAGTCATTCTCCCAACCACTCAAACATGTTCATTTTATTATTTTTAGATAAAATTAAATTCCAAGGTCACAGTTTCTACAAGACATCAACCCCCACCCACCCCCCCTCCCCCGCACAAAGTGCAAAAAGTTTCATTTCCCGCCGCGTGTGACCATAAACCCCAGCTCGATTTCTTTTAACTCAGACACTGACACCCTCTGAGAACACACGTTCAGCCCTTAACCCAGGTTGCAGGCAAGAAGGAGGTTATCCTTCAGTCTTTACAGGATTATTTGCACGTTCAGATCGACTCACCATGATTTCGGGAGTGAATTTGTTTTCCAATTGTCACTGTCTCTGGGTCACTTGCTCCACGCCCCTGGTCTCTCACACTCTGAGCCTGTGAAGGGTCTCTGTGAGCACTGGGTTATAGACTACGCCTCGCCCCCGCTGATATTTAACCTCCTGCGGAATCGGGGAGGAGTTTGGTGTCGATCCAGCCCCTACCCCGCCCACAGGTACATATCGCACACTTCAGATGTAATTGCACCCAGCAATTAGATCTGAGGGGATAACGCAGGATTATCTGCAAACGGATCTGGTTTTAAATCGAATATCACAATTCATCTGCCAGACCTTGCATGTGGAATACTCAGCAACTGTGTTCAATTCAGTGAGATCTGCCCACCAAATGTCCCCAAATCAGTGATCCACTCACCAACTATGTCCAAATGATCCAATCACTTGTTGCCCTCATTGTATCCATTGGAAATTAGAAGAATGAGAGGTGAAGTGGAGCAGTAAGGTGGCACAGTGGTAAGCATTGCTGCCTCACAGCGCCATGGACCCAGGTTCAATTCCTGGCTTGGGCCATTTATCTATAGGGAGCCTGTATACTGCCCCCAAGTCTGTGTGTGTTTCCTCTGGTGCTCTGATTTCCTCCCACAGTCTGAAAGACATGTTGGTTAGGTGTATTGGCCTTGCTAAAATCTCCCTCGGTGTACCCAAACAGGCACTGGAGTGTGGCAACTAGGGAATTTTTGTTGTAACTTAGAGTTATCATAGATTGCAAAAGGGGACCATCCGGCCCATCAAATTCTGCACCAATCACAATCCCACCCAGGCCCTATTCCTGCTAATATTTACCCTGCTAATCCCCCTGACACTAGGGTTAATTCGCTCTGGCCAATCAACCTAACCCCCACATCTTTGATCCTTTGTGGGAGGAAACTGGAGCATCCAAAGGAAACCCATGAAGATATGTAGAGAAGGTGCAAACTGCACACAGACCAAAAGTCCAAGGCTAGAATTGAATCTTATGAGGCAGCAGTGTTAACCACTGTGCCACTGTACTGCTCACATTGACATCATTGCAATGTTGATGTAAGCCTGCTTGTGACACTAATAAATAAACTTAAACATATAGTTTCCTGAGAGGACTTGACAGGATGGATGCTGAATGGATGTTCCTTCTTGTAGGGGAGACTAGAATCTTGTAGGGGACACAATTGATAGAAGAATAACATATAGATCTCAAAGGGTCTTGAGTCTTTGGAGTTCTCTTCCCCAAAAGGCAATAGCATCAGGGTGATTAAATATTTATAAGGTGGAGTCAGATAGACTTTGACACACAAGAGAGTCAAAGATTATGGGGCTAGGCAGGAAAGTCAAATTGAAGCCATAATCAGACCATAATAAGCTGCAGAGCTGGGCCAAGAGGTGGTAAATGGAGTTTAATACGGAAAAGTGCAAGATGATTCACTTTGGTAAGAGTAACAGGAGTACAGAATATAGGGCTAATGGAAAGATTCTTAATAGCATCGACAAGCAGAGAGATCGCAGTGTACCTGTGCATAGCTCCCTAAAAGTTGGCATCCAGGTTGATAAGGTTGTTAAGAAGGTATACGGTGTGTTAGCTTTTATTGGTAGAAGAATTGAATTTCAGTGTCGTGACGTCATGTTGCAACTGTACAGAACTCTGGTGCAGCCGCATTTGGAGTGTTGTGTACAATTCTGGTCGCTGCATTATAGGAAAGATGTGGAGGCATTGAAAAGAGTGCAGAGGAGATTTATGAGGATGTTGCCTGGTATGGTGGGAAGGTCTTATGAGGAAAGATGGGGGACTTGAGGTTATTTTCATTAGAGAGAAGAAGGTTAAGAGGTGACCTAATTGAGGCATACCAAGATGATCAGAGGGTTAGACAGTGAGAACCTTTTTCCTCAGATAGTGATGGCTAACACAAGGGGACATAGCTTTAAATTAAGGGCTGGTGGTTATAGGATGGATGTCAGAGGTAGGTTCTTTATTCAGAGGGTAGTAAGGGCGTGGAATGCCCTGCCTGCAGCAGTTGTGGACTCGCCAACTTTAAAGGTGTTCAAATGGTCAGTGGATAGGCATATGGATAACATTGGAATAGTTTAGGTTAGAGGGTCATTAGATTGGTTCCACTGGTCAGTGCAACATCGAGGGCCGAAGGGCCTGTATTGCACTGTAATGTTTTGTGTTCTATGTTCTATGTAACCATTGTCTTATTGAAGCATGGAAGAGGCTCGAGGGGCCAAATGGCCTCCAACTTCCTCTATAATGTCCTAACTATATTAGGAGTTGTTAGTTTTAACAGGAAGAAAAGACATGGTTTGCAGGCATAGAATCAAACTAACATATAACAGGTTTATTAAAAGTTGTTCTTTCTGTAGTGCAAGTACTCACCAGCTATGTTGTAGTAAAAGCAAAAAGAAGCCACTGCAACATCCTAATAACAGCATCAAAGCATGTGATTAGCCCTTAATGCAATCTGCAACCCTTTTAAACATGTAACAGTGGTTAGCATGCTACCTCACAACATCAGGGACCCGGGTTCGATTCCTGGCTTGGGTCACTGTCTGTGTGGAAAGTGCATGTTCTTCCCATGTCTGTGTTGGTTTCGTCGTTGTCCCAGTTTCTTCCCACAGTCCGAAAGACCTGCTGGTTTGGTGCATTGGCCGTGCTAAATTCTTCCTCAGTGTACCCAAACAGGCACTGGAGTGTGGTGATTAGGTGATTTTCACAGTGACTCCATTGCAGTGTTAATGTAAGCGTACTTGTGACACTAATAAATAAACTTCTTAAAAAAACTATCTTTGCATATACATGTCTTTTTCTGTGTGATCCACTCTGCAGGTATGAACAGTCCGATATAGAATTACAAAACAGCAGAGACAAATGGCCAAATTGCAATGGTTTACACACAAAAGATTTGAATGGAAGTAGGGAAGGAAATTGCTGATGTTTTCAGCCATAAGCTTCCAATGCTCATTTGATTGAGGAATTATCCCTCCAGATTGAATAAAAGCAATTACGTCACTAGTTGCAAAATGTGTAGAGAAACTATCAAAACAGCCAACATAATCAAGAACCCCACGCATACAGGATATTCTCTCTTCCACCTTTTTCTGTTGGGAAAAAGATACAAAAGCCTGAAATCACGTACTCACCGACACAAGAATTTTGAACGGACTTCTCTACACCCTAGCTATAACTGTAACACTACATTCTTCACTCTCTCGTTTCCTTCTATATGAATGGTATACTTTTGCCTGTATATTGCGCAAGAAACAATACTTTTCATTGTATGATAATACATGTAACAAATCAAATCAAATTTCGCTTCCCTATCTGACCGTGACATTGGTGTCCCTGAACTTCCTGTTTCCAGACTCAAGCTAACCATTGGAGAACCCATCCTTCATTGTGCATGGTCTCTGAAGGGTTAAATTAGCACGAGCTTTCTTGCTTTTCTCTGTGGTGTGCAACACTAATGTTCTAGCCCATTTGGATGAATTGCTTCATTTAATCTAGCCTGATCTAATTCCCCATATGCTCCTGTGAAGTGGATCCATAAACAACCAACAAAGGCAGTCAAATGTTCCCCTTGCCTGTGTCTACATTTATTTAACCCATCTACAAGATCTCTTTAATAAACTCTACTACTGTCAATATAACTTCCTTGATCTCATTTAAGATTCCTTCCCAGACATTTTGAGGGACTGGCAGGGCAGGCCGTACAGACTTGCTTAAGCACGTGACTATCAGTTTTACCTCTTCCCTTTCATCTAGCCCATGCATTATCTTTTGCTGCCTAACATACTCAAAGGAACTGCATGGGTCAGCCAATTGCTCAAAGGTTGTGATTTTATTTGCAATTACAGCCAATTGTGCCACCATAAATGGGGTAGTGTATGTAACACCTGGGCCCTGAGCCTCTCCTACTTGACGTTCAGTTGTCATTGGATGCATTGATTCTGGGGGTGAATCTGGGAGTGCGGTGGGTATGACTTTTTCTGGGAAAGATGATAGTGGACCCCAATTCTCTGTTCACGTAATGTAAAGTTTAGCATTCTCCTTTAACTCTCCCCAGTCTGCATCTTCAGTTTCCTTTTCCTCTACTGTCCCGAAGGTACACATAAATCCGTGTTGAATTGATAATGTGAATTCCAACCGGGAAATTTCTCACTGGTATTTGGAGCGGTCAGCGGTTGCTTGTCTCTGTTCCTTACTGGCTTGATGTAGCGCTTTTATTGCTGCCTGCGTATTGATGCACTTAGCTTCCAATTGTGTTACTGCCCACTCAGCTTCACCTTTCGCCAAGACCCTGGGCGTCTTGGTAGGCTGTCTCATACTAGATTTGAAAATTGCCCTGATGTAATAAATTTGCCTGGTTAATTCTTTTTAATTAATCTATCTCTCTGTCCTTTTTGGCTCTTATTTGTTTTATTCTCTACTGCTGCTGTTCCTTTAATTTCTTAATCTCTTCGTCCTTTTCCTCACGTGCCTGCTTCGATTCCTCCAGTTCCTTATGAACTGTGTTTAATTCCTTTTCTGTTCCTAGCAGTTGTCCTAAGCAGCTCACAATGGCATTCACTTTCTCACATTTGCCTGCCTGTTTTCCTTGAACTTTCCTCAGATTGTCCCAATACTTCTGTCCAGGGATCCCGGTCCCGTCTCAGTATTGGCACAAAATTCTGCCCATAGAGGCCACCTTTTTTAATATATTCCCTGATTTTTATCTCCCATATGGGACACCTCTCTGTCTCTGTGCTGATTAAGAATTTAGCAACACCAATTATTAATCCAACCGATTTATTTGATAGTAAAAAAGCGAGCTTTCAACACTCCCGTGTCTTCCTCAGGCAAGTGCAGTGTTCTGGTCTGCAATAGCACACATCAGCACAGACAGTCGACTGTCTGTGCTGATGTGTGCTATTGCAGACCAGAACACTGCACTTGCCTGAGGAAGACACGGGAGTGTTGAAAGCTCGCTTTTTTACTATCAAATAAATCGGTTGGATTAATAATTGGTGTTGCTAAATTCTTACTGAGTTCTTACCACCCCAATCCAACGCCGGCATCTTTACATCTGTGCTGATTGCCATCATTCTATATATTTGATGACAAGGATAGAGAGTTGATCGGACTGCTGGTTCGGCTTTGGGCTATGTTCCGGTCCTAATCTGTCCGGATTTTAATGTAAACCTACAGAGTTTATCCTATCCTTCTTGTTAGTAACACCACATGCACAATAAACAATTTCCAGAAAGCAGTTACTTGTCCAATAAGGACTTTGAATTTTAAATGATCGTTCAATATAGATTCTGTGGGATTCAATATCAGAGCAACAATGTCAATGTTGACCATACTTGACCAACATTGAGCATGCATTTGGCAGGTGGTGCGGGTACAGCTCTTGGATGTTGATTCATGGGTTGCCTGGTACCTCATGTCGTAAATGAGTGCTTTATGTGGACCATCTGAAGGGCACCATGACAGCTCAGAGACTATCGATGTGGCTGTGCAGACACTTGGAATTGGGCCGGTGTCTGCGGGAGTTTGCGCGTTCTCCCCGTGGTTGCGTGGGTTTTCTCCGGGCACTCCGGTTTCCTCCCACAACCCAAAAATTCGCTCTTAGGCTGATTGGGAAACAAATTGTCCCTATAGTGAGAATTTTCCATATTAGGAATAATATATATATTATTATATAGGAATAATATAATAGGATAATGGATTTGCTACAATATAGTTATGACGGCGGCGCGGGCTCGTTGGGCCGAAGGGCCTGTTTCCCATGCTGTGTTGCTCTTTAAAAAAAAAATGTCCTGTCTGGGGTGCCAATTTGTTACGCCTACCTCACAGTCTGTTTTAACTCTTATACAGTGGACAAAGAATTGCAAGTAGACTTCTTGTTAATACAACAATATTTATTTAAACACACAATCAATAATCACCAATCAAACAACAATAAGTTATTTCACAAAAATACTGTAGTTCAAGTCCAATATGAGACCTTGACTTAACTTTGCGTGATTGGCAAGTATTCAAGCAGATATTGGCCTTTATCTGTGCGCTGGTCTTTGTAGTCCTCTGCATAGTCTGGTCCATTGGTTTGACACTCTGGCTGTGGTCTTCCTTTCTTCTCGATTGTTGGTTCTCCTCATGCTGGTCGTTGCTGGGTATGGTCACCATTATGTAGTTCATTCATAGGGTCAGAAAGAGAGAGGGAGTTTCTTAGTTATGCAGCACCGTTTATAACCATTGCATTTCACACCCCTTTTGGCCATTGCCAACCTATCAATCAGGACTTTATCACCCAGATTGATAAAGTCCAATCGGGTGCAATTACACCAATCTCTGGGTGTCTCCAATGGCCATGTCTGTAGCTGCTACAGGCACGTAGAACACGCATCTCTCTCCCAAACAAGGAGTTAAGGCGCCCTATGTCTGGAAAACAATCCAGAGTGACCAGAAAGTCCCTTTTGTCCTGGAAATGGCTCATATCCTGTGTATTCAGTTTTCAAGCTGCAGCTCTGTCTTTTAGCTGCGGCCTGCCATTTTAGTTCTTGCCCAGTTGTCCCATTTATAAATGGCCATTTTAATGAACCATTTGGCCAAGGTAATGAAACCGGAATCAATGGGAATCGAGTGGGAGGGGAAATTCTCAGCTAGCTAGAATCATACCTGGCACACAGGAAGATAGGTGTGGTGGTTGGAGGTCAATGATCTCAGCTCCAGAACATCGCTGCAGAAGTCCCTCGGGGAAGTGTCCTAGGCCCAACCATCTTCAGCTGCTTCATCATAACGTCAGGATTGGGGATGTTCGCCAATGACTGCACCATGTTCAGCATCATTTGTGATTCCTCAGATACTGAAACAATCTGTGTCCAAATGTAACAAAATCTAGACAACATTCAGACTTGAGTAGCAAGTAACGTTCGTGCTGCACAAGTACGAGGCAATGACTATCTCCAACGAGGGAGAATCTAACCATTGCACCCTTGACATTCATTGGATTACCATTTCTGAAACCTCCACTGTCAACATCCTGGAGATTACCATTGATCAGAAACTGAATTGGACTAGCCATACAAATACTGTAGCTACAAGAACAGATCAGAGCCTAGGAATTCTGCAGTAACTCATTTCCTGACTCTCCAAAGCACAACCTCCAAGGCACAAGGAAAGCGTGTGATGGAATATTCTCCACATACCTGAATAAGTGCAACTTCAACAACACTCAAGAAGTTTGACACCATTCAAAGACAAAGCAGTCCAGCTTGATAAATATAACATCCACCACATTCAACACTCACTCCCTTCCTGACTGATATACAATGCCAGCAGCATGTACCATCTACAAGATGCACTGCAAGAACTCACCGAGACTCCTTCAACAGCATTTTCCAAATGCATAACTTCTAAAACCTATGACAAGAGCAACAGATAACTGGGACTACCCCATGTTCCCCATCAAGTCACTCACCATCCTGACTTGGAAACATATCACCATTGTTCCTTCACTGTCATTGGGTCAAAATCCTGGAGCTCCCTCCCTTATAGCACTGTGGGTGTACCTACATCACATGGAGTGCAGTGGTTCAAGAATTTGTGGTCAAATTCTACGGCAGGACATGCCCATGTCCACAATCAGTATGTAAATATCTCATATTGGTATATTACTGCCCCCTGGTGTTTATCTTTGTGGAAGGAGTAACGTGTGCGATGACATACCTGATAGGATCCTGATACTTCTGGACCTTGTTGAGAAAGAGGTGTAAATGTGAATTTGCCATGTGTGACAGTGGGGATGATGGTTTCCTATGTAAGAATAGTGACTGAACTTCAGAAAGTAGTTAATTGGTCCAGAAACATCATGGGACACCCGCCCCTATCTACCTTCCCCCACCTACCTCCCCTCCACCTCACCCAAATTGTGAAAGCTCCTGTATAAAATGCAACTGGTACTTACTGCCTGAAAGGGAGGCAGAGACACACATAATACTTATGAAATATTTAGATGTGTATTTGTGAAGCCAAGGCACACATTGGCTTTTAGCCAAGTGCTGAGAAATGGGATTACCATACTTGGGTAGTTTGTCTTTGACCAGCGCAAATGTGATGGGCCAAAGGACCTGTTTTTAATTTATTCAGGGAACATGGATGTCATTTGCTTGCCAGCATTTATTGCCCATCCCTAGTTTCCCTTGGAGGGCAGTTGAGATTTAACCACATTGCTTTGGTTCTGGAGTCACATGTAGACCAGACCAGGTAAGGACGGCAGATTTCCTTCCCTAAAGGACATTAGTGACCCAACATGGGTCAAGGGAATTAAGGGTTATGGGGAGAAAGCGGGAAGGTGGAACTGATCCACTTCAGATCAGCCATGTTCTTGTTGAATGGCGGGGCAGGCTCGAAGGGCTAGATGGCCTACTCCTACTCCTATTTCTTATGTTATTTTGTTCTTATGTTTCATGGTCATCAATAGATTCTTAATTCCAGATATTTTTTATTGAATTCAAATTCCACCATCTGCCTTGACGGGATTCGAATCCTAGTTCAAATCATTAGTTGAGTTTCTGGATTAATAGTCTGGTGATAATACCATTAGGCCATCACCTCCCCCTTTTTCTGTGCTGTGTACCTCTACAACTCTATAACTTCTTTATTAGGTCCATATTGCTACCATTCTCCATAACGGATTCAATTAGGCATCATTTAGGGAGAGGAGGTGATTAGTGAGAGAGGGTGATTAGTGAGAAGGGGGCACTTGCCCAGTCAAACATGTGCCCTCTCGGCCTCATAGAAGGACTCCTGGAAAGTCAGGATGGGTTTCTCAATCAGCAATCTTCAGCAACTTCGGGAATGGGCAGAATGACCTTCTCACTGCTTAACTTATCCCTAGCTGTGCTTATCTGTTAGTTTAGGCCAGCTACAGAAGAAACACAAGGGGCCAACGACCTTCTTCACTTCTGTCTTTCGATTTGTTAGGACCTTCCTTCCTAATAGCGCAATGAGTGTACCTACACCACATATAAATCCTGTGGGAGCACAGTTTGAAAATAACGGGTTTCCCAATTAAGACTGAGGTGAGGATAATTTTTTCTCTCTCACAGAGTCATTAGTCTTTTGAATTCTCTTCCAACGAGAATGAATATATTCAAGGTCTAACAGGTTTATTTGGAATCACAAGGTTTCTGACTGCTGGTCCTTTATCACTCACCTGATAAAGAATCAATGCTCCGAAAGCTCATGCTACCAAATAAATCTGTTGCACTTTAACCTAGTGTTGTGAGACTCCTTACTGCGTTTACTCCAGTTCAATGCCAACATCTCCACATTATGAATATATATAAGGCTAAGTTAGACAAGTCAGTGATTGACAAGGGAGTTAAGGGTTGGAGGAGATGGCCAGGAAAAGTGGAGTTGAAAGCACAAGATCACCCATGGTCTAATCGAAAAGTGGAGCAAATTTGAGGGGCAGAATGATCCACTCCTGTTCAGACTTCTCGTGTTCCTTATGGACAACAGCGGTACAACCACCTCCTCAAGGCCAATTTTGGATGGTCGATAAATACTGGCCCAGCCAGCAATGCCACATCCCATGAAAGAATTTAAAAAATGACTGCCCTTCTCACTAATTCTCCTCTGTGAGGGACAGACTTTGCCACATTTCTGTTTGCTACCAGCAAAGATCAAAGAAGAAAATTCTCCCAGAAGCATTGTTTAACTCATTCCCTCAGTGCTGGCACCAGGATTAGGCTCTGCAGGAACACTGGATGCTTCAGCCTGGATGTGAGAGTGCTATCTACTGAGCTCCCCTTTGAAACAGATCATTACCATTGATGATTTAGTGACTTCAGGAAGAAAGAGGAAGAAGGATTAAAGTTAAAAGTTTAAATTTTGGTGTCACAAGTAGGTTTACATTAACACTGAAATGAAGTTACTGTGAAAATCCCCTAGTCGTCACACAGCGCTTGTTCAAATACACTGAGGAAGAATTTAGCACGGCCAGTGCATCTGACCAGCATATCTCGAACTGTGGGAGAAAACCAGAGCACCTGGGACATGGGAAAAGCGTGCAGGCTCTGAACAAACAGTGACCCAAGTCGGGAATCGAACCTGGTTTCCAGCACTGTGAGGCAGCAGTGCTAACCAATGCAAAGCAGTGCTGCTCTTTTGGGATGGGAGTGGGGTGATGGGTTGGAAAAGAGAGTGAGCAGTGATGAGGTGAATGAGGGGTGTTGGGGAAGGACGGTGAAGGAAGGGTTTGGGGGGCATTTGGGAGAGGATCAGGCCGGAAGCACTGGCGGAAAAGGATTAACTTTGCATTCGACCTTGCAGTTGAAGACCATCTGTCTGTCAAGACCACCTAATGACAGCACTCCACTGGCTGCTGTGTGGCAGTCATTGTGAGAGATTTCATTTGTACAGATTGTCTCACAACAGCCGGCTCCAAACCTTCCTTCATCACATTCCAAGATGTCAAACTGTTAACTCTTTGGGGAAATCTCTCTCACACACACACACACACACACACACACACACACACACACACACACACACACACACACACACACACACACACACACACAGAACTGTTTTGTCAGTGCAGCTTCCCACCCAAATCTCCACACTGTTTGCACTGCAGAGGTCCCAGTCATGAATCTCATTAAAAACCCAGGGGGATGGGGCCTATTCGCATCGGAGTCTGACAGTTCTGGAACTCTGTGCATGCTCAGTGGCCTTGATCTGTCAGACTCTCCATTTGCTGCCTCCCCAACTCCTACCCCACAACGGCCCCCACAGCAATTCCCAGGCCAGCCCTGACCACCCCGGTCCCTGCACTGGACGCCCCGATGTCCAGCCCAAACATCCCAGCAGTGGATATCCCCCCACAGCTCCCCAACCTTCTCTCCACTGACCCTGTCTGGGAGGCAGGACTCCATCTCCTCAGCAGACCACCACCTCTCCCCGCAGCCCACCCCAATCAGGTGCTGAAAAAGGCAAATGGTCTGTTGGCCTTCATTGCAAGAGGATTCAAGTGCAGGAGCAGGGATACCTTCCTGCAGTTATACAGAGCCTTGGTGGGGCCACATCTGGAATATTGTGTGCAGTTTTGGTGTCCTTATCTGAGGAAGGATGTACTTGCTCTGGAGAAAATACAGAGAAGGTTTACCAGATTGCTTCCTGGGGTGATGGGACTAATGTATGAGGAAAGATTAAGTTGGTTAAGATATTTGCTGGAGTTCAGAAGAATGAAGGAAGAATCGCATAGAGGCTTATAAAAATCTAACAGAACTAGACAGAATAGACAAGGAAGGATGGTGGGAGTGTCCAGAACCTGGAGTCACAGTCTGAGGATATGGGTTAAACCCTTTAGGACTGAGATGAGGAGAAATTTCTCCACCCAGAGAGTGATTGTTAGTGTCGCTATTAACACACTCAGGATTGTTCAGTAGGTGTTGTTCAATCTAACAGTGGCCCTTTGTTTTTGCATTTTGCAAGCATGGGTTGTGGGGTACTGTCTACAGAACTATTAGGAATTGCCAAAGAAACATTCTGCTTGATTCAACCAGTCAATCATTGCAATGTTATTGATGTTTTAGTGATGTTGGTCATTTTGTGTTCTACAAGAGAGAGCTCTGCAGTGCGCACAAGGACACATACATATTAACATGATTTCTCAATCCAATTCACCTCCCGTATTTATTTTATTTATTATTCGTTAGTGTCACAAGTAGGCTTAGATTAACACTGTGATAAGTTACTGTGAAAATCTCCTGGGATCCCCTAGGATTCTGTGAAAATCATTGTATGATCTCGCAAGATGTCTCAGGCATCCAGTGAATGTTCTGCTGCTGACCAGGTTACTAACTGAGAGGCGGCACAGTGGCACAGTGGTTAGCTCTATTGCCTCACAGCGCCAGGGACTTGGATTTGATTCCCGGCTTGGGTCACTGTCTGTGCAGAGCCTGCACACTCTTCCTGTATCTGCATGGGTTTCGTCCGAGTGCTCCAGTTTCCTTCCACTATCTGAAAGACGTGCTGGTTAGATGCATTGGCCATGCTAAATTCTCTCTCAGTGTATCCGAACAGGTGCCGGAGTGTGGCAACGAGCGTTTTTTCACAGTAACTTCATTGCAGTGTTAATATAAACCTACTTGTGTCACGAATAAATAAACTTTATTTTTAATGTTGACTCTTTTGTTGCTTATTCAGTGATTTAAAATCATGGAATTACAGCTTAGCAGGAGGCCACTTGGCCCACCATGTCTTTGCCTGCCTCTGGCAATCCGCTCCCCTTCTTCACAGTAATGGCTATGAGATTGTTTGTATCGACAAGAAAGAGCAGAATTTAAACTAAGTAAATAAAATCTAGAGCTGAAGGCTGGTAATGATGACCATGAAACTATCGCGATCATTGTAAAAATCTATCCATTAGAGAAGGAACTCTGCTGTTCTTACCTGGTCTGGCCTACATGTGACTCCAGACCCACAGCAATGTGGTTGACTCCTACCTCTGAAAGGGCCAAGTGATTCATTCAGTTCAAGGGCAATTAGTGTTGGGCAATAAATGCTGACCCAGCGACACCCACATCCCATGAGGTAATTTTTAAAAATTCAGTGAATTTATCCAGATATTCACCTTCTCTAATGTAATCAGTGTCATTGATATCAAAGTCTACAATTTGCAAGCACACATTGCAAACTAAGCTGTCTACATTAATGGTTATACATGAGAATTATATACGCAACTATCTGTATGATAGGGCCATGGTCTGATGGCAGCTTGGTGGTTAGCACTGCTGCCTCACAATGCCAGGGGCCCGTGTTCGATTCCCAGCTCGGGTCACTGTCTGTATAGAATCTGCACGTTCTCCCCGTGTCTATGTGGGTTTCCTCCGGGCGCTCCTGTTTCCTCCCACAGTTCAAAGATGTGCAGGTTAGGCGGATTGGCCATGCTAAATTAATCTGTCCTTACTATTTCCACGGAGATGCCCTTTGCCTTGACCATCTGAGGATTTTTCTTTTTCCCAGTTTCTATACTTCACAGATCAAACTTGTGAACTTGCCAACTTTAAGGGTGTTCAAATGGTCAGTGGATAGACATAGGGATAATATTGAATTAGTTTAGGTTAGAGGGTCATTAGATTGGTTCCACTGGTCAGCGCAACATCGAGGGCCGAAGGGCCTGTACTGCGCTGTAATGTTCTATGTATGTTCTGAATTACCCCTTAGGATCAGGGAGATTGACTGGGTAAATACATGGAGTTATAGGGATAGGAACTGGGTCAGTTTCTTGTCAGTGCAGGCTTGATGGGCCAAATAGCCTCCTTCTGCAAAATAGGAATTCAATGGTACCATAAGTGGGAATTAATACTCCCCTTTGTCATATCCCACTGATATCTATTAAGGCTGTACTTTGCTTCTTTTGTTCATTATTGAGAGATCACATAGACAAGTTTTATTCCCTAGAATTGAGAAAATTAAGGAGAGATTGATTAAAGCGGAGAGCTCCAAGCTGTGGTTTGCTCCTCTTGCTCCATGTGGGAGGCGTGGGACAGTTCCAGTTCCCTGGGTCAATACGTGTGCAGGAAGTGTCTCCAGCTACAGCTCCTGGAAACTCAAGTTTCAGAGCTGGAGCAGTGGCTGGAGACACTGTGGAGCATCCATAAGTCAGAGGGTATTGTGGTCACACCACAGGCTCACACTCCACAGGCAGGGGGGACCAACCAGATTTAGCAAGAGAGATAAGCGGATAGTGTAGGAATCTCCTGTGGCCATTCCTTTGCAAAACATGTACAGCTTTGGATACTGTTGAGGGGAATGACTTCTCTGGGGAAAGCAGCAGCAGCAAACTCATTGCACCAGTGTTGGTTCTACTGCAGACGGGAGGGGTAAAAAGTGCAATAGTTATAGGGGATTCAATTGTAAGGGGAATACACAGGCGTTTCTGTGGCTGCAAACAAGACTCAAGGATGGTATGTTGCCTCCCTGATGCTAGGGTCAAGAATGTCTTAGAACAGCTGCAGGATATTCTGAAGGAGGAGAGCAAGCAGCCAGTGGTTGTAGTACACATTGGTACAAACAACATAGGTTAAAAAAAGGAGACTTCCTAAAAGCAGAATACAGGGAGCTAGGAAGAAAGTTAAGAAATCAGACCTCAGAGGTAATGATCTCAGGATTATCACCGGTGCCATGTGCTAGTCAGCATAGATATGACAGGATATAATGGATAAATACGTGGCTAAAGAGATGGTGTCAGGTGGAGGGTTTTAAATTCCTGGTGCTTTGGGACCGATTCTGGGGGAAATGGAACCTGTACAAATTGGACGGGTTACACCTGGGCAGGATTGGAACTGATGTACTAGGAGGACTGTTTGCTAGAGTGGTTGGGCAGGGTTTAAATTAATATGTATAATATATGTATAATATATTAATATGTATAGCATATGTATAATATATGTATGTATAATTATTGAGTAGACTGAGCCTGTACTCGTTGGAGTTTAGAAAGCTGACGGGGTATCTTGTAAAGACATATAAGATAATGAAGGGGTCGTTAGGGTAGAGGTAAAGAGATTCTTCCTGCTTAGAAAGGAAACCAGAACTAGAGGGCTCGACCTTAAAATAAAGTGGGGGGGGGGGAGCATTTCAGAACAGAGTTGAGGAGGAACTTCTTCTCTCAGAGGGTGGTGAATCTCTGGAATTCTCTGCCCATTGAAGTAGTGGAGGCTACCTTGTTGAATATGTTTAAGTCACGGGTAGATAGATTTCTGATCAATAAGGGAATTAAGGGTTATGGGGATCAGGTGAGTAAGTGGAACTGATCCACTTCAGATCAGCCATGATCTTATTGAATGGTGAAGCAGGCTTGAAGGGCTAGATGGCCTACTCCTGCTCCTATTCCTTATGTTCTTATGTCAGGGAGATAGAAACCTATGTAAGGAGTCTGAAAAGAACGGAGCAAGGACAAAATGTGGGGAGAAGTTTCCAACTACATCAAAAATCAGGAAAGAAGTTCAGAGGAAGGAGAACTCAGGAGATGTTATTAATGGAAGTATTAGAATTCAAAAAGAAGGTACAAAAACTAGCATAAGAGGCATTTTATCAATAAAATAAAGAGGGGCAGAGATCAGCTAGATAGTCAATATCTTTTCACAAAGATAGAGGAGTCTAAAACCTGAGGGTATAGGTTTGAGGTGAGAGAGGAGAAATGCAAAATCATCCGGAGGGGCAATTTTTTCACACGCTGGGCGGTGTCTGGAAAAAGCTTCCAGAGGTGGTAAAAGAGGTGGATACAATTTTGTCCTTTAAAAAGCATTGAGATAGTTACATGAGTAGAAAAGGATATGGGCTAAATGCGAGCAATTGGGATTAGTTTAGAGGTTTTAAAAAAAGGCGGCATGGTTAAGTTGAACCGAAGGGCCTGTTTCCATGCTGTAAACCTCTATGACTCCATGACTCTGAGTTTAATGAAGTGAATAGATAGATAGAGATACTGCAGCAGAGTGCCATCAACTGGTCAGGATCAGGTACTACAACATTCTGTTACACTGCCATCTCGTGGCCACTGTGGAGCACGACAAACACAATCATGGCTGATCTAACTACCAAAGAACATAGAACTCTGCAGTGCAGCAAGAGGCCCTTCAGCCCATCGAGTCTGCACCGACTACAATCCCACCCAGATCCTACCCGCAATCCCTACATATTTTACCCACTAATCCCTCTAACCTAGGCATCTCAGGACACTAGCAGGCAATTTTAGAATGGCCAATCAACCTAACCCGCACATCTTTGGACTGTGGAGGAAACCAGAGCACGCGGAGGAAACCCACGCAGACATGAGGAGAATGTGCAAACTCCACACAGACAGTGACCTGAGCCAGGAATTGAACCCAGGTCCCTGGAGCTGTGAAGCAGCAGTGCTAACCACTGTGCTACTGTGCCACTTGCCCCCCATTCTATTTTCCCCAGCTAGAGAAAACAGTTCAGTGCAACACAGGGGCATAGACTCAGTGAGCTAAATGGCCTCCTTCTGTGCCATAAATGATAACTGTGTCTTGTCCACTGAAATTCCTTGGGTGCATCTCCAACCTCATTCAGCTTTGATGATGGGACACCTGCCTGAAGTGCAGGTTAGGTTGATTGATGACAGGACACCAGTCCAAAGATGTGCAGGTTAGGTTGATTGGCCACGCTAAGAAATTGACCCTTAATGTCTAGGGATCGTAGGTTAGAGGGATTAGTAGGTACAATATGTAAGGATATAGGGGTAGGGCCTGGATGGGA